>OY725471.1:1200000-1800000 GCA_963281015.1 Lactarius tabidus | reverse complement strand
GGTCCTGCTCGGAGAGGGGGGACGGACCAGGAATAGGGGGGAGGGGGAGTGATGGGGGCAGTGAGGGGGGTGGGTTCTGGAAGGAGGCGGGGGTCTGGGGGATGTAGGATGGGGGTCTGGGAAACTCATTGAGAAGAACCGGGACGGAAGACAAAGTCATGGTGAGGAAAGGAGAAAGGGGTGAATGTATGCGCGTGGATTCCAAGGGGGAACAAAAGGGAAAACATAAAGGTGAACAAGACACTTAAATGGAAGAGTGGAAGGGGAGGTTAGACTAGCACGGCCTCTCTCACCCGAACGCACTCTCTCACATGCCAACTTTCCCAAACGCCGGCTCCGACTTCCCATTCCCAATTCGGTCGCCACTGCGGGATGACCACATGTTGCGCTGCATACCTGATTGACGCCAACGTACAACCCAAATAGGCACTTGAGATCATTTTGGGTCTCGATCGTGCCCGTCGCTCGCACTAATAAATTGGTTAAATTTACTTTTCAATTTCATCGCAATAGAGACCACATCGTCTTACGCCTTATTCTATGAAAACCGCCCCCTTCCCTCAAATATCCATAGAAAAAAAAATACGCCATGTTGGTCCACTCTCCGTCTTTGCCCAGATTGTACTGTGGATCTGTGGAGCGGACGCGGCGCGAAGAGAGCATCAAACCAACACCCTGGCGATCATTTCAATGGCCTGTCATATTAAGTCGCGGACAAGTGCCGTGATCCTTTCCCACGATTCCGTGGAAACGTGTCAGCGAGTCGGCAACGTCAGGGCTAGCGTAAGCAGCCCTAACTTAATACCAACTTCAACACAGAGATTCTCTGACTGGTCAGTGATACCTTTTCATTCTCAAGAAACTATGTTGACTTTACGCAGTCACTATGACCCATGACACCTTGTACTCCCTCGCCAACACTCTTGGTGTTCTTGCAATGGCCACCGTCGTCATATACCACTTTATCGCAGTGAACTCCAAATACGTCACGCGTGCTGCATAGTCTGCAATATTGATTCCGTGGATGTACGCCAGTCATATTTTGTTTCCGTGAGAGCTTGACTGATGTTCGTTCAAGAGCTACCTTCTTATTGCTTCACTTTGCAAAGAGGTCCACGATGCTTTTATCTACCGTCCCCATGAGCACAGCGTGTCACTGGAGTAGTGTATGGTTCCCACGATCCCGCTACATATACTTTTCCTGTAGCGTCCAGTAGTCTCACCTAACGTGACCATGGCCTTCTCGGGTGACGAGTGACGAGAAGACCATTCAGTGCCCCCAATTTCATGTAGCATTTTGCGCAAATTCCGCTTTCTTCGTCCCTGGTTACCCTCCACGACCTGGGGCTACCGTAGTCTCTTGAAGGGATCGACCGCTGCTATGCCTTCCTGTATCACCCCCGCTCACTGAAAGCACCCCAAAATGCGTCCCTGAAGAACTTGGAAACCTTTTCCGTGATTATAACGTAACCCGACAGGGAGCCATGAGGCACATCAAAAGAATCAGAGCACTTCGTGCTAAATAAATGTACGCGAAAATAAAGGCACTGGTGCTAACGATGAATAGCGCATTGTGTGTGCCCTATCAGACAGACCGTTGTCCAACAAGATGCCGGACGCAACTTGAAGCTGCGCCACAGAGTCAATGTCATTTGAGTCTGGCAGATGCTCCAACCTCACGGTTAGGTCATAAGCACGACGCGAAGCGGATGACACTCCCGTCTTGACACGTTCGTAACACGATCGGACCAACCACTAAGCTAGATTGTCAAAGCCATCGTGACCACCCTGACTGCGTCCAGCCATTTTCAAAGGCTTCCTGGGAGAACGTCGTCGTCGCCCACTGCCGTGCGCGTGCGCGAATAGCACGTCGTTCCTCCTCGGACATCGTTAATATTTCGTGTACTGCCTGAGCAAAACTCTCTGGATCTTTCGCGTGGAAACCTACGATTTGCGGCCCGTCAACGTGTGTCGGCACAAACGAAACGCGAAAGAAAAAAGGGAAAAATATTCACCAGTGCGGAGTCCATCGACCGGTACCACAATGTCGCGTAGAGGTCCACCCGACGCGTGTACGACAGGTACTACGCCCGCAGCCTATATGACGGCCATACCGTCAACCAATTATCCTAATTACGAGGAGAATTTTTTTTTTTTACCATGAACTCCACGACATTGATCCCAAAGTGCTCGTCCACCATCGTGTTTAATCCAACGCTGGCGCGACCAAGAAGCTCCAAAATTTGCGGATAAGGTGCGTTTACCACAAATTCAACGTGGTCCTGTGGGGAGTGGCAGAGCTCGATCAGCCACACCTGAAAAATGAAGCAAGCGAAAAATGGCTGCATACCGAGACACGAAGCGAGTCTGCGAGTGCTTTCAGATCATCAACACGCGCAGCGTCCCCATTGTTCCGTACTCCTCCTGCGAGCAAGAGGCGTACAGCTTGGCGGTGCTCGGGGTAGCGCCTGAGTAGCGCGTCCATCATGCGAATCTGTGCCGCGTGATCCTTTTCTGGCCTTTCCTCCAGTGAACAAGCCGAGCGAGAAAGAATAAACGAAGATCATACCTGAACTGAGCAAGACTTAACAGGAGTGACGGGCGTCCATCGAGTGGGAAGTGGGACAAGGCCAGCGTGTCGCAAGGTGGGTAGACGATTAATGCTCGCTTGGGTGGAGCGTGGGCACGACTAGGGGATGAGTGCGCGAGTGTGCGCACGGCGGAAAGGGCTAGGCTACAAGCAGAGGTGATGGGTAGATGTAACAAATCGAGGAGTGGATCAGAATGTGCGAGTATTGCGTCGACATGATTTTTTGTCCAAGAAGAGTTGACCATCAGAAATGACGAGCGACGGAGAGCAAGGGCATAGTGATACATGACGAGACGATAATATCTACCAGCAAAGATATGGTCATGACAAGGAGATAAGGATAATAGCGCGTTGCGTAGACTCACAGTAGCTTGCCTCGACTCAGGAGAGTAGATGACGAGATTGCACCCGAATTGGCATATGTTGTGCGTCGCGCCTCGACGCGCGCGAGCATATCCGTACTGATGGTCGGATAATGCACATATGCGCCAACGGGGATACCAGCAAGCCATGAGACAACTGGGAAGGTGAATGCGTATCCCATGGTGTCTCCAATAATTTCAGGGAACGGAGTTGAAAGGGGTAAGAACAAAGCTCACCGATGTAGAGGTCTGGGACAAACTTCGACATGGCCTCCCACGCAAGGTACATGGAACCTAGGCTCTGCCCAAGGAGGGTGAACCGTGGCCACGCACGGTCCTCCACGAGCCACCTTGATTCGAGGAAGACGAAATGCAGGGTGTCTGGCGCTAGCGTGATGTCGAACCGGGCCTGGCATGAGAGTGAGTAGTAACAGAGAGTGTCGCGAATTCACACGTACCTTGACTTTCGCGATGATCTGCTCTTTGGTTGCATCAGTGTCACCACTGTACACGACGCTGATAAGGTCGGGCTCCGTGCGCTGCATGAGAGCAATCGCGGTCCAAAGCACACGCTCCCCACCGCCTCCCGCATTACTGTGCCATCTCTGAGCACGTGTCGACAACAAGAACGTGCTGGATGGGGGGCGTAACTCACCAGTACGGATGAAAGAATCCTATAAACTTCTTCTTTCCTCTGGGCGCATTGTCGTCGAGCTTTAGAAACGAAAGTGCAGCCGAGCGTTGTGAGACAGAGGCTCTACGGAGGCTGCGGACGTATACAGCCAGCAGTAATGCCGCAAAGAAAGAGGGTGCGAGGAACAGTGCGCTTGTCAGCATAGCTGTTGTGGTGATGGTGTGCATGCGTAACGGATACAGAATATTCAGAATATCTTCACAACGGCCCGAGGGGACCGCGCTTGATCGCCTCGCTCCAAGAGTGCTCCAATTGAAGTTCTCTGGCACTGGCAATCGACTCCGAGTCGGACGGTCTCAGCAAGGTCCTAGCCTCGGACCTCGAATCGTTTTGCAAAAACAACAACCGAATCATTTCTAAGGACTGATGGTACCAACGCTCAGAGTCTCACGTTAATCTTAAGCTGAAGGGAAGCCTCCACTGCACACCCTGCCCGTCATGGCCCATCACCTCGAACGCATACATCAACGGCGCCTAATCCATCAATGAAGCTTCCATGCGGCTTCGAACCCGTAAACAATTGTTGGTTCTTTCTGAAGACCTCTCGCGACCGGGCACCCTTGTTCTTGTCTGGGATTTGGGAAGATGGCATTTGTGAGCGCTCAAGTGAAGCTAGTCATCGTGTGAGTCTGTGGGAACTGATCTGGCAACGGGCGCCCATGATACGCTTCCTTGGGCGACCGAAGTGCTTACGATAAGAAAACGGGTACCTCTGAGAGGAAGGAAGGATTAGATGGACCCTTCAAGCCGCCACGAGAAGATCCAAGTCGGTCAGCCAACTCACAGGAGAGCTGTGTGCATGATATACGTGATACGTAAAGTTTGCTGGTTCTGTGTCACGGCCAACGCCATTGATATTTTGCTGATGGCCCAAGAATGACAAGAGGAACGCTCGCGCGGCTGTACGTCGTTCTGTGGGAAGCATGTCAATTTCCTCATCGTCCGTCTCTCATAGCATGAATTATTCTTCGCGCACTTGTCTACGAGATTCGCGATACAGCCACTATGGGGCCGCCCCAGCCCCGCTCACTGTGCCCGCTGCAATGAGTCAATAACACGACACCTGACATCTCCCAATACTTTCTCCTCCTCCGCACTACCAGCTCGCGGACAACGACTGTACTTCCAGTCTATCGATCTGTCGTGGGTTTAGTCGCGTCTCCATTTCGGTAATCACGAGGGCCTTTCCAACGCCGAAGGCGTCATCGTGTCTCGATGCCGTATGGGGCGGGCGTGGTACCAGCGAGGCGCTTTACGTCCTGAGCAACGTTGCCGGTAATGTCGGCCACTTTATGCTTGCTGGCTTGACAGCGTCTTCGGATCGACCCACTTAATATCCTGCACTGGCACCCATGTGGTCGGCGTACAGCCCTTCCGGAGCTGTTGTCCTGGGATCAGCTGATAGTCGAGAGCTGTGCTGCTGATATGCTGGAGACAACCGCCCGGGGAGGACTGTCGGTTTCTGGAAATGACCGTCTCAAGGATAAGCCCGCGATGAGATCGGGATAACCGTGTAAAGCTGCTGTGAAAGGTTAGGAAGTGCTCCTTGTCCGTAAGAGAAGCTCATCCCATGACAAGTTCTTATGAGAAGCAGCGGATGACCTGACCGCCTTGCGACCGAGAATAGAGGCGGCAGTAGTTCCAGGGGTCATAGTATTGCTCCAGGGAGCCAGCACTGAGGTACATAAAGCATGGCTTCGAGCATTTTGATAATATCTGAGAATGAACCTATCGTTCTATGTTGGAGCTTCCATAGATATGAAAAAATGTATAGCGCTTCCGACCATAAGAGCTAAATGAGAGATACCCATGATAGTGTGAAGTTCCGGATCATGCCGTGAATGTTGACATTGCAGTTCGTGCGTGGTCTCTTGAGAAGATTACAGACTGAGAAAACATCAACGGACATGCATGAGCGCTGCTTCTGCTGTGATAGCTTGTAAGGACTTCTCCACCGTGGTTCACCGCAACGACAGAATTCCAGATCCTGTCAGGCTCCTTCCCTCTTTACTCTCCTTCTTTTTCTTCGCCGGAGGTATCTCCCATATCCGCCAGAACTTGAGATTCTCATCACCTGCGCCTGTGCACACCATGTCACCCCCTGGGCTGACACAGCTAAACAACACGCGCGAATCATGTGCATCGCGAATCTCTGCCACGCGGTCGAGTGATGGGTATGCGTGCACCATAATTGCGTTAGAGGGGTATCCGTGAGTCGTCAGGAACTCCTTCCTGTGCGGTGACCATTGCACGGAGGTCACTTGCGCTGGTAATTTCAGCGAGTGCAACCGTCCGCCCGTCGTGCTGTTCCACACGTGGACGGTGGCATCGTTTGTGCCGCCACCAGTTGCCAGAAGGGATGGCTGCCACGGGCACCAGGCAACGGCCTAAAAAAACAGGCTATGAGCACGCCAAGGCCATCTGCCGCAGAGTTATCGATTACCTTGACTGCAGCCGTATGATTTCGTTTCGTCCATCGAGCGACACCTCTTGAACCCTCGTTGACATCCCCCACGCGACCGTCCCAGATATTGACGACGTTATCATTACCCCCGCTCGCGAGTAACTCCCCATCCGCTCTCCACTTGAGCCCGCATACTTCGCCGCTGTGCCCCAGAAGCTCCATCACCTTGTGCCTTGCGACGCGCACGTCGTGATGCCAGATACTCCCGTCGCCGCACGCTGAGCTCAGAATATGTGCGTGCCAGCTGAGCGCGGCTATTTGTGCCTGGTGACCGCTCATAGAGCGCAGCTTCTGCCCCGTCTCAACATCCCACAGCTCAACGTCTCCAGTGCCAACGCCTACCCCAAGGAACGCGCCGTCGTTTGAGAAGTCCACCGAGGAGACGTAACTGCCTTCAGGCGCCTCGCCAACCAGCACAACCGTGCCTGTGTCCGCCCTCCAGATATAGGTGTTCTCGGACAGCGCGACGGCAACGACGTTCAGCACGGACCATGACAACAAATTGAGGTAAAAGTCATCGACCATTCCTGGTGCGTCGAGCACACGTTCAGGTTGAGTCGCGATCTTTCGAGACCTATTTGTAACGGCGCCCGACGACGATGCCAAGGTGCCAGGTCGAGCATACAGTGGACGAGCGAGTTCACGTTGTTGGCTGAGGGTCGTGTCTGATGCAGCTGGCGGCGCCTCGTGGTACGCAAGTACTCGCTTATTTAAGGGCACGCCTGTCGCTGCCACGAGGCGGGCTGTATGTCCTGGTGAAGTCGTCGTCGGGTTCAATGACACAAGGTCGAGGGTCGCCGCGACCTCTGTGACTTCCCGATTGGTGATAAACCGATCACGGGAATCCCGCTTCAAATGGACGACGTTCAGAAATTTATAACACATGTAACAAATGAATCGAACGTACCATGGCTGGGGTGGAGCGCGAACGTTTCGGCTCTGGTCTCGGTGGTGGTACATAGTCTCTTGATACGACGTCCAACTTTGATTCTATGCCGCCTTTGCGAATAACTCCAGAGCTAGCCTGCCGCTGTAAGGATTCTGTGACAGTGATGCCGCCGGAGGTCGCACGCTTCACAGGAGATGCAGGACGTGACCTCGAGATGAAAGGATTGGTGATATCAGCAACAGAGTACTTGGAAGACTTGTTACCACCTGTTTTGGTGGGAGAAGAGATGGTAACATTGTTGAGCCCCGAGATCAGAACAGAAGGCGTAAGTGGTGTCTTTGAGACCTCTGAACGGGACCGGTGACGAGTGGGTGTTTTAGGATTGAAAGGCATCGTACAAATGTTTCGAGTACAACTTTGAAGGACAAGTCAACCCTCCGCGGCGGTCGCGTCAGCCGATCCTCGTGACCGTGATCATCGCACGTGTCATATTGCAAACATCACGTGAACGCGTGCAGTAGAAGGTGAATCGGTATTACAGTGATCGTACCGCGGTAATAATACAATACAATTCTCAGTCAAAAGTCCAGGTTTCGTCCTCTAATGCTACCACATAACGCTCATCGCGACGCTCCTTCCCTTCGACGACCTGCAAGCTACGCGACTTGTGCTCTCCGATCCGCATACGTCAATTGACTCCCAATAGCCCTCCGAACCACTCACTCCGGACGTGAATTTGCCCGTCGCCGCGCTGCTGCGCGCACTCCATACAACAGATCCGGGTGCACTCCGCATGCGACGGTGGGATAGATGTCTCCCCATGGCCTCGTTATCCGAAGCCGACGGTCTCTCCGAGGAGTCGGTCGTGGTGGTACTAGATATCGACATTGTCTCCGAGCTTTCAGAATTCCTATCCTGCACGAGATTCTGCTGCGCGAGATTGGCCGTTGGGGACAAGAGCTTTACATATGGCATTGCCAATGGGCCTGTGGGCACAGGAGGCGGTGCGAATGTCGGCATTGGGAGTGGGGGCGGACTGGGACTCACTACCACACGGTCAAGCGACCGCGGCGATGGGGAACTGCTGCGACTGGATGAAAGTGGTGATATCTCCGAGCCATCTGGACGGGTGATGATAACGTCGTGAGTCTCAAAGCGTCCTTTACCGCTCATTTCCGGGATCAGCCCTTTACTACTGGGATGGTCGTCGTACTTTCCAAGTCGTACTGGATGTTTACGTTTGCGCATGGCGTTGCTCGTAAGTTTGACGATGGTGATGAACACAATCAAGCCGATAACGATGCTGAGGACCGAAGCAATAGCAGTGACCTTGTTCGTGTGAAGCACGCGCTTGCCTGCGTCGACGTTGGTATCGTGGCTACCGTCTGGGCGTGACGATCCCGGTGAGGTCGGTGCCTCTACGCTCGGCATAGTTGACTCTGGGTTACTATAGAAGCTCAGTGCGTCTTGGGAAGTGTCAATCTTGATCTTGGGGGCAAGAGGTGAGGGGCTGGCTGGCAATGCATTGGCGGTAGTTGTCGCAAGCGCGCTGCTCGTACTTGTCGCGTGGCCTGCACCAGGGATCATGTTCACAGTTACAGGTGCAACGGTATGCTGCCCGGGTTGTTGCCTCTTCTTCAGGAAAGGAAAGCGACGAGTACGTCCTTGCCTAGGGAGAGCGCGCTTTGCCTTTCTGCCTAATTTCTTGCGCGCAACTCGTGGGGCATTGCGACGGTCCACACTATTTGGCAATGGAGATGGCTTCCCGTGACCCCGGCTTGGGGGGGTTGGCTCCTCATGTGTTTCCTCCGGGGTGTCCTCTGGAACGTCCTTGTGTGTGTCCTCGGGAATGTCCTTGTGCGTGTCCTCGGGGATTTCCTTGTAGGTATCCTTATGGGTGTCCTCGGGAACATCCTTGTGCGTGTCCTCCGGGGTATCCTCGGGAGCGTCATTGTGGGCATCCTCAGGAGTGTCCTCTGGGGCGTCCTTGTGGGCATCCTTGTAGGTGTCCTCGGGGGTGCCCTCGGGGGTAGGCGCCGGGGCGTACACAGCAGGAGTGTGAGGTGGATGTGTGGAAGTCGCGGCTGGCGAATCATATAAGGAAGTGTAGGTTGCTGACGGATTGTGTGGAGGATATGTGGTCTCCGGAGGGGGATGTATAGCCAGCGGGGTTGTGGTGGTCGGCGAGTTGTAAGGAGGTTGCGTGTACACCACCGGAGGAGCGTATACTGGAGGAGCGTATACAGGTGGTGCATATATAGCAGGTGTGTCGTACACGGGCGGTGCATATACAGATGGTGGATCGTACACAGGCCGAGCGTAAGCGGGCGGCGCTTGGGCTGGTCTGTTCACGAGCGGGCGGTTGTAATCAATTATGTGGAGTCGAGTACCTCCTAGAATGTTGCTTTGTTCCAGCGGGTTGCTCTGCCTGTGGGAATTAGGAGGCGGGTTGTAGGAAGGGCGATAGTAAAACCCAGCATTGCCAAAAGTAAGAGCGGGTGTAGAAATGGCGATGATGATGAGGGAAGTACGAGCAAAGATAGACATGATAGTGTGATCGTTAAAAAGGAACGTGGATGCAGTTTGGGCGTATTCCGTAGATGTCGTGTGTGCTAAACGTTGAGCACGTTGAGCGTTTAGGAAGTTCAGGATCAACGAAGATGTGTAGATGAGCAACTGGTCATGGTCAGCCCACAAGACAAACAGTGTCCAAACACTGACGCGGTCGTCACGTGTCTGGGTAGTCCTATCGCGTGACCGAGAGGCCAATCGACATTTTGGAGCTTCTGAACGGAACAAGAAATAACAATTCAAAAACTGTAATACCAAAGGTCCTTCCGCTAGCAATACAGGGTCCATAACATCCACGTCTCCCAGCTACCGAGACAAACGGCAATAAAAAGTCCGAGACGATTACATCCAAATACACCAGCCCCTTTCCATGCGAGACAAGTTCTTAGCAGCAACAGCAACACGGGATGATCCAACATATACTTCCGTCCTGTAACGGACCCATCGGGTCAGCCGCACACAGACAAGCGATACACAATGGCGTCATACCGGACACGGAATACATCCTCCCCGCAGTCGTTCGGCCTTTCCAAATTGGGGAGCATTGTCGTCGGACGCCAAAACCATTTTGGCTCCTGTGCTGGGCTGAACGTTTGTTATTGCCGGCGTTTGCGATGACTCGTCATGGTTTGTATGTGCGGTGGGAGGATATGCAATGCTGGCGGCGGACATTGTTCAGAACGAGGAAGAGGTATGTGAGTGAGTGAGTGGGACGAGTTGAAGTTGAGCGTGTTCACTGTACGTGGAGTGTTTATATAAGTTGGAACGAGGCTGTGGAGCGTTTCTTTCCTTAGGGCTCCTATGGCTCCCTCCTAACTGGGCCTAAGTAACTGACCGGTGCGATGGTACCGACGATCGGAAGGTCCGCAGCTTCTTTGCGAAAGCCGCGGTCACAGGCTCACAGCCAAGCTTTAGGCCAAGCAGCCAAGTCGCGTCGCAGAAACCTTCATGCGTATCCCTGCACCGATTTCTGCGAATTCGCATCGCCTTCTCGCTTACTTCGACTCCTCGCCAACCACCTGAACCAGCCCAGTTCTTTATGACATCAAGCCATGTGACTGCGGCCCAGAGATGTATCAGCCTGTGCAAACTGGTCATGATTTAATCTGATCTCCATAGCACCGGTACTGGTGATTATTCTGACGTGAACTCAGTGAACTCTTGCCGATGTGGCAAGGGTTCATCGATAAACTCTCTATCGTTTTCATTCCCTTTTCCTACGTTGTAGTACGGAAAGATAAAATGGTTTTCAGTGAGGTCCAACCAGCGAGCCAGGTACTCAAGTTTAGAAAGAAAATCGATAAGGACGAGGAAGTTCATCCAGAACTATGAAACCCGCTCACAAGACCATGTCGCCCAAAGCATTGCCTTCCAATTTTTCTCGTCTCCTTCCATATCTCATTTGGCAGACGAGTATCCGTGGCACGAATAATTCAAGGCAGGCAGACGTAAGGTAGAGACTGTGTATGAGTATGAGACACCACGCTCACTCATTGGTCTAGGTACTTGAGATGTGTGGGTGCTGCGATGATACCACGGCAAACGCAACGTGCGACTTTTGGCCTCCACACAGAGCGCTGATGGACTGCAGTCAACCCCGTAATTCAGAAGATGCCCGGGCGCTGGTGGTATGCTTGCTGTATCTTTCCTGGGAACAACCGTCTCTACATGGTGTTGCGCGAGGTAACCACCGCTTCGCGTGGATAGGTTCGCCGACATGGAGTAGGGTGGACAGGCAAAGCAGCATACATGCCGTTGCGACCCGGTGCGACCAACGAGAGCGGCCGTACAGGGTAGACTTTCCAGCGCAAATCGATCGCAAATCGCGAGTCAAGGCCCACGTCAAAATGGACACGGCTCAAAGAACTATTTTTGTGGCAACATACCCGAATGTTACTCCAGAAAGCCAGAGCAAGGGCGAAGTCTTCTCCGTCTCCGGGATAGATGTTCGTAATTCAACCCACGTAAGGTCAAGATTTCACGCACTGGAAATTCTCTGTTACGGGTATGAAGAGCTCCGGAAGCTGCGTTGCTCAATTGAGACAAGCGGGCAACTACTGCAACGACTCAAACCGACGGCCCTTCTCGAGAATCTCAATCCTGGACTGTGTCCAGGTAGCACATTTGGCGTTGTACTGCTAACGGTCGATGAAAGCTTGTAACGGCTTACAGGTCACCATCTGTACTTTATACCCGTTTCTCGTCAACACAGGACGGGAGTTTGATGAATTAGTCGTCACTGTCCTACTCTTCGAATACTACCCATTCCCCATAACAGAAAGAAACCAAACGCGACATTGCCAGTTAGGTTGAAGTCGCTTTCAACCCTTTCCTCTTGCCTTTCTTTCCTCCCTCGGTGAGAACCTTTCGCTTCGCCACGTTTGTGTTTCATTTGAAATACAATATGCTTTTGCTGGAGTGTTCGTCAGCTGCAAGTTACGGGAGTTGTCTAGTTGCACACGTGACCCATATTTCCGACCCGCCGACTTGCTCCCTCACATAACTCATAGCTCTCGAGGGGGTGTGAGCTATCAGGGAGCCGACTGTGCTGTGTCCGTGGCTATTCATCTTGGTGGTAGCAACCAGCAAATGTGATATTCTTATACACATTTAAACTGCCGTGAATGCCGCCCGACACGCAAGCGCATACATGCCGATGTAGCCTTCTCACCGCGTTCTGCTCCCCCCAATACAAACATATTTCCTGAGGCCACCTTTCTTTACAATGTATCGCATCCTCAGAAGACCGGTCCTCCGCCGCACATATTCCTCAATTGTCCCACCAGGTCCGCGAGCATCCGTATCCAGTGCCTTTCTTCGAGGAGCGGGATATGCTACGTTGCTCTGTGTAGGGGGCTATGCCGCAGATCGAGAATTCAATGCGAGCACTATAACGCGGAATCTGCGTACCTTCTGGACAGTACGTCGTGTTCTAGGCGAGAAACGCGTTGCATCCCACTAACGGACTCTAACAGTGTGCCGTCATCGCGGCCGACTACAAACTAAATTTCACCCCGAACAAGAGTGACTCTATTTTGGCCTTACACGAACGCGTCGGTGACCGCCTATTGAATCTCTTTACCTCCAATGGCGGTCTTTATATCAAGTTTGGTGCGTGTCACTTTACTGGTAATTCGTGGCAATCAACTGAGATACAGCTAGGCCAAGCAGTCGGCGCAACCGCCGCGTTTTTACCTAGACCCATTCAGGTCAAGTTTTCTCGACTATTTGATGATGCGCCACAAGTTCCTTTTGCGGATGTTGCCCGCGTATTCCAAGAAGAGTTTGGTTGTCCTCCAAGCGGCTCGGATGGTCTTTTCGCTGAGTTCGAGGAGACCGCAGTTGCAAGTGCGAGCATCGCCCAAGTACATAGGGCCCGATTGAAAGGCAAAGACGGAAATGACGGTGACTGGGTAGCGGTCAAGGTCCAAAAACCGGCTGTAGCAAAACAAATGGAGCCAGACCTCGCCGCCTTCCGTATAGTCATGTGGATATATGAGAACTGGGTTTTCGATATGCCAGTATTATTTGTCGTTGGTATGTGTCCCTGGAGAAATGGAGATAACCGCTGACACTTGCGTTGACTAGACTTCGTCAGCGACCACCTGCGTCAGGAATTGGACTTCGTAAAGGAGTCTCAGAACGCTAATCGCACGGCAGAGCACATCGCTCAAGATTCTTTTCTGTCAGACCGCGTGCATATACCCAAGGTTTATCCCGAATACACAACGAAACGCGTGCTTACCGCCGAGTGGATTCACGGTGTGCGCCTCAGCGACCGGCAGGGTATCCTTAAACTCATGGGTGGTTCGAGCACGGACCTACCTTCGAAATCTATTGCACCCCTCGTACCTCCTGTCCGCACTCCTGACGACATTTCCGAACCTCTGGAAGGCGGGACGCAATGGGTCATGCAAACAATGGTCGACCTTTTCAGCGCACAAATATTCCGCTGGGGCTGGCTCCATTGCGACCCTCACCCAGGGAACATATTTATACGTCCACACCCTCGACACCCACGCCGCCCACAGCTCGTCCTGATCGACCATGGGCTGTATGTAGAGCTCTCTCCCGGGTTTCGCAGACAGTACGCAGAGCTATGGAAAGGCCTTCTTGCGGTGGATCTTGGTACTCTGCAGAGGATCGCCACACAGTGGGGTATTGGAGCACCGGACCTCTTCGCCAGCTCTGTTCTTCTGAAGCCCATCAACTTCGTCAAAAAGGGTGAAAAAGCTAAAGGGGAGGGCAGTGTGAGCCCCCAGCTCTCGCACTACGAGGCTAGTGTACAACTCAAGGCGAAGCTTCGGAATTTCCTCGTCGACACTGACAAAATGCCCAAGGAGCTCATCTTCGTCGGTCGAAACATGCGGTGAGTTGTCGCACGGCGCACCCACCTCGCGCGTTAACATTGGCACTGACTTACTGAACCCACTCTAGCATCGTTCAAGGGAATAACCAGATGCTAGGTTCGCCGGTCAATCGCGTCAAGATGATAGGCCTGGCTGCTGCAGATGCCATTCCACGTTCAACAGACCTGAGCTTTGGTGGTCGAATAAAAGAGCGCTTTCACGAGGGCGTGTTCCACACCGTATTAGCTTCGACGGACCTTGCCTTCTGGTTGAGTCATACGTGGAGGTGGATCACCGGTAGCGAGGATCTCCGCTTTGAGGATGAGCTAGATCGCCAAATGCGGGAGGTGGCTAAGACGCAGTATGGCATCGACATCGACCCGGCGACATACGATGCTTGACAACTGGTCAGATGTTTCTCAAATCAGACTTCTCTGGCACATACGGTCGATAGAAATTGCATTACAGCCCCTCATTGTCTGCCTTACTATAGAATATAGACATCTCCTTCGGACTTGGCGTGGAGGTTAATAAGACATCCTGGCATGAAGTAGCACTGCGAGAGTAGATAATATCCTGAAGGGGAAACGTAGACAACATAGAGACAGAATATAGTCAAAGTTGCTAATACCGTGAGAGGTTAGGGAGACGGGTGCAGAGGCAAAGTCGAGAAGTAAAGTCGAGAAACGTAAGGAGAATGTCGGAAATCGCACGAGTCATCGACGCATCGAAGTGTCTAACACAGGTTTTGGGTGATTGCTGTCCCAGCCTTACGTCGGTGTGTTACCTTGACTAAGTAAATAATCCGGCGGTGTAAGTCGTTCTCCAGGTGCTGACTCTGGGTTATTTCGGAGTGGTAGGCCCCCAGGCGATAGCCGATCCCTTTGCACGGGAGTGGGGTTTCTCCCCGAACCCGACTGGACCTTAATGCCAAGTGACTCGTCCTACAGTATCTGCGCCCGAGTGCAGTGTCAGTAAACACTTTCGGGGCCGAGATGGGGGATTCTAAGTTATTATGCGTATGTCAATAATTTACAAGATAATGATAATTTACATTCGACCTTCGCCGACTCGGATAGATTAGTATGTGTGTATATACTATGGCACCCCAGAGGTTACTTTGTAGGACAGTATTGTCAGCGCAGCGTGATGCCTACTATCAGGCATCAGAATTATCTGAAATTCCTGGCGAGTCTGATGCCGCAGGGTCGGGCTGGAAGGGTTCCTGCACATGATGTAAAATCATAATACCAAGAAGGTGGGAAAATACGCACACAGTTCCGTGCACGCGTTAGTCCACGTAGCCATTTCTCACGGAGAGCTTCTCCCCCTGTAGCATGCAAATTTGAGCAGAATGAGCACTGAGTTCCGGAGATATGAGCGCGGAGAGCCTCGTTGTATCCCTTGCGAAGGGATGGAGACTTCGGTAATGGGCAGGTATATGTCTCTTGCAAATCACTGATATGTCTAGAAAGTAAGTCATGAAACCACCCAGCGAGGATGCCTTTGTCGCTTTGAAGGGCGGAGTGCGGGCGTTTAGTCTTACGACATCCATACCAAGGGCTTGATAGGCTGCCATGACCATCAACGAAGCCAACAAAGAACGAGAGGAGTTTGTCGTGGCAGCGCTTGCGGAAGCGGACAAGGTCGAGCAACGCTGAGCCCTCAAACAAGGGCAAGGCATCCACAAGAATTTCAAACATCATGGGGTGATCAAGAGTAAGGCGGGCCGCAGCTTCCATTTCTGGGAGTAGTCGTTTACTACTTGCAATTGCATATGCACCGAAGGCCGCCTTCGTGGTTGGCAGACCTATTTCGCCACGCACAGTAGACGAAACTGTGTCCATACTATACTTTTCGGAAGCGGCGAGAAGAGCTAAAGTTTTCTCGTAGGAGTCGGATGTGACAGACGGGATCGGGTAAAGGAGTGTGAGGAGGCTGTGCAGCACTTCTGCGTCTTCAGGTACACGTACAACGGGAAGACCATCGACGACTTCGCCATCGTCGGGTTGAGGCAGCGAAAACAAATCATTAAAGAAAGGGGACGATATACCCAAGGTCGACTTATGGACACGGAAGGAAATAAGGTCAGACGATTGAAGTATGACATCCGCTCCTTGCATGTTTAAACTTTCCAGAGGCCGGGCACCCGCTGTTTCCTGGGTAGAACTTTGAGTTTCGCATGTGAGTGAAAAATCTGATTCGGCCTGTGGGTGGTGAGATTTGTCACGTGTTGACATTGTGACTGGGGGATGTGGGCTTATATTTCTTATACATTCACGAAAAACAGCCGTCAGTGCGGCCCAAAGTTTACGAATCTTCTCACTGGGAATGGATTTGCAATGTTCACAGTTATCGGATGAAGTACCTGGGGGTGAAATATGATTGGAAAAGGCCAGGTGAAAGGTGGTGATATCGAACAAAGCAAGATCATCAACGACAGTGTCAAGATAGTGGGCGAGCCACCGTGGAATGGTAGCCGCGTCAAGTTCCGCACATGATGGCGAACCCGACTCTTCAAGTTGGTCTAATGCATAGAGAACTTCGTCCGTGTTGAGGCTCCCGGGTATGTGGAAACGAACTTGTCGACGATATTCCCAAAGTTCGGCAAGAGCGGAACCAGGCACAGTGTCGAGTTTGTCCTCAAGGTCATTGATAGTCATGGGCGCTTTGAGTGTTTCTGCCGCCGCCAAAAGGGCCTCTTCAAGGAGCCCATTCTTCCATGCAAGAGAGTACACATGCAATGCATTTTCAGAGCAGACGGATTTTGGCTCACGCCTGGAAATGCAGTCTCGGATACGAGTCAGAGCAGTAGTCATTTGATACTTTTGAGCCACAGAAAGGAGTTCTAAGGTCTGGTCGATAGTTGGAGGAAGAACAGAAGGCACGGGGAACAAGAAAGTGAGGAGACAAGAAATGATTGTGTGGCTCTCGGGAAGCTGAACGACTGGCAGAGATTCCATTGAAGTTTCACCCTGGCCAGTAGACATAGCTGTTATTCATTTTTCATCTCATCTGTTTTTGGAAGGAGATTAGGGGAATAATGCTTACCTTCCGGTTCTGCGGCTTCTGCCCCTACGCCAGGGGATGTGGCAGCGAGTATTTGCTCTTCAAGAGCAGGAGAACTGTCGATCACATAAAACTTCTGGACCGGAAAATCATGAGAGTCACAAGAACGGAGAATTATGTCTGCACGGGGAAAAAGTGAGAATTTCCCTAGTAGGTCTGGCGGGTTTGGTGAAGTCAAAGAGGTGGGGGTCGTAGCCATGGGAATGTTCGCTTCCAGCGCTCGTTGATTAAAAAGGGTCTTCACCAGTTCCCACCGTTTACATACATCACTGCATCACTATTAGCACCAGGTGCCCAGCGCTATAACTTGAAGCGCTGTGTATCCTTGCGTGTATCACTGTGACAAACGAGCTTGCTCTGTCGCCTATAACCCACGGACAGTCACACCCTATAACATCTGCTTACTGTACGGACTGGGGCCCCTTCTACGATAGCAAGAGTGCATCAGCATTGAAGAGATAACCAACATTTAATTAGAACTGACAAGGCGCTTAGTGTTTACTTGTCCCGGAATATACAGGCCAGTACCAGTGAACTTTGTGAAGTGATTTCAAGTTGACGTGGTGGTGGAAGTTGACCAGCTTGACTCAATGCCACTGGCGCCCGGGAATACAGAGAGAGAGTAAGCTCTTTGTCGGTCGAAACAACAGTCGAACAAGTAGCCTAGTGAGTTGATCGCGACATGTACTGTACAATCTTGCTCCCAAACACCGGCACTAATTGTCGGCCTCAGGGCCGAGGGATATGCTTATTCGGAGGCGGCTTTACCAACCTAAATACAAAACACGACATTGTACTATCCTAGTCAAACATGCTACATAGGGTTCTGTACCCTCAGGTGCACAATAATGGAATCGAAAAAAAAGGGGAACTGGCACTAATTTATCAAAACCCACTCCAGCATCGTGCAAGGCAACAACCAGACAATAAGCCTCCTAGTCAATTGATCAAGATGATCGGTGGCGGCTGGCGATGCCCTCAGTGCTAGTTAAGGAGCACCGATCACTGGTGCCAGCCATCCATCAAGATATCGCTGAATAACGAACCCAGCGCTGCAAGTCGTCATGCATTCCCCTGGTGCTGACTCCCGGCATTCCGACGTAACACAGACCAGGACAGGCGGTCGTGCCGTTCTGAGTTGCACGCGGATATTTTCCTACAGTATCAATCCTCAATGACAGATGAACGATTGTGTTTATATTATGGCTCCATTGGATTTACTTTGTAGGGTATTATGGCAGGCGCTTCCTGGTGTGTACTATCAGGTGTCAGTAGTTTCTAATTTTATGGACAAGTTTGATGTTCCAGTGTCAAGTCGGAAGGGTTCCTACCCATGATATGGAATGAGATATGAAATCCAGAACCCCAAGGATGTGAGAAGATACATACCCCATCCCGTACCTTCGATACCCTGTTCAACCATTCATCACAGAGAGCTCCTCCCTCGGTAGCATATAAATTTGAGCAGGAGGTACACAGGGTTCCAGAGATATGAGCACAAAGAGCCTTGGTGAATTCCTCACAAAGGGATAAAGGTTTAGGTAATGGGCAGGTATATGTCTCTTGCAGATTCTTGATGTGTTGCAAAACTAAATCACGAAACCATCCAGCGAGTATGCCTTTGTTGCTCTGAAGGGCGGAGTGCGGGCGTTTAGTCTTGTGACAGCTATTCCATGCCTTCAATAGGCTGTCATCACCATCAACGAAGCCAACAAAGAATGAAAGGAGATTGTCATGGCAGCACTTGCAGAAGTGGACAAGGTTGAGCAACACTGAACCCTCAAACAAGGGTAAGGCATCCATAATAATTTCAAACATCATGGGGTGATCGAGGGTGAGGTGGGCTGCAGCTTCCATCTCTGGGATCAGTTGTTTGCTACTTGCAATTGCATATGCACAGAAAGCCGACTTGGTGGCTGGTAGAATTATTTTGCAACAGACAGCAGACAAAACAGTGTCCATATTGTACTTTTGCAATGCAGCAAGAAGAGCCAATCTTTTCTCATAGGAGTCGGGTATCACAGATGGGATCAGGTAGAGCAGAGTGATAAGGCTGTGCAGCACTTCTGCATCTTCAGATACATGTACAACGGGAAGACTGCCGACGGCTTCACTTCCGATGGTTTGAGGATGCGAAAATAGATCATTAAAGAAAGGGGACGATATGGCCATGGTTAACTTGTGGACATGGAAGGAAATGAGGTCAGACAATTGAAGAATGACATCTGCCCCTTGTATCCTTAGGCCTTCCAGCAAAAGCTCATTTCCCGTTGTTGCCCAGGTAGAACTTGGGGAGCATATATCGTATTGTGTGACTGAGAAATCGGATTCAGCCTATGTATGAGGTGAGATTCATCATCTGTGTTCATGGTAGTGGAGCTTACATTTCTTATACTTTGATGGAAAACAGCTGTTAATGCAGTCCAAATGTTGCGAATAATCCAACCAGGGATGGATTTGCAATATTCACAGTTATCAGATGAAGTGCCCGGAGGTGATATATGAGATGAGAGAGCAAGGTGAAAGGTGGTGATATCGAGACAAGCAGGGTCTTTTATGACAGTGTCAAGGTAGTGGTTAAGCCACAGTGGGATGTTAGAACTGCTAACTTCCACGCAGTTCAGAACAAAGGAGATTTGGTATACTTCTGAGTTGTAAAACTCCTCCGTGCCAAGGCTCACTCTGAGGTTGTCAAGAACTTGTTGACAATATTTCCAAAGTTCGGCAAGAGCAGCACCAGGCACAAATTCGAGTTTGTCCCCGAAGTCATGGAGAGTCATGGGCCTTTTCAGTGTTTCTGCTGCCACCAGAAGCGCCTCTTCAAGAAGCCCATACTTTCACGCAAGAGAGTACACATGCAGTGCCGTTTCGGCACAGATGAATTTTGGCTCACGCCTAGAAGCGAACTCTCGGCGGATTCGAGTCAGTCCGGCGGTCATTTCGTACTTTTGAGCCACGGAAAGGAGTTCTAAGGTGTGCTCGATAGTTGGAGGTAGAACAGGAGGTACGGGAAATAAGAAGGTTAGGAGACTAGAAATGATTGTGTGGCTCTCGGGAAGCTGAACGACTGGAAGTAAAGTTTCACCATTCACAGTGGCCAATTATTCATCTCTCTTCGGAACGCAGTTTGTGAAAGGGGCTCACCTTCCGGCCCTGCACCGGCGCCTTGGGACGTGGTGGCCATTATTTGCTCTCCAAGAAAAGGAGAGCTGTCGATCACATAAAGCTTCTGGACTGGAAAATCATGAGAGTCGCAAGAACGGAGAATTATGTCTGCACAGGGAAGAAGTGAGAATTTTCCGAGCGGGTCTGGTGAAGTTACGCTTTGAGAAGAGGTAGGAGGTGTAGGCATGAGGAATTGAAGAGAAACGTCGACTTGTGTCCAAAGCTAGAGGCCGTCAACCAGTGGTCTTCCTTTCCAGCCACTGGAACCGGAAATCGGTCTCGGCGGCCTTTTCGTGAGGAAACTGAAAAATACCAAATACATAAAAGAAAAAGGGTTCCACATGGTGGCAAGAATTCACAGTTCCCATTGTCCTCTGCCATTGCCCTCCATGAAAGGCTCAACGTGTGGTTCAGATGTGCGAATTTATGTCAAAGTTGGCTTTTTTTTCACGATTTGTTCCGAGTAAGGTCAAAGGCCAATTCCTCCAAGTCAATATTAGTGCCTGACACGTGACTGTCACTGCTGGGGAGTACTGATATGAGCCTGAGTTTAGGGCTCCCCCACTGTCGACACCATCTCTATTAATGATACATCTCAGTCCCGAAGGCAGTTTTTGCGTCACTTCTCCCAGAAAAAGTGCCAGAGTTTGGTCTCATATCTCACACACGCCTCGCCCCCTGCTAGTAATGCTCGCACTAATTCCTCGAATCTAATCCAGCATCGCAGCAACCAGGCTAGCTAGTCAATTGCGTCAATTTAATAGGGTCTGATTGCCGTCAGAGGCGTCTCACGCTCCTCAGTCCAGAGCACTAATCACGGGCACTGGCCCCGGCTCCTCGTCAAGATGCCACCTCACATGGGTAACGATAGCTAATCCAGCACTGCAAGTCAATGATGGCCAGATGACTCCTGGTTATTTGAAGCAGGCCTCAGGCGAGTGATTTTCAAGGACACACAGTATTTTTCACTTTGAATCTTAGTCATCCTCACCTGCGCTCGAGAGCTGATCAGCGCAAGCTGGTCGAGACCACGACCGAGACCCTGGGTCGTTATCCGGATGCCGATGGTTTCCTCTCAACCTTCGCAAATAGGATGGCGTATGTATTGTATGATTTGTATCTTCTTGTAGTTTACTTTGTAAGACAATCTCGTATGCACTGCGTCATGTCTACCATCAAGCGTCCGAGTCGATATTGCCTCCTGAACTTTCGGATTAGTTTGACCCTTTAGTGTCTATACTGAAGGGTTCCTGCATATAACGTGAAACCTGCAATTCCAGGAAGGTGAGGAGGTGATACGCACCTTGTCCCGTGCCTTCGTTACTCTACGGAGCCATTTATCACAGAGAGCATCCCAGTCTGCATAATATAACTTCGAGCAGGGTACGCAGCGGGTCTCAGAGAGATGAGAACGGGCAGCCTCGTTGATTTCCTTGCGAAGGGTCGAAGTGTTAGGTAATGGGCAGTCATATGGGTCTTGCAGATTTTTGATATGCTGGGAAACTAAATTACGAAACCATTCACGGATGTCTTCGCGATAGTATTGGCAGCTGTTACGCCAGGCTTTTGACAGGCTGTCTTTACTGTTGACAAAGGTAACAAAGAATGAGAGCAGATTGTCACGGCAACGCTGGCGAAAGTCGATGAGGTCCTGCAGCGCTGAGCCCTCAAAGAAGAGTAAGTCATCCATGATAAGTTCAAACGTCATAGGGCGATCAAGAGTGACGCGGGCTGCAGCTTCCATCTCTGGGATCAGTCGTTTGCTGCTGGCCATTGTATATGCGCGGAAGGAGGCCTCCGTGGCTGGCAGAACCATCTCGTTGCGCACAGTAGACAAGACTATGTCCATACTATATTTTCCGAAGCGGCGACAAGATCCAAATTATTCTCGTAGGAGGTAGGCATCACAGAAGGGATCGGGTAGAGCAGAGTGAAGAGGCTGTGCAGCGTTTCCGCGTTTTCAGAGACGTGTATGATGGGAAGGCCATCGACGACTTCGCCATCGGGGGGTTGAGGGAGCGAAAACAAATCATTAAAGAAAGGAGATGATATGGCCAAGGTCGACTTGTGGACCCGGAAGTAAATGAGGTCAGACGATTGAAGTATGACATCTGCCCCTAGCATGTTTAAACCTTCCAGCAGAGATTGGACTTCTGTTGCTACCGAGGTAGAACTTCGAGAGGGTACTTTCCGTCGTGTGACTGAAAAATTCATTCCAGCCTGTGGATGGGTGAGATTCGCCACGTACTATTACATTCAGCATAGTAGTGGAGCTTACTCTTCGTATACTTTCATGGAAAACATCTGTCAATGCTAACCACAATTTGCGAGTGGTCTCACCGGGAAAGGGTGTGCAAGGGCCACATCTTGATGACACATGAGAGGATACGGTGAGATAAAAGGTAGTGATGTCAAGACAAGCAGAGCCCTTTAAAATGGAGTCAAGATAGCGGCACAACCACACCGGGATGTTATCGTCGTTCACTTCCTTGCAACCGAAGCCAAGCAAGACTTTGTAAACATCTGTGTCACGACAACAATATTCTGTGCCGAGGCTCGCGCTGACGTTGTCAAGAACGCGTTGACGGAATTTCCAAAGCTCGAAAAGAGCGGCAGAAGGGATAACGTTGTGCTTGTCATTGAGGACCTTGCAAGTCATGGGTCGTACGAGAGTTTGTTCGGCCGCCAGAAGCGCCTCTTCACGGAGTTCATACTTCCAGGCAAGAGAGTAGACTTGCAGCGCAGTTTCAGAGCAGATGAAATTGGGCTGAAGCCTGGAAAGACAGTCTCGGATTCGAGCCAAAGCTGTGGACGCTTGGTATTTTTGAGCCACAGCAAGAAGCTCTAGGATCTGCTCGCGAGATGGAGGAAGAATAGGAGGTACAGGGAACAAGAAAGTTAGGAGACCAGAAATCATTGTGTGGTTCTCGGGAAGCTGAACGACTGGGAGTAGAATTTCACAGTTCACGGTGGCTTCAGAAGTAGCCTTGGGTTGAGGCTTACCTTTCGGCCCTTTGCCTTGCGAGTCGGATGTGGTGGCTATTATTTGCTCTCCAAGGATAGGAGCGCTGTTGATCACATAAAGCTGCTGGACTGGAAAATCATGAGAGTCACAAGAACGGAGAACTACGTCTGCATGGGGAAGAAGAAGCAAGAATTTTACTAGAGGCGATTTCTTGCGGCGAGCAGAGGTAGAGGGAGACATGAGAGACACGAGAAGGGTCGAAAGCCCGAAAGCCAGATGATTTTAGTGTGCCAAACACCGCGAATAGGGGAATCCAGAGGCAATCCGTTCATAACAAGGTATAACACAAGGTCGTCAACGTCAACAGGCATAATAATACATTCATCAGCGTAGTGCCCACCCAAACCAACGTTTATCTACGCCGCACAACAGTTCGCACTTACTTTCTCCCACTAGCAGCCCTCGTTCGCGGCGCTCTCGCTCTTGCCTTGACCGTCTCCGCGTCCTTTTCCGGCTCGCTCTGTGCTGCCCTCTGCGCCGCAGTCGTCGTGGCCTTGCGCGTCCGCACGCCCTTGACCACCGCCGCGGGCGGTGGCTGCTGCTGCTGCTGTGGCTCTTCCTCCTTCACATGGACCCGCTCCGGCGTGTTCTCCTTCTCCTTCTCCAATACCCCGCGCGCGCTCTTCGCAGACGATGCAGTAGCACGCGCCTTAGCAGCGGCAGTGGGTGTCCGCTTGCCTTGGGTGGTACGCTGTGCGCCCGCGCTCGCGTCTTCCAGCTCCGCAGCCTTGCCTTTTCCGCGCCGTGGCCGAGCCTCGGGTGGGTCGTCGTGAGCAGAGGCGGCGGAGACGTCGTCCGCCTTGGCCTTAGCCGCGCGTCGCTTAGTCGCAGCTGTAGTTGTAGCTGGTGCCACGTCGACATCTGCCTGTTGGCCGCGTCTCGTTCCCCGACGTATACTCTTCGCGGGCTCTGGTTCTGGTTCTGGTTCCGGATCGGGTGCAGCAGTCGTGGCTGGGGTTTTCGTGCCTCGTGCCGTCTTGCGTATTGGCTTGCTAGCTTCGGCAGGTTCCTGGTCTGTAACCTCGGAAGACTTTGTGGTCGTGCGCGAACGGCGTACAGGTTCGAGTCTGGATGTAGCCGGCTTTGGTTGTGCAAGGGCCTTGCTCGTTGACTTGGCTGGCGCAGGCGCCGTCTCCTGGAATCGCGCTGCGTTAGTATTATACTCGATTACAGTTAAAGCCAAAATATTACCTCCTTCGATTCAGCCTCGGCTCTCCGAGTCGTTCGTCTCACGATCGATCCTTTTGGCGCGTTGGCGCTGTGCTTTGAGGGTTTGGCCGGTGGCTCGTCAGGTGTAAGTTCGTTGTCGGCGAACTGCGACACGTCAGTGGGAACGCGCACGCGAGTGCTCAGTGTCTTCTTCCCTGTGGCTCCGGAAACTTGCTTCGGTAGACGCGTTGGAGCTGGAGCGGCCACCTCTGCCGCAAGTTCCGCCACAACTTCCTCGCTTTGCCCAGCAGACTCTTCTTGGGGACATTCAGGCGGTGTCACAAGCATCTCGTCGACACCTTCGAAGATTGGAGTGCTTGGTTCTTGCCGTCTTTCACGGACGAACATCTCGCGCACACCCTCTAGACGAGGGGTCTCGGGGTTCCGGGCTTGCTCCGCCTTGAAGAGTTCACGGACGCCAGCATAGGGCGTTGGCATACCAGCTGCGCGCTTCTCAGAAAAGACATGCCTGAGATCTGACATCTGTGGCGTGGCGGGGAATGAGTGGACAGCAGGAGGAGGATCCGTTAGTGGGGGAGATTGATCTTCGAGAGTCGCTTCATCGTCATTGGGATTCTCTTCTTCGAGTACCATGTCTTCGTCACATATTTCTGTCTTGTTGAGAATAGAAAACGCGTCGGGCTGCAAACTTCGTCGGCGCTGCATTCCTTCGACCACTTCCTTCATCTTTTCGAGAAGCATAGTGGTTTCTACTTCTTCCTCGTCCTCCTTGATAGAGGGCCAGACTTTGGTTGGGGACGCGGCGCTGAACACCGGTTTTGAAGTAGGCGTGTCATGACCCCGCGACCCAGGTATATTCTCTCCAAAGAACTCGTCTGGCTGAGCGAGTGCAGACCTTCGTCGTTCCTGAATAGCCTGCAAAGAAAGGTATACATAAGGCCAGAAGTTCGGGAGCAGTGGAACTGGTCATACCCGTCTTTCCACTTGACTGATCCTTCGTTCCCTCGATTCCGCGTTTGTGCGAGGGGTATCCTTGTCTACAGCTGGAGCCGATTCGTCAGCGGCCATCGGCGGTTTGACCAGACTGGCCCAGGCAGCGCCACCTGTCGATTGGCGTCCCCTGACACGATCCGCGAGACTGTTAGACCTGTGGGTTTGCGGTGTCATAAAATAGAAATGCTGCTCCGGGCGTTGGGGAGTGAGTTGACAAGCCGTCGATGCATCCTGGTCGCCTTCAAGTTCGGCTTCACCGTCGCCCAAGCCCTCTTCATCCTCGGGCTCTTGCACCTCGTCCAAGGGATCATCTTCCGCATACTCCTCGGCTTCGTGAGCCTTTCGAATAAATCGAGTCAGTGAGGCAACCGACAAAAGTTGCAAAGTCCCCATTACCTCAGCGATGTCTTGCTCCATGTATTCGTCCCTCTCTGGGGACCTTGAAGGAGATCGAAGGGCATGTAGGCCGCTCTTAAAGGCTTCGAGACTCTTGCGCCAGCCAAATATTGGCGCTGCTGACTTAGAATCCTGCTCTGTGATCTCATAGTCCTCGTCGAATTCTTCTATGCCCGCATCTTGAATTCCTTCATCTTCTTCATCCACTTCCATTCGTTCTTCGATTGGCGTAACGTGTTCTTCCACTTCACGCTCCTCCAGTTCTTGCTCCTTCTCTATCTCGAATCGCATCGCCGCACGCTGTGCGGAACGGATCAATACCGATCGGTGCAACGACGGTCGGCCCCCCCGCCGACGTGGTGTCTGGAATTGCTGTGGCTGGTGGGACGGAGAGAGAGGAAAGCCAGGGGCCGCCGCTACTTGGGGAGCACGCACGGGACTCTGAGTCGCATGTGGTGGGGCCGCAGGGGGCTCAGGAGCATCAACTTCTTCGAGAATGACGAGATCCTGTTCTTCCTCCACGACCTGCGGGCGATTCCCCTCGACGAGACGAATGGGCGTGCCGTTCTCCTCGTCCCGGTCATCTTGCTCCTGCTTCAAAGACTGGTGCGCGTATTTAAGCGGCGAACAGTTTAGCAGCCGGATCGGCGTCTGCAGCACGCGTAGGTTGACGCGGGGGTCCGGGTCCGGGCGTGGAGTGAAGACCTGCGCGCTGTGGATCATGGACAGCCTGAGAACGCGTTTGCGAGCGGATTTCGAAGTCGACGCTGAGGGGGTGAATGCCAGGACGGGACGGAGCGCCTTGGGCGGATACTCGAAGCGGAAGCGTTTCTTGTTGATTTCTAGCTCCGAGTTGTTTGACAGTGGGACGGTTGTTGTATGGGCCGGTTTGGATTTTGGGAACACGCGACATTTGTCGACGATGAGACCATGTACTCCCAGCACCTCTATGAATGCCTAAAAAAATACGATAATTAGCTAACGAGAAGGGTCGATAGGTAGCGAACAACTAACTTTGCGCTCTTGGAAGAATATTTTGGCGTGGAGGGGGCTGACATTGGGATAATAGAGACGAACGCTGCAGGTTGGGTCACAACCGAAGGTAAGCTCCTCGTCATCAATTGGGTAAGAAGCTACGACAGTGTCTTCATGGCGTCTCATAAAGCGCAAGACACCATAACGGCCGAATACGCTGCCGTCCATCGTTGCTGAGACGAGTTGAAACGAGGGCGTGATTCAGCCGCACACGCGGTTTCATAAGGTCATGTGATCGTGTTGTTGGGTGTGGTACAGTACAGGTACAGAGTGAACATAATTAACGGGACATTGTAGATGTGATGGACAATCCAGGTCCAGAATTGCTTCGAGGCGATTGCAGTCGGCTACCACGGCAGTTAGGATCTACTGTAACTGCATCAAGAGACAGAGATTCATACTCATCGAAATGTATCCCGCGCTTTGGATCTGCGCGACGCTTGTCGAGCGTTTTTCGCACCTTGCTCTCCGGGCGCACTACGATGACGGGAACGGGGGAGTGGCTAAGGCAGTACTTAGAGACGCCTCCCATGCTTTGTGCGCCAAAGGCCGCTCCGAACGCCTGTTTCATCTTCCGAGCTCCTCGCGAACCCACAACGACGGAGTCTGGGCGGTAAAGCGCAATGAGACGGTCGATCGTCGTTGTCACCTTTCCTGCAATATACTCGACGATGATGGATAGCTGAGACGAAGGTAAGTTATAGAAATGTCTGTCCTTCCACAGGCGCGGTAACAACAATGGATACCTTTCGCTCCGGATCGACTTCGACGCACTGCTCTTGTATCCGATGCATGAGATCTCTGGCCTCATCACGGACGACGTCATGATCTTTCTCTGAAGATGGTAATTCAGACGGACAATGAGCGGATTAACAAGACGAATTGACAAACCTAAATCGTCTTGATCTATGCCACGAAAAACGATAAGCTCGTCTCCGTCCTGGACTAAGCCCTCGATTGCCCAGTCTAGCGCATGACGGCCACTCTCATCCGGACTTGAAGCGCACAAAAATACGCGCGTGCTTGGCGTGCGATCGTATCCGTCTGACTTGACTTGTAAGGTGAATGAGAACATAGAGGCTACAGGATTCTCAAAGGTATCGAAGGAGACTTTCGACGTATACCCTTGCGATGCATTCGGACCAGCAATGGTAGCGGTCGGGGACTGTGTAATCATGGATGGGGGAAGCAGCGTGCCGGATGCCGAAAGACAGCCAGATGCCGAGGGGCTAGCTGCAGGAATCGGCGAATTCAGTGTGCTAACGGTGCTCTGGACGGGAGATGCTGTAGGAAGGACGGGGATTTGTGGGACTGGCGGGATTGGCGAGGGCTGAAAGAACGGGGAGGAGATGGGCGGAGAACTCGCTGAGGGTGTCGTCGGGCGAGAAGAGTGCTTCATGGCCGAGCGGAGGGGCTGCTGGGGCGGGATGGCTATCGAGCCAGGGTGTTCGGCCATTCTTGCGTCTAGTGAGATGATCGACGACCCCAAGAACAGCCACGGAGAGTGCCGAGCCGATATCTCCCTTCAGCCTCCACCAACGATGTCAAACCCTCCAAGCAAGTCTCCCAGCCCGTCCCCCGACTCAAAGGAACATTCTCCTACATCCGATAAGGACGAGGCAGGACTAGCAGAGTCGTCCGAATCCAACGACAAACCTCTGCAGTCCAGCGCTGAGCCCACATCCTCAACGAGCACATCACCACCTTCGTCGGGCAATTGGCAGGCAATCTGGTCGCCCGCGCACAACGCATACTACTTTTTCAACACGACCACCCAGGAAACCACCTGGGTCAACCCTCTCCAGCCAGCCGCAGGCGAGCCCTCATCTTCATCCTCTTCATCCCAGCCCGCCTCTGCCTCTGCTTCTGCCACTCCCCCAAACGCACAAGAAGGCGCGCCCGAAGGGTCTTCCGCTGGTGCGACACCTGTACCCGCCTCTGTCGCGCAGATTTACGCGTTGCAGGAGGCCGCCGCTGCGCAGGGCATCGACCCTTCTCTCGCGCACCTCGATCCAACTCTCGCTGGGCCATCCGCTGCAAACAGCGCATACAGCTTCTCTGCGAAGTTCAATGCGCACACGGGTGCATTTACGAAAGCTGACGGACGCGACCCTACCCATCTATCGGAGTACGAGCGTATGAAGCGCATGAGCTCGGTGTACTTCAATATGGAACAGTGGGAACAGGACGTTGCGCAGAGAAACGAAGAAGAGGATGCGAACGGAAAGAAACGTAAAAGACCGACTAAAAAGGATTTGGTGCGCGATGCTTTTTGCAAAGCGTACATGCCGTTACACTTACCAAAACACTTGCAGGAGCGCTTCAAGGAGCAGAAGAGATTGAAGAAGATAGCAAAGACTGCTTGGCTACGCACCTAGATTCCGGCGCGTCTTCAGTTTTTACATTCGAGGACTGTTTGTGATGCCAGTTTTGTTGCAATCAATACATTCATATGGTTCAACGTTGACCCGCCTGCTTCTAGCCATTTCGGTCTCCTAGATCTGATCGTCCCTTGAGAAATAGCACATATTTGGACAGGATTAATTGTACAACAACACCCCCAACACTCAGCGGGGGTTTCAAAATGCATCTCAACTTTGTAACGGTGCGTGTGGAACAAATGTACGATGAAGAAAGCATGAACGGTGCAGGAATACAACCTCAGCGAAATTTTCTACTGCTCTGCGGACTCGGATGCCCCAGCACCTGAGGCTGGTGCAGCTGAGGCCGGCGCTGGCTGCGGCTTGCGAACAACCAAATCAGCTTGTTGGCTATTGTGCAACAAGTCAGGCGTGTCATAGAGGAAGCGGAGTAGAACTCACAGCCTGAGGCGAAGCAATAACTTGTTTGTGGCTTTCTGCATTTCGGCGCCAGCCTTGAGTGCGTGGGCGTACAGCTGTGCGCGGGGGTTCGTCGAACGTGCCCTAAATATTTTATTCTGACTGTCGACCCGGCCGTGGATGTCCCCTCGCTGAATGAGCGCGACGACCTCCCTTTCCGTATCTTCGACGGTCCATCCGAATGCCGCACTCATGCGCTCGAGCTGGATCGTCGCGAACGGCTGGAAGTACAACACGACAGCGCGGGCGCGGATAAGTGCAGTGAGGTTCAAGACGTGTGGGCCGAGCAGGGGGTCGAGCAAGTGACGAGTCTAGATGCGAGGAGGAAGCTCGTCATAAGAAAAGGGGTAAAAGAATGCGCAGAGAGCACTTACGGAGAATCGTTCCAGAAGCTCGAGCACAGCACGGAAGTTGCTCGCCATCCAAGCATCCAGAAGCTCTTTCATGCCTTCTCCTTCGCCCCCTAGCCCCTCGCCCTCCAGGACCCTCGACTTGAGTTCGTTGCGTCCCAAAGTCGCGAGCGCACACAGCGTCGCATATACCCCGATATCTCCCACCGCCACGATAGAACCCGTCCAAGGCGCGAGCGCCGGAGCAGACATGGACTGGAGGAAGTCCTGTGCCGCTTTTGCATAATTCATGTTAAACATGTGCGAGAGTGCGGTGCACAGTGCGAGCTTTGCCTCGACTGCGTGGTGCTGGTCAACCCGCTTCTGTCCCGAGGAACCCAGCCCGTGGCCGAAACTGCTCCCCGAAAGCCCAGACGATGCGATGCTGTCCAGCGCAGACTCTGCCTTGAACACATATGTCGGGATGTGCGAAAAGCTGCGTTGTTCTAGGAGGAGCTACGGCTGATGTGTCGGCGGTACCGTTGCAACGAGATAATATAGGGGGCATACCTCTAATACGGAGAGACACATGTCTAGCATGTTTTGCGTTGTCGTGCAGAATTCACGCGACTTGGTATGGTGGCGCAGCGCACTGTCGAATCCACCCGTGGCGCGGTAGAATGCGCCGAGGTCGCGATGGGCCATTCGGATGCTCTCCTTGATCATGTTCCCGGTATACGTCTTGAGCTCTACCTCGAGCTTCCGACGCTCTGTAGAGTTGCGTTCATTGGTCGCCTCGACCCATGTGAGGAATTGTGTGTGATCGGGGATAAGCTCCTCGAGAGACGGGAGCTCGACCCCAGGCTGAGATGCTGTTGTTTTGTAGGCGGACAAGATGGCCTCGTACAGCCCTGTGTCGCGTTGCGTCGGTGCGGTGAGGAGCTGAAGAGAGCGTTTGAGGGCCTGTGGGGCAAGCGTCGGGGAGTGCGTGATAATGTAGATCAAGCGATCCAACGCCGTCCGACCTGCGCCGCATCAGCCCCAGCAAACAGGGTTGGAAGAACAAGATACACGCGCACCAGAGTAGCCCGATATGTACGCATCGAGGTCGAATGGATGCGCCTCGTCGACGACGATGGACCACGTTGCGGCTGCCCTGCTAGAGGAGGCCTCAGTTTGGGTTGCGCCGTAGTATTCCATCTCCACGTCTTCAATGGGAGGGTCTACATCCATGCTCGACATCTCTGTTATTGGTCTGCGTGCTCAGCTGCAGTCAGGAGCACGCGAGGTAGTGAAAGGGGCAGCCAAGTATCGATCTCTAGAGATTCGCGGCCCGCAAACCGTCTCAAGCTACGCTCATGGCACTCCTCAAATCGAAAAAGAAATCGACAGCTGCGTCCACCGTGGGTGCACCGGCGCAGCACAACCAGTCGAGCAGGAAAGGGAAAAAGGCGTGGAGGAAGAACGTCGACATCGAAGATCTCGAGGAGAAACTCGAGTCTCTTCGCGAGGAAGAGCGCACGCTCGGGTGAGCATTCTTTTTTCTACCTCGCCACTGTTGGTCTCAAGCTACCATAGCTCGACATTACAAAAAAAGACAGACAGCGAACTGTTCGTCGTCGACACCAAAGGCGACGACAAAGGCACGGCTCTCTGCACTTTTCTCAACGCACCATCTTACAATCGTTCCCCTCTCAGTCCGAAAGTCTCTCCCGCGCTTCTCCCGCGCCTCTCTAAAATCGCATCAAATAATCACACAGCGTTCTGCCATCCCTGCAGTCTATGCTCGGCCCCGAAAATCTCTCGTGAGTGCCCGCGACAAAGAACGGCTACTCCGGATCGCACGAAAAGATCGCCGGGGCCCACTGAACAGCATCGTGGACCACTCACAACCGGGTGCAGGAAGTGCTCTGCTCGAAGTCACAGAAGCCGTGAAAAAAAGCGGGCAGTACGACGTTTGGTCTGCCGAGGCAGCGCCGAATGTCGACGCCAAAGTCAAGGTGTGCGCCGCTCCCTCTCCTAGACCGCAGCTCGTACTGATCTCCGCACGCAGGCACCAGATGTCCCACATCCACGCGCTGCAATCGCGCTGCCCGCAGTTCCAGCCCCGCATGCCGGAACGTCCTACAATCCACCTGAAGCGGCGCACACCACGCTCCTCCTTGCCGCGCATGAAGCCGAACTGCGCCGCGTACAGGAAGCAGAGGCACTCGAAGCTACAAAAGCGCGCATTCTCGGCGCACGGAACACAGACCACGAGGGAACCACACGGGGCATGCTGATAGACAAACCGGGCGACGACCCCGCCGAGTCGGAGCGGGAGTCTGAAAGCATTAATTTGACGAAAAATAACGCCGGGATGCCTGTGCGCAAGACGAAGCAGCAGCGACGAAAAGCAGAGAAATTGCGCGCCGAGGTACGCCGACGACCTTTCTTTCTCATCGCTTATTACTTACAGTTCGCGTCTAGAAACAAGCCCTTGTACAACGGGCGCTGCGAAAACGGCTGCACGCATCCGTCGACACTGCCAAGTCCCTACGTAAAGCCGCAGACAAGACACAAGCAACGCGCGCCCAGATCGCAGCAGAACGGCGTGCAAAGCGGGAGGCGCTTCTCGCGCAAAGTGGTCTTGCGGGACAGAAGCTTGGTAAACACGTGGTACGCGAGGGAGAAGTGGACGTGCAGCTCGGCGAGGAGCTCAGCGAGAGCCTGCGTGGGATTCAGGTCTGTGATGCATGTTATCGTGTGTTGTGCAGCGGCTGAGGCTGTGGTGGTAGCCCACAGGCAACTTGTTCCGCGATCGATATTTGAGCATGCAGCACCGAGCTCTTGTCGAACCGCGCGGTCCTGTATTGTGCGTGGTCCCACACTTCCTTCTCTCTCTCTCTTTTTTTTGCTAACGTACCCATCCCATGACACAGGCCGAAAAAGCAGAAGCGGATAGTGGAATACGAAAAGCATGCGTGGAAGCGGTTTTCTTGAGCTTTTCTCCTCATTGCTCTCACAAATTCAGTGGTGGAGATTCAAAAGACAACCAAGTTGAAATCTAATAAATGAAGCCACTATACCACGGAACGTCTGCGTGTGGGGCTACTGCACCACCGTATCTTACACTACCTAGAAGCAGAGGCAGGCTCGATTATTCGTCGTAGCGTGAGGTCATTATAGCGTTCGAGCGCGCTGTTAGTGTATCGATTCTGATCCGAGGTCCGTTTTCCATGTCCGAGATTCCGAAAGCTCCCCCATCTTCAACTATCAGTGACCCTTGAAGCGCCTGTCGTGCTTGACTTCGACAGCGTGCGGTGATTTTGATTTTTCTGGCATCTCTTCCCAGATGGGATCGACATCAGGACCATCAAGGTCGCCGGCGCCGTCCCAGCCCCAACACCACACTGCGAGCGAGCGATGAGCGCTAATAGGGGGAGAGGGAGTAAATTTATGCGCACCGTGAGGGGGACCAGGCACAAAGTCGATTGGCTCGCCTTCCTCCTCTGTGAAGAGGCGGTCGTGAGGACCAAACCAAGCGCGATCTTGAGGATCTGTGCGTGGGTTGTCAGGGAGGCCACCGAGGCGAACGTATCCACGAATCGTCGTCAAGTTGCGCCTCGGAGGATGAATGATATCGAAAACTTTCTGCGGGTGGATCCCTTAGAGGACCCATATACGCGTGCGGAGATAATATAAATACGAACCCGATCGTATGCGAGCTTCACGCGCGGTACCATGAGGATGCGACCGTAGCCAGCCTCCCAGTAGTCGTTGCAGATAAGAGAACACTCGCTGGCGGAGCACTCGCCTTCGGCAATGCGTGCCATACGGAAGCGGACGTGTTTGGGCTGGTAGAAGGGAGCAGGGTCGAGGATGGCGATGCCGTTCCAACAGGACTGGACCTGGATCGGCAGGTGTTGCTGCCAGCGCACAGATGAGGTGCTGTCGTGGAAGATTTCCCCAAAAGGAGCGTTTTCGAGAGCGGTACCGTTGATGTCACGCGCAACCCAATTATCATAGAAGACCGGTGCCCCCTAAAAATATGAATCAGTTATGAAGAGCGTATAGAGGAAGATGGGACGCACGAGCTCGTCGTGGTACATGTAATCTGCAGCGCAGGTAATACCAGCGTTGTTCAGACGGCTCTGGTAGATAAGCTCGAGGAGGTCGTCGATACATGGAAGGATATCGTTCATGAACACTATGGTATCGAAGTACTCGTTCTGTCCGTCTCGCAGCTCGTGGAGGGGCACAAAGGCAGCATTTCGAACTTCGGCGAGATACTCGATGCGGTGGTTGAACGCACCGCGCGTGCGCTGAGATGTCCGGATGGTAACCCGAAGGCCGACTGAGCGAGCAAGAGCGTCAAAAATGCGGAGAAGCGCCTTTGTCTGGTCGGTGGAGCCATTCTCGTAGATGGACACAAAAACGTTGTGGTAACCAAGAAAAGCAGAGACGCGGAAAAGAGTGGCAAAGAGGTCTGGAATGACGTCGAAGGAATTGTAAAGGTTGATCGCAAAGAAGTACTTGTGCTCTCCGCCAGAGACATCGCGCCTATGGCTGTAGTACGATGCCTCTTCCTGGCTCGGGCGGGGTATCGGGTCCAGACCACCAAGGCCAAGATCAAAGAGCCAGGACTTGGACGGGGGCGGGTTGTGGCCGATGAGGGGGGCGTAACGTTCGCGCGCTTGTTGCGCGTACAGGGGATTGAGATTTTGTGTGCACTCGCGAGTATAGTGCGGTGAGAGTGAGCTGAGGATGTCTAGGACGCGCCGTCGCTGTGCAAGGGTGGGAGGTGCCTGGCGAGAAGAGGTAGTTGGACGGGGTGAGTTGTGTATGGGCGCGTGTCCGCTCCCGCGCCATGAGGTGGTCGAGTAGCCCGAGTGATACGAGGATACGAGCTTTGTGAGGAGAGTGCCGACGATGATACCGATGAGGATGGCGACCGGTGTGGATACACGACGGTATACCCTCGCTGGCTGCATGGCGGTGGTCGTTGCAGAGGAAGAGGTAGAAACAAGCGCCGCGGGTGTCCGAGGAGTTGTGCCCTGCTTTGCTCGAACAGCCGACAACGGCCATGTCCACTTCCTCACCACCGAGCCCGCCCTCTGCACAGCCCTTTCCCCCCTCAAAGTCTGACTCGTCTCCGCTCATGCAACGGCGCACCGCAAAAAGCTCAGCGTTCATCGCGCCCCCCACCCCAGGGCTGCCCCCGTCTGCGATCCTCCCCTCGACCGAGAAACCGCCATCCCGGCTGAACCAGCGCACTCTCGGTCTGCCAAATCGCATCTGGCTCATTCTCTCCCTCTTTGTCTCTGTCGTCTTTTTCACCCGTCTCATTCTCCCCGCGCACCCTTCAGACGCCGCCTACTACCTGCGCAACCACCCCTCACAGTACTCCGCCGGGTTGCACCCAATAAATTATCTCAATCTCTCAGACCCTGACAACGAGGCTGCCCAGAACCCCTTTCCCTTCTGTCCCACCTTTGGCAAAGGCGATGTTCTCGCTGAAAAATACGGCGCGCTTGTAATCTCAAAGAGCTGGCTTCATTTGGGCAGCGGCGCCAGAGTACAGCAGGTCATCCACAAGGCACTTCTCGGCCAGCCCGTCACCATCAGCGTAATCGGCGGTTCTGGTGAGCGTCTCGCCTCCTCCATAGCCGTCCTTGTCCTGACAGATATCTAGTCTCTTCGTGCCACGGTGCGGGCGACGACCCAATCTCTTCAGACTGCTATCCTTCTCGTTTCTTCGCCTGGTGGAACTCTATCTTCCCGCACCCTGCTTCAGAGCTCACCAACGGCGCCATCCGACGCACCAACTCGGAGTACTTTTCCTTCTGCAGCGCACACCATCTACCAGACTTTACTGACCTCGTAATTCTCGAGCTGGACACTGACGATAAGTCGTACGTCACATTCGCCACATGATCGCGGTGATTACGCGTTAATAATCCGTTTTCAGTGACCGTGAGACGCTCGAAAACTTCGAGTTGCTCGTTCGCTCCATCCTCCTGCGACCAGACTCTCCCGCCATCATCGTCCTCGGCCACTTCTCTCCCCAAGTGCACGAGCAGAACGGTTTTGCTGGGCCCGACCACTGGCACAGCGTCGTCTCCCAGTTCTACGATGTACCCCACATCAGGTGCCCCCTATCTCCATAAAGTCCTGCCACACAGCATGCTCACACGCATTGTCCCCACTAGCTCCAAATCCGCACTATACCCGTCCTACATCTCTTCGCCCCCTTCCATCAACCGCTATTATGCCGACCCCGTCCTGGCCAATGCCGCCGGCCATGGCCTGCTCGCCGACACACTCATCGCGTACATCCAATCTCAAGTCTGCGTCGCATGGAGCGCGGCTCGAGGTTCCGGTGCCGCTCTGCCCCTATATTACACACTCGGCGTGCCGGCTGGCACCCCGCCGAAAGATGCGACAGGACTTTTCGGCGGCAAAGGTCCACGCAAAGGCGCCGCCGGAGCAGCTGGTGCCGCCCCTGCCGGTGCCCCCGCTCCTGCGGACGCGGACGCACCGCGACCACGAGCTGCATCAGGCCACAACCCATTCGGCCTACTAGTGCCCGCGTCGCGGATCGGCTCGCAGCCGGAAGACATGTCGTCGCGCACGCACGAGGAAGTCACGCCAGCATGCGTGTCCGCCAATGACCTCGTGAACCCGCTTCCGCTGTCGATCTTCTACGGCTCTGGCTGGAACGCTTACCACCCGCCCCAGACGACTATCCCCGTTATCACCAGCGCGTCTCACTATTGGTACAGCACGCTTCCGACTAGTCGCTTCCGCGTGCCGCTCTCGGTTGGCGCGGGTGATATTGGCATTTATTATGTGCGCGAGCCCCGCGCCGTGCTTGGCTCGGAGGGTCCTAGTGCGGTTGACTGTTGGGTAGACGATAACTACCAAGGAAGGGCCACCGTTGACAATGAAGGCGACACGGACGAGGAGGTGGCTGTGTGAGTGTTTGCTTTCGTCCTACTCTCACCCCCTCGTGCTGATTGGGTTCAAAAGGCTGCAGATGATTGACCACAACGTGGCAAGGGGTTCACACTATGTCGAATGTGTACTGCTTGGCTCGGAGGGTGTCAGCGTCCCGCCATTCAAAATTATCGGCGTGTTCGCGACGTGATAGCTTGAAGCTTGAAGGACAGAATTCTCCATCTAGGCATTGTACATTCTCTCTGGGGTTGCCTGCACAGTGGTGTATTGGTCCTTTTTGTCCTCTTATTTTACCCTGGCTTAGCCTGTACATAGTATGGTAATCAGGGATAGATTAGAACAGAATTTGGCTATTGGCCTGTTCGCCATCGTGAGGGGTGGATTGCCTCTGAACGGTAGCTTCTTATTGTGCAATCTCGAAACAAGCGCAAGCGAGATGACGAGAGGATGCAGTTTTTTTGGTCGAGGAACATACGTAGATGTAATGGGGTCGTACACAACGGACAGAATGAAGGAATAACCAGGCACCAGGAATTCACTCCGTGTCAACCGTCACTGTCCCAAGACCCTGCAAGTTGTGAGATTACGAAGAACAAGAACAAGGGATGCTGGAAGTCCCACCTTGAATGATGCTGTTGGGACGTATGTTGCGTACGTGAAGAGCTTCTCCTTGGCGTTCTCCTCGTCATTACGTTTCCCTGTGACAGAAGGAGGGGTCAGAAACTGACAAGGTTTTGCAGTGGGGAGGAGAGGCTCACGTTCCAACTTGACACGAATTCTGTGGGGAACGCTCTTGATTCCACGTGCCCAGATGATTTGGTTGAGAAGTGGGTCGATCCGTACATCGGTGGTGCCCATCTCCCTTTGCGCAAAGGCAACGACGGATTTCACTGCCTTGGGAGCACGCTTCTTGAACCCCTGGCCGTGCACATACTTGTGAAGGTGTATGGTGTATTCGCGTGTCACCACGTCCTGCAGTGCAGACCGTTTCTTTCCCTGTACGATGTGGTGAGCGGAGTCGCACCAAGTGCAATATTAGAGTACCTTGGTGCTCTTCTAGATACCCCATCAAAATATGATTATGAGTGCGCAATGGCCAAGGCAGAAAGCACTTACAACCATACTTGCTTGATGAACTTGACGATTATCAAAACGGAGAGACGACCGTCTCCAATTAGGTTCAAGCGGCTGACTCAGAACTGTACAGGTCCTCTACGGCGAATACCGAGCGGAAGAAGTGCACTTCCAAATGCGGATGTCTTGTATGTCTTGTTTGTTTACGAGAAAGGAAATCCCTTTGTAGCTTGCCGAAGTTTGACCCCATAACTGCGATTCATTTGAATGACACCACCCGTACTTGGCAGGACGTTAGCGTCGATGTTCTAGACGCGCTGCACCCCTGCCAGGTCCACAGCACACGGTCGCCGTAATTTTTCGTAATCTAATGGGGAAAGGAATTCCCCATCGACTCTTCGCTTTCTCGTATAAAAACTCTCTTCGTTCCGGGCATTCTCACCACCCGTCTCCCGCCTAACTTGCAGCTCTTGCCTCTCTTTTCTTACCCCGCCCCCAACACCACAGCTCATCATGCGCGCCTTCCTCGGTCTCTTCATCGCTGCTGCTGTCTCTACGGTTTCTGGGTTCTATACTTTTTCTCCTCGTCAGAATCCATACCCAGGTACGTACTACACCTGCTTCCACTTTCCTCCTCCGTGACACGCCTTCGTAGTCTGTGCACAGCCGTGTATTGCGAATGCCGATCTCGGTAGCTGCTTAGCCGGAGAAATCGCGTGCTTATGCAAAGAAAGCTCCTTCATCGTCGCGACGACTCAGTGCATCACTGCCAACTGCACCGGCAGCGACCTCCAAACAGCTTTGCAAATTGCCCAGGAATCATGCGCAGCAGCAGTATGTTCTCCCTTCAATCCCACTAACGGGTGTATGAGTCGCTGACATGGCTGGTTTAGGGTGTCACTCTAACCTCCTCGATCCCCGGAGCTTCGTCGACATCTCCGGGTGCTTCATCGGCCACTTCTCCCTCCTCCACGTCGTCGGCCAAGCCCTCCTCTAGCACTTCGGCATCGCCCAACGGCGCTGCCTCCAATGCAGTCAATTTCCTCTATGGCGCTGCTGCTTTGGGCTTAGCAGGCCTCATGCTTTGATCGGCATTTTGTTCCGAACAGTTCGATCTTCCCCTGGGGTCCCTGTTCCCCCATTTTTATTCGTCTGTATTTATTTTTTCCTTGATACGTGCCTTGCCAGATACCTGGACTGTATCATTGACCTGAAAGCGCTTTGAGCTGAAAACGGAACGATACCCGGTGTTGCGCTGGATGGGCTCCGAATTTCATACATTGATCCACACTCACTCACCGTATACCACTATCGCGCGCTTTCGTCCCTCCTGTAGAGACATCACTTGCAAACTCGAATATATAGCATAACCTTTACCTTGATCCATTTCATCTGTGTCATCCCCTTGTTAGCGTGGTTCCTGATCTCAATGAGCGCATTCAACTGTCGCGTTAACACATCCGTGAATGGTTAGCAGATACACGAAACACAAAGAGTGCTGTCAATCGCTATAAATTCGGAGGCACCGTTGCACTAGGTTATTTCAAAGTTGTCCAGCAGTTGATTCACGGTCGCCGTGAAGTGCCGTGATTCAGGTCAGCGCTGAGAGGCAACTTTGAAATACAGTACCCTGATGTATGATCGAGTCCAAAGGTAAACTAGTCAAGATCGTCACCGCGTCACCGAACCCTATTTTTCAGTCATGGGGGGGAGCATCCAGACTGCTTCACGGCGGCTGGCGCCAGCATCGCAGCACGCTTTGGGAATTAGGCGTACAGTTCTATTCACTACTGTAAGGCAATGCCTCTGGCGTCGCCGTTACGTCAGGTCGGCAGGGCTACAGCATTGTAGACGCTTTGATTGGCTGCATACTGTGACGAGAACAGTGTTACCGACAGTGGTAGCCCGAGTGCAGCCGCAGAACATTGTCTAGCTGGTTGTGGGTGGTGAAGATCATATGAAGATGGTCCCGACAGACAAGGCGCTGAGACATTCGCCGAGAGGCCAGGTCGCGTAATGTGAGACTGGTGGAGACAGCGTGTGAGGCCTGCTGCCATGTGAGCGCAGGCGAGTGCATCGACGCGCGCCTCGCTGGTTCCCACTTCCACGACAATAACCTGTGCTCTGACCTCTCATCGCCTCATCGTTGAAAGGGCTTCAGGGTAGTGCCATCACCGTTTATATAACTCAACGACTACAACCACAGCCTCATTCTTGACATAATCCTTCCCAATACCACCATGAACAACGCCGCAGCAGGTGAGCCAACCCTTCTTCCAAACTTCGCCAGCTTTTCACGATACTCTCGTAGACCATCCAGCTCCATACGGGTATGTGAGCCGGATGACGAAAAAGAGCCTACGATCGGCTGTTATTCCACGTACGTTCACTTACTGCGCATGACTCTGAGCTCAACCCATGCGACATGTAGTTGCACTATCCGGAGCCACCTTCACCCTTGCCTCGTAAGGATTCTAACCGTAATATCCATGTCATGAGATACTCACTAGACTTGCATATTTCTGCGACTGAAGTGCGGTGAGTGATCGCCCTGGCGCTCCTGTAAAGAACCTGCGATTGACGAACATCTTGATCAGATCTCGCTCTTCCAAGAGCTTGGTACAGATCGGGGTCGTAAGTCACTCTTCGCTACCTTTCGACGCAGTCCCTTTATGCTTCTGCCTCCCAGAACATCAGAAGAGGCTCGCTACGTTCGCAATCGTCCTCGGCTCCTTGTATATGGGTGCTTTCGTCATATTCGTCTTTGGCATCGCCGCAGCTGCCACCGTATGTCCATCTCTTAAAAATGGTCGCCTACTTCGTTCACTCCGTTCACTAGAAACGCCTGGCCTTAATTCGCTTATTTTCTTTCCTGTCCGTCGTGGTTGCCGTCATCGTGGTCGCATCGGGCCTGATACGAACGATAGTCCACTTTATGCTGAAGGTCTGTACTTGGTGTTATTATTTGTTTCTTGGCTGATAATGTCCTCACAGAGCGACCTGATTGCCGAATGTACTACCGTCGCTCAAGGCGGCAGCGTGGATTTCCGATGGGGTATCTGGAACGACGATTCCGGCGACCACCTCACAGCACAGGAGGCTGCTAATTGTTCGTCCGTTTTTTGACGTATGTCATGGCCTAGCTCACCGTATCACAGTCTGCAAGGATGCTTGGAACCATGATTCTTTCGCGGAGATAGTCTGGCTCATTGGCGAGATCAGTGCGCTGCTTCTATCAACGTCTTCGCTTATAGGCATCTAACCAGTTTTTTCGCAGTCCTCATGACCTTATTTGCCGTTATCTCCTTTTCGTATGCTCAGCAAGAGACCGCTATCGCAGAAGGCGCTAAACGTGAGCGACTTCCTCCCTCGTACAACCCCGCGTATACAGCTGGTCCTGGATACGCGATGGGTGATGAGGGCAATGCAAATCTACCCGATCTGGCATACAATCAATCCTACGCCCCGCCTCCCGGTCCCCCACCTCCTTTCGACAGGAGTCTGCCATCGTATGGTGACGAGGAGGATGACAAGACCATGGTAAAGGATTCAGAAGATCCGTTTGCTGACTTCGAGGATCACACACGTCGCTGAAATTGTCGGACGGTTTGCGAGCGATACGAGCCTTGGGTGACTCTGATGCGAGCGACTTGTTTGGTATATGTACTCATTTTGTTCTGCTGCTCACGTATATCAGTCGAAATGGACCTTTTTGTAACTTATTGGCAGTACGAGTGGGAGATCATTGGGCTCAATAGCCCATCACCCATGACGACGACCCAGCATATATACATGACACGTGTAATTCGAGGGAGTGAAGTGCGATCAAGTCAACCAGCAGCCTGTGTTCTCTCAAGTCTCTTGTTCACGGCCACAGGTTGTCCACTCGCGGGATGCGCAAGGTCCGCGAGCCGTGACTCGCGCATGCGCAGCAACAGCTGCGTCAAGAAAGCAGGCGTGACAACGTCGTCCCCGCTGCATTCCCCCGCGCCGCTCGCACCAAGCCCAGACTCAGGCGGCGTATCGGAGTAACGTCCCCAGAGCGTGTACAGGGATAGGATCTCCTGCGCGATCATCGCTATCGTGGGCAGGGACACGTTAAGGCCCGCCATGAACCCGACGAAATCCTGCTGCTGCGCCGGCGCCGACTTGCGGTGCGCACTGCCGGAGGTCGTGCGTGACGAACGCCGCGGTGGGGGCACGGGCGCCGCCTGCGCTTGGACTGCCTCGCGCGTCTTGTCGTTCAGCACGAGCGTTAGGTAGATCGCTGCGATGGCGATCATATGTGGCGGGTAGAGGAGACAGATCTCAGAGCGGTACGTGTCGTTGATGATGAACCTGTTGCGGTTAAAGTGGCTGGGTGTGTGGGGGAGGGTAGCGGCGCAACGTACCATGCTGTCTGTAGTGGCCCTTCTTCGAGCTCGAGTCTCCCCTCGCCGGTGCCCCAGTACCGCGGACCGCTGTCGATCCCGACGCCGACTTCACCAGCTTCGGTGTCGAATGCATAGGCCGTCTCTCGCCCGCATAGAGTGAGGAGCGTGCGGTACGGGTGGAACACGACGAGGTCGCATTCGAGGTCGCTCACGAGATAGAACTCCATCTCCGCGAGTTTCGAGTTGTCCGACGGAAAATTCTTGATGCCGTACCCCTCCTCTGCTCGCGCAGTTGAGTGAGCAGCTACACATGAGATAAGAAAGCGACATGGCACGTACGGCTGAACATGATGCGCGATTCGGAGACGACGTTCTTTATGTGGACCGGCGATTCCTCTGCTTTCGCAGCGACGTAGCAGCAGGTGGCTATCACGATAAATGGGTCCGTCTCGCAATACAGGTTTTTGACGTAGAACCGCCTGAAAAAGACCGTCGCGGTCGCGATGACCCTCTGGCGCAGTGTCAAGCGTTTGCCCAACATCCCGATGACTGCCATCGTGCGTAAGCATTCGCTCGTAGGGTGAATTAGACGTGTGTGGGCGCACGATTCGCGAAATAAATGTTCAGCAGGTCGATGTGGTCTGGAGACTGTACATATTGGAGATCTTCGGCGCGTGCCTGCTTGAGCGTCGCACGATCTACAATCCAGCGTTTGCTGCGAAGAGTGTTATCATCTAGGGTTCGAGTGAAGGCTGCAGGAACGTACTTGTGCGAGCTTGCCCAGAAGTCGGTTGCCATCGAAGCATGTCGACGCGGAAAGCGGTTGATGGTGTTTGGTCTTTGACGCACCACCACACACGATGCCTCCGACTAAACCACCCGCACCACGAAAGCGCAATCGAAAACGCAAACGGCGCTTGGTCTCGTCCTCATCCTCATCAGATTCCTCGTCCTCAGATTCCTCATCTGACGAAGTACCCAACAAAACCACAGTCAAAAAGGCGCCTCTCAAAAAACACGCCACGCCGTCTTCCGTCGAGGAGCAGCCGTCTTCGCCCTCGTCCTCATCTTCGTCTTCGCTTTCGTCGTCAGATTCGGAAGATGATGCAATTCACGAATCTAAGGTACTACCAACTGTACCTCAGGCCCCGTTCGTGAAATCACAAGGTTCCGAGCGCGTCAGGGCCCGATCGCCCTCACCCTCGCCGCCTCCAGTCGACCTGCCTTCGTTCTTGCCTGCAGAGGGGTCCAGCAATCGAGCGCAAGAAGAGCAAGCTCTGCGGGACCGATTCCGACAATTTTGGATGGCGTCCGTGGCGGACGCGTTCAGTGACGATCTTGAGCAAATTCGCAAGGTGCGGCATCTCTTGGCGTACTCTTTTGCTTTTACCCTGTTGCCCATCACGCCGACCTGAAGGAACCGAATATGACCAAATCCCGCCTGGCTCTGCTGATTGACTCTCTCGCTTCTGGTAGCGACGTGTTCTCGTCGCACGTGGGTGAGAGAGGGGAAACGAACGAGATGGAAGTTGTATTAAATAGCAACCATGACGACTAGATGGTGAGCTGTCCGTCTGTCTGTACATGGTACCGCCAAGCCATCACATTCATATTAAAAAAGAAGCGAGCAGTATTGCATCACATCAACAATATGTTTTGCTTGTTATTGCGACAACCCCGAGATAACCGTTCATATTCGGTGCAATGTTTCTTACTGTAATAACAAGCGCTGGCAGTCGAATTATCTGGCGAAGTCGTGAGACAGGGACCAATATTAAAACGCAGGACGGTTGTACGATTTGTTCGCTGATGCTCAGCGTAGATGCGCAATCAACGTGTGAATGTATGAAAATGAATTCGTGGTAATGGCGCTATAGTGTAGTGGCTATCACAGCGGATTCTGACTACCACCTGCTTTCCGCTAACCCAGGTTCGAACCCTGGTAGCGCCTTCCTTTTTCTCATTTCACACCAACCAACACTTGATTCAGGTGACTGAGAATAGAACGAAGCATGGTGGCACCACGACAGACGCCGAAAGAGTCACGGTGACCCTCAGTTTTTGCAATAGTGCGAAGTTCGCACTTCCTTCATAACCACCACCATCTTCTGAAACTCGACTTAATACAATAACGTCAACTCTGTTTCGGGGTACCATCGACATTACTATTCCGAAGCTAGCCATACGAATTTCCTACCGTAGATCACTACGGACACCCGTTCCACACCGCTTGCATCGTGCGACTATTCTTCCAATTGAAGGCATATCCGCAAAAAAGGTTCAAGCAATGTCTGAGACAGTTGAGGCTAGTTCAGCATCGACAAGCCTTCCTGACTTCCTTCGGGTACAAAAGTCCGGATACCTCCAGACTGTAGGACTGCAACACGATCGATGGACAATTTCGTTAGGCAACGAAGCAGGCGGTATGCCTTCGATTTGATCCCTCGGTCCGATGCAACGAGCTAATATATTTTGCAGATCTTGACTCGCTAGCCAGCGCCGTCGCCTACGCATGGTACGCTACTCACCACCTCGGACAGCCGACGGTCCCGCTTCTGCAGACGCCTCGTGCCGACATCTCTCTCCGCGCGGAAAACCTGTACGCGCTTGATTTTAGTGGAGTGGATCCCTCAGATCTACTCACTGGCGACGAACTTCCCACCGACTCGGCCCCCGCGGAGAAGTATGCACTACTGGATCACAACACACTGACTGGACGCTTCGCGGCCTACGAGCCCGCACGAGTTGTTGCGATCATAGACCATCACGACGACGAGAAACATCACCTTGATGCATCGCCACGCATCATCGAAGTACCCACAGGCTCGTGCTCATCGCTTGTCGCTCGATTGATAAAGAAGGAATGGCCGGACGGTATGAACCGTGCGGTAGCCCGACTACTACTAAGCGCTATCCTGATTGACACTGGGGGGCTCAAAGCCGGTGGGAAGGCAGAGGTCGCTGATCGGGAAGTTGCGCCATTTTTAATCGAGAGAGCGGAACTCACCGGCGCAAGCGTGAGCACCGTCACAGACACCCAACGAGCGGAGGAAGTCAAGGCGCTGACGAAAACACTGGAGGCCAAGAAGGACAGCGTGGACAATCTCGCACCGCGTGACCTTCTGCGGAGGGACTATAAAGAATACCGGTTCGTGCCATCTTGGAATGCCGAAGGTATTCTCGTTGTCGGATTGGCGAGTGTTCCAAGAAGTGTCAAGGCAATCACGGGAGGTGACGAAAAGGGTGGAAAGGCGCTAGGCGAGGCCTGCGCCTCGTGGGTACAAGATAAGGGCTTGGATATGCTTGGCATTTTAACGAGTTGGAAGGACAAGGGAAAGCATCGGCGAGAGATGGTGTGGGTTGTTCGGGACGAGAAGGAGGCTAAGAAGAGGCTGTGGAAGGGATTGGAGGACAGTGAGGAACTAAAGCTGGAACGGAAGAAGGGTAAAAAATATGGGGACGGAATGGAGTCGGGAGTCGGGGAGGGCCTAAAGCTGAGGATATACGAACAGGGGAACGGGCACGCGACGAGAAAGGTGGCGGCGCCGCTAATTAGGTTGATCCTTGAGTCCTAGAGTGGACTAGGCTGGTCCGCTAGTCTCCCGCTAGTCGGCGGCTAAGTAGTTACGTGGACGTAATTAAATCAGGGATTGTACGTAATAGCCTTGAGAAGTGCTCCTTTAATCTTAGTTCCCATTCTCTCCTCTTCACCACCATCTCTCCCTCTCCCCTCGAGTACGGTGATATCTCCCACTCGTTCACAATGGACCCACCGTCTCCATCAACGGAGGAACCTACCCCCACTCCTGCGACTCCCTCGGGTACCGCCCCCACCTCTTCCAATCAACAGTCTTCGACACCCAAATTCTCAAACGGACTGTCAGCCCTTCCCCCCTTCGCCCTTCCTTTTTGCTTTCTCTAATGCCACGCGTTTCTAGCCATATACGCTCGCGTATAACGGTCGTATGCGCAGAGGTCCGTCGGCACGCTCTGTACTTGGCCCCGTCTCTTCGCGCATTCTAATCGTAGCCTAGTGTAAGCGCCTCAAGCTGAGGTGTGATAGACGTAATCCCTGTGGTTCCTGCGTGAAGCGTGACACCGTTCAACGATGCCAATACACCGCTGCGGCTGCGGAGAAGATGTTCGTCTAATATTTCTGCATTAAACATCGCCTTGCTCTGACACCCACCTCAAGCGACGTTCAGTCACTGCATAATCGACTCCAAATAGTCGAGTCTCAGCTGGCTCAGATTTTTTCAGGAGGGCTTCGTGTCCCAACCACAATTGCCAATACTTCCTCAGACAACTTCCCGTTCCCTCATAACGACCGCACCATGCTTGCTGTTGGTAGCTCTGGGTCTTCTGTCACAGTCTCTCTTGACGACGTCGCCGCGCTGTGGCTAGAGCACCTGGAGTTTCCTCGTTCGTATCCCGTCGAGACTAGCACCCCATTTACTCCCAGTTCCGCTTCGCCTTCCACTCCTGTCAAACTAGAGCCGTCTTCGACGGAGCTAGCCATTCATGATGAGCCGGCTTTCCCAGCTATGGTCCCATCGTTCAGTGTTTTCTACCCTACGTCCTCTTCTCAAGCGGCCGTCACACCTTCCCTAGTTGGGATGTTGCCCTCCGCGCCCACTATACGGTCCCGTATTATCACAGCTGTCGAAGAGACCTTGAAGATGCGACCGTGCTTCAACGTGAAGCATTTTCGTACTCGGGCAGAGAGCATGTTCGCTTGGTCTAAAGAGGAGGACGGGCGAGGCACCAACGGGACAAGTGCAAATAATCCCACGAGGGCTGAATTAGCGAGGTCTATCTTCTTCCCGACACCTGGCGCGCCAACACCTGTCACGCCAGCACCACGACCCGCGCCTACGTTGTCCTTCTTTGCTTCTGTCTCGGTCGCGTATGCTCTAGGTGTCTTGGTCTGCAAGGAAAACGAGGCGACGGGTGACAGTGATGCTCAAAAGGCCGGCGCAGCGTCGAAAAACCCTCGCCTGGAGGATAACCGTGCTTCTTCTTCCCAGAAAGTGGCTTCATGGAACAAGTACTCTGCTTCGGGACTATTTGCATTGTCAAGGCAAGCTATGGCCGCTTTTGAGATGGCGCATACATACGACCTGGACGCAGTGGTCACATACCTTCTCCAGATTATCTATCTGCTTCATGATAGTCGGGCTCGCGTCGCTCATTTTATCTATCCACTCCTGGGGAAAGTGATCCATATCGGTCAAATGATGGGCCTTTCTACGGATCCTGACGAGTTCCCTGGCAAGTACAACCTCTTCGAGGCTGAGCAACGGAGACGTATTTGGTGGGATATTTATTATTACGATGTGTAGGTTGCTTTGCGTCCTGCATATTCGCGTCCTCACACCTTCGATTTGTAGCTTTGTCTCCGACGCCATTGGTCAGGCACCTTCCATCCAAGATGGGACCTTCACCACAAAGCTGCCCGCTGATGTAGATGAGGAGCAATTCGTACCATCCTCTACATCTCTACCACTACCCCTCCCCCGTCGAGCCGGTGGCGATCCCACGGAAGTCGGCTTTGCTTACTTTATTCAGAAGTGCCGGTTCGTGCTTGTACTCTCTGCACTTATTCTGATCGCTCACCTATTCCCTAGTCTTGCGCAGCTGGTGAAGAGCATAAAGAGACGATATGTTCGTGACGCCCCCAGTGATTCATCAGAGTCTTCGGTTGAGCGTGCAGAGCAATTCGAATCTGAAGTTAAGAGTTGGCTATCAGAACTCCCGAAGGTGTTCCGCTTTGACACCAGTAATACCGACATTCCTTCACCGCCCTCCTCCAAGCCTTCCGTCTCATCAAATCTCCAAGCTCAGCGCTGCGAGCTTGCAATCATCGCCAATCAGCTTATCTTGAAGGTCTTCCTTCCATACCTGAAGAACTGCAGCGCGCCGTGCGCAGACGGCCTTCCGCGACGCGTCGTATCTAGCGTCGTTGACGCAGGGCACGCCATTCTTCAAGCCATGCGTATCCTCCACTCAACTTGGCGACAAGCGCAGCCTGCTGCATTCTTATTCTATTCTTTCGGCCGTACATTGTTCGACACGGCTGTGATGATGGCGTGCGCAGTCATTGCTCACCCATCGGGCGCGTCCGCCGGCGTGGCAATAGCCGATGTCGCTGCAGCGATTGATATCATGCAGGATACGCGTATAGGTTCTGGGAGGAGGTCTAAACAGGATGATAGCAAAGAACTGTCTGAAGCCGTGAAGATCGTCACATTACTGAAAACGAAGGCTGAGGCGAAACGTGCAGGGGAAGATATCGTGACCGACTCCCTTTTGGCTCTTGGTACCAAGAGGAAGCGCGAAGATTCTCCTGATCCCAATAGCTTCGCGGACGGGTTCGAGCTTCCTTTCGTCGGCGTAGGCGTCAAGGCATCTCATCAAAGGACAGAGCTAAGGGTCGAGACCACGCCCAAAGCGCCAATCTCGATTCCAAAGGTCAAAACCAAGCAGCGTCCGTGTTCGGCGATAATAGACTTATCCAGCGCATCGGAAAGTTCCCCGATTGCTGAGCGAGACGCTGGACAGGTACCGATCCGAGGTCGCCCACGGACGGATTCTACTCTCCACCGCAGCTCTTCGTCGAAGAAGTACAACGCCCCCACTTCAGCGTCCACACATTCTCAATCTGGTACCCCCGCCCCAGATCAAGCTGGTTTCCACCCCATGCCTGAGCTCACCCGACCGGGATCGCGTCCACAAATGTGCACATCCGACTATGAGACCTCGATCTACACACCCACATCGTCATATGAACCATCAAATCACTTTTCTATGCCACCTTCCATGCCACCGCCTCAAGCGCCACCTATGCACGCTAGTCCGAGCTACGCGAGCATTAGTGGGAGCGGGAGCTCGTCCCAATCGAGTCCAGCGTATTCACAAGCGCCGATACCATCACCACATCCGTATCGACAGCCGGGACAAGAGCTCTACAGCGTTCAAGGTCCCACCACGCCGTCATATGAACCACCAATGGGCAGTCTCAGCATGGGCGTAAGCGAAGCACAATCTCATCACGGTTCGGTGCCACCAGAAGAACCGTCATACATGATGACACCCACCGATCCCTGTGCGCGCCGATTGACCTTCCCTCATCAACAGAATGGGACCATTGCGTTACAAAACTTCCCACCTGCCTTTGGCCCAGGTCCTCACGGTTTATTACCAGCCGCGACATGGCAGCCCAACGATGGTCTACCCCCACGGCCGACAGCAAGCGAGACATGGCAAGATTATGGCAAATATAATTAATACCTTATTACTTCCACACATCCCCGTTCATTATTCTTTGAGGTCTCCATCAGCCTTCCTTCGTGCCAGATTCGTTTTTCATCTCTTCGCTTGCTCGTGTTGCTTGATGCATCTTTCTTTTCGTCTTGGGCGGCCACTCATCCAACACTACTATTCATCTCTGTTTCACTTGTTCTATATTTAACCTATTTTAGTGCCGGACATTGTACTCCCTACCCTGCCTCTGTCCCCCTTATCCATGACCTTACGAGATGCCTGCCCACTTGTAGCCATGCTTCATGACATATACATTCGCCGTCACATGATTTTCTCGGCGTGAAACAAAGAGACAACAAGCAAGACAATTGTGGGTGTACAACAGCAAAAGAAAAATCGTCATCCGGAAGTATCCACACGCTTGATCGTCCGCCGTTCTCGATCCCCGACGACCCTCACCAGCCCTTCGGCTTCCATAGCGCCAATGACCTCCTTAAACTCGCCCGCATCCAAGCGAATACTGCTCTGATTCGCAAGCTGCTGTATCGCATCTGCCCAGCGGATCCCGCACGATGCAGCAGACGCAGACGAGCTGAGGAGATTGAGCACCTCCTTACGCATATCCTCACGCAGCCTGCGCTGCTGCTGGCCCGTACCGGTATTAAGCAGACCCATGTCGATCATGCCTGTCGTGGGGTCGAGCGCGGACGCACGGATCGCGTCGCGCATGAGGCGGTAGGCCTCTTGCACGTCGCGCAGCTCTACGCGGGTGGAGAGGCGCATGCATGCGTGCGTGGGCCTCGGCGAGGCGGATCATTGACTCGAGCCGTCGCGTCGTTGCGGTGATGCGTTTCTCTGGGGACGACGCGCGGGGGTCGTCGCCGACGCTACGTAGCTTAACGTACGACTGTACGAGCTCTTGTGAGGCTTCCTCGGTTATTACGGGGTGCACGCGTGAGCGGCCGTAGTTGATGTATGCGGACAGCTGGTCCAGAGGCTAGGAAAGGAAGGACCAAGTCGGCGTGGTATGTGGGAACAGATGATGATGATGGCGGTAGGTAGATCGCGTTAATTTATAAGTTAGGACTAGAGATGTAATTATATGCGTGTAAATGATGTCCTCGACACTTCTTATTAGAAGACCTTTTCTATAAGAGCGATGGAGGTAAGGCGAAGGAATATAAACGAGGACGATCAATCTACACGAGCCTTCGGGAAGGGGGTACGAGGCACGATGAGTTCCCTATGGATTTATGTGAGCGTCCCACTGTCATTACGCTCAGCGTCGAAGGCATAGGAAATATGCAAAAAAACAAGCACAACTCACAACGCAACCCATCACCAGGACGCAACCTTTGATCTAACGACAATAAACCCGCGCGGAGCCTTACGCTCCGCTCTCTGCTGTCCCGCCGTCCGTACCGCGCTTGCAGGCACATTTTCCACCTCGACCAGCTCCTTCACGGCGAGTATCATACCAGCAGCCTCGGGCGTGTGCGCGTGATACACCGTCTGCATGCGCCGTCTTAGGCCCAGAGCAGTCAGTGTACCTTGAACGCGTTTGCCGAGGGAAATTCCGGAGCGTCGGAGGGTGACGCGGAAATGGGTGCTTGATGTCGAGGGGGGTGCTGAAGAGGCGAGGGCGGCGACGGTGCGGGAGGCGGTAGTGCCGTTGTGAGCTGCACGAAAATGCGGTATGTAGTTTTTTAGAAGGCTGCTGAGGGTGCAAGCCCGTCGAGAGGTAGTGAGGATGGCGGTCATCGTCGCTTTGAACGTGAGTAAACCGTGAGTGGCGAGCTGGAGTGTATCCCGTAGATTATGTAATCCCGATGCCTCTACTAACTCAGGTGTCGACTGCGTCGATGCAAACCTTGCTCAGGCTTGGAAGTACACACCTTGGTATACATGCTCAATTGGAGGATGGTTTGGAATAAGTACACATTTTCACGGCGTAGTATATGTGTACTGAGGTGGTCAATATTGTCAATTTTACTACAATTCGACTAAAGTGAACTCGGACTTTTTACCCATCACTTTTGTCCTGTGGCTAAAGAAATGTATAAACTAGCGACTACTGTAGTTGAATGGTTATATGTCTTTAGTAGGGCAGGTACAGATGGAAATGAGAGATATGGCACTGTATGGCGGTAAGACAAACCCTGAGACAAACTAAAAACATTAGCAAGTTGCTTGACAAGCTGCGTTACTAATAAGACGCAGGGGAAGTACAGCATGTTGTATTATTTCTGTCCAACTTATAGAGTTGCAGCATTTGTGGGTCCTGGGATATCAACAGAGGGTCCAAGCAGGTAATAGCCGTGCGCCTTCATTTTGTACTGTGAGTCACACTGCGTTCAGGCTCCAGGATGTGCTGACTTCTGTCTGGAAACAGCCCCAGCGAGTGGTTGGTGGTGTTACTACTGTAGTGTCGGGGCACCGTCTCTTGCTTAGTGTACAAACGTTGTGACTCAGGCCGGCATGTGAATGCGTTACCAGAATGTCTTCTCCGCCGGTTTCGGGGTTGTCTTCGATGTAGAGCGTGACTAGGTGCTGCGCGAGCTTGCGATCGATGGTTTCGTTCACCTCGTCAAGAAAGAGGTAGAGTAGGTCGAAGCGGGAGATGAGTGTCGGCGGTAGGTCGATGTTGCGCGTGATTGGCAGGTTGACGTCGTACTTGGAACCCACGGGATTGGCGGCGGCGAGGACAGACGTGCGTGCGTTAAGGGTGGTTATAATACCGGCCTTTGCTATTGAGACAGTTTGTTGTTCCTTTGGTGCAACAGTTAGCGCGATTCGGGTGAGAACGACGCTTCTTACCATAACTTCATGTAGTAATACACTGCGCGTTGCATCAGACATCTTATCAAATTCATCAATACAACAAACACCTCCGTCGCTCAAGACGAGTGCGCCACTGTGATGAGATAACGGTGAGCATACGTCAACATTAGGGAGAGGAACAACCACATCATCGTACCTTTCGAGCACAAGCTGTTTTGTATCAGGATCATGCGTAACACTGGCATAAGCCGTCAGACCGACGGCCGAGGACCCCTTTCCTGAAGTGTAAACGCCTCTTGGCGCCAGCTTGTGGACATACTGTCGCGTAACGGCTCAGGAAGAGGGCCAGAGAGGGAGGAGGAGGACTCACCTGCAGTATTTGGGACTTACTCGTTCCCGGATCTCCCACTAATAGAACGTTGATATCACCGCGATAGCGCGGACCCCCCACCTCTCATGATGCTCTTGTTCGTGCCACCAAAGAGCTGAAGTAGAATGCCCTTCTTAGCGTCGTGGAGAGACAAAATGCCTGCATATGATTATATGTGTTATTGGACAATCCATCGAAGGCTATGTTGGACTCGAGTTGGGCCACATGAATAACGAGGGCCTCGCAATTGCTTATAGTCTACATACAGAAATTACAACTACTTACCATTGGCTTGTACTTGGCTGCAATAGTCATTGAAGTTTACAATCAGTTGCAATACAGGGATGACACTGAACCAGAAAATATATTTGTCCACAATCATCGCACACCAATTGCAAGCGCTTGCAAATCAATCAACCATCGGAGCATCGACACTTCTGGCCCGGTCACAAGCAAATGTAATACTCGCCTAATCGGCAAGTGCCAACCGGTTTTGCTGATGCTGGACACCCTCAAATTTTCACTCTTTCCTCTAGCTCAGTTACCACCAAATTAAATATATGATGTCTAGTACCACTGCTTAACATGTTTACAAAAAAAAAATTCTGTCATAATCTTGCTCTTTTGCAAAGTCAGCAAAATGGCCAGTTGCCAGTCCAATGCCGTGTCGGGGTTGAATTCAGCGGCTGACTTCCAAAATGGGACCGGGCAAGCCGTGACTGCACCTCGACTGCTTTCCTCCCCTCTCAACGTACTCTTCCCGCTATCATAAAAAATACTACCTCCTAGGTTTTTATGGACGAACTCGATCTGTACTATTTTGTTGAAGGCCAGGAAGTCTACGACGTCGTAAACATTTCGAAGGAAAAGCATGTTATGGACCTGAGAAAGCTGATTTACACAGCTAGCATCTCTACCTCGTACAAGGTCCAGGATTTAACCCTTCTGAAGGTATGCCATAAAACTTCTTTTTTTTTCTTTAGTTGGGACTTGCTAACTTTTTTTAGGTTGACATAAAATATGCGCCTCTCGCGCGCGATTTCCGGGCACCAGATAATTCTACGGTGTTGGAAGCATTCACAAAAATCGGAGATATATGGTTAGATCAACCAGACAGAGAGCGCTTCCACATATGTGTGAGACTGCCTGGTAAGTCTGCTCTGTGACTCTATGCTCTGATTTCTCTGATCACGCTTCCCTAGCCACTCGCTTAAAGCGCTCCCTTTCCGAACAATCAGACCTTCATTCAGCCTTCAAGCATTCTAAAATTGCCACTACCACGCCGTCATCCCTTGGAGCATCCCAGAATTACCAAAATCTTCAGCAAAATTCCCGCGAGAGGATCTTGGATGACCGTCCAGAACCAGACTCTGGCATTCCACCCATTTCTCTTCTCTACCCAGGTTTTGGACACTTCCTGGATATTGTCGATGGTCACGACGATGTCCCTGGGCTCGATGATGTTAACATACCTGAATTGCATATGGCAGTGGACGATCTTACCGCAAAGATGGCGAAATTCTTCCACAAAGAAGTATTTCGGATGGGAGAAGGCCTAGAATGCATCAACGCAATCTTCCGTGCACGCCGGGGAACTGAGATCCCTCAGATCTCAGCAAGTGCCATTGGTACTGCCATGTCAGATGGCCACAATGTCGCGAAGAATGGCACAAGTTCAATAGTTGTCGAGTTCAAAAACGATTACACTGAGATCGGTTCACTTCCCCAGATAGAGCTCGCGGGTTATGTTGCGCGTCTGGATGTACGAGAAGGACAAGGACGGAAGGAAGCCTTTCAGCGATCGAGGGTTCCTTTCTTGGGTCTCACAATTGTTGGTAAGATAATTTGTATATCAAGGCTATTTGACGATAGGATGTGTCTAGGGTGTGATATCAAATTCCATGGACTCGTGGTTCTCGACGGTCAGATTCGGCTTGTTGGTCTGACCCCGACATACTCTTGCATCCGATTAGCATCCGAAGGTCGGGACCAACAATCCCTATACCGGGCGTTTACAGCAGCATCTGTACTCCAAGCTCACATTCTCGACGACACCGAGAAACTCCTAACCGATCCCACTGCCCCGATAATCCCAGCTGGTGCTCGTCGTTTTCCGGCGATTTCCAGGTTATCAGCGTACAGAAGCTCATCCGACCCTGACCTCACATTTGAGATCGTCCGTGTCTTCGATGACAGCGCTTTCCGGGTTTTGTACCTCGCAAAGACTTGGAGATCCGGTGTCGAGGAAATCATTGTCATAAAGTTTACACAACGGTACGCAATCGAGTTGCACGATTTGTGCGCGAAAGAAGGTCATGCGCCGTCGGTTCTTGGTTACGAACGACTTCCCGGTGGGTGGTTTGCTGTGGCGATGGAATATGTCGAAGGTAACACCGCAATCGCGCATTCTGGCCTCCGCACACGCTACCGGGATCGTTGGACGGAGGAGCTTATACACCTCGTCAAAACGTTTCACGCAAAAGATTTCGTCCACGGTGACCTGCGGGACGCAAATATTCTCTGCAAAGACGATACTGTTATGCTTGTCGACTTTGACTGGGGTGGTAAAGTCGGAGAAGCAACCTACCCGACATTGAATCTGATCTCCGAGTTACTGGAGGGCAGGACATCCGACGGCCTCAAAATTACAAAAGAGGACGATTTGCGGGTGTTGAGGAAGACTCTGGATAAACTTCAGTTGCGTAGTCCATATTAGTACGATGCCTGCCCATGCTTCATGACATATACATTCGTCGTCAATGATTTTCTCGGCGTAAAACAAGGAGACAACAAGCAAGACAATTGTGGGTGTACAACGGCAAAAGAAAAATCGTCATCCGGAAGTATCCACACGCTTGATCGTCCGCCGTTCTCGATCCCCGACAACCCTCACCAGCCCCTCCGCCTCCATAGCGCCAATGACCTCCTTAAACTCGCCCGCATCCAAGCGAATACTGCTCTGATTCGCAAGCTGCTGTATCGCATCTGCCCAGCGGATCCCGCGCGACGCAGCAGATGCAGACGAGCTGAGGAGATTGAGCACCTCCTTACGCATGTCCTCACGCAGCCTGCGCTGCTGCTGGCCCGTACCGGTATTAAGCAGACCCATGTCGATCTTGCCTGTCGTGGGGTCGAGCGCGGACGCGCGGATCGCGTCGCGCATGAGCCGGTAGGCCTCTTGCACGTCGCGCAGCTCTACGCGGGTGGAGAGGCGCATGCGGGCGTGCGCCTCGGCGAGGCGGATCATTGACTCGAGTTGTCGTGTCGTTGCGGTGATGCGTTTCTCTGGGGACGACGCGCGGGGGTCGTCGCCGACGCTGCGTAGCTTCACGTACGACTGTACGAGCTCTTGTGAGGCTTCCTCGGTGATTACGGGGTGCACGCGTGAGCGGCCATAGTTGATGTATGCGGATAGTTGGTCCAGAGGCTAGGAAAAGATAAAGTTAGCCAAGGATGATGGGACACGCATGTGGATACCGTACCAGAATGTCCTCTCCGCCGGTTTCAGGGTTGTCTTCGATGTAGAGCGCGACTAGGTGCTGCGCGAGCTTGCGATCGATGGTCTCGTTCACCTCGTCAAGCACGAGGTAGAGCAGGTCGAAGCGGGAGATGAGTGTCGGCGGTAGGTCAATGTTGCGCGTGATTGGCAGGTTGACGTCGTACTTGGAGCCCACGGGATTGGCGGCAGCAAGGACAGACGTGCGTGCGTTGAGGGTGGTTATAATACCGGCCTTTGCTATTGAAACAGTTTGTTGTTCCTTTAGTGCAACAGTTAGCGCGGTTCGGGTGAGAAAGACGCTTCTTACCATAACTTCATGTAATACACTACGCGTTGCATCGGACATCTTATCAAATTCATCAATACAACAAACACCTCCGTCGCTCAAGACGAGCGCGCCACTGTAATAAGATAAAGGTAAGCATACGTTAGCGTGGGAGAGAGGGACTACCACATCGTCGTACCTTTCAAGCACAAGCTGTTTTGTATCAGGATCGCGCGTAACATAAGCCGTCAGACCAACAGCCGAAGACCCCTTTCCTGAAGTGTAAACGCCTCTTGGCGCCAGCTTGTGGACATACTATCGCGCAACGGCTCAGGAAGAGGAGGGCCAGAGAGGGAGGAGGAAGACTCACCTGCAGTATTTGGGACTTACTCGTTCCCGGATCTCCCACTAATAGAACGTTGATATCACCGCGATAGCGCGGGCCACCACCGCCACCACCTCTCGTGATGCTCTTGTTCGTGCCACCAAAGAGCTGAAGTAGAATGCCCTTCTTGACGTCGTCCATAGACCACACACTCGGCGCCAGTGAGCGCGACAAGATTTCGTAGATGTCCGGTTTCTCGCTCAGCTCCTTTACCTTCTGCTCCATTTCAGCCTTGCGCACGATCTGGCCCTCTTCTTCGTCCTGTTCCTCCTCGCCGACACCACCACCGACGCCAGGCAAGTGGTCTCCGCCCGCCGGTCGGGTCGACTTGTCGAACCCAAGCCGGTCCTGCCCCAGTTTGACGTGCACTACATCCAAGAACGTCTTGAAGAGACTTTTGATCGACCGTCGACGCGGGTTCACGCGCACAGGCACGCTGCGGAATATGCCAGTGACGACGAGCCTGTCGCCTGGCTTGCTCACGTCCACGAGCTCGTCGTACGCGCTGAGGGAAACCGTGTGCGGCGTCTGGCCGTCCGGCACTGCGTCGGGTGTCTCCTGCAGTCGGATGACCTGGCGATCCGCAAATTCGCAGCGGTTGTGCACGAGCGACATGGTGCCGACGGACGCGCAGACGTCGCGCGGGCACGCAGAGGGCTCGTCGATCTTGCCACGGTCAATCTCAACCTGCACGGTGTGGTTGCAGGTGAGGCAGCGGAAGAAGGCGACCTTCATGTCGGGAATGACTGGCGTCGCCCGGATGACGAGCCCCTTGATGCAAACTAGCTTGTCCGTGTCTGTCGCCGCTGCGTTAGCCTTGTCGCACGCAATGGAAAATCGAGAGAGCACATACCCTGCGGATTCAAGCTGCGCATGTTGACTGCCGGTAAACCGAACGGCCGAACTTTGTATACTTTGCTCATGATCTCAGCAATCTCCTCTTCACCTTCTTGGCCCGCCATCCCCTCCACGCCCTCCGCCTGGTCTTCCTCGGCAAGCTCGAGCATGATGTCCTTCAGAACCTGGTCCATAGCCGGAATGACTTCCTGTGGGTATTTGACGAGCTGACCATACAACTTGCGACTCGGTGGGAATGCCCGTAGATTTTCGCAGTCCAGATTCAGGTTCGCTTCGCCAGTCAGACGCATCCTCCTCAGATAGTTTTCGTACAGTAACACTTCGACGGCTGCAGGAGACGCCGCAGCCTTGGTGGGCAGGCCAAGCGAGCGGTCATGAGCGACGCGATATTTGGGTTTGAAACCTTTGACGAACTCCCTGAATGTCTTCATGGTATCGGCCAGATTAACCGTTGTCCCCCAGATCGCGCGGATTTCGTCGGGCTCGTCCTCAGTAGCCTGTGCAGGCGCGGATAAGGGAAGTACGGACGACGCGGGGAGCGACATCCTGTCTGCATCTGAAGAGGGATTTCTGTTCGCAGAACGCGCCCGGGCAGTACGGGAACGTGTAGGTGTAAGGCTCAGAGCCGAGTGGATGTCACCTCGTCGATTTTTGGGGGTCGCCAGTCCGGCAGGACTCCTTGGGATAGAAATCAATGAGCACGTATAGTTGAGCGAATGCCAGGAATGCACTCACGAGGGAAAGTCAAGGGGTTCTGAATCTACTCCTGCGCTAGAGCCTCTTTGTACGGGAGTTCTACGCTGCGCAGGCGACGACGACGGGAAGTGTGCGGGACTAGATGAACCCGCTGTAAAAGTTGTGGTTCAAACGCAATGATACAGGGATTCAAACATGTACTAACGAGCAAACAAAGGCGTTCTATTTCTTCTTGGCGTACTATACATACCGACGGCGCGCCGAGCAACTACACCTCGAAGGGGTGTTCCTGCTTGTGTCGATGGAGTCCCCAAAAGAAACAGCGGGTCTGCGAGAGGCGCCTGGCTCATCGACTGGCCCCCATCTTGCAGAGGTGTCTGTGGGAGCTCGTTATCGATGGCCATATCGGCATCGTCTGAAGAGGGAATCGGAAGTGGTGAGGAGGACATCGTGGTCAATGGATCAGTAATTAGTCGCGTGTGTCACAGTGTGACAGAGCGTGTCTGCTGTAATACATGTGACGGCGTTAAAGCCCCTATCTTCGCGTGCTTGCCACTGGAATTGGTGGTTTCTCGGAAAAGGCACAACCACCCCTGCACTAGTAACGATACACTTATGAATTCAGGCAAATCGTCTATAGTAAATGTACACACGCCTTCGTCCTCCATAGCTCTACTCCACTCCAGTAAGATGGTGTTTCTTTGGCTAGCTCCGAGCTCACTCATCGTTCTAGTTACTAATGACACACTCCCGTCACTTTTCGACAAGCTTAGCAGAAAGAGTAATACTGAATTCCATGGCGAGCACGTTGGACCGGGTTGGTTGAAGTATGAGTGGAATGGATCAGTCTGGGATCTCAATGATGGTACCCATCTAGCTAGTTTCCGAACTGCGAACTTGACAAGACCTCGACAGACGCAGATTTTTCCGTCTTTCAATGGAGGCGAAGTCAAAACACTGATTCTCCGACCATCTATCTGAAGGATCCTTCAAAGCCTCTTCCATCTCAGTCGTCTTACCGAAATCAATCGTTTTATCTGTTCCATTCAGATCATGGTGTGACTGGTACGTTTACTCGGTGACTCTATGCTTTGATTTCTCTGATCATGCTTCCCTAGCCACTCGCTCAAGACACTCCCTTTCTGAACAAACAGACCTTCATTCAGCCTTCAAACGTTCAAAAATTGCTACTTTCTCGCCATCATCCATTGCAACATCCCAGAACTACCAAGATCTTCAGCGAAATACCTGCGAGAGGATCTTGGATGACCGTCCGGGACCAGACCTCGGAATTCCACCTATTTCTCTTCTCTACCCGGGCTTCGGACACTTCCTGGATATTCTCGGTGGTCACGACAATGTCCCTGGGCTCAGTGACGTTAACATAGCTGAGCTGCAGATCGCAGTGGATGATCTTGCCGCAAAGATGACTGGATTCTTCAGCGAAGAAGAATCACGGATGGTGATTGGCCTAGAATATTTCAACGAAATTTTCTGTGCGCGTCGGGGTACTGAGATTCCTCAGATCATCTTAGCAAGTGACATCGGTTATGTCATATCAGATGGCCACAATATCGCGATGAATGGCACGAGTTCAATCGTGGTCAAGGTCGAAAACTCTCACACAGGAATCACTTCACTTCCCCAGGTAGAGGTCGCGGGATATGTTGCGCATTTGAATGCACGATTACAGAAGGAGGCTTTCCTACGATCCAGGGTGCCTCTCTTGGGTCTGACGATTGTTGGTTCGCGCGATGCTTTTGTATTTCAAGGCTATTTGACGACCCGATGCGTCTAGGTTGTGATATCACATTCTATGCACTCATAACTGTCAACACTCAGATTAGGCTCGTTAACCTGACCCCGACATACTCTTGCATCCGATCGGCTTGCGAAGGTCGCGACCGACGATCCCTATACCGGGCGTTCACAGCAGCATCTGTACTCCAAGCCCACATTCTCGACGATGCCGAGAAACTCCTGGCTGATCCCGCTGCCCCGATAATCCCAGCCGATGCTCGTCGTTTTCCGGCGATTTCCAAATTATCAGCGTACAGAAGTTCATCTAACCCTGATCTTACATTTGAGATCTTCGATGTCTTCGATGACCGCGCTTACCGACTTTTATTCCTTGCGAAAACTTGGAGATCCGGTGTCGAGGACATCATTGTCATAAAGTTTACACAACAGTACGCAATCGAGTTGCACGATTTGTGCGCAACAGAAGGCCATGCGCCATCGACTCTTGGGTACGAACGACTTCCCGGTGGGTGGTTTGCCGTGGCGATGGAATATGTCACAGGTAGCATCCCAATCACGCATCCGGATCTCCCCACACACCACCGGGACCGTTGGACGGAGGAGCTTCTACGCCTCGTCAGGACGTTTCACGCAGAGAATTTCGTCCACGGCGACCTGCGGGACGCAAATATACTCTGCAAAGACGCTACTGTTATGCTTGTCGACTTCGACTGGGGCGGTAAAGTTGGAGAAGCAACCTACCCGACATTAGATCTGATCCCCGAGTTACTGGACGGCAGGACATCCAATGGCCTCAAGATTACAAAAGAGGACGATGTGCGGGTGTTGAGGAAGACTCTGGTTAGACTTCAACTGCATAAGCCATAATAGTCCATTATTGAATGGTTGCGGTACTCGGACCTTACTGTATGCTGGCCTCCCGCTTTTCCCCCATTGTAAGAAGTTACCGAGTAAGAGATTAGCTGTGGTGCTGTAATTAGTGTCGTGTCGCGTGTATGCCTCCGAAAGCACAATTCAACAATTGTACTTTTTATTCACTATCAGAAATTACAATCGCGTAGATAACAGATAGCACTGCATACAAATCCAGGTCGTCGTACATCGTGCCACAGACGCCGAGCTCGCACTGGTGCCTGTGTTCCCGTACACCACACTCTTCGGTCCCTCCAGGCTCGCTTCAGGTGTGGTGCAGAGACGGCTTCGAAGAGGGGCGATGAGACGTTGCCGCAGTTCTCAGGTTCGCTGAAAGAATACCACGAGATACCACGAGTTTGGTCGCCGCGACATGAGAAAATGTTGGCTCTCCACTCCGCGCACTGCCTCCGCTCAACAATGTTGACCGGTTTGCCGGTTTGAATGTGCACGGAGCGCCGTGACTTACCGTTGATCCGACCGATACGTTTTTTGCACCCAAGAACGCGCGCCGCAGATTCGGGCCTCTCGTGATAAGGCGTGATGTTTGGCCTTCGCTGACGAATTTCGTCCTTTGCTTGGTTTAGGTGATATCCGTCCACACCGGCTACATCTCCCCAAGACGGTTGAAAGGGCCACATGATTGCGTCCGAGTTTCGCGCAACACAACTGTAAGATGAAGCAGGCAAGAACGAATCATCCAATCACAAAAAGGGTATTCATCGTTAATGCGGCGTTCCCCTAGCAGGTGTTGCAGAGACAGACGCTCAGAGATCCCGCGCGTTGAGCCGGGGCAGGGCCACACAGCTCGCAAAGGAAAGGTGCTCGTGGGGTAATTTGACGGGTGAAAGGCAATTGTGTTGCCAGTCGGAGAAGGAAGACGCCTCGGAGATGAGTGTAGGACCATGAACGTGGTGGAATGGCAGAGTAGGTGTCGAGGAGGCAGGCACGGGGTCGGGCGACGAATGGCTTGGGCATAACTTAGTGGGCAACTGAGGCATCGCTGGTTATGGTGCCAATTGAGTGGGACGGGAAGCAAGCGTAAGTGTATACTCGAGGCCAATGGTCGTGCTATAACGTGAAGGGCCAGAGACTAGGCTTATCGGAGGGCCCAGTAGAAGGTCTGTGATACATGTGACGGCAGTCCAGGGGTCTGGGGCTACCCCTAAGAAGACGATAAAGGTGGAAGTACATACCCCTGTCCAGATGTATATGCTGGGTGTTGCACCGCCGATTGGACTCTTTTCAAGACGTGCATAATATTGAAGTCAGATGGCGAGAGGCAGGTCGACAGCAGAGACTCAGGTGATGAGACTCCCGGCCCGGGTTGGACGATCACCTGACGTTAGTAACTAACACGTTCGTCGCACTCGTCCCAAGTGGGCTTTATACAGTATGCCATGGTCGCGGACGCGAACGGGCCCAAAAAATCGACCAGCAACCTCCAAGTGGGCAACGCGAAGGTGAAAATTCAAGTAGACGCGTTGGACGCTTGACGTAACTTATCTCGGTCTGGATTGTTGCCCGAATGAATGGATCGGCGTGCCTCGGGTAAGTCTGGGCCTGCTAATGGCGCCCTCTGGAGCCCACACGTGCGTTGTTGGCCAATAACGATGTGCCATTTTGGTCGTCTGCCCAAAGATTGAACAACGCACGTTTTCAAGGGCACACGAGCACAATTTGCTCACCTCACATCATTCACTCCAACTCGTTATCTTCTCGCCCTTCCTTCCACATCCTCGGAACCCACTCGTCTGACCTCTCCGCTCTCTTCCTCTTCCACTCTCACATCCTCCTTCTTTCTCACCCCTCCCCTCCGCTTTCCCCGTAGCCACTGCACCTACCCTTCAAATGGACGCCTCGAAGAAGGATATCTTACCATATTCTGCCAGCTGCAACCCTCCACGTCGCGCCAAACGCCCAAGTACAGGCGGCAACCCTCCGGCCGTCGAAGAACGAGCCAGTCAACCCCTCCCACCACTAGCTCCGGCCATTTCTCCACTCTCCGCAGATATCATACCACCAGCGGATGATGATGCTTTCAACACCGCTGATGTGCCACAGCCGAAACGTCGTGGGCGCAAACCCAGCAGTTTATCACGTGCTGCCCGGGAATCTATGCGTCGTCAAAACCATTCCCGCATAGAGAAGGCCAGGCGGACCAAGATAAACGAGGCGCTATCAATGCTACGCGACCTCGTGCCTGCAGACGTGGGACGGAAGCTCCCTGTCGCCGCCGACGAGAGTGCAGACGACGACGACGACGATGACGACGAGTTCGGATCTGGATCCGGGAAGAAGCCCCCTGCCAGCAGGAGTAAGCAGAAGCAAGAAAAAGAGTTTAAACTCGAAATTCTGGAGAAAGCAGTAGCGTATGTCCAGGAGTTGCAGGAGAAAGTTCGCGTTCTTGAGGTCCACGGCTGTGTCCGATGTTCCAGTATGGACATGGCACCAACACATTACCCGAAACGCAAACGCGACGAAGTCTCGTCGGGGAACGATGTCCACAACCCCCACTCCTTTGTAGATATCCCCGAGGAAAGGCCAAATAAGCGTTTCACAACCGCCCAAACCGTCCTTCTTCCCGTTTTACCCCATTCCAACACTCGTCTTCCTTCCATTTCATCCTGGCTCCCCAAATCTGTCGCCAACACTGTTCTCCCCGAGTCTCACACCACACCCATCTTCCCTATCCAACTTCCGACTCCGCCTGCGTCCACGGTGATTGGTCCCACGACGAGCCCACAAGTCCCACCGGCTCTCCGCCTCGAACTCCCGATGGCGAGTCTAACAACTCGAAACTTTTCTACCCCCACAAAATCCGCTCCGTCTTCTCCCTCGTGGACACCGGAGGATGAGTCAGCTGCGTCACTGCTGCTTCGGATCAAATCGTCTAGCTCTCCCAAAGCTAGTAGACCGGGGGAAAGTATCAGCGATCTGCTCGCTCCAACCCCTACAGTACCTATTATAGGTGACCACGCTCGACTCACGGGGGTCAACGAGATGCGTGTGCAAACCCCTGGATCCTTGTTAGGTCTCACTAATGGATCAAAGTAATGTTTTCTCGAGTGTTCCCCCATAATTTATTACGGTGGAAAGCTCGGTTTGCCCGAGTTGTATGTGTTACCAGTAGTAAGCAGAATGTTCGATATACGTGTAGACTATAGATGTTATATGAAGCTGCTATGAAGAATTGGGTGTGTCAGGAAGTAAGAACCGGCTGCATCGTATCTATTATGGAACCTGCTAAGTGCTCTGCTTCTCCATGTCCTTAACGCTGTACATAAACAACTACCGACTCTTCGTTCTTTCGCGACATTTCGCAACATTTTGTACCATGACTACCAAGAGGAACTCTTCCACCGCACCGCCGAAGGTGCCTACTGCACCAACTAGCGCGTTCTCTTCATCCCGCGTACGCTTCGAGTTGTCCCCTCTTCCGCCAAACCCATTGGGTGAAGGGCGCTGGATCAGAACTGCGGGGGCACTCATAATCGGGTGCGTTTATTTGTGGAGTGGGAGTCTTTCAGTGACAGCTGAACGCCCCACCCACCTTCTTGGCTACATTCTTGACTTGATAAAGTGACGAGATTTTGAACGGGAAAACACTGGACCGTAACTCAAACTATTTTGCACGCTATTGCTTCGAGAACGGCATTGATTTGTACGTGAATATCGTCATCCCCTTTCTGAGACTGGAGGGCGTGGCAGGAAGCGTATTGAGGTGATACCGGACGAAGAGGACGAAATGTACGTCTGCACTCTCCCTGCGCTTCCGCTTTGAAAGTAACAGCATCGTAGCATCGAGGCGAGCAGACGTATGGTACAGAAGTACGATTTTGTGATTACGACAGGTGGAATAGGACCTACACACGACGGTATGCTATCCGCACCATAATTCCGGACCTTGAACTGACCGCACAGTTCTGTGTGCTCTATATTCTCGGCAGACATCACTTATGCATCCCTGGCTAAGGCTTTTAACCAACCACTTGTACACCACACAGAGACCCTTCGCCGTATGTCCGAGATGAGCAAACACCGATCATGGCTGCACACCCAAAATGAGGAGCAGCGGCATGCGCGAGAGAGAATGGCGCTCTTCTCCGCCAACGCCGAAGCCCTTTTCGTCGCGACTGACATTTGGGTGGTAAGTGACTTGGTATTCGCCTGCCCGAAGTGTGTTGACGAGGGGGTGGCCTTGATTGATTTAGCCGGTCGTACGACTAGAACGAAAACTTTGTGTCTTCCCAGGCATCCCGAGCTTAACACAGAAGATGCTAGAAGGGCTGAAAGCATTTCTACCGCTACCTCCTTCCTCAGAACGGCCTTTCCGACATCAGATCTTCACCGCGTGAGCTTTTCCAGACTTATTTTGTGAGCGTTTGCTTTATACTGACAATAACCCGCGCACGTAGGTTGCCGGAATCCTCGATCGCACCGTACCTGACAAGCCTACAAAAACGCGTGAAAGAAGAGGGCATCCGCGTGGGATCGTACCCGGTACTCATGAAGGGTGTGTGCGTCTCGTTGATCGGCCGGGACGAAACTCGTATCCGAGAACTGGGGATGGAGGTGGAAGAGAATATCCAGGGAAAGGCTGTGACTGAGCAGGAAATAAGAGAGGCAAAGGGCATTTCGAACTTCTAACGAGATGCTCTGGGTCCATGTCGCTGTCTCCGAACGCTGTACGACACATCCTCCTTGTACTATTATAATCTTAATCGAGAGGGAAGCAGTTGGTGGTCATCATCATGTCTGTTTCTTGATCCCTGCTGCGTGAGCCCCATTCCGAGGCTGTCACGTCTAGAAACTTTTAATCCATTTCCTTTCCAGCCTGGCAACCCTTGAGAACCTTTATCATTAATTGAAAGCGCGCGTGCACACCTGATCCTCAGGCTACTTCAAGAAGGAAAGAAAATCCTTCTCAATGCATCCTTTGTTTCGCTACTGCTACTGAAGTGGCAGCAATTACAGAAGCTACGACCGCATAACTCAAAGTGCTAGCGGCGGCTGGGGCTCGGCGGCCTCTCATGTTTACAGAAATAAGTTCTTATTAACACATACCGATGCTCTGAACACACAACGGCAACAAAGCGGGAGGCCAGTTCACACTACCTTCATACACTAGCCGATAATGTACGAACTACGCAGCTGAAAGTTTATCCAGAGTCTTCCTTAACACCCGCAAATCGTCGTCTTTTGTGATCTTGAGGCCGTCGGATGTCCTACCTTCCAGTAGCTCGGGGATCAGATCTAATGTCGGGTAGGTTGCTTCTCCAACTTTACCACCCCAGTCAAAGTCAACAAGCATAACAGTAGCGTCTTTGCAGAGGATATTTGCGTCCCGCAGGTCGCCGTGGACGAAATTCTCTGCGTGAAACGTCCTGACGAGGCGCATAAGCTCCTCCGTCCAACGGTCCCGGTGGCGTGTGCGGAGGTCCGAATGCGTGATTGAGACGCTATCTTTGACATATTCCATCGCCACGGCAAACCACCCACCGGGAAGTCGTTCGTAACCAAGAATCGACGGCGCATGGCCTTCTTTCGCGCACAAATCGTGCAACTCGACTGCGTACCGTTGTGTAAACTTTAAGATAATGAGTTCCTCGACACCGGATCTCCAAGTCTTCGCGAGGAATAAAAGCCGGAAAGCGCGGTCATTGAAGACATCGATGATTTCAAATGGGAGGTCGTGGTCAGATGTGCTTCTGTACGCTGATAACTTGGAAATCGCCGGAAAACGACGATCATCGGCTGGGATTATCGGGGCAGTGGGATCGGCCAGGAGCCTCTGGGCGTCGTCGAGAATGTGGGCTTGGAGTACAGAAGCTGCTGCAAACGCCCGGTATAGAGATCGTCGGTCGCGACCTTCGCAAGCTGATCGGATGCAAGAGTATGTCGGGGTCAGGTGAACGAGCCTAATCTGAGTGTTGACAGTTATGAGTGCGTAGAATGTGATATCACAACCTAGACGCATCGGGTTGTCAAATAGCCTTGAAATACAAAAGCATCGCGCGAACCAACAATCGTCAGACCCAAGAAAGGCACCCTCGATCGTAGAAAAGCTTCTTTCCGTAATTGTGCATTCAAATGCGCAACGTAACCCGCGACCTCTACCTGGGGAAGTGAAGCGATTCCTGTGTGAGAGTTTTTGAACTTGACCATGATTGAACTTGTGCCATTCATCGCGATATTGTGGCCATCTGATGTGACATAACCAATGTCACTTGCTAAGATATGAGGAATCTCAGTACCCCGACGTGCACGGAAAATTTCGTTGAGATATTCTAGGCCAATCACGATCCGTGTTTTTTCTTCGTCGAAGAATTCAGCCATCTTTGCAACAAGAACGTCCACTGCCATCTGCAACTCAGCCATGTTAACATCATTGAGCCCAGGGACATTGTCGTGACCATCGAGAATATCCAGGAAGTGTCCGAAGCCCGGGTAGAGAAGAGAAATAGGTGGAATTCCGAGGTCTGGTCCTGGACGGTCATCCAAGATCCTCTCGCGGGTATTTTGCTGAAGATCTTGGTAGCACTGGGATGTTGCAATGGATGATGGCGGGATTGTAGCAATTTTAGAACGTTTGAAAACTGAATGAAGGTCTGTTTGTTCAGAAAGGGAGTGTTTTGAGCGAGTGGCTAGGGAAGCATGATCAAAGAAATCAAAGCATAGAGTCACCGAAGCAGACTTACCAGGCAGTCTCACACATACGTGGAAGTGGTCTCTGTCTGGTTGGTCAAACCATATATCTCCGACCTGTTTGTATATACCCAACACCGTAGAATCATCTGGCGCCCGGAAATGGCGAGTGACAGACGCCAATTCTATGTCAACCTAAGAAACGTTAGATAGTCAGTTCTAGCTGGAAAAAAAAAGTGAAGTTTTATGGCACACCTTCAGAAGAGTTAACTCCCAAGCCTGGTACAAGGTAGGGCCGATACCTTTGTGAATCAGATCTCTCAACCATAGAACGGGATTGCTCTTCGAAATGGTTATTATGCCTGAGATTTCGTCTAGGCCTTCAACAAAATACGACAGCTTGAGTTCGTCCATCAAAACGTAGGAGGTAGTATTTCTATGATAGCGAGGAGAGACCGAAGAGAGGAAAGGAAAGGAGTCGAGGTGGATGCAGGTTGTGGCCTCCTAAGACCCGCTAACTCGGAGGTAGGGCCTAGTAGTCCCGCACGACTACCGCGGGTGCCAATGATGAAAGCCTATGTCACATATATTGGGCCAGCCCAAATGTGGGTGGAAGTACTCGACGTTCGACTGCGTTGTGGTTGGCGATGAGCACCGTTTTTCACCTAGGCTATCACTGCATCGCTTGTGGCATAAATCCCACTCCCTACTGATTGTCGCACCTCAGGTCAGCAAGGCGTCCTCATAGCACCAACAAAGCCTTAGCCTTTTACGGACTTTCTACCTTTCAGCCAGCCAAAGCAACCTACGAACGTGTCCAAGGCCGACCACTCATTTGCGGTGATAAGTGAGGTTGTCCTTGTTCGGTCTGGAAAAGCTGGCTCGGTTATATCCAGGCTTTACACTAGCAGTGCCCTGGGCGCTTTATCCAACGAAGTCAAGGAAGCCCTCAGGAAATCACTCTACTTCAACCAATGCGCACGTCCTTAGCTTGCTCCGACTCTACGTTCGGAAAATACGTTCGGAAAATTCACTTCCCTCAGAGCTCACGGATGAACATGTCTATGTCCGACGCCAAAACAACCAGAAGGGGTCTTGATAGACTGTCTTGGCAGATCTCTGATATCATCTCGTCTTTAGCAGATCATCGTTCTGTTCCAGACAATAGTGACATCCAAACACGACGAATAGGCAATAATTGACACCATACATACGCTAGTCAATAATCCCTATATTTGCCCAAACATTGATAAATCCCAGCGAGACAAACACGCAGTTCATTTTCATCGGCTTAGCCAAGTTGACGACGCTTGCGACTCTGCCCTTTGCCGACTCACTTGGGCCGTCTCTATCACTTCACGTGCCAGTTGTCGTAGCTGTGTCAAGTGTTCTGGCGGACGTGTATTCGACCCTGATGAAGTGGCTAACTTCGGGTCAGCCTCGAGCCGAGCGGCCGACTTGGAAGAGGAAGTGTTGGTCAATCGACTACGAATGGCTTTCGCATGAACCAAGAACTGACCAGCTCGACCCCATACCAAGCACGGACGGTGATACCCGTCGGCGGGGGAGGTTCTTCATCATCACTGACCATGTCGATGGTCATGAGGAAAAATCGGATGGCCAGTGGGATGTCCTCAGCCGTGTATGCCGTTTCTGCGGCCTGGAGAACATAGAACGGGTTTTGTGGGGCCAACAAGAGGACGTGAGACAGAGCTTGCAGAGCAGAAGTATATCTGGGCAATTGTCAATATACATAAGACCTGGTCTAGAGTTGGTGAATACGTACTGATAGATCGAAATGTACAGATCGGCGAGCTCTAGCCAAGCTTCCACGTCAGTGTAGAAGGTGTCGACAAGCTTGGAAAGCTCGTCCACTGCACTTTCTGTCCTTCCGAGTCTCTTCAGAACGGAGATTTGTCGTTTCCACACAACCTTCGTGATGCAACTCTATGACCCAGCAACGCTCGCAAGGTCGAAATGACATACCAGACTAGATGGGTCCGCCTCCAGCAATATTTGATAGAAAGCAAACGCAGCCTCTGGCCCCTCCGTTGCCTCCTTCAAAATTCCCTGGAGGCATTGTACTCGTGGTGAATCCGGGAATTTGGTGGATAGATGTTTCAAACAAGCCTATGCCCGTTAAGTGACAAACTACAACCAGATACTAGTACACGGGGTAGTTGGCTTACCTCGGCAACATCTATGCGCCCAACATCAACGGCAGCCAGCGCCAGAGACTCTAAGAATTGCCAGCCTAGGATAATAATAAACCCGGTTACAGCATTGATGAGCGGCGTTCACAAAGAAAACGCACTATCATCGCCCAGCTTGCGTAATGCATCATTGCGAAAGACGACTACACCGCTTTGGAATATTTCACGTGAAGCACGGCTGTTCTTCGTGCGGTAGTTTGCTAGTCGTTGAAGCGCGGAGGCAAGGTCCATCGTCGTCGGTGGTCAGCGCTCAGCGCTCAGCTAGCGTGGCGACGTGGGATACTTGCGGGCGGAGAAACCGGACCGGGAACATTCCTATGACTAGTAGTACTCATCGTGGGGTTGCTATCTCCCGTCCTGTGGCCGAGGTTTGTCCAAAAAAAATAAAAAAATAGTAGTACTCATCGTCTATGTAGCATGATTCCGGACTTTGTTCATCCCTTGCTCCACAAACCAATCCACGAGATACTCTCTGACGTACTGAGGGCATCTCCCGTCGGCACCCCTGCCATGATCAAGGTCATACCTTTCCCTGCCTATCCACGCCTTGTCGACTGCGCGCCACCCGTCGCGAGTGTCCCGGACGTCCCTCACACCATTACGTACTGGACTTTCCCACCTGCCGCACCCGACATACCCCATGGACAGGTATCCCAGCCGCGGCACACCCGCCTGATGGCTACTCTCAACGTGACGCCCGACTCGTTCTCAGACGGCGGGGAACACACTACGCTCTCCACTGCGCTCGCCTACACGGTGTGTTCGAGCGCGCCAAATATGCGGGTAGTTGCGCCCTTTTGAACCACTGGCACTGTTCGAGCAATGAGCTCTACTCATCATATACCCTGGGTTTCGTGGTTAAGAAAAAGGTATTCTCACCCGAATTACGAAGTTCCTTGTGGAGTATACATAGGTGTGTCACCACCTCGATCAGTGGTTCGAGAGCCTACTCAGCTAAGAAGCAGTCGTTTTAAACCTAGGCCAAGGCTGTCGCTGGGAACGTTAAGACCATCCACGCCTCCAAATTACTGTGATACTTGTATCCGTGCGGTCTATCTGTACAGGAGTTCAAAGGATTCCCTCCCCTCAGGCTCTTGTCGACTCGCTAGTTTCGAATCTCCGCACTCCGCGATCGTAAATCTAAGACATCACCGGTTTGCGACTTGGCCTTTTACGGTCTCCTCTCTAGGTCTTGCTCTCTTTTTGTGTTTTATTTTGATGCCCCCATTCTATTCTTCCTTGGCGACATCCTCATCTTTGCCCCCTCTCTGTCCTGTTCAACCTACAGCTCTGTTCCTCCAACTCCCAACGCCTTCCTAATGACTTATGGCCCCCAATGCCTTCACCTCCCTCCCACTTGTATGCTTTGAGCTAGAGTTTAGGGACGTCGAGATTGGCTTTTTTTTCGACTCCGATCCCGCTTATGACCTCCTGCTGGTCACAACATTGTGGTTGCAACGACAAACTTGCCATCTGTGGAGACAATTTCCCGTTCAAGTGGATCTTGTGGCTTGGGCCGATCGGCTGTAGGCGTCCGCTGGTTACTGCCATATCCAGCAAGAAAACTTGCTGCTGTTTGAGGGCGCCCTGTGGGCGTAGGTCACTCCCGCCAAAAACTCCCTTTCCTGGATGTTTGGGCGGGACCCGCCTCTGGGCGCACCAGTGGCGCACCGCAAAGACATCCCGGCATCACCGGCGAGCCATTGTGGACTTGGCCCTCCCGGAGTGCTTAAATACGACGGTGTCCCCCGATGCAATCCTCGTCAACGGGCACTTCCACTCCCTTTCCTACTCATCTTCGAGTCCTCTCCAACCCATCTAACCCATCTCCTGAGCTCCCTAAGCCCCCAGACACATAATTTCTGTCTCCACAAGTTTGAAGCCGAGAAACCACCGTGCAACGATGTCGACCCAATCCACCCATAACTCTCCCTCTGCCACCGAGGCTAAATGTCCGGACTGCGGGACGACGTTGTCTCGCCAATCCGACTTGAAGCGCCATAGAAAAACTCAGCATCCAGACGGCACGGAAGTCAAGTACGTGTTGCCAGACACTAAATGGCTTCATCTCTCTCATAGTCTATCAATAGGGCCCATTGTCCATATGCTGGCTGCGAGTACAAGACCGATCAGAGGAGCAACTTGATGGCTCACATGAACGCCAGACAGTTCGTCGTTTTCATATCGTTGGCTTCCTTATTATTCATACCTTCCCCTAGCTCTAATGAATCTCGCTACCCTTGCCCGGACTGTAGCAAAGGATTCACCGATCCTGCGGCACGGATCCGCCATCGGAAGACCACACATGGCTACCAGCCTTATCACACGCCTCGTTACTACGCCAGACGGGCACTCAAGGAGGCCGAACAGCGTGCCAAGGCGGCTTTGAAAAAGACCGGTGCCCAAAGCTCTGCGAACGCTTTCCCTCCTAGTACCCAGAGCGTTTCATCGTCTTCTTCGTCGTCTGTGGAATCACTGAGCGATTTACTTGCCAACGCTACTTATCACAATGACTTCTGGAAAATACTTATTGATTTCCCGCGCCGCGACGCTTCAGAGCCAAAGGTTTCTCAAGATGCTCAGATCAGTGCCCCTGTTGCTGTGGCCCCAGCTTGCGATACTCCCAAGACTCTTCGCTCCTACTCAGACCTTTCTTCGCTGAAAGTAGGCCAGCAGCCCGTCACAGGTGATGGAGTTTACTCGTGTGGCTCTCAACTGGACACCACCATGCAACCCCAAAGTCTAGCTTTGGCCCCGTCGTGGGATGCGTATGGATACACGACCCCAGGGGCGGCATCAGTTCATCGTCCCTTCCCAGCCACCTTCCCTACATTGGGCGGGCAGTCGACTTATCAGGGCATGGGCTTCCAGAGTCTGCCTACATTCTCATTCGCCAACATTCCTTCGCCCATGCCGGATTCATTCATTTCCCCGACCACGTCCACTGCTTCATCCTCTTCTCGCACTTTGGGACCTCAGTTCATTTCCCCCAATTATCTCGCGACTCCCCCTCCGCTCGAGCCTGTTCCCGCTCTCAGCTGGACTCCCAGCTTTTCCCCAGCTATCTCTACGCCGATGAACCAGACCGAATTTTTCACAGGTGAGCCGAACAGGGGCTTTAATACCTGGTATCAGTCCCACGATTTTGCCTGAGAGCTGTGAACGTTGCTACCACTTCCAATGACACTTCCCAACCATTCTGACTCCATGATGTTTCTTTCCTGCACTTCTTATCCAGATCTGTGTACTTTATTACGCTTGCATGACCTTGTTTACCATTATTCTCTCATCCCTTGGCTTGTTGGCTTGCTTTTTGGCATCAGATATCATTTACCCTCTACATCTTCACCCATTGGACATTATATCATGTACATATTCATAATGCGTCTTGGCAATCACATTAACAATCGAAATGAACTCGGTGTGCCCCCTTAATGTGAGAATATATATTTGTGGTACAGTATTGGAGGGGAGAGGTAAAAGGATCTGAGAACTTGTTATGACTGCTTGTAGAGGGCTCGTCATCTTCGGGGTCTGGAGCCTGAGGCCTGAGGGCCAAGTCAAAGATCTTTGTCGGCAGTAGTTGCTAATGGGAGAACCAGTGTGCTCGGCGAGGTGCATAGCCTGGCAAGGTCATTTTGTGGTATGCCCCAGATACGGTGAGAGGGTGGGTGCGACGCGACACACGTGATTATTTGCCTAACAGAAGTTTGATTTTATAACACTCAAGCATTGGGGGGGTTCCAGTCCATTTGACATGGCACCGACATTCCATTCTTCGGATTGACATTCTCGATTACTACTCACATCTCAATCTCACCTTTTTTCCACGTTCAAATTTCATTACTAGGTCCATTTTTCTTGTAATTTTGAACGCTGTTCTCGTGCTGGTGAGAGTGAAAGTGACCAACATGGCTATGGCATCGAGTGAGCACTCTGGTGACGTCACTTCAGAGCTCAATCGCCCACTTTGGGCCGGCGCCTTAATAATCCCCCTTTTGTCACTGCCACCGTCACGTATGATCGATATGATCTGCGAGTCACTTGCTCGTAGATCCCCCCATGGGGAATGTCATGCGATGATGTGCTAATTGGACACCGTCTTACTATTTGCAACACGACATGTATACTTCTTTCCCCTACGTCCCTTAGCTGTTATTCTGACGAGTATGTTACTCTCCAGGGGCTTTCCTTACTCGGCGCTCTCAGACTTGGGTCTAGGCAGAACCTGGCAGTGACTCAGAACTACAGAACTCGGTTGCAAAAATGACGCTGCTCGACTGACCCTCATCTAGGTCTCTCCACTAACCAATTCGGGACAAGTGGGGAACATTCATGTCAAGAACAGCCTTTTCGGATCCGTTGCATGTACCCCAAGTGTGCACCTTGTGGGCATGTATATATCTCCGTCTATGGGCGAAGACGTGCTTCATTCTTCCTCTCCATCCTTTCCCTCACTCTCTCACAGAAAACCACGATGCCGGCTAGGGCTCAAATGGCTCCTAAGACAGCTAACCAGCAACGCCCAGCAATCTGCTCCAAGTCTCAGCACAGCAGAGTATGCAGATTAGTCCGAAAGTTTGTGTCTGTCAACTCACCACCTTTTAATTCTAGCCTTCAATTCCCACGACATACCTGTCGTTGATGGCTGCACCTCATCTTGAGAACTTTACTGTCCTCCGATGTCTTGGCGACGGGTCGTCTGGAGAGGTGTATCTCGCCCGGGAGAATGATACAAGTGGTCTATATGCACTCAAGGTTATTCCTAAGCACAAGCTTTCCGGGACACTTCTTGCAATTGAGACAGTTATGGCCGAGCATAACCTTCTCCTTGACCTGAGAGGGAACGATTTCATCCTTCAAGTACGTGCATGCTTTCATGACAGCAGAAATTATTATTTGGTAACGGTTCGTGAATGATTCCTGTGCTCTGGACGATTGGACATTTTGTGCTCACTATTCACTGCAGGAATATCACCCCGCCGGAGACCTCCACACCTTACTATTGATGAAAGGCTCTAGACTAGATGCAGTTCGGTTCTACATGGCTGAGCTCATGTGCACTCATCATTTATGCCCTTCCTGCCCTTCATCGACCTTCATTCACCAGCTCATAGCACTCGAATATATTCACTCAAAACGAGTTGTTCACAGAGATATCAAACCTGAGAATGTATTTATCGACATTGACGGGCATATTGTCCTTGGTGACTTTGGTCTTGCACACAAGCTTGGGGCTGGGCAAGATACTATCTCAAGCAATGAGATGTTCAGCACACCGGCCTATACCCCCCCGGAAGTGTTCAGTGGCAGGCTGTATGGCCGTGAGGTTGATATATGGGCATTTGGGGTAATGCTGTATGAACTTATCACTGGAAAAGTATGTCTCTGTGCCCTAATATTCGTACAAGTCACTGATATTTCCCCCAGGAAGCATTCAAGTCGACTACAGTTCCTCAGAACGATCTGAGCTGGCTCCTTCACCTCCCACGACATATCTTGCACGACGAATTAGAAGCCAGCCCCTACTTCACATCCGAGTCTGCTGACCTCATTGCCAAGGTAAATGATGTCACTAATACTTCGTTTGATGATTACCAACCATGCGGACGTAGCTGCTATGCAAGCACCCAGAAGCCCGGCTTAGCGATTTTCATGAAATATGGAAACATCCATTTATTTTTTTTACGGAATGTGAGTTTTCTAAGAAAATACTGTACCTTCGAATTTAAGGGACCTTCAGCGACTGGGATGCCATTTCGAAGCGAACGTCAAGACCGCCGTGGGTCTGCAGCGCATGCGGGCGCACACATCGACGTTGGCGGGTACTCGACGCGTCCGGGCGCCGCCCACGTCTCGCTAACTGCATAAACAACGTGCACGCGTTTACGGGTCCGGACTATCCACTCACGGCATCACCATCGTCGGCGGCGACCTACTTCGCTGGAACGAGGGGGACCGTGCGAGCTTGCCGTCCCCGTCATTTTGATGCACTCGCGTGGCGACGCGGGAGCGAATCAAGACTATGCTCGCTACGGCTCTGTCGTGGATGGTGTGGTCCAAGAATTAGGTGAGAAGGTCGAGGCAATTGTTCGTGGTCCAGGCGGCGTGCGGCGCTTGCTCGTTATGATCGATCCGGGGAATAGGTTTAGCAAGTCCGCCGATGACAATTTGATGGTGCTACGCAATTCTGCTTCCACCACCGCAGAGGCACACACTGTGGATCTATAAACAACTACCGACCCTTTGTTTTTTCCCGACATATCGCACCATGACCACCAAGAGGAACTCTTCCACCGTAGCACCAAAGGTGCCTACTGCTCCAACAAGCGCGTTCTCTTCTTCCGGGTAAGCTTCAATTTGTCCCCTCTTCCGCCAAATCCATTGAGTCAAGGGCGCTGGGTTAAAACTGCGGGGGCACTCATAATCGGGTGCGTTTCTTTGTGGAGTGGGAGTATTTCAGTGACAACCGAACGCTCTTCTCGCCCCACTCCCGCCTTCTTAAGTACATTCTTGACTTGATAAAGTGACAAGATTCTGAACGGGGAAACGCTGGACCGTAACTCAAACTATTTTGCACGCTATTGCTTCGCGAATGGCATTGAATTGTACGTGAATATCGTCATCCCCATTCTAATACTGGAGGGCATGGCCGGAAGCGTATTGCGGTGATACCGGACGAAGAGGACGAAATTTACGTCTGCACTCCCCCGGCGCTTGTGCGTTGGGAGTAATGGCATCGTAGCATCGAGGCGAGCAGACTTATGGTACAGAAGTAAGATTTTGTGATTACTACTGGTGGAATAGGACCCACACACGATGGTATACCAACCGCACTCATATTTTCCGGTCCTTGAACCGACCGCACAGTTCTGTGTACCCTATATTCTTAGCAGACATCACCTATACATCCCTTGCCAAGGCCTTTAACCAGCCCCTTGTGCACCACGCGGAGACCCTTCGTCGTATCATGTCGGAGATGAGCAAACACCGATCATGGCTGAACACCCAAAATAAGGAGCAGCGGCATGCGCGAGAGAGAATAGCACCCTTCCCCCCAACGCCGAAGCCCTTTTCGTCGCGAGTGACATTTGGGTGGTAAGTAACCACCGTCCTCTTGTTTTCGCGTTTGACGAGGGGCGGCCGTTAATTAGCCAGTTGTGCGACTAGAACAGAAGCTCTGTGTCTTCCCGGGTATCCCAAACTTAACTCTAAAGATGCTAGAAGGGCTCAAGGCATTTCTACCGCTGCCTCCATCCTCAGAGCGGCCTTTCCGACATCAGATCTTCACCCTGCGCGGTGCGAGACATAGATTGCCGGAATCCTCGATCGCACCGTACCTGACAAGTCTTCAAAAACGCGTGAAGGAAGAGGGCATGCGTGTGGAACTGGATCCGGTACTCATGAAGGGTGTGTGCGCCTCGTTGATCTGCCGGGACGAAACTCGTATCCGAGAACTGGGGATGGCGGTGGAAGAGAAAATCCAGGGAAAGGTTGTGACTGAGCAAGAAATAAGAAGAGAGGCAAAGGGCGTTTCAAACTTGTAAGATGAGTTGGTGATCTGTATGCGTCCCGCGTCGTTGTCACCAAACGCTGTACGACAGGTCCTCGTACCATTATAATTTTAATCGAGAGGGAAGCCGTTGCCCACCAGTCATGGCATCTCACATTTACAGAAATAATTCCTTAAAAGCACATACTGATGCCTTCTACGCCGCCTTACTGCTGTAACCTCACTCAGTTATTTGACCAACGGCGGCAAAGCGGAAAGCCAGCACGAGGCGATAACCGCAAAGCGCTCACATTACGTTCGTACTAATATGGACTACGCAGCTGAAAGTTTATCCAAAGTCTTCCTCAACACCCGCAAATCGTCGTCTTTTGTAATTTTGAGGCCGTCGGATGTCCTGCCCTCCAGTAACTCGGAGATCAGATTCAATGTCGGGTAGGTTGCTTCTCCGACTTTACCACCCCAGTCAAAGTCGACAAGCATAACAGTATCGTCTTTGCAGAGAATATTTGCGTCCCGCAGGTCACCGTGGACGAAATTCTCTGCGTGAAACGTTTTGACGAGGTGTATAAGCTCCTCCGTCCAACGATCCCGGTGGCGTGTGCGGAGGCCAGAATGCGTGATTGCGGTGTTACCTTCGACATATTCCATCGCCACAGCAATCCACCCACCGGGAAGTCGTTCGTAACCAAGAATCGACGGCGCATGACCTTCTTTCGCGCACAAATCGTGCAACTCGATTGCGTACCGTTGTGTAAACTTTATGACAATGATGTCCTCGACACCGGATCTCCAAGTCTTCGCGAGGTATAAAACCCGGAAAGCGCGGTCATCGAAGACACGGACGATCTCAAATGTGAGGTCAGGGTCGGATGAGCTTCCGTACGCTGATAACCTGGAAATCGCCGGAAAACGACGAGCACCAGCTGGGATTATCGGGGCAGTGGGATCGGTCAGGATTTTCTCGGTGTCGTCGAGAATGTGAGCTTGGAGTACAGATGCTGCTGTAAACGCCCGGTATAGGGATTGTTGGTCCCGACCTTCGGATGCTAATCGGATGCAAGAGTATGTCGGGGTCAGACCAACAAGCCGAATCTGACCGTCGAGAACCACGAGTCCATAGAATTTGATATCACACCCTAGACACATCCTATCGTCAAATAGCCTTGATATACAAATTATCTTACCAACAATTGTGAGACCTAAGAAAGGAACCCTCGATCGCTGAAAGGCTTCCTTCCGTCCTTGTCCTTCTCGTACATCCAGACGCGCAACATAACCCGCGAGCTCTATCTGGGGAAGTGAACCGATCTCAGTGTAATCGTTTTTGAACTCGACAACTATTGAACTTGTGCCATTCTTCGCGACATTGTGGCCATCTGACATGGCAGTACCAATGGCACTTGCTGAGATCTGAGGAATCACAGTTCCCCGGCGTGCACGGAAGATTGCGTTGATAGATTCTAGGCCTGCTCCCATCCGAAATACTTCTTTCTCGAAGAATCTAGTCATCTTTGCGGTAAGATCGTCCACTGCTATCTGCAGCTCAGCTATGTTAACATCATCGAGCCCAGGGACATCGTCGTGACCATCGAGAATATCCAGGAAGTGTCCAAAACCTGGGTAGAGAAGAGAAATGGGTGGAATGCCAGAGTCTGGTTCTGGACGGTCATCCAAGATCCTCTCGCGGGAATTTTGCTGAAGATTTTGGTAATTCTGGGATGCTCCAAGGGATGACGGCGTGATAGTGGCAATATTAGAATGCTTGAAGGCTGAATGAAGGTCTGATTGTTCGGAAAGGGAGCGCTTTAAGCGAGTGGCTAGGGAAGCGTGATCAGAGAAATCAAAACATAGAATCACCGAAGTACTTACCAGGCAGTCTCACACATACGTGGAAGTGGTCTCTGTCTGGTTGGTCCAACCATATATCTCCGATCTGTTTGTATATATCCAACACCGTAGAATCATCTGGTGCCCGGAAATGGCGAGTGAGAGGCGCAAATTCTATGTCAACCTAAGAAATGTCAGAAAGTCAGTTCTAGTTGGAGAAAAAAGTGAAAGCTTTATCCCTTCGGAAGGGTTAACTGCCAAGCCCGGTACAAGGTAGAGCTGATATCTCTGTGAATCAGATCTCTCAACTCTACAACGCGCTGGTCCTTCGAAATGTTTACTACATCCACGACTCCTTCCTGGCCTTCAACAAAATAGTACAGCTTGAGTTCGTCCATCAAACGTAGGAGGTGATATTTTTTATGATAGCGGGAAGAGTACAGAGAGAGGGCTCAGAGGAGAGGAAAAGAGTCGTGGGGTCACGACTACTGTGCTGGACCAGATTGTCACACGTCACTGTTTGTCATGATCCCATTTTGGAAGATTCCTTCCACTTTTGGAACATAGTCAGCCGCTGAATTAACCCCGACATTCGACATTCCCCCAGCTTCCCCCGTACTCCCGCCCCTCCCTCCTTGCACTCCTCCTCTAGAACGGCAGGGTACGAGATCATTGGGCCGTCTCTATCACCTCACGTGCCAGCTCTGCCAAGTGTTCCGGCGGACGTGTATTCGACCCTGATGAAGTGGCTAACTTCGGGTCAGCCTCGAGCCGAGCGGCCGACTTGGAAGAGGAAGTGTTGGTCAATCGACTACGAATGGCTTTCGCATGAACCAAGAACTGACCAGCTCGACCCCATACCAAGCACGGACGGTGATACCCGTCGGCGGGGGAGGTTCTTCATCGTCACTGACCATGTCGATGGTCATGAGGAAAAATCGGATGGCCAGGGGGATGTCCTCAGCCGTGTATGCCGTTTCTGCGGCCTGGAGAACATAGAACGGGTTTTGTGGGGCCAACAAGAGGACGTGAGACAGAGCTTGCAGAGCAGAAGTATATCTGGGCAATTGTCAATATACATAAGACCTGGTCTAGAGTTGGTGAAGATACGTACTGATAGATCGAAATGTACAGATCGGCGAGCTCTAGCCAAGCTTCCACGTCAGTGTAGAAGGTGTCGACAAGCTTGGAAAGCTCGTCCACTGCACTTTCTGTCCTTCCGAGTCTCTTCAGAACGGAGATTTGTCGTTTCCACACAGCCTTCGTGATGCAACTCTATGACCCAGCAACGCTAGCAAGGTCAAAATGACATACCAGACTAGATGGGTCCGCCTCCAGCAATCTTTGATAGAAAGCAAACGCAGCCTCTGGCCCCTCCGTTGCCTCCTTCAAAATTCCCTGGAGGCATTGTACTCGTGGTGAATCCGGGAATTTGGTGGATAGATGTTTCAAACAAGCCTATGCCCGTTAAGTGACAACTACAACCAGATACTAGTACACGGGGTAGTTGGCTTACCTCGGCAACATCTATGCGCCCAACATCAACGGCAGCCAGCGCCAGAGACTCTAAGAATTGCCAGCCTAGGATAATAATAAACCCGGTTACAGCATTGATGAGCGGCGTTCACAGAGAAAACGCACTGTCATCGCCCAGCTTGCGTAATGCATCATTGCGAAAGACGACTACACCGCTTTCGAATATTTCACGTGAAGCACGGCTGTTCTTCGTGCGGTAGTTTGCTAGTCGTTGAAGCTTGAAGCGCGGAGGCAAGGTCCATCGTCGTCGGTGGTCAGCGCTCAGCTAGCGTGGCGACGTGGGACTTGCGGGCGGAGAAACCGGACCGGGACCAATATTCAATTCATCAATAATTCATCCATTCGCGCCGTAACTTACGACGACTTCAAACTATTCCGACAACGATGGCTGAGGCGACAGTGCGCTCACCTACCAGGAGGTTAGCAGTTCCATCAATCTGCACGTCTCTGCGTGCAGATTATTCCCCCAGTGACAACATTCGGATCCGCGATCTACTACTTCTGGCACGGATTGCTGACGGTGCGCAATGGCCCTCGGCGGCGCTTGCGCCAGTACGGCAGCCTGTGCGAGTCAGCGTTAGTATCCCGTATGACCTACGCCCCGCAGCGGCGGGCGACGACATCTCGAAATCAATCAACTACGGTTCCTTATCGAAGCAGATACTTACTTCCGTGGATGATCCTTCTTCTGAGTTTGGGAGCCTAGAGCATTTCTTGGACCACGTCTTCCTTACGTGTTTCGGCGCGTTCCAGGAGATACGGGAAATGACCGTCGACGTTCTCAAACCCAGAGCGCTAACGTATGCGGAAGGCGTCCGTATTTTGTCTTCGCGTACGAGGGACGGATCTCGCCTTGCTCCGGACCGCCTTTCAATCCAGCGGCTTTCTTGTAACCTCATTGTTGGCCTCAATCCGTGCGAACGAGAAGACAAGCAGTTGGTGTACTTTGATGTGGATATATCTGCCTCGCACGAGCTAGGTAGTGGATTCGACTTTCGTCGGCTTGCCAAGGAAATCCACCAGGTACGTTCTTTTGGTGGGGGACACCCTGGGGTGCTCACTATCTAGTCAGGAGGTTGAGTCATCCGAGTTTATATCTCTGGAGTCGCTGGCATGCCTAACAGCGCAAGTCACTCTTCGTCACGCTAAAAGGCACGATACTATAGTCACCGTTCGTGCCGCGAAACCCAAGGCGTTGACATTCGCGGATGCTGCTGAAGTCGAAATTGTTCGAACGCCTCGGGATTACCTGGCTGCAACTGATGTCGGGGTAACTGCTCATGTGAAACCTTCCACTAACCTTGACCCTCCCATCGTCGCGCCTTCCCTCGGTTTCTTGGCTCGAGGTGTGGCTTCTGACCTGGGCCCATCAATAGATTCTCCTTTCCAGCGGCAACAGCACTTAGCTGCTATCGCCCTTGGGTCGAACCTCGGGGATCGTTTTGCAAATATAGAAGCTGCTCTTCGTCTCTTAGAACGTCCAGAGGAATTTTCTTCACCTCAGGAGCCAAGAACACCACCCTCAAGCTTGACGATCGTGAACACGAGCTTTTTGTACGAAACTGCTCCAATGTATGTGACCGATCAGCCTAGTTTTTTGAATTGCGCCTGTATTGTACGTTCCGTTCTCTCCCTTTACATGTACGCTTGATTCTCAGCTCCGAGCGTTCAGATTAAAACTACCATCGCACCCCTCACATTCGTGGCAATTCTGAAAGAAATAGAACGCGCCGTGGGGCGCTTGCCCTCTATTCGCAATGGCCCGCGTGCAGTCGATTTGGATATCCTTTTTTACGACAACACACTTATTGACACTAGACCCGAGTCTCTTAAAGGGGGCTTAAAAGGCCTCGAGGGACATCTGGTCATTCCGCATCCTCGAATTTCGGAAAGGGAGTTTGTCTTGCGGCCCTTATACGAGTCAGCATCTACTCTTCCTCCTTCCTATGCAGGTCAGCATTGACTGACTACTCATCGTCTATGTAGCATGATTCCGGACTTTGTTCATCCCTTGCTCCACAAACCAATCCGCGAGATGCTCTCTGACGTACTGAGGGCATCTCCCGTCGGCACCCCTGCCATGATCAAAGTCATGCCTTTCCCTACTTATCCACGCCCTGCCGACTGTGCGCCACCCGTCGCGAGCGTGCCCGACGTCCCTCACACCCTGACGCACTGGACTTTCCCACCCACCGCACCCGACATACCCCATGGACAGGTATCCCAGCCGCGGCACACCCGCCTGATGGCTACTCTCAACGTGACGCCCGACTCGTTCTCAGACGGCGGGGATCACACTGCACTCTCCACCGCGCTCGCCTACACGGTGTCCGCAGCGTCGGCGGGCGCACACATCGTCGACGTTGGCGGGTACTCGACGCGTCCGGGCGCCGCCCACATCTCGTCGGAGGACGAGATCGCGCGGGTCGTTCCCGTCATCGAAGGGATTCACGCTTTCCGCTCCGGCACCTCTAGCGAGGGGGACCTGCTCGTGAGCGTGGACACGTTCCGCCCGGACGTCGCGCGCGCGGCCGTCCTCGCCGGCGCTAACTGCATAAACGACGTGCACGCCTTCACGGGTCCGGACTATCCAGTCACGGCATCATCATCGTCTCCGGCGGCCTACTTCGCTGGAATGAGGGAGACCGCGCGCGAGCTTGCCGTCCCCGTTATCCTGATGCACTCGCGTGGCGACGCGGGAGCGAATAAAGACTACTCTCACTACAGCTCTGTCGTGGATGGTGTGGTCCAAGAACTAGGCGAGAAGGTCGAGGCAATTGTTCGTGGTCCAGGCGGCGTGCGGCGCTGGCTCGTCATGGTCGATCCGGGAATTGGGTTTAGCAAGTCCGTCGATGACAATTTCAAGGTGCTACGCAATTCTGCTTCCATCACCGCAGAGGCACGTACTGTGGATCTTGGATGGAATCCCTTGCGCGGATACCCGCAGCTCATTGGCGCGTCGCGCAAGTCCTTCCTTGGGAACATTCTTTCGCAACCAGATAAAAACGGGATGTATGAAGGCCGCCAGACAACACCAAAAGAACGAGGGTGGGCGACCACAGCTGCAGTCGCGAGCGCAGTGCAACAAGGTGCTGCCGTCGTACGCGTGCATGATGTTCTCGAAATGGGTGATGTAGTAAGAGTAGCCCATGCAATCTGGGGCTAGACCGTTTCATGCTCCATCGATTTTCTGTATTATCTATCCCTTACAGTCGCATGTAAGTTCCTAATGCCGAATTTGTATAATGGGCATGGCGAAGTATGCATAGAAGCACAGTGTAGGTAATAAGAAATGCAGATACAAAGACCAAAACGACATAAGCACCAGTCTTGATGTGCCGACGGAAGAACAAACCCCCGACGTCGACACAATGGGACTGGTCGGTGGTAGTTGGGTGGGTGATTTTACTTTTCGGGGTTCGGATTCCTGGGAGAAAAGGATCTGTCAGCAACACTGTGGCACAGAAGAACCAAAGACGGGGAAATCAGATAGGAGCGAAAGACGATGATGCATGTTTGTCTACACGGAAGTTTCAGTGTGAACTATGCTTGTATTTGCTGTTCATCAGACGAAGGGGAAGTCGCTCGGAATAGACGAATGGCGCGACGAGGGAACACGATAAGAAAGGACGCACATTCTCCGCTTGCCGCCTGGGGCAAGTGTCACATTTACGAATCTAAGGGATATTTTCAGGACATCGAAACACCAGGAATGCATTGGCTAAGATGACGAACCGACGGTTGTAAAGGATCCGCTTCTTAGCCCGTCCCTTGGGGGTCTTCTTCTTTTCCTGCTTTTCGACTTTGGGGGTCTGTGACTTGACTTTGCCAGCGCGAGCAAGAGATCCGTGAACTGAAGTCACAAAGACATGCAGTGAGTAACGTCGGTGTCCTGCGTGGGTGTGGTCGCCATACCTTTTCCCATTTTATTGGCGTTGAAATCTGGTCGGTGGGATGTGGCCTCCCTTCAGCAGCGGTTCTGTACAGCACCAGAATTAAGGTTCAATGTCCGGCATCACTCGGCCGGCACATCGGGCCGTCAGATGCAAAGTGCGTGCGTTCTGAGCGGTGGGAGAACGAATATCGTGCCCATGTACAGTTGTTCAATGTTCAAACTTCGCCATATAAGCTCTGAAGCATCGTGCATCAGCACATATCGAACCGTTGACCGAAAGAGATGGCAGTGTTCAAAAAATGCTGTGATGAATGAGTGTGACAGGTGCTATAGTATTGGCGACTAGTAGGTGCACACGTCGCAAGGGGACAACACAATCAAATTTAGTTCTGACTCTAAGCCAGCAGTCATTACGAAGCTTCCGTGTTGCCACCGTCGGTTCTCGCGGCACGGCGTGCCTTTTTCGCAGCGTTGGCAGCCGCAGCCTTCGCCTTTTTCGCCTCTGCTTTAGCGACCTACATGGAAGAAAACAAAACGTCGTCACAACTTTTGCATCGTAGTTAGAATATACGAAACAGACCTTTTCTGCTTCCTCTTTCACTTTGGCTTCTTCCTCCGCTCGGCGCTTCTCTTCCTCAGCCTGCGCTTTCGTCAATCCACCACCAGTGCCCGACTTGTTTTTGCGCTTGGCTTCTCTTGCTTCCTTCTCTTCCTGTTTGATGCGCTTGATTCGGGGATCGGCTGCAAGCGCAACGTCTACGATGTTGCGTAGGCGGGCTGTGTCCTCCTTCTTGCGACGCGCACGCTCAGCTTTGTTCTTCTTTTCGGTGTATCGCTTGTCGTCGCGGCTGTATGAGTGGTTAAAGAAACAAACGTTGAGGAAAAATCGACAAACGTACTTGTCGCTTCCTTCGTTTACCTCTTTGTCCAGGTACTCAAAGCTGCGCCAACTGTCGAAATTGTACCAAAAGTGGTAGAACCCCTCGACTTTCTCTTTCGAGTCGGTATACTCGCCGAGTAGGGGTACAGGTAGTTGGCGGCTGAATCGTGCCTCGCGTTCGAATACGGGGGAGAAGTGCTTGAAAAATGCTGAGTTTGGATCCTTTGCTTTTGCGACCTGCTGCGCCGTGGGCACGTCCGCCTCCAGAAGGTCATAATAAGGGTCCACTGAGTCGAATTGGCGATGTTTTTCCGAGTGAGTCAGGACATCATTTGCTTTTTGGATGCACTTGAAGAAAGCATCGTCATTGGAATCGCCGACTGCACCTGCTTTCTTATCGGGGTGGTGCTTTAGCACCTTTTTACGATCTAACACGATCAAATGACGTGAGCGAGTTGGAACAGAGATTGGGAGACGTACATACGCGCAATTTTTATTTGTTCCGGAGTTGCTCTATATCTAAGATGCGACAGACCGAGGACGGCATAATGATCTTGTTTCTGGAGGTACGGGAAAGGACATGGTACAACGAGGAGTCTCGAAAGAGAAAAGCCCGCGACTTACCTTCCACTCTTTTGGGTCTAACGATAAGAGATCTTCAGTCTCTTCCTCATCACCCACACCAAGGTCATCCTCTTCATATCCTTCCTGCTCAAGATCCCTCCGTCGTTTCTGCTCCTCCTCGACATGTTTGTCATGTTCTTCGAAAGAGAGGTCGTGGACGGTTCTCCGTACATGGGCGAGATACGCGGGTCCAACGGGTATGAGTTTACGCTCGACAAATGCTGTGATATATAGAAAACGCCGTAAGATGGGACACACAGGCTGAGCACAGAGGTGGCTCACGTGAGATGGAATTTCCTGGAGATGGATCTTTTTTCCAGTCACTCGGGAGGGGAAGCGGGACGACGGGGAGTGTGACGATGTCCGTCATGATGAAAAAACTCTGATTTTCATGCGGACAGCGAGCGACTGATTTCCCGCCTCGTTCCCAGTGCGTGGGAAAATTCGCATGCACCATGTCAACCTCACGTGATGCGACGCGACTGCTTGCCAGTGTCATTGACCTCATGACGACTTGTCCGTCGGCCTCATTTCTGCAGAGTTGGAATCTCTCAGTATAAACTTGTGTGTTCAAGTTCCCTTGTGACAATCAAATACGACATGAAATGAACTCTGGTTTAAGCCCTTCCTCTTCTGGTCAGGGGAACTTAGGGGCGGACGGACCATGGTCAGACCAACACTCTCAGGGGCTGACTGATATTCTTCCACAAGCCCTTCATGTCCGAGTCTTCTCTACTCGTCAACCCTTCGTACCCGCTGTATAACTACGCGGACCACACACCGAAGCCAAAGGTAACTTATATTAAGAAGGAGGAAGATGCCAATGACATGGCCGCCAAATTGAACGGGCAAGTCGCGTTTTCACCCCTTTTCTTTGCTTTAGCTTCACGCACCCGAATAACCTACCTAGCGCAATTGGCCTAGATCTCGAGTGGCCATTCAGACGCGAGGGCGGTAAGGAAATAGAGGGAAAGGTTTCTCTTGTGCAACTTTGCGATGTCAAAAACATCCTTCTCATACATATCAGCAAAATGGAGAGTGTGTATACCGTGTCTATCACGTACGTGTCTGGTGTACTGACTTTTGCAAAGGGTTCCCCCGGAAGGTCAAAGTGAGTGGAATATTTGCCGCGCTATCGAGGTGAGTCTGAGCGGTCGTAGGAGCTCATTGAATCCTCAAAAGTACCGAAAATGGGTGCGAACATCCGCAGTGAGTGAATCTTGAATTTGAGCCTTCTTAGAAGACTGAAGGGCGTGCGCACGAATTCAAGACGACGGCAGGAAGCTCTTCTGCGATTATGATATCATCGCCTCGAATCTCATCGAACTTGGTGCTTTGGCGGGCGAAGTTGACCACAACTTCGCGTCTACCTATAATCGACCGATTGTCTCTCTTGCGACCGTAGTCTCCTATCATCTGAAAAAAACCCTGGACAAGGGGCAAGCGCGTACTAGCGACTGGAGCAAGGACCTCACACCGGAGCAAATATGTTGTACGTACTCAGACATCATTGTTACAAGAGCCATATGATAGGTGAATGCCACCCCCTCTGATTTATAGATGCGTCCAACGACGTCTACTCTGGATTTATGGTCTACAGATCCCTCATGGAGACTACGCATTCATCCAAGACCCAACTACTACCAGAGCGCTATACCGCGGATTTGGCGAATGAACTGAAACTGCCAGACGGCGCTCCAGTAAGCCAAATCGGTACTACTTTGGCTCATCCACAAGGCAACGAAGCTCCTCACCGGTATGCATACACGCTCTGGCGCCAAGGCTACGGGCTCCTGGGCATTTGTATCAGGATGGGAGACCGGGCCCATCCCCAGAGGGAGACATTGGTGATGTGCGTGTGCATCTACTCCTCTGATCGACGGGATTGCTGAACTCAGCACAGCTCTCACATTATAAGTGCATTAACCAAGGATCCAGCTCTCCCATTCTCGATGACCGCTTTGACCTCCCTGGTTAGGCTTGTCAGTTACTCCTGGGTCTACAATCGAGATACACTCAAAAGCTGGGCCGAGCAAGGACGTGGTATTGATGAGAATCGTGCCAGAAGTTAATACATTTGTTACAGTTGCGCCCTAAATCATTGATCGTCTTGGTTCAAGACTACTGTACCTTGGTTTGACGTCGGGTCCAACATTCAAGCTGAGCAGTGGTCCAAATGACAAGTCATTGAAGACTTGTGCTTGGCAACAACTTAATTCGCTAGGTGCGATAAGTTTCTGTTGCGAACTACTACACCACTTCGTATTATCCAGAGTCATCCTCAACATCCGCCTGTCGTCCTCTTTTGTCATTCTCAGGTCATCTGATACAATACCCTCGAGCAACTCGGGATTTAGCCGTAATGTAAGATAGGAAGCTCTCCAACCTCACTACCCCATTCGACATCAACCATGATCATAGAAACTCCATTGAATATTTGCATCGCAAAAGTAACCATGAACTAGGTTCATTAAGCCGCCCACAAGGCATTCCAGCTCCTCTATCCAGCGGCCTCAGTAAGAAGTGAGTAGATGATTTGGGTAGAAGGCTCAACAGACTCCACTGCCACAGCAATCCGTCCACTAGGAAGCCGATCGCAACCAATAATTGGTGGCGCATTTCTGGCTTTGGCGCAAATGTCGTGCAAATGTCGACGCACGACCTTTATGAAGATGATTTCACCGATTCTCGGTGTCGTTGGAACGTGTTCTAATAACAGTGATCAATAATCTCAAAAGTGAAGTCGTGGCCAAGTGAGGGTGGGTATTTGGATGATCTGGCAATTGCGGGGAAATGACAAGCATGGGCGCAGCGAGGGGATCGATCACTCAGGAGTTTCTGGGCATCATCGAGAATGAGTTCGGAGTACAGATGTTGCTGTGAAGCTCAAATATAGGGACTTGCGGTCGCGATTATCGGAAGCCGATCCAACACAGGACAAAGTTGACAAGTCTGAAGCAATGGTTGATCGCTAAGATGACCTAGACATCATTTCACGACGAAAAGGTCGAATATAAAGTTCTAGCACCAACAAATGCCGAGCAATGCCCTCCATCGTAGATATAGATGTTGGTCTTCATCCTCATTCATGGTTGTCATATGTAGATGTGCAACCTGTCGCACGAGCCCTACCTCAAGAAGCGCAAATTGTGTGAGCGCGGGTTGGAACAGCACCAAATAATCCTCACACTCAGAAGGACCAACTCCGTAGTACATGATTACGGCTATCATGGTGTGAACCAGAACTTGAAGCTCCTCTTTCAAACCATCAAATGGGCAGCCTTCTTGCCCGAAATAACAACATAGCTAAAGGCATATGTGTCTTTAACGAAGAACCACCCATGCCGTGATGATTGAAAATCGTAGTTTCTTGCTCGACTTGGACATCTGTCGTGGTCCACCCCTTACTATAAGGCCTTAACGGCTTGACCGGGATCGCCAGCTGCGTATGCGTTCTCTGCTCTCTGGCACTCTTGGCGCACCTGGCCAGGTCGTGGCGGTGAGTATTGAGTCGGAAACACAGCAGAAGTTGAACACGAGCACGCTCTTGGATTATCTTACATTCAAATCATTGGCAGTCCTTGACCTCTAGACTGCTCGAGCTTCAAGCTTCAAGCCTTACCAAGTTCACCAAATTCGATACGGTACAATGCACAGTGTCTCGACGCGACGGTACCCTGGGACTGAAACTCACTCGTGCTTTCAGTTGGCCATCGATCAGGAGAATCATCTGGAATAGCGTCATCACGCCCATGCGGCGACATATGATTTTTTGGAAAAAAAAATACACGACACAAACAACTACTCGCCGGGCTCATCGTCCAGCACCGGGAACCTGGCGTCGCTCCCTTCGAGGACCACGCTCGGGTAAGGCAACGACAAGGCTCTCAACCGTGACAGGGATCGATTCAAAGTTCAGTGACTTGAGGAGGTCCTGAATCGATGAGTTAGCAATTGCCACACCCCCAACGGGCGATGAGAGTTGAATAGGAATAGGTACCTTGGTATCAGGGTCCACGACAAGGCCGCCTGATGCAGTCGTATCGAGGGCAGAGACTTCTGGGACGTAGTTATCCTTGCGCTCACGCTCCTCCTCCTGGAGCTTAAACGAAATGCCGCGAACGGGGCCCCGCTGAATGCGCTTCATCAAGTGGGTGGTAAACCCAGAGATCTTGTTTCGTAGCCGTTTCGAGGAAACAATGGCCTACGAACCTCCTCATTAGTGTGCCCGATAATAACGTTATAGGTGTACTGACGACTTCATCGATGATACGCTTGTTTGTGTGAAAGTCGAGGGTGAGGCGGGGATAGCTGAGGGTAGAATATAAGCACCGAAAATATGATGGATCTAAAGTGGGACGCGAAGACAACCCAACGTTGCCCTCGGCCCCTCGACTACGGAATGGGATACTTACTACTTCTCAATAAGGACACGGGAAGCCCTCTTCGTTGTCTTGGTACGAACACGGCCCTAGGGAAAAGGTGTGAATTGGACGCAAAAACGAAGAATTAATTCGGCTTGCTGACCATTCTGTTACTGAAAACGTCGGTGTTGGTCTATGGAGTATAGATGGGATGGGCAGAGGCGGGGAAACGGACCCGCAAAGTACCGGTGTGGCTGAGGATGAACTGTATAGCTTCAGCCACCGCCCTTCGGCTTCATGAGTTGCAGCACTCGTGCCCCGAATCAACACTTGTGACCTCGACCTCCCTCAAGGTGAATATCTCGTCTTGACTCGCGTCTTTTCAGTGACGCGACACTCGGACGAGAGCGAGCATGGGCTTACTCTCTTTGCTAGGCTCTCTTTACTCTTCGTCTAAAAATGGTCCGCGTGTCTGTACTTGTGCGTCGCTTATTTCCTCTTGTGCATCCCTGATAATCTCAACACACATGTAGAATGACTGCCTGGTAAATCGCACTGCTTGATCTTATGTTCATTCATTTGATCGCATTCTCTGCAGAATAACATTGTCAACGCTGAGCGGCGTGGAAAACGTCAAGTCCTCATCCGCCCGTCCTCGAAGGTCGTTGTCAAATTTCTCGGTGTCATGCAGCGTCATGGTGTGTGCACCCTCCTTATTTTCAGTCTTTTTCCAAGAGAAGTGGCCAGTGGCTGGCACGTGCTACGTCGGAGTGATAACTGCGGTAGATGTGGTCGCGCTTCCACCCGTCTCTCGCTTTAACGCTCCGAAACATGAACGTCTCTATCTAACCAAACAGCGCATCTCCCGACATATATGGATTTGGGTTCACAAAGGAGACTACAGATTTTTTTTCCATCATTTTACATGACGCCTCTCCTTCGACTTGTAAACTTACCCCACTCGGACAGGCTACATTGGTGACTTTGATATCATCGACGATCACCGTTCTGGGAAGATTGTTGTCCAGCTGAACGGGCGATTAAACAAGGCTGGTGTTATCTCGCCACGTTTCAATGTCCAAGTTACCCAAATCGAGTCTTGGGTCAACTTGCTTTTGCCTGCGCGTTCCTTCGGCAAGATAATCATGGTGAGTGTACTGCGTGAAGGATACATTGATGAATGGTGTTGATGACATCTGTTTTAGACGACCTCATCCGGTATTCTTGACCATGAAGAGGCACGTCGCAAAAATGTTGGAGGAAAGATCCTTGGCTATGTGTACTAGATAGTTGCAGTCTACTCCAAGAAAAGCATGTGATACATATGGAGTGATTCCCTAAACTGTCCCCAACCGAATCCGGGCCTCGGTTCCGTGCCGCGTCGTTCCGCGTCGCTCCGGTGTGGTGCGGCGGTGTCAACGGAACGTTGTTGTGGGTTGCGAGCCTTGTTTTGCTTGACTCTTCACCATTTCCCTTCCCCAGCCCGCTATCGCGTCCAACGTCTATTCATTGTACATTTTTTCTCTCTTAATGACTATCCCCGCGAACGACGCGTTCACGCTTACCTCGCATTCCGACTCTACCCCCTCACTCCGTTCATCTCGCTCCCGTTCCCATACCCGTTCCCCGTCACCCAAAATTGCTTTCTCCACCCCACAACATCCCCCTAACGGCGAACCAAAACGTCGCCCTAGTCGTCGGCAACGCAAGTCAAACGGCTTTGTGGCTGAACCTGTCAAACTTGCAGACGTAGACGAAGCCCTCGAGCGTACCCTGAATGCCAACGGTTACACCAACGGCAGCACTCATCAAAATGGTACAGCGAGGAAGGCCTCGCCTGTGAAAAAAATTGACTGGGAAATTCCACGCAAAGTCCTCCATTCGTCTATCGGTACGTCGTGTGACTCGATCCACCTCCTTTCTCCGAGCTGATGAGGTTGACCGACTGGATGCCACACATATTCAGGTTTTGTGACGCTCTACCTTTACGCCTCTCATGGCTCGCCAGAGCGCGTCGTGATCATCCTCTCCAGCGCGATGCTCGTCATTGTGCCAGCCGATATCCTCCGGCTCAATTACCCCTCTTTCGGGCGCACCTATGAAAAAGTGCTCGGCTTCCTCATGCGGGAGAGCGAAAAGGTACGCCAGTGACTCACAACCCGACTTCGTGACGTCTCTCATCAGTTTGATCCCTCGCTCTGTTTGCCTGCTTGCGCCTGCACTGCAGAAACATACCAATGGCGTGATATGGTACATCGTTGGTGTCATCTTTGTCCTCGCCCTATATCCTCTCGACCTCGCCGTTTTGTCTATCCTGATGTAGGTCTCGTCCATGGATCAATTTCAAACCTTTGCCTCATCTGTACCTTCTTTTTACCCCAACAGACTCTCTTGGGCAGATACAGCTGCTTCTACCTTTGGACGCCTGTGGGGTTCCAGGACACCTCCGCTCCCTGCACGCGTCCCGATCCTGGGCCTCCCCCTGGCACCACGTAAATCCCTCGCAGGTTTCCTCGCTGCCTTTGTCACCGGCACCGCGATCGCCTTTTCCTTTTGGAGTTGGTTCGTGCCTGCTGTCGGTGGCGTCGACCCCATCTGGGACTGGACACGCGGCGTGTCTGGTTCGGGTGTAGATAGCAGCTCATTGGGGGAGGGTGTGAGGACTGTCTTACGCCATATAGGCTTTAAGGGTTTGCCCACTGGCGGCTTCGTCGGGCTGGCGATCGTCAGCGTATTTTCTGGTCTTGTGACTGGTATCGCAGAGGCGCTGGGTACGTGTCTTTGTTTCTTTCCGCGCGAGGCATGCGCTGAGAACTGACTGATTTTGGAACTGTCAGACCTTGGCAAACTTGATGACAATATGACATTGCCGATCCTTTCCGGCGGTTGTATCTGGGGATTCCTCAAGCTCTTTAGTTGGGTCAGCTCTTGAATATTACCATCAGTATCCCCTTCTGCATGTGCGTTTGTCGACTTGTGTAGTTAGACGTACTGTACCACTTATCTTACATACCGCACATTCTACGTTCTACTGATACTCTCTCGCTGTTGTTATCCCGTACTTCCTTACGAATTTGATGACTGGAAGGATTTAATTTGTATGTTCGTCGATCTAGTCAACTAGGTTACTCTTCCATATGTGTTCCCCTGTGGATTGAATGGTTGTGTGTTAAAGATGTCGTGCAGTTATCCACTGTGAAGGTTGTGAGCCTTGGCTGGTATTCTTCTTAGAGGGTGAATTTGATTTGAGTCTATACAGAGATGAATGGTACTGGTACAAACTAAACAAAGAAAATAATAACAGTTGTAGTACTAAGTCTGGATCAGTGCCAGCTTAGCCAATGTGTGTGCAAGCACATAGTCATCATGCTCCTTTGTGATGCAGAGATCACCCCCTCCAGGCTTCACCAATTCCTCATGCACAAGTGCAGTTGGATAAGAGACCTGTCCATTCCTGCCTCCCCAATCAAAGTCAACCAACATTACCTGCCCAGGATTCTCATTGCCAACAATCAAATTTGCATCACGAAGGTCTCCATGCACCCACCCCTCATTGTGAAAACCACTCACAAGGGATTTGAGGTCCTTGGACCATGCCTGGAGGTGCTTATGTGCATAAGATCGCAGATTAGTGTCCTGCTGTTCAATCTTCTCCATCACCACAACTAGCCAGCCACCAGGGATGGTGCCATAGCCCAGCAGTTGGGGTGCATGACCCTGGCTCGCACAGAATGAGTGTAACCCTGGGCAGTATCGCCGTGTGAACTTCACGAGGACCTGATTCTTGTCTAGGCTGTCCAGAGTGGCAGAATATAGGAAGCGATTTGGGTATCGTGCGTCTCGCCCTTGATAGGCCTCTCCCTGAATCTGGAAACAGACAGTGCTGCTTGAAGCACCTCCACTGGGAGAATAAGTGGCGACCTCAGTGACATAGGGGAGGTTCCCTTGAATGGGAATGGGAAGGGATTCCTTCTTGCGAGTAAACAGATCCTCAGAGTCCTTGTGGATACAATGACGAAGAAGACAAGCAGCCTTGAATGCATTCAGGAGGGCAGGTCTGACCTGATCATTCCCACTTTCAGCTGTCATGGGAAGCAACGGCGTGAGGGCGACCAGCCGTGTCCTTTTCTTATACGCAAGCGCATAGAAACCGATGTGGGAACCTATATATACATAAGTGATTTAGTTACAGATCAAATAGATGGTCCTTCGATGCTGACCGATCACCACTATCCCTAGTGCGGGGAACGAAAAACGTCCTAGAAGGCCCGTTGTCAAATCGTTCTTAAGGGCCTGTGTGTAGTAAGCGGCATGCTCGATAATTGGATCAGCAGCAGTCCCAGCGAGTTCGTTCCTCACTTCCAATATGACTTCTATGGTGCCCATCGGACCGAGGGCATGGCCGTCGGAAGGGCGCCCATGTGAGACGATCGCACGCGTTAGTGGCCAGCAGCCCTCGAGAACACATTGAAAGATGCCGTTCAGGAATTGTACCGCCTTTTTGTTGCGGTCGTCCTCCTTGAGATAATATTCGTTCATAGAGACAATGAACTCGTCGACCTTCTCTTCGAATGTTCGCCGGTTGATCGGGAGAGTGTGATCCATCATCGAGGCACCATTTGAAACGTCCAAAAAGTGGCCAAATCCACGATATAAGAGGGCGATTGGTAGATGATCGATGTCTGGTGTTGGGCGGTCGTTCGCAATGCGTTCACTGTGTTTGTTCTGGTTCTTGTATACTAGGCTGGGTTTAGCAACCTCAGAAGGCGCGATCGTTCCGAAATCCTTTTGAAGATATTTTCCCGAATCGTCATCTATCCGAGGCCGCTTCCGTGCGGGTTCTGGAAGCATGAAAACATTGAGACCTGTGGCATCATGCAAGCCGAGCACAAAGTCAGACTCACCACTCGGAAGCCTCACACACACTCGAATGTGACCGTCAGTTAGCTCATCTGACCACCATTCTTGTATCTTTGTCGTCGGAATCAGCGTGGTGGCATCGTCCGGCACCTGCAAATCGTGGAATTGATAGTTATGTTGCTTGGGGTCTATGTCGACCTAGAAGAAGGCAGAAAATGCTGGCTGGAATAGGAACAACCGTTTTGACATACCCTCAGCAGGACTAGGTTCTTGGAATCAATATCTGTGCAGATGGTGTTGCGCCCTTGGTTGAAGATCTCCTCCTGCAAGTGGGCAACATACTTGTGCCTGGGAATGGTGATCACGAAGGGCAAGTTATCCCCCTCAAAAAGGCACAAGAGGTCAAGATCGGCCATTAAGAACGTGAAGATGATGTGAATCTAATCACGATCTTTCCGATCCGTCGACTGCGTGACCGTCACACTTCAAGCTTCAGTGGAAGCTTGAAGAGACCGTCCTTCGTTTACCCAAAGACCAAAACGCAATGTTCGGGCAACGGACGCTGAGAGACGCATGAGGGCCAAGAAAATACTATCCATTGCACCGATGAGATGAGATGAGCATCAGTATATCCTTACATTGAGATATTGTGTTTTTATCTTTAAAACAAATTAAGCAACTCGAAAGATACCCTACGTCACAGAGTCACGCCTTGGCCCCGCCACTGGTGGTACTGGTAGCAGTACCGGTGGAAGCAGCAAGCGCAGGTGTAGCCCCTGCCGTCGCCCTGCGCCACCCTCCGACACCACCACCGCCGCCCGTGGCGGCGGCGGACACGTGAGAGCTCCAGAACGAGTCGTAGGTGAGCAACGTCGTCGTCGCATTCTGCATGCCCAATGTTCCCGAGCCACCGCCGCCGCCGCCGCCTGGGGGAGTTGGCGCGGTGGGGATGTCGAAAGTTTTCTTAGACGGGCGGAAGGAGGGCGCCGTGTGCGCAGGAGCAGGTGTGGGCTTTGTTTGTGGGGGCTGTACGGGAGTGGGCGTGTGTCGTGATGGTGCGCGTTGAGAGGGGGGTGCAGGCATGGGATTGGGATTGGGATTGGGCGAAGGCGAGGATGTGGTCGCTGGTGCTAGTGTTGGAGTGGGGGCGGGGGAAGGTTGAGGTTGAGGTTGCGACTGGACGAGAGTAGGGAAGGGGGGGAACGTCGAGAGCGGTACGGACATGCTCGGAGCCTGCGCAACCATGGGATATGAGGGCGCCGGAAAATGTGCCGCGGCGGTGGAGGCAACAGCGGGAGCGGTGAGCGGCACGGGCGAGGGCGGCGGCGGCGCAAATGGTGAGGGCGGATAGGCGAGTGTCTGTTGTGGGGGAAATGGCGCAGGAGCGACGAATGAGGAGGGAGTGGCGAAAGAGGCGCTGGGACTCGCGAACGGTGAGGCGGTCACGAAGGGAGATAACGTCGAGAAGTCCATCGTAGCGGCGTGCGACAGCTGCTGTTGCGACACGGTGTAATTCTGGCTGAACGCGGAGAGGACGGACGCTGGGAAGGACGCCGAGCGTGCGGTGTCCGATGCCGACGGAGCAGCCGGTGTGGTGCTTGGCGTGTGCGACGACGACGAAGAACCCTCGGCAAGAGGAGTAGAAGGGTGCGGGGGTGGAGGCGTTCCCCGAGCGAGAAAAGAAGTGGTGGTAGGTGGCGGAGAGACGACGACCGCTGGCGGAGAGGACGCCACAGCCGTCGTCGGAGGGCCCTGTCCCGACTCAGGCAACAAGTTTACGCCTGTCTTCTTCGATCTAGCATGACCCTTCGGAGACGAGCCGTTCGGGGTCGTAGATGTGAGCGGAGGGGCCACGGTAGACGCAGAACGAGCAGACGACGCTTTTGACTTTCCCTTGAGCGTAGAGTGGTGAAAATACAAGTTCTCGACCTCATTGAGAGATTGACGTTGCTGCAGATGCGAGTCATCGATTAACACGGACATCGGAGATAAGACCAGTAACAGAGCGCACCCAACCATGTTCTACCTTTAGGCGAGCGTACTGCAGACGTATCTGGAGCTGCTTGGAGAGCTTCGTCAAGAAGCCTGTCAATGAAAAGGACCCATAACCAGCTTATGAGTGCTCACATTGACGACTTTTGCCTTTTCCAAAGTGAACCTTTGTCTCTTGGTATCGTTGTCTACTTGTGGGGACGAGGTGGACACCATTGGTCGGTGCAGGGGGCAAACTCAGAGCGACGGCGCGGCGCGTGAAGACGTGTTCCCATCACGTGATTGGTGGCTCAAGGTCAGCATTTAAAATTTCAAACTACAGTTGAATAGAATAGATTACAACGACAACAAACGATGAAAAGAAAACATGGGAGGAGCAAAGGTTGCGATAGATATATAAGCGTTGGAGTTCAATGCCATGTCATGAGCCCGAAGATCAGACTCACAAACAATAAAAAGTCAAGACAAACCCGAAGGACGTGGCTGTTGTTGGTACCAGTGTCTGGGCCTTCGCCACAGCTCACGTCTATTCAGAAGCTTTGTCCTAACCTTCCACGAAAGACCTCTCCAGAATTAGAGGGAGGCCCTGAACGAACAACGTCCTCACTGGGCCCCACCTTCTCCGACGGCAGCCTTCTCGTCGTCCTCCAGCCAGCTATCCTCCACCGTAGCCCGGACACGACGCACGTACTCCTTCATATTCTCGCGATAGAGCTGTGCAGCCTCGGCGTTAGCGGGGCTGTTAGGATTCGGATCATGCAGGAGGCTCTGGATGGAGGTGAGAATGGCCGCGACGTCGTATGTGGGTGACCACCGATTCTGGAGGATGTCCAGACAGAGCTCCCCATTCGCGTACACGTTCGGGTGAAACATCCGCGAGAGAAACTTTACGGTCGGCGGCTTGTTTGGGTATGACTCGTCAAAAGTCAACAAGAGTTTGAAAGTGCCATCTTCGAACGGTGTGTCCGCTGCACAGTAGGCGGTGTAAGAACGGTGACAAGCCGATACGACGATACGGCGAAAAGGACGCACCAGGTCCAAAGATGACCGCATTCCATAGCATGATGTTATCGGGACATGGGCTACCAGAGATACCACCAGGTGGGTCACTCGAGAGTCGCTTGAAATCACGGATAAGACGTCTCCTACAGTTGGTAGACTGCGATATAAATTAGCTACGGGAAAATCGTCTGAGGGGTGAGTGCACTGACCATGATGTTGGGGGTAACGGGCGAAGAACGATGAGTCTGAGAAGAGCTCTTTCTGCCTGACTGTGTCCCCACTGACCACGATTTGTCAGCAAAGATATCACGTGTCCGTCTATTTTGGAAGATAACGAGACAACAGCCGTTGCACGGAAATGAGATGCAGCGACTCACTCCGTTGCATCCTGTCCTTAGAAACCATTCCCCTTCATTGTCCTATAGTCAACTGCGGCCATTCTCGCTAACTTCTGCAAGGCAAGCAACGCCTACACACTATGACACGCTTTCCATCTCAAGAGGCGCGAGCAAGGGTCAGATCAAGGTCAGCTTCTCACCACCTCACTCAAATGAAGTTTGTGCCTCATGTGCGCGCACCTTGTAGTCTGCGTTCTACAAGGTATGTCCTCCCCTCACCTCCCAACTCCGCGTTTGGGGACATACATGATTCGATGATTTAGCCGACCCCCTTCTTCTAGTTGAGCAAGCAGTACCATCCGGACGTGAACAAAGACCCACAAGCGAGAGAGAAGTTCGTCGTATTCAGCGAGGCCTATGCGGTGCTCGGAGATGACCGACAACGGTACTTCCTCAGTTTCCACCTCAGTTGTTCTTTTTCCCACTCCTCATGCGTGTGAGCAAACAGACGGTCGTATGACCGCTCGCTCGCCTCTACAAGCAGTGGCGTTGTGTCGGATGCCAATAAGCCAGGCTATTACTCGTACCACGCGACCGAGGCCCGTCGCCGGAGCGCAAACTATGCCTGGGAGCGCAGACATCGGCCGCCTCCTGGCTCGAATCCACATACGTATTCTTCCGCACAGCGGTCTCAACCGTCGGGCGACCCCCTTTTTCGCCGAGGAACGGCCAGCGGATACCGCTATCATCCCCCACGCACCGGCTGGAAGGAGACCGAGCTAGATCGTGTGAACCGCGTCTCTGGGCTCGGAAGGGCAGCGCAAGTCGTCGGAATCTTCGTCTTCATTGCCTTTGTTGGTACCCTCGGGAAAAGCTGAAAGTTCCAACGAACCACTAGAAGGGCTTCTCTTTTTTTCCTCCTGTCTGCTTGTCCAACTGTATACTGCACTACTTATTCTAGTTCCATTGCTGTCTCTAGTGCTTCCTCTTCAAGTTTATGCTTTTCCTTCTCCCGCACAAGCCTGCCTTTCCCGCGGGCAAGTGTAACCTCGTTCCAATCCTTTCTAGATTCTGCAAACACGCCAAGCTTCCCATCATACGTTTGCTCGAACCGCGTGATCTCCTCAGTAAATTGCTCCGGCCGCTCAGAGAGGACGCATCGCACGCCCGCAAAAAATGTGTCGAGTACTGCAAGGTTGTGCAGCGCGAGAAGTGTATGCGCTGACATCTCGTGTGTGTGGAGAAGGTGGTGCACGTATGCGCGCGTGTAGGGCATGGCCGTGTGCAGCGGAGGTGCCTCGTCCACGGTGCTATACTTCAGAGGCTCACTTGTTCGCGAAGGGGAGCAGGCCATGCAGGGACACGATGGCCGCGTGTCACCCGGTTTAGCAGCAGTGCAGCTACGCAGGGCATCCGCAAACGGAGAAAAGTCGTGGGAATAGCGCTTGTCGTATAGGTTATGCCCGATCTCGCGAGGCGGTACCGCCCCGGTCATGGGTGCAGGAAAAACTAAATCTAACGCCACGCCAACGTCAGCGGCGCGCTGTGCCCAATGAGCATCGAAGAGATCGACACCAACGTCCCGGATCAGCGCCAGGATCTCATGCGGAGAGCCCGCAGAGTGTACGATGCGAGGCTTGGTCGCAGGGAGCGGGCCGAGGGACGTGCGGATCAAGGAGAGGATCTGCGCCGTCGCAGAAGGGTCGGGCGGAGTGGAGAAGAGGTCGGCTGCGTCCATAAGCAGATTCTTTGCCGTGCCCGTGCCACCATCGCAGGGTAGAGGGTCCGCCAAAATTGATTTGTGTAACGGGGCGAGATCAAAGGTGTAGCCTGCCACACCTTCATCTAGACTGTTCAAAGGTTTGATGGCTTCGGCCTCCTTATCGAAGAGAAGTTCCAATAAAGATTGGGAGAAGGCCTGCCGCGCGGCAGGGGAGGTGCCGCCGGCCATATGAACGAGGACATTTAAAGGATGGGGGCCGGATGGGGTGGAAACGTGTTGGCCAGGGAGTGGTCGAAGGATGTTTGCCAGCCATGTTGCGGAACGCTCGAGGCTCTTGGTTATCCGTCTTTGGGAATGTGACCCAGGTGTGAAGGGGGTGTCGGAGAGTGCCACTACCAGGTCGGGCTGTACCGCCAAAACCTGATCCCTCCATTCGTTGGGCGTTTCCTATAGGTAGGGAGATGAGCCGTGCACGGAACAAAGGAAGATTTAACGAGATATGGACCTTGCGTACGCCACGCAGACAAAGGGCGGAGACAAAGGCATTGCCATTCGGGGGCATATCTCTATCGTCCGCTGGATCTCTCAACGAGACGGTGAGTATGTATCGATTTGGGCGAAAACCGAGGCATGCGTGCAATGGATACGGGCCGGGATGGAGGGTTGGGACTGGAGGGGAATGCTCCAAGCTACCGAGCGGTAATCACTGGCCGATTCTAGTAGAGTTTTTGATGGTACGCACTTACAAGGATTCAAATGGGACGTGCAACCATCGGATAGCGTCGGAAACTCTAGTATGGTCGCTCGAAAGGTGGGGGACAACGCCTCGGGACGTAGAGGTGATGATACCCGGGGTGGACACGCTGATCGTGGTATTCTCCGATGTACGTTGTATGGAGAGGGTTCCCAACCTCGGGGAAAAGGAGGAAGAGGGTGGTTGGATATGGAACCGTAGAGAATGCATGTCTGGTGTCACTCTGTCCTTCTCCGTGGATTTTCCACAAGTGAGTATCATGTGATCCATGCATGTCATTGCTGTAAATCAGAACAATCCAAAGAATGTCTTCATGCAAGTGCCCTACGGCTCTATTAACGTCTGGATCTAGTTTCCATGGAATACTCTATATCCTTTCCTTTTTAACTCCCTCTCCGACGCCCAATCGAAATGAGCCGTGTCGGCTTGTCCCTTTCCATTCTCAACGCCTCTCGGACAACTCACCCAGAAAGCGGCATTGGTGGAGTATTTGCTGTCGGCGAAGCCTCTCGCAGCGTGACCACCTCTCACCTCTTGACCCGCAGTGGAGCTAGCCAGGAATCGCCAAGGCCCAAACCATGAACACGGTCCGACGGTACAGTTTGTCTTACGCGCTCGTGGCCCAGTCTAGCCCCGCTGCTGTCAAATAAGGACGGCCTGATGGAGCAGGGGCACAACCGGGTCGCCCAGGAGAAAACGGCCATTCAGGAGACGACTGGCCATATGCATACCCCCCAGACGCCCGATCCAAGAAATCACGCTACAGTAAGAGCCAATCTATCTGCTACTCCGCCTGGGAGCGCGCACACATACACACAACCAACCCCGGCGTGTCTCGAGTTCCGGATAAACTAAAACAAAGAGGCGCTACGATGCGCGGCTCGCGCAACGACAGCAGGCAAATTGATCGTGCTCGCACCGCGGGCTAACCTAGCTCCGATCCTGTTAGCTTTTGGCGTTTGGCCCGTTTGGCCCCCCGACCCATGGATACAAGTGTTGTAAGTTGCACTCACAACTCAGATGCTGACAGCACGCTCCGCGGGCAATCGATCTCACTTACACTCGCCCATACTTCTGACTCGTCTTTGCCCTCTCATCTGTTCGTTCCCGTTTAGTGACAGTAAGTACTTTATGCTTTTTCCTATCTACAGTAATAACTTAGGTTCGATCAGCGCTGATGTCCATGATGTGACGTGCACCCTTACGGTGCACTGCCAACAGGCGCAGTATCACAACGCCTGGCCCAGTGACATTTAGTTATCCGTCACCCAAACCTAGCATTCATGATAAGTGGTTTCATGTTCCTGAGTCCCACAGTTGGCGTGTGGCACACCTGTCACAAGTGCTGCGGCATATGCATTATACTGATATAGCAATCCGTTATACACCGTATTCACGAGTCACCCTGTGAGCTTGCCACGCTCGCCTCGTCCTCTTCCATGGGATCACTCGCACTACCGCCATCTGACTCGGCCCGGCGATCTGTATCTTGGTCGTCCTGGGAAACGGCCGCAGTGAACCGAGATTGTGCACCACCACTGGCACCACCAGTTCCTTCTGTCTTTTTGGCGGCCGCCCATGCATGTGCCATTTGTAAGAACTTGTACGAGGTCGGATTCGCCTCGCGCTCGTCGTCTGCAAAGATGTAATCGTAGTCTGCGCCAGAATGATCAATATCTTTTTCCTCAGATAAGAGAACGTGGAAACGTACCCTCGACGAGCTGTCCAGTTTCCTCGTCGACGTATCGCCGCTTTCCCTGCACGGGCATCATGCCCTCCACCTTGGCGACATCATCCGCCGAGCCTCGTTGCTCTTCAAAGGACTTCCATACTTGCAACAATGCCACGCGCTGCCGAGATATCAGAAACTCTTCCCCAGGGGGAAACATCAGCCCTGCGTACCTCATTCTTCAAGCCTTTGCTCTTGAGGTCCTTGTATCCTCTTTGGAAGACCTGTCGCGCTATCTCCAGGTCGCCCTCGACCATCTTGGGCTCCTTCTCCTCATCCCCTGCATCGCCCTCTTCTTCATCTTCTTCGCGCTCGTCCCGTGGTGGCTGGATCGGCTGTGCCTCAAACATCGCATACGCGACCCACACCTTCCAATGTCCACTTGTCCCCGTCAACCGCTCATATAGCGCGCGCGCGCGCAACCGCTCGCCCTCCTCGACCTCAAAATCGATGTATGCTTTCCAGAGCAGTTCCGGCATCGAGAGCGGGGTTTGCGAGACCCCAAGCTCGAAGATCCCCCGCGCTCGGCTGTAGTCCGCGAGTTGTGTCTCCAATTCGGCGTACTTGATCCAGGCTGCGGAGTTTGTGGGGTCAAACTGCGGGCGAGCGTCAATTGGGGTTGAAGAAGGCAAGAATGGGGCAGCGTACCTCGATATACTTCTCGTACAGTGTCCGGACGCGGTCGAATTCTCGGAGCTAACGAGGAAGGGTCCGGTTAGCAAACCCTATCACATAAGAGTGGAGACGGGTTTTTTACGTCGAATTCCAGCTGGATGTAACCCTTGAATAAAGCTTCTTTGGGGGACACCCCGATGGCCGTGCCCAGGATTTTCCGAGCAGCGGGAAGGTTGAGCCGACGAACCTCAAATCGCGCGAACATTAGCCAGAGCTTAGCAAATGTAAAGTGTTTATGTGGCAGGAGTTGCGTGGCTGTCTGGTAAATTTCTCTTGTTCGAGTGAAATCCTAAACACAATGTAAGTTCAGACACGTTGCAGAGAGGTTAAGCCAAAACCTTGGTCTCAATCTCTTCGAATAGTGCATAGTCGAGCCATAAGAAAATGTATCGTCGCCAGTGTCTCTTCTCGGTGCCAGGTGGCACTTGGGAGACGGCCCGTTCGTACACCTCACGTACGCGGGTGACAGCTTGCTCTTCCTCCTCCGTGGTAGCCCCTTCTTCTCGTAATTGTCGGTAGGCTCCCTCCTCGAGACGAGCATAATCAAACCAAACATCGTAATTTCTGCCGTCGTGCGAAAGTTCCTCTTCATACTGAATCCGCCGCTTGCCGAGCACCGTAGACTCCAGAGTCGTACGTGTGCCATGCTGCTTTTCGAATTTTGTGTATGCGGCATACAAGTGGGCCGATTTTGAGCGTGGGAGGCGCTCCAAGGCGAACTGTAGACAGATGCTCAGAAAAGACACGTTCCACCAAGAAAAGGCATAGAATTACCTTGTATATCACCCTCGCGCGCTCGTACTCTTTTATGCGGGTTTCCATTCGAGCAAACGCACCAAAAACGGCTTGTGCTTTTTCCACTTGTTCCTCCTCATCTCCAAAGAACTCAAGCGCGCTCTGGAACACCTCACGCGCCTTGTCGACCTTGCTGCGTTCCTCTTCAAACTTGCCCCACTTGACCCAAACACGCGGCTCGGGCCGAACAGCAACCCAGCGCTCGTAGATAGCACTACCACGGTCGAGTTCGTTGTAACGAATCTCAAGCTTGATGTAGGCTTGCCATGCCTTGTCATCAGGCTCCCATGCCATCCATCGCTCAAAGACTTGACGGGCGCCCGCAATATTCTGGAGTAGTTCTTCTAGATAAACGTACTTGTACCAGAGCTGGTCCACGCGGGGAAGTAAGGTGACGGCGCGGTCAAAGAGGTTCCGCGCGTGTTGAACATTGCGGGACTTGAGCTCGGTCTCCGTGTAAGTGAGCCAGAGTGGCACGCTCCGCGGATCGACATCGAGTGCACGTTCAAAGACTGAGCGGGCGCGTGCAAACTCGTTTTGTGAGGCCTCCCAACTGGCATACTGGAGCCATTCCTTTCTAGAATAATATGAGAGTCTGGCCAATGCGGGGATAGAATGGACGAAATCCTACATGCTGCCTCGTGTGCGGCGGATACGCTCTTCAAATTCCTTGCGTTTACGACCACGGTATTCATGTAGTTCCTCAAAGTCTTCGACGCGCTGTCTGGGCGCACGAAATTGAGATTCTTGTCGTTCTTGAGCCTTGAAAAGGGGGTGTGTTAAACAGGAAGGTATTGGGAGGAGACAAGACGTACCTCTCTAAGGAGTTGCTCTGCAGTGATCTAAAGGTGAGGGTAGCAGGACACAAGGAAACAAGGGAAACGGCAACAGACTTGGATGGCAGCGGGGGCCCTGTTCTTGACGCTGTGGAGCAGATTAAGGGACGATCGATTTGACGATATAGGAGAAACTTACCGAGGGACACGACCGTCTTGCATTGCTCAGCTCTAGAAAACGAAACTGGAAAACGCGACTCGTGTTCGATCTTTGCAGGCGTGGGACCGAATTCCCATATGTGGCATGAGGGACATATGCTGTTGTGTCGTGTTTGGCGGGGCATGAGTATTTAGACCAACGTGCGCTCCCAATCAACCGATTGCCTTAGTTCTGCCTTGCTGATGTGTATTATCCGTAACAACAACAGCCGTCACCAGTCCGTCTTTCTGTCCCAATAACACCCGCTCTCTGAGCGTTAGCGGACAAAGTCGTCCCTGACTTTTGTCCCAGGCGATCTAGTTCTCTGCTTTCTCTCTAATTCTCTCCATTTTACCACACAATGGTATGTTTTCTCACCCTCCCCCCGTCGTTCTCACCCGACTTCGTTTGTCCTCACTCTCCTCCCTTTCCTAGGTTCTCATCAGCGATAAAAAATACGCCTGGTACGTCCTTGGCTCATTCCCCCGCTCTCCCGCCCCTTTCACTCACATCCCCTTACAGCGAAGCATGTATCAAGGGCCATCGCTCCTCTGCCTGCAAACACACCGACCGCCCCCTCTTTGAAATTAAGAAGAAGGGTCGTCCCATCACCCAATGCGAGCACTGTCGTGAACTTCGTAAAACAAAGCAAGTCCATGTCAAGTGCATGTGCGAAGCCAAAGATCACCCACCAGAGAAAGAGTCTACCCCTTCCCGTAAGAAAGGTGAGCCTGTCTATAGGACATCTATACCACAGGAAATGTAACCTGTAAGGGATTTTGCCTTCACTCCAGGCAATTTAGCGAGGGTTTTAGCGAGCGCCGCGTTTCCCGATGGATTGCCTCAGGTCCTCGGGACGTCGGTCGTACCGCACACACTTGAACCCCCTTCCTCTATGGAACCTGCAGGTAGGTGCCACCTAGTCGTTCTTTCTTATCTGTATTCATCCATCACCCAGCAACCCATATTTGTCGGTGTAAAGATGGCGTAGATTGTCATTGTTCTACCGCCAAAAAACCTGGTCGCCCTAAAACGAGGGATCTCGGGGCCTTTCCACCTGTCTCTCCGATGAGCGCCACGAGTGCCTCCGTGCCTGTTAGCATACATGCATTGCGTCCTGTTCTCCCCCGTCCCCCGGTGCAACAATCCTGCGTCGACGCCACCGCATCCCTCGCTCATCCCCATCCCCACAACCATCGCTTCTCCCACGGATCCGCGTTTTTCAGCCCTTATGGTCGCGCTTACGAGGAACACCATTATTCTTCCGAAGAAGGCTTTTCCGAGAATGGTCTCGCAACGCATCGGTCGTCAGATTTGATGGCGTGGTCCAGTGACAGTTCGGGACATTCTATTCCCCACAAGTCTTATCCGCCTTCTTTTCCGGAGTTACAAGATGGCTTGGATTCCCCGGAGTACCCAGCCGGACTCCGGGGCTTCTGTACCTGCGGGGAGAATTGTGCCTGCCCGACCTGCTTACAACATAGAGGACCAATCGCGTGGTCAAGTCGTGAAGATTGTTCCAACCCTGTCTCCTGCAATGGCTGCTTGCGTATATCCGACGTTGCTCCTCACCCTGCTCCGACTCCCCCGACCACTCCCCAAGATGGGCGGATACCTCATCAGTTTGAGCCATTAGAAGAATGGATCGAGAATGTGCCGATGATTCCCCCTTCACCTCCTTTCGACGACGTTTCCAAGGGGTATCCTATATTCGACCTCCCCCGTATAGTCGAACCTATGCCCATCACCCTGGAGAGTCTGCCCGACGTCTTCCATGAACCGACATCCCAGTGCATTTGCGTCGGCGACCAGCGGATGCGGATTGGTAGCTATTGCATGCGCTGTCAACGTCGTTGCGACGATCACGAACCGGGAGAGGATCAATCCGATCTACTCGCAAACAACTTTCCCAACGACCGTGCATGTTGTATTCCCTCTAATATCCCCATGTTGACCGTCCCTCCTCCAAGGAGTAGAGCATCATCGACGTCATCAATCGCAAGTGACCTCTCGAGTCTCTATCCGCATTCGATAGAGGACACAAGTGGCGGTGCGACGATATCACTCCTCCCTTCGTTGTCACGTGTTCGCCGTATGGCTTCAGACATCACTTCGCCTCTATTGGGTGACGGTGCTGGTCCAACTTATGCATTGTCTTTCCACTCGTCCCCTCCAGACCTTGCGCAGCCATCGTCGGATACTTACGACAATTCTTATGCCGACTCTATATCTATGTTATATTGATTTGATCATATATCAGTTCTGCTTGGTCATCATTCTTGTTCTGTGCTGCGCAGTTCTGGGGACAGCGTCATGTACGCATTATAGGCAGCTGTACGATTTCCACGTAGTAGTTTCCACATCTAATACATGCATTTTAGGGTTCAGCAACGTAACTGATATGGGGCGTAATAGCGGCACTTTGATCATAGTCTTCTATAAACGACTATCTTGGTCGTAGAAGGAGCTGCGATGATGATACATCCAAGTAAACTCGTCTAATTATACGTTCCCAGGTCACTGGCCTCCGTAGCGCTCGATAAATTTGCGGTGGAAGCGCTCTAACGCACCCACGTACTCTTCCACGCCAGGGCAAAGGCACGTAAGCCGATAGTGGTATTGTCCCTCTTTCTGCCCAAACCCGCTTCCGGGAACGACGCAGATACCGGTGTCATCCAGCAAGCTAAGCGCGTAGAACGTATCGGGCTCCTTGCCGGCTTTGCGTGCCGCATCGATAGCGGCCTCGGGCAACCTTATCCGAGGGTACAGGTAGAGTGCACCTGGTGAGTTGACGCAGGACACGCCAGGAAGGGCGTTGAGCCGCTCAGACATCGTCTTGGTGCGCTGGGCGAGCGCAGCGTGCGTCGCGTCCGTCTCCTCCTTCCAAAGTGCATAGCTCGCGTCTCCAGGGCGCGGGGGACGGACCATGCAGTCTACGCCGATCTGGCCGCTGAGCGGGGGACTGAGCAAGACAGAGACGAGCTTGTATATGAGCGCGAGGACTTCGTCGCTGAGGTTCGTGCACTCGAAGTAGCCGCCTCGGCGACCGCACTCGCCCGTGACGCCCTTGGAGATCGAGTGGAAGGAGACGAGCGAGATGGACGAGCCGAGTGCGCGCACGACCTTTTTGAAAGAGGAGAACGGGTGCGTGGCGCGCATGTGCAGGTTCGTTTGGTAGACTTCGTCGGCGAGGAGCACGAGGTTGTGTCGCTCGCACAGGCGCACGACGTTTTGCATCGTCGCTTCGTCTAGCAGTGCACCTGTAGGGTTGCCTGGGTTGATGACGACGAGCGCCTTGGGCGTGATGCCGTCCCGGACGGCGTTCTCGATCGCGACCTCGATGTCCGGCGCGGATGTCGCCCACTCGGCTTCCTCGTCGAGGTGGTACGGTATGCCCACGCCGGAGTTCCCCGCGAGCGTCGCGGTGTACAGCGGGTACTGTGGGATTGGGATGAGGATGCCAGAGCGGGGGTTGGCGATCAGCATCGAGATGAGCAACGACACGCCCGCGGACGCGCCGGCGGTTAGGAAAATGTGGTCCGGATTGGAGGGATAGCCATCGCGCTCTACATGGGTGCGTCAGTCATTGGAGGGTGCAGCCGTAATGTGTGGATCATCACGGCATCGTGAAATATGAGGGGACCAACCTTCGATAAAGCGCGCGACGTTTTGCCGGATGTACGGAACACCTTTACTGTGCGAGTATGCACCAATGGAGCCAATCTCAGCCTGGAGCTCCTTGGCTCGGGCGATAACATCTTCAGGGAAGGCGTCTTTTGCCAGCTCAGCAAGTTTCGGCCATTCCATCAACGCCGCTACCTGTACGACACTTTGATCAGAGCCAGCGCATCGAGCGTCAAAGACAGCAACCCACTTGTCGGAGGAACGTAATCGGCGGTTGATCAAGTCCTAACTGTTGCGGATTCCCTATATTCGACGATATGACTTTGTTGAATGGCAAGTTGTGATTTTCTCCCGTCTTGAGCTGTACGCGGTACTCCTCGGCTTTGATGGCTAGCTCGCCACGCACGGCATACTGGACGTTGAGGGAAGCAGGGTTCAGAGAATCGACCGTGAGCATGCCTTTTCCGTAGCTGCGACTGTGTTGTAAGTGGGAGAAGGAAGTTTTCGTAAAGATAAAGCCACGAGGCACGGAGGGCCGTCCGGTTATACCTCGAATCATCGTGGGTGCGGAGCACCACTCTGGATGTCAGATCTAGTCAGAGTTTAGGGCTAAGCGCTAAGCGAGCAAGCACATCTCGGCCGATAACAAAAGCGATGTTGTGTTGGGTAGATAAGATGCGATATGGACACACAACTTATGGTGACGTCCGAGGATGCAAAGCCAACACAAGTGCACCATTGCGCGCGCCGTCCCCCTTCACCGTCACCCAACGACCCAGTCGCATCTCTTGACCGACCCCCACCACCAACAGCACCAATCCTGGCTTCTTCGAAGACGCCTCGCTAACAAGCGGGAATGCATCCGTCCGGGGCACCGCCTGAGCCCACGAGGCATCATCCAACGCCCCCCTCCGCGGTGATACGAACTGCAGCGAGTTGATGACCCCCGGAACGGGGAAACTCCCTGCGGCGGAGAAGGACTTGATTTTGGGGTCGACTTTCCACAACCGAATGTGGCCGTCCCAGGACCCTGCACGCCCCCCCGCGGTAAGGTTTGCGTTTAACTGGGTACGTGTTCCAAAAACGGGCTCACCAGAAGCAAATAGGTCAGAATAGCGCAGTGTTCCGAGGGCTGTGATCCAACGTGGCGTACGAATCACACCCTCGGTCCCGGATACGGTTTCGCTAAAACCATGGGCCACAGCTTGCGTAAATATGGGCTTCTTCCTCTGAGTCGTCCACAAACATATCGACCTATGCGGAAGGGGCGTTAATCAGTGTCCGATATATGCCCGACATTGACCCACCCGCTGTCACCACCGCTGAGGAACGTCGACTCATCAATCATGGCAACGCAGTCAAGACTGCCCTCGACATATTTCATCTCCGTGCGGCCCCCTCTCTTTCCGCTGTCCCGCTCTTCGTCCTCGAAATCTGCTAAACCTCCGCCTTCTAACAGTTCTCTTGCCGAGCTCCGTCCGCCTCCACGAAATACGAGCTGAGTTTCGTCCACGATCTTCCAAAAGCGGACAGTTTTGTCTCGTCCCCCAACACTCACTGCCGTCTCCGCGCGCAGAGCGTCGAGGTTGAGGACGCAATCTTGGTGGCCGTAGAGCGTTTCCACATAGCCCATCACGGACAAATCAAACAATTTTATCGTGCGGTCATACGACGCGGTGTATAGTTGCTGAGTGCCTTTCCGAAACGCCACAGCCTGAATTTGGATATGTATGAAAAAATGCTGCGCCAGTGGAGGGGGAAGGGTTACGTACCGATATGGTGTCTCGGTGGCCGCCAAAACCTCTTACCCACTCGCCTTTCTCGACGTCCCATACACCCACTCGGCGATCCTTTCCAGCACTGGCAAGGTATCGCCCGTCATCGCTCAGAGCGAGAGTGAGCACCGCGTCGCTATGCCCGGGTAAATCTGCAACTGCCTTCTCCTTGCCCTTGCCACCAGGACGTAGTTTGCGGAAGGTAGCGAGCTTGTTGCCTTTGTGTAAATCCCATTTGATGATACACCCGTCTTTTCCGGACGTGAATAGGAAGCGCGTATCATTAGAAACGACGGCAGAGGTCACAGAGAATCTGTGTCCTCGGGTCCGAAGCGTCGGTGGAGGTTGCAAAAAGTCGAACTGCAAATGATGAGGTGCCACGGACGCGATTCCCAGCTACGATAGTACTCACAGAGTCGGCTACGTATAAGTGTAGCTTTCCCGCGTGTTCGAGGACATCCTGCTTCAAGCGAGCAGAGATCAACTCTTTGTCGATCTCAGCAGCGTCGACCTCTCCATCGGCTGAGCACGTCAACGAAGTAGTATGAGAATCACAGAGCAAAAAAGATAGGAATGGTTCGCACCTATGTCCTCTTTAATGGATTCGAGATATAATTTTGCCAAGCGGAGCCTCTTCTCTGCTGGTGTCTCATCCGCGTTTTCCTCACCACTTTCGTTGGGGTCAACCTCGTCCGCTCTCAGGTCCAAGTCGTCCAAGGCCTCGGATCCGCTTCCACCAGAGTGCAAGTCCTCGTCGACGGTGCGGTCCTTCCCTTTCCCCTTCGCCGATACGCGACCATTGCCCGTTCGCAGTATTTTTTTGCTGGAGGACGGACCTGAGTCCTTGGAAGACACGCGTTTCCGCTTCCGCGTTTTTTTGGAGGAGAAAAATGAGTCTGGCATAGCGCCTGGTTGTATGGGGCAGCGTTACTTGTGTTTTGCTACCAGTTTTGCGATTCGAGTCGAGCGACTCTGTGCGCGTTAGCGCTCGCGTCGAAATTATCATCGGAAAATGCCACGATTGGCTATTCTCGGCCTTTGCCCTTGCCTTCGAATGCTTTACTGTACAGTAGCTCCTGATGACACTGAGTGTTTAATCCAACAACTAACTTTGCCTCGGCCTACACTGGCATAATATATATCTTTCCTTCTCGTCTTTTAGATATAGGACCTTCGCACATATCTCAATGGCTGCGTCCGAACGGTGTTTGTCTTGGGTACATACTCCAAAAAAAAGTGCAGTGCGAAATCATTGTTGTGCTCCATCGGCTTTCTGTCGTCTTTGCTCTCTACGTGCGCGAATAGCCCTTCCTACTCGACTGGAATTGTCACGCCCCAACTTTTCTGATATCCAAAAGCCTATGTCCACCATAGCTTCAAGGTCGCCTGGCGCGGAGTAAGGAGAATCCCGCAAAGCATACAGAATATCTTCTGTAGCGACATTTCCGGTCGCCCCTGGCGAGTATGGGCAACCCCCAAGGCCGCCAATGGAACTATCCAGGGTGCGAATGCCCGCGCGGAGTGCAGTCATAGAGTTGGCGACTCCCATGCCAAAGGTATCGTGAAACTAGAAAAGTAGATGGTGAGGAGGAGGAATCACGCGAGGTGGAATGCTACGAACGTGGCCGGCCAGCTTTCCCACTGGATTTGCGCGGAGTGTCACGTTGAGCATCTTGCTCACACTCGTTGGGTTGCCCATCCCTGTCGTATCCCCCAAACTCACTTCATAGCATCCCATGTCAAGTAGCTCCTTCGTGACATCCCGCACGTTGTTGTAGTCCACCTTGCCACTGTACGGGCACGCAATCACCACGCTGACATACCCGCGTACCCTGATGCCCTTGGCAACAGCGCCTTGGACAACACGCGCTAGACGCTTCAGCGATTCGGCTACTGTGACGTTCGTGTTGGCAAGCGAGAACGCGTCCGTGGCGGCAGTAAACACAGCAATTTCGTCAATTGGGGGCTTGCCAGGATGGGCAGCGAGCAGGTTGAGGACCTTTTCCAGGCCCTTCTCATTTGGCACGAGAACCTGATATGTGACGCCGGGGAGTTTCTCCATGGAGGTCACTATCTCGGCCGTCCCAGCCATCTGCACGATTGTCGACAAGGGAGTACAGAATGGACACACACACGCACCTGCGGCACCCACTTTGGACTGACAAAGCTCCCAGCTTCGATGACTGCCGAACCAGCATGGCCGAGCCTGTTAATAAGCCCGACTTTGACTTCTGGGGGGATAATCGTCTTTTCGTTTTGGAGTCCATCCCGAGGGCCTACTTCGACGATCCTCACTGGTATTTTGTTGCTGGCCGCAGTAGAATACGTGCCAACTCGCACCGCAGAAAGCGAAAGCCTCGAATGGGTTCGTCGGGGTGAAACTATCGCGCCCCTGACGGCACTAGTGGCTGCTCTGAGAGACATGTCGGATGGCCCTATAACTAGCAGTGTTGTACAAGTCAGCCTGACTCGGGGTCAAAGCAGTCACCGTCACCGTCGTCACGTCAAGTCAGCGACTTGACCAAAGGTCAAATGTCACATGATTCGAAAGAATAATGAAGGTCATACCATGTTTGGAAATACATTCACACCGCATCGCAGCTGCATCGCGGCAAACTCGGCTCAAATATACCGGCGTGACTACGTAAATGGATGCCAGACTTTCCAAATACAGATTTCCCACGCGAGCCTTGACCTTTTTGACAAGGGTCAAAAAGGTCGAGTCACCTGACGGCAGGTCAGGGTCTGACCCAGTCAGACCCTGGTCGTGACAACACTGATAACTAGAACAATAATGTGTTTGACAAGCGGGAGAGTTGGCCATGGCGGTCATGTGAACATTCTTCCAAGCGCGCATACGCGAGTTTACTCTAAACACTCAGATGGACCGTCCGTTCGGTCTTAGTAGGTTCTGCTCACGAGTACTGCATGAGTACCAACAACCTGACAGCAATGTAGTTCGGCTATCGTCACCAGGGAGTGTGAAGACGGTCCCCGCACCGCTGCAGAGTGCACTGTCCCCATCGGTCCTCCGGTCCTATCTCACATGCGTTCCAGCACAGCTTGTGAGGCTATGTCATCTAGATATGAGCATCGAGTGCTGTATCACACCAATCTCACCTCGAACCGCTTTCTATATGTTTCCATCCTCATTCGTTTCACCTGTCCTTGGCAGGCCATCTATCACACATCGCCTACCTCTTCTCCAAGCTCACGCGTGTGCTCTATAGAACACATACTTTTATTCTCACTGTACTCTCACCTAGCTAGAGCACTCGTGTCGCAGTTGTTCAAGTATATCACAACTTAGACGGGATAACCCGCAAACCTTGCAATACATTCAAAACGGCATCGGCCACACCTGCCGGGTTCTGATACACTGCCTATTGGGAAGCGTGCTCAGAAAAAAAGAGAATGGCAACATTTTGTTATTTGCAGACGAACCAGATGGCCCACGTTCTTGACAAAGGACGTCGTCCGAAAGCCGTCACCGGAAACTTCCCTCAAAAATTCGCGATTCCCGAGTGGACTGATGGAAGGGTCGCGAAATCTATGAGCTGCGAGGAACTTGAAATCCAAAATAGGAAAAAAAAGCGTACTTCATATCGGCAATTGCCCCGAAGACGATGTGCGTCGGGACGTCCTTGCAGAAAGTTGCGAGGAACCTTTGTGCTCTGACACGCCCAATGTTTTCGCAGTATGTAGCCTATTGGTATAAGGATCAATGGGAACAACCTGCGTGGTGCACGATTCAGTGACGTACGAATTCCTGAACTTTTGTACAGGTAAGAGTGACTCCTTGTGTCTTGTCAGGGTATGTCAATGTGGGAAGTTCTCGTAGACCATATTTCTGTCCTAATTAGGGCACAGAGAATCGGGCGTAGAAATTCGTACATACAATATAGATATCGACGACACGAGGGTCCCATGATTTCAGGGAGCGCTCCCGTAAAAAGTCTTGAGCTTCCTCTCGACTCGACCACATGTCACGACGCTTTTGGGCACCTTTAAGCAGGAATTGATTCTTTCCGGTAAAATTATTGCGATGAACAATCATTGGTTCAATGAAGATCGCTGTTGACCATGAGACAAATGGGAAAATCGTCCTGGTTAGGACACTAGGGCGGGAAAAAAGTGGTAAGTACATAGTCAATCACGAAGAAGAGTCAATAGTAAACTGACATTGCAGATGCCCCCATAGAGTGGCCCACCCCAACTAGGTTGCGAGACTTGAAGTCGACATTTATACCTTTGCCTAGACCATTCAAAACCAAATGCATTGCTCTTGCGTATTCCTCCCACGAAACTGGGTGAGTTTTGTTGAGTGTGGTCTTTCGCAAAAGTTCTGCACAGCCACGTACAAACCGGTGTGTAACCTTCCATCAAGATACCCTCGTTCAATATGGCGCCTTCACCATGATTTGGACACTCGATGGCCCATACATCACGAATTTTCGGTATGGGTGAGCCGTTCCTCGGAGGGTTTGCTAGTTGACCGTACAGGTCTTCCAAGAGTGGCTCCCAGTGCTCTTTAGTAAAACTTAGAGCATGTGCGAGGATCAATGTAACGGCGTCGGGGTCGGTCGACTCGAATTCGGGTACCCAATAGCGCTTTACTGGGACGAGCAACGGATAAAGTGGTCTAGCATCGAAGACGAAAGCCTGGGATCTTAGAGAACCCATCCCTTTGGTAAGCATGGATAAATGTTGACGTTCGGGCGTTTAGGTGTTGTGATGTTTGTAACCGGAACGGCCCCACGTTGAGCCCGAACCCGTCAATTTATATCAGCTTTGTTTCATGCGGTGTTTGTTCAGATATGTCGCGGTGACTTTGGATGGACACTGACCCAGTTAAAAAGATGTGGACACGTTGAATACGAGCTGGTGCAAGTCTACTACGGTTGCCCATAACGGTAATCTGTGATTCTTTCCGCGGACCCACACCTTTTCTCGCGCCAACAACAACGCCACCACAAACACCGCCACTACAAAACCTCCATTCAACCCTCCATCAACAAATAAAGGTGCATACCGTGTCTCGTTAAAACCAATAATCAATTCGTGAATAATCTTTCAGGGAGCACGCTGGTTCGTCTAAATGGTGGGGTAGTCGAGGCTACTACGCTACAGATTACTGACGTGAACGTCTAGCTCGGATCACACGAAACATGGGTTAGATACTGCTAAGTGCTGAACGTGGTGACACAACAGCACAATGGCGGGACTGGGAGGCCAGCATGAGGTCCATGTCCGACGACCGCTCATACCGTACGTTTATACACTGGTCGCTATACTACTACAGACTACGCAACTAGGTTTACCCAGCCTCTTCGTCTCAACACCAGCAAACCGCCGTCTTTTCAAAAATTGTAACTCAGGGTTCAGTTTCATGGTCGGATAGGTCACCTCTTCAACTTTCCCGCCCCAATCAAAGTCAAAGTTGATTTTGATTGGTGTGGAAAAGTGGGATGGTATTTTTATCCCGCAAGTCACCTTGAAAGAAAGTCCTTTACCTGAAAGCTGTCGACAAGGCGTTTGAGCCCCTCCATCCAGCGGTCTCAGTAGCGGGAAGGAGGTCCAACTTCCCCATTGAGATCCCAAATTCGATATATTCTATCGCCGCAGCAAACCGCCTACCGGGAAAGTTCGTAACCAAGGATCGATGGTGTATGACCTGCGTTCAAAATTTGTGTAACCCGATCGAGTTCCATCGTGTAAACTTTATAACGGTGAGTTTATTGACATCCGATCACTTCGCCAGGCATCTTTGGTTGATCCACTTATATATCACTTAGCCAGCCACTGGATGCAGCGTTGTGGAATTGTCAGGCGCCTGCAAGTCACGAATAGGTCCAAGAACATGTGTGTGGTCTACTGTATGTCAACCTAAAAGAACCAGAACAGAAAAGTTGAACAAAATCTCGTAATATACCTTCGGTCTCACACAGCCCTCTTCGTGAATCTGCTTTCTCGGATCATCCATAGCATTGCTGTCTTTGAGAATGACGTCCTGTCGGCGGCTTTTCACACCCGTTCCCTGTCACCCCAAATTGCTTTCTCCACCCCGCAACATCTCCCTAATGGCGAATCAAAACGTCGCCCTAGTCGTCGGCAAGTCAAACGGCTTTGTGGCTGAACCCGTCAAACTTGCAGACGTAGACGAAGCCCTCGGGCGTACCCTGAATGCCAACGGTTACACCAACGGTAGCACTCATCAAAATGGGACGGTAAGGAAGGCCTCACCTGTGAAAAAAATTGACTGGGAGATTCCACGCAAAGTCCTCCATTCGTCTATCGGTACGTCGTGTGACTCAATCTACATCCTTTCTCCGAGCTGATGAGGTTGACCGACTGGATGCCACACGCCCTCAAGTTTTGTGACGCTCTATCTTTATGCCTCTCATGGCTCGCCAGTGCGCGTTATGGTCATCCTTTTGGGCGCGATGCTCGTCATTGTGCCAGCCGATATCCTTCGGCTCAACTACCCCTCTTTCGAGTGCACCTATGAGAAAGTGCTTGGCTTCCTCATGCGTGAGAACGAAAAGGTACACTGATGGCTCGCAACTGACTTTGTGACGCCTCCCAACGGTTTGATCCCTCACTCTGCCCGGGCCTGCTTGCCTGTGCCTGCACTACAGAAACATACCAATAGTGTGATATGGTACATCGTTGTGTTATCTCTATCCTCGCCCTATATCCTCTCGACCTCGCCGTTTTGTCTATCTTGATGTAGGTCTCGTCCATGATCAATTTCGAACATGCCTCATCTTTACCTTTTCCCCCAACACACACTCTTGGGCAGACACAGCTGCTTCTGCCCTTGAACGCCTGTGAGGTTTCAGGACACCTCCGCTCCCTGCACGCATCCCGATCCTGGGCCTCCCCCTGGCACTACGCAAATCCCTTGCAGGTTTCCTTGGCACCGCGATCGCCCTTTTCTTTTGGAGCTAGTTCATGCTTACTGTCAGTGGTGTCTGGGACTGGACACACGGCATGTCCAGTTCGGGTGTGAATGGCAGTCCGTTGGGGGACGGTGTGAGGACTGTCGCCAGATAGGCTTTGAGGGTTTGCCCACTGGCGGCTTAGCTGGGTGTCTTTTTTTTAGAAAAAGAATTCTGGGCGAGGCATGAGCTTAGAACTGACTGATTTTGAAACTGCCAGACCTTGGCAAACTTGAGGACAAACATGACATTGACAATCCTTTCCGGTGGTTGCATCTGGGGATTCCTCAAGCTCTTTATTTGGTTCAGTTCTTGAATATGACTTCGGTATTCTCTCCTGCATGTGTGTTTGTCGACTTGTATGATTAGACTGTACTACTAATCTTACATACTGCACGTTCTACATTCTACTGATACTCTCTTGCTGTTGTTGTCCTGTACTTCCTCACGAATTTGATGGCTGGAAAGATCTAATTTGTATGTTTGTTGATCTAGTCAACTAGGTTACTCTTCCATGTGCATTCCCCTGTGGATTGAATAGTTGTGTTAAAGATGTCGTCCAGTTATCCACTGTGAAGGTTGTGAGCCTTGGCTGGTATTCTTGTAAGAACATTCAGAGGGTGAATTTGATTTGAGTCCATACAGAGATGAATGGTACTGGTACAAACTAAACAAAGAAAATAATAACAGTTGTAGTACTAAGTCTGCATCTGTGCCAGCTTAGCCAATGTGTGTCCAAGCACATAGTCATCATGCTCCTTTGTGATGCAGAGATCACCCCCAGGCTTCACCAATTCCTCATGCACAAGTGCAGTTGGATAAGAGACCTGTCCATTCCTGCCTCCCCAATCAAAGTCAACCAGCATTACCTGCCCAGGATTCTCATTGCCAACAATCAAATTTGCATACAAAGGTCTCCATGCACCCACCCCTCATTGTGAAAACCACTCACAAGGGATTTGAGGTCCTTGGACCATGCCTGGAGGTGCTCATGTGCATAAGATCATAGATTAGTGTCTTGCTGTTCAATCTTCTCCATCACCACAACTAGCCAGCCACCAGGGATGGTGCCATAGCCCAGCAGTTGGGGTGCATGACCCTGGCTCGCACAGAATGAGTGTAACCCTGGGCAGTATTGCTGTGTGAACTTCACAATGACCTGATTCTTGTCTAGGTTGTCCAGAGTGGCAGAATATAGGAAGCAATTTGGGTATCGTGCATCTCGCCCTTGATGGGCCTCTCCCTGAATCTGGAAACAGACAGTGCTGCTTGAAGCACCTCCACTGGGAGAATAAGTGGCGACCTCGGTGACATAGGGGAGGTTCCCTTGAATGGGAATGGGAAGGGATTCCTTCTTGCGAGTAAACAGTTCCTTAGAGTCCTTGTGGATACAATGACGAAGAAGACAAGCAGCCTTGAATGCATTCAGGAGTGCAGGTCTGACTTGATCATTCCCACTTTCAGCTGTCATGGGAAGCAACGGCGTGAGGGCGACCAGCCGTGTCCTTTTCTTATACGCAAGCGCATAGAAACCGATGTGGGAACCTATATATACATAAGTGATTCAGTTACAGATCAAATAGATGGTCCTTCGATGCTGACCGACCACCACTATCCCTAGTGCGGGGAACGAGAAACGTCCTAGAAGGCCCGTTGTCAAATCGTTCTCAAGGGCCTGTGTGTAGTAAGCGGCATGCTCGATGATTGGGTCAGCAGCAGTCCCAGCGAGCTCGTTCCTCACTTCCAATATGACTTCTATGGTGCCTATTGGACCGAGGGCATGGCCGTCGGAATGGCGCCCATGTGAGACGATCGCACGCGTTAGTGGCGAACAGCCCTCGAGAACACATCGAAAGATGCCGTTCAGGAATTGTACCGCATTTTTGTTGCGATCGTCCTCCTTGAGATAATATTCGTTCATAGAAACCATGAACTCGTCGACCTTCTCTTCGAATGTTCGCCGGTTGATCGGGAGAGTGTGATCCATCGAGGCACCATTTGAAACGTCCAAAAAGTGGCCAAATCCATGATATAAGAGGGCGATTGGTATATGATCGATGTCTGGTGTTGGGCGGTCGTTCGCAAGGCGTTGACTGGGGTCGTTCTGCAGCTTGTATACTTGGGTGGTTGTAGCAACCTGAGAAGGCGCGAGCGTTCCTAAATCCTTGAGAAGATATTTTCCCGAATCATCATCTATCCGAGGTCGCTTCCGTGCGGGTTCTGGAAATATGAAAACATTGAGACTTGTGGGATTGTGCGAGCCAAGAACAAGTCAGACTCACCTCTCGGAAGCCTTACGCATATTTGAAAGTGACCTTCAATCGGCTCACGTGGCCATAAATCTTGTATCCGCTTCCTCACATTCATCTTGGTGGCACCATCAGGCGCCCGCAACTTGTGAATGTCATCGTCGCAACATCGCTCTATGTCAACCTTAAAGAAGTCAGGAATAAAAGAAGCCAGGAATACTGGCTAGAACAGGAACGAAGTCTATTGACATGCCTTCAGCAGAATTAGGGACCCGCCATCGCCATCCTTGCAAACGCTCTTACACCAATGATTGAAGATCTCTTTTTTCAACCGACTAACATTCGCATCCCTAGAGATGACAACACAATCAAAGGCGTCTTCCCCTTCAAAGAAGTACCAAAGCTTGAGTTCGGCCATAGGAGGGGAAGGAAGTATAGGAGTAGTTGGGGTTACGTCTTAACGCGTAACATCCTGCAACGGTTTTCTGTCGGTTTTCTGTTCTCACGCCTGGTCGCAACCTCAGGGGCACCCGAGGCAGGCAAGGTTGCCCTTGTATACTATCGGTCCCTGGGTCTTGCAAAAAAGGTACTAAACATTTTCCACACCCTCAACAACACATCGTATGTACCTCAAATTTTACATAGCAGTAGAGAAATGTACACTCAATAGAACAGTGATTTTTCTTTTTTTATTATTAAGTGGTGTAGAAGTGCAGCAGACGACCAAGTTTTCACGCACTTCTGCAAATTGTTTGTCACGCGATGTCACACCTTTGGAAGTTCACGGCACTTCGGCATTTGTGGAGGACGCGACGCAACATGCAAGACGACGGAAATCGTGCCTTAGTGGAGATTGAATCTGTCACATGCTCGTCACCTCTGAAGGCCTCAAAGGTAAGATTCTCATCTACAATTTAATCGGATAGGATCCATGGCTCCAAAATTTCCATGGATCACATTTGGAACATGTACTAACACCTTAGTCACACAGAATTCCAAGAGGTCAATGAGATCGGCAAGATCTCGTGATGCAGATGCAGGTAAATTCTGCATGCACCATTTTTTAGACCCCCTAGTACACAGAGATTTCCTTTTTTCTCTTTTATTTTGTGTGATCCCGCAACTACACATCTTAATAAATCTAGAGTAAATTTTTTGGAAGGAGAGGATAATAGGAAAGTGGAGATCGAGTGCAGTTTTCAGATTTGCAAGTCACCGTGCAGTTGCATAACCCAGGGTGCGATAGTACCAGAGCATGTATCTACAACAAAAATCGGTCGGCCGTGGCCAATTACATGGGAGAGGGAAAGATGAGTAACAGCTTCGCGTTAACACTAGATGTTAGTGCCAGGTCCCTTGTGAAAGGAGAAGGTCAGTCGACATGGTCGATAACCCGTCCTATTACACTTCCAAATACCCGAAAGAAAAGGAGCCTTCTCCTCACAAAAACCCTGCGCCACGCTCTCCCCGAAGGCATCGTTCTCATTCTTCCATTGCAAAAATCGTCACACTTGTGCTTGCGGAGGTACTGTCATTCACACACGGTTCATATGTACCACACGCTTTTTATGGAATAGACTGCAACTATCTAGTACACATAGCCAAGGATCTTTCCTCCAACATTTTTGCGACGTGCCTCTTCATGGCCAAGAATACCGGACGAGGTCGTCTAAAACACATAGTCATCAACATCATTCATCAGTGTATCACGTAGTACACCTCACCATGATGATCTTGCCGAAGGAACGCGCAGGCAAAAGCAAGTTGACCCAAGACTCGATTTGGGTAAATTGGACATTGAAACGTGGCGAGATAACACCAGCCTTGTTTAACCGCCCGTTCAGTTGGACAACAATCTTCCCAGAACGGTGATCGTCGATGATATCAAAGTCACCAATGTAGCCTGTCCGAGTGGGGTAAGTTTACAAGTCGAAGGAGAGGCGTCATGTAAAATGATAAAGAAAAATCTGTAGTCTCCTTTGTGAACCCAAATCCATATATATCGGGAGATGCGCTGTTTGGTTGGATAGAGACGTTCATGTTTCGGAGCGTTAAAGCGAGAGACGGGTGGAAGCGCGACCACATCTACCGCAGTTATCACTCCGACGTAGCACGCGCCAGCCACTGGCCACTTCTCTTGGAAAAAGACAGAAATTACAGTAAGGAGGGTGCACACACCATGACGCTGCATGACACCAAGAAATTTGACAACGACCTTCGAGGACGGGCGGATGAGGACTTGACGTTTTCCACGCCGCTCAGCGTTGACAATGTTATTCTACAGAGGGTGCGATCAAATGAATGAACATAAGCTCAAGCAGTGAGATTTACCAGGCAGTCATTCTACATGTGCGGTGAGATTATCAGGACAGTTTTAATACAGTTCATAGTCGGGCCATCGACTGACGTTGGTGTTGGTGTGTGTAGGTGATTGTAGGTGTTGTGTTGACCTCGGCCCGTGAACGCACTTCCAACTCGTAGTTTTCTAACATAAGTGATGTTTGGTTGCTGCGTAGCGGGCAGGCTCCTACAGACAAATCTCCAGCAGATCGACGAAGCCAAGGCTGCCTTCGAGCTTCCAGCAGCCGAATCTATCAACCACATCTGCGTCTTCCTACTTGGAACAGGTCCGTGTACACATTTCGTTTCCTCAGTTCCCGGCTACCATCCACTAGTATTGACACCGACCTTCGTTACGAAGTGCCATTTCCAGAAGGATATGGAGCGACGGTCCATTTTTTTTGGCCGGGGAAGGGCTTCCAATTGCTCGGCATGTTAGTCCTGTTCACTTCTCCTCATGAATCTACGACCCGACTCGAAACAGGCTCTCAAACGAAAAGCCCTCCGCGATCTTTCGCCTGCGTGGGAACTTCGTGTCCCAATCATCGTCCTCTCAAGAGGCCTTCTTAAATCCAGCGCAACCTACGACTGGTATCGGCGTGACCGCGGTGCTTGGGATCTCCATCGAGCCCCTCCAACACGTCTTGGAGCAAGTTAGCGTTTTACCCACTGCCGTGTCCAAACCCGCACCCGCCTTGTCCGACGCGACGGTATTTGTTGAGAAGATTGTCAAGCACTTGTTCAACTATGTGTCCAGCTTCGTGTCGGGGAGCGGAACCTCACTTTCCCCAGAGAGCATGGTTCCAATGAGTCTGATCGCGAGATGGTACGAGAGTTTCCTGGCAAAGGCGAGGGCGGGCGGTGTTGGTTTCTTGGATAGACAAGAATAGTAGACCAATCCTGTAACATACAATTGTACAGTACTCGTTGAATTCATGGCACCCTCCCAATCATCGGCTATCGGCTAATCTTATCTAATCTTCCCCTGATCCTTGGCTGCGCGAGCCCGTGACTTGACGTCTTTTCTTCTCCCTTGTTCGAGTCCCAAGGTTCCCCACCTCACAATTTCACCATGGACGTCAGTGAAGATGAAAATGTGACATTTCTCACCTCTATGATGGGAAATGGAGACCCAGATATTGCAAGGCGAGTCCTCAGAAAGCACAACGGCGATGTTCACAAAGCGGCCACTTCCATCTTGGAAGGAGACACTGGAGCCGAGGATTCGTGGCCCACGAATTTCGGGAATCAGGTAGATGTTCCGGCTTCAGTCACTGGACCGACCACCCCCCCTCGTAAGCAGAACGATATCCACTCTCCTATGCAAACACTCAGAACGCTCATAGCTTCCAAACCGGAAAGAGATAAGAGCATTATAGACCTCACGGGTGATGAAGAGAACTCTGAACTCAGACGCGCGCTGGAAGCGTCTTTGTCCACGTCTGCTTATGGACCGCCCGCGTCTCAGTTCCGTCCCAGCGAGCGAGCGCCAGATCCCAACTGGGCCATGGTCCCGTCGAACGTGTGCTTTAGCTGGTTCCACTGCAGGGTAGTCAACTCACAACTATCATGTACAGGTCGAGCAACCCTCTGGAATCTCGCAGGATGAGCAACACCTGAGCCGGGCGATTCAAGAGAGCATGCGTGATACGTATAACGACCAGGACAAGTACACATCCTTGACTGTCGAGCAACTCGCTAGGAAAGACAATCGGTCGGTTCGGTACTCTCGAGTCCTGCCTTCTCTGACCTACCCTACAAAAGTCCGGTTGTGATGAGACCTAGCCATGGTTCAGTGGTATATGCCGCTCTCCTTTTCCAAGGATTGTATTACGTTCCCCAAGTGCGGAGGAGTATCGCCAGTTGGCGCCCAACCCCGGAATCCCCAGGTACTGAGTTCATCCTCCCGCCAACCAGCGGTGGAGGTCTGCTCGCTTCCCTCTTCGTGTCAATTGAACACATACTCACTTTTACCAAGACTTGCTCATGTGGACGTTACTCGAAAACTATACTCACATGGACCTCGCCCGTATCGGCGAGCTCAACATGGATTTGTGTCTTCCTGCGCTGGAACTCGACCCCCCTGGGTATTCAACTGCCAGCCCTGCCGAGCTTTCCTATGGTAGACCCCTCTGTGCACAGCCCGCTATATGTTGATTACTAGGCAGATTTCTTGCAAAAGTTGGCTTTTACAATTGAAACATCAATCTACAAAGGGGTCACAACGCAGACGCACAAGTGGCCAAGGCAATGCACCGTACTTCGCTCGACAACATGCCTCTGATTGGTTCCACCCAGACTTTTCTACTTCCGCTATGGGGCCGCAGATGCGCAACCAGACACGTCTCCATTCGATCAACGGCAAGACATGGCTATCGTGAAGGTTGACATCCGCGATGACGACCAGTCGGCAAATTTAGCATCCGCATTGTCTGCCAGGATGGCGCATAGCGAGATCCCGTCGAAGCAGCAAGTCATATTCGAGCCCTCCGACGTCGTGACTTTCCAGCTTGTTCGACACGACACGCTTCCGTCTTATTCCCGGACTCCGATTCTGCCCAAGAAGCCGTTCCAGTATCCGAAGCATATATATCTTGACCAGTACATGAAGGAGAACGTTGAGATATCTGCCGCCAAATGGAAAGAACAAAAGGAGATTGGGGAGAAGATCCAGGGACTTACGCTACGTGAGAATGCTCTCAAGCGGCATCAGGTGAGCTCCCACCATCCTTCTCGTTCGCAGGCCTTAAGAGCTCGTGTCTTAGAACTTAGACATCCTCAAGTCACTCCGGTCCACACTTCATTATTATGAACATGTAGCAAACAAGGAAACACCAGAGCGAGCAGCCATGATCATCACTCAGACCCAAAAGTTGCGCAAAATACTCACCCGAATTGAGAATGAGCTCGAGAGTGAGTCTCGAGGGGGCTTGTTGCGTTAATTCCGCTCAACTTCAGGTCTCAGCTATCCAAACCCAGAAAGATAATCTGAAGGATCAGCTTTCGCGGATATTTGAAGGCCCAGAACTGAGGGAGCATAGAGTACCCTATCCTGTGTTCGTATCCCGAACTCGGCTGACGCCTTCACGTATAGTACGATCTTCGTGTCGTCCTCATGCATGATGGACTGTATGGACGCAGTCACCTCTACTCATATGTCAACGACAATGGTATGTGGTGGAAGACGGTTGATTGGACCGTTACAGAGGTAAGCAACTAGTCTCCGATCCAAGGTTCTTGTCCATGTGCTTCAATCATCATAGGTTTCGGAAGAGACTGTTTTAACCGATCAGACGGGTTTCCACCTCGGTGCAGGGCCGTACATGCTCATCTATAGTCGAGCTGTCCCGGACGAATATCTAGGACTGTTACCATGGCCAGACCATATTATGGTACGTGCACTACTTCTCTCATTGCCGCCATGCGCACACACCTATACATATCTCCAGAGGGAAGTTGAGCGGCACAATCAACTATTCCTTGAATCCGTGGAGCCAGAGGCGGTAACTCAGACCATCCAAGTCTCCATTCCGTCCTCCACGTCCGCATCCGGGTTCAATACGCCGCCGGAAGCCCCCATCACTCCGGGGGAGCGCATGGACTTGAGCAATTGAGCTCAAAGTTAGAGGTAGCCTGATTCGGCATAATGGTACTACCCATCAGGGGAAACGGCTTTCTTTGTTATTTCTTTGTTATTATCTAGTACATCGCTCTTTTTACAATTGGACAGCGTACGAACTTCTGATGGATAGCGATAGTGACTATTTTCGGCGACTTGAGGGGTCAGTCAGCCCTGTCCTTCTTCGCCGCCGACAGCATTGCTCTTGTGCTTAGGAGTGAATGTCCACGATTCCGGGGCAGGGCCGAGGAACATCTCAGAAATTTTCACCCAATCGCGGCTATCACCGCTTGCTAGGAGGGTTTCTTCCTCCCGGAGTCAGAGACCCGAACTCCCAGGTAGCATTGCACACTTACCGAGCTGATCGCGTCCGCGGAAGAGAGGCGCACGGTCGTTGATCCGAGGTGGAAGATATTCGAGGAGCCCGATCGGGATGTAGCGATATTGGAAAGATAACGCTTCGCAGAGGTACCGGCGTGTGGTATTGATACCGGCCGTGTCGGTGCCAAAGTGGCTGGGTTGGTAGCATCAGCCAAAAAAAGACATGGTCAGAGAGGGGTGCAACGTGGACGCACTCTAGTCCGAACTCGGCATACTGAGGAAATAGAAACAGTGTGAGGACAAGCACTAACGAACGGATATCAAGAGAAAGTCCGACCTTTCGTATCAGTTCCAATCGCTCCCTGGAACTGATGTCCCATTCTCTTCGTTCCTTAATTTCGGTGAAGATCCAGGGTTTGATGAGCGCACCGCGGGCGATCATGACGCCATCAACGCCGCTGCTTTCAACCTTAGACCAGTAATCTTCGGCGGAGAAGGCGTCACCACCACCGAAGATGGGGATTCGCGGCACTTTGAATTGGCTGCTGTCACTAATGGCACGTGAAGGAGTATTGGAGCATCACGAACAGTCTTCGTCTGCTTCGCGTGCGCGAACGGCTTGGACACACTCTTTGATGTATTCCCAATCTGCTAGCTTTGTGTATCGCTGCTGTCTTGTCCGCCCATGTAACTATGTTCGCGATAGAATCATCTGCATCCCTTGCCGCATGCCGATGGGGCATGGCGTGTAAACTCACCGTCATGGCGGCGACATTCCACTCTGCGCCGATTCTGGGCATCAATTTGTGTGCATTGTTGCGGCCCTCCTTGACGCCAGTGCGCAGCTTGATGGTCAAAGGAATTTCCCCGAGTGCCCGGTTCATCCCTACCAGTATTTTCCCCAGCTTTCCTGCGGCATCCAGCACTGTAGGTGACATGCCCGACAGCTCGTTGTCAACACCTTATTGGAATGAGAGTAGAGAAAGGAACGTACGTGCTGAGCCACTGCCCGTTCGAAATACGAGGTCTATCGGACACCCGCAGTTTAGATCCACAAAGTCAATGCCATTGCACTCTTTCGCTAACACCTCGGCTGTAGGCACGAGCGTAATGGGCTTGCTTCCTGCGATTTGTATCCCGAACATAGTCTCGGACGGGTGTCGTCGGACCAAAGACCACTCTTCCTTAGAACCTGAAAGGAAAGAGGTCGCCAGACCCACTAACCGTTCCTTGAGCCCTCGGCGAGTAAACGGCGCAAACAAACACTCACTTTCACCGCAGGTGATGTCGGCACCAAACGTGACGCAAAGTCGTCTAAAGGGCTGGAAGTTGGGTTGAGAGAATGCCGAGGCGCGAATTTATCGCGAAGCACTCACAAGATTTCCAACGGTGGTCAACGGTCCTAAATCTAGGTGATATTTGATTATCCCGAGCTGAAGTGCGAAGGGAGACCACATACAAGTCTTGTTCGACCAATTAAGCCGCCTCTTCTCGGAAAACCGATAAGGGACGTCCGGGAGATCAGCTTGGGCATGTGCTTCATCAGGAGACAACTTCGTCGGTGCAGGCTCAGCAGCAGCACCAGCCAGCACTGCTGACACTGAATGAGGCCGTACTGCGTTGGATATGTTCGACTCCTCGATACATGGCTCCCCGAGTTCAACGTCAGGGTTGGCCGTGATAGTAGTAGCGCTGTCTCCCTCGGCTGAAACACCGAGTCTATTCTCTTTGCCTTCTAGCTCCTCGGCCGTAGCTTTCAGCTCTTGAAGGTAGCCATCAGAAACTGGAGTGGGGTACTGCGTTGTCTCATCGTATACTTCCAAGTACGTCTGCGGAATGAACTCTACCTTTTTCGTCCTGAGAAGCTTCAACGCCTCTGGAGAGATGGAGTTGTGTTCAGTATTCGCAGCGAGAGTAAGCGCCTTCTTTTCTGCGTCCTCGACCAATACGACCGTCCCGTCTTCGGCTTTGCGTACGTGACCGCCCAAAAATCTGCACTTCAGCCCCAGTCGACAAGAGCCCGTCACCTCGAAAACGGGACATCGGGTGACAGAATCAACGGAAGGGTCTTCTAGCCTTTCGGTTTCGTTTGCGTCGGTACTTGGTAGGGATACGAACGGAGGGCCATTGCTTAGCGTAGACGTAGAAGGGAAGAAAATGTCTCTCGGCTTCGCGTCAAGGTAAGCATGGATATCGTGAGAGAAGCGGCACCTTGAAGGGGCACATTGTCAGCAATGTACCGAGACAACAGGAAAGACGAAAGACGCACTCTGAGCCAAAATCACATTTTCCGGAACCTGCAAACCTCCAGCAGAGCTCAATCTCGTCTCGCACTTTCGCCCAGCGTCTCCCCTTATTAGAACCACGCTGCGCCTTTTTCTCCTCCTTGGAAAGCTTCCGCCTCTCTGAGTTATTCAGCTTCGGTTTTTTAGGAGAGCCATCGTCATTGGGTTTGCCTTCTTGCTTACGTTTCTGCGCTGAGCGATTCGTCCCTTCTTCGGTCGAGGCGTCGTCAACTTGGGGTCGCAAATTTTCCGCCGTTGAAGTGAGGAATCTAAGTAGTTGAGAGGCTTAAGCAGACAAAGCGAGTTCAATAAGCGATGCGTACTCGGCCTTGACTGGGGCAGTACCCGCCGGATACAGCGAGGCCACACTCAGACTCATGGCGCGATGAACAATTCGTGATAGTAGAGTGAAAGTTTGGTACAATCTTATCTTATCACAGCTCGTAATCGTAAAGTGGCTCTCAGTCTGCACGTGTACCGTCCTCTGTAGAGCTATTCATAATCACTTTTAGCATTTCTGATCCCACCCTCCCTGCTTCCTCAAAGCGCGATTCGAAGAACGTGGCCGTCTCTTGAAACCTCGACCTGTACAATTCAAAGTTGCCGAACGAAACGCATTGACTCCACCCGCGGGAGGCCACCACGAATTCAACATCGTCATAGCGGTGCGACACATCATAAAGTGCCGCTTGAATGGCGGCGTCCAACCGCTCTTCTGACCGAAATAGATACTCAGCGACCCCAAACCACATGCGAAATATCGGCGTCGCGGCGAGCTCCAGATGCTTGAAAGGGTTAATGCCGAGATGTGCCCAGCAGTCTACCATTGCAAGTAAGGAGAGATGCGAGTTGGCGAGGGGCCGATTGCTGTTCGTATGCGACTCTCTTTTTCCCAGACTAAACTGGTCCAGTATGCCCTCAGACAGGAAAATGGGACGCCGAACGGAGCCTTTGGAGTCGCCGAACACGGCATCTCTTGCCTCGTACATGCGCTTGCGAAGGCCGGGTTCGTCCGCCGCGAGCATGAGTTTAAAGATGTCCGTCGTGCTTTGGGCGTATTGCTTAATTTGGGTCCTCGCTGAGGGGTTGAGGATCGCCAGGCCAGCATATACATGCCACTTGTTCGAGAATATTCGTAGCATGATGTTGACTTTTACCGTCTCGACACCGCCGACATAGTATCCATGCTCCCATGGGTACGATGATGCGCTTGCCCACGCGGTCCCCATGCTACGCAAAGAGGTCAAATGCGAGTACCCAACCCGAGGAGAGATAGACCTACCTAAGGAATGCAGCATGAGTGACAGCTTGTGTGTTCGCGGTCAATTCGTCGTGTTCTTCGTACGACATGTAGACATAACGCGACTGAAAAGGTTTCAGGATGTTCTCGACCAACTTAAGCGCTTCGTCTGAGGCTCTATGCTTGATCAGCGCCTAAGTGGAGACACGGTGTGAGACTTCTTATTCTGATTGGGGCTAGGGGAGATGCGTACCAGTGGCTGGCCCTTAGGTGGCACAGTCGGCCCATGCATTGAATGACAAGAAACGATATGCACGTCCTCCGGGAGGTGCTGTTCAAATGCTTTACGCTCTGGCGCCTTAACCGATGTCTGGCCAGCCACGATCGCTCCAACTTTGGTAGCTGACGATAACGATCTAGCTTCGTCGAAGGACAGAGTGACGGCATCGCTTACAGGGTCCAAACTGCGCGACGACTCTGTTGATGGAGTCCGCTTCTACAGAGTATATGATGAGATCCGAAGTTCTTGAGACTCCATGTCCGTCACGAAAGACGGTTATCCCAGGGGTGTCTGTTGAATTCAGATTGAGTTGCCTGCAATAGCGATACCAGACTGGTGTCAAATCCTGTTACCTTCGTACGTCACTCTCAACGACTCATACATCTCGGGAAGATCACAGACATTGATCCTGCAGATATGGGCTTTCTGAATGGCGTGTAGCAAAATAAGTAAAGATGACTCACTTCTTCCACCCAGCAGCTGACAGATATTCAGCATACATCTTCCCCATCGCCCCCATTCCAATCAGCCCAATGACAGGTTGCTGATCTGTGGGTGCGTCTGGCGTCACGTCTGGACGTGTCATGTTGAAGGTACGTGTAGACAAGGCTGTTTGTGTTCGTGTGTTCGTGTACAAACGTACAAACGTTCAACGTTACGTTCAAGCTTTCAAATTTCTAGGTTCAGTAATCGGAAACCGTCTGAGTCCAAACCTCCAAACCTCAAAGCAGAGAAACTTGGAAAGGAAAGAGAAGAAACAAAGACATCTCGTGCATAACAGGTCCGTACATGCAGCCCAACAACAACAGGGTGAGTCCAAGTAAACACGACAGACATAAGGTCATGAACGAGATATGTTTTGATACTGCAACGACGCCGAATCGTATTCTTTCTGGAACAAACGCGCTTTCTGATCCATCATATAGCTAAAATGAGATGTCAGATTCCATGCTCATGAAAGCAGAAATATAGCACTTACGTCATGAGCTCAGTCACATAGTCTCTAACCAAACCTACACTCTCTGGGTCCATTGTAGACCCCGCCACCATCGCTGGTAAACTCACTAGCACCGCTGTTAGTTGTAGGCTCTGTTATAGATGGCAAAGGCAACGGACCAATCATGCGTAATAGGTGCTCGGCGCCGTAAATGGAACTCATCTCACGCTCTTGGCTGACTTGCACAGTCGGACCTGTTACGTACCGCTTGCGTATGTCCGCATATTGAGGTCGCTCAAACCGGTACAGGAGATTGGATCCCAGTGCCTTGTCAAAATACACCTGCAGGCCCGAGACGATCGTCGGGAGCACCACTTGCGGGTCACGGAGGCTGGTGGGAATGAGCACACACAGCCAGGGGTGCACATTTCGGTGTAACGAAGAGAAACGTACTTCGGAGGGGGGGAGTTTAGAATATGTTGCTTGAATTCTTCCAGTATCTCTGAGACAGTGGGACTCCTGGGGAGCGTGACCAACTGGGAACGCTCAGCGCAGTTTTGTAGAAGCGAGCGAGAGACGCACCTGGTTATTTTTCGTGACTGCCTCCCAGTCGTCCACGAGGAGCACCTTCAGTGTGTCTGGCACGACCAGCCGCATCTCAGGCCTTCGAGTCCCGTCATCGTCGTCCCGACCCCTTTTCGTGCCACGCCCGCCCTCCTTACGTCGCCCTCCTCCAGCTTGTGCACCGCGAGCCGCGTTCGATGTTTTGGAGGCGGAGGCACTAGTCGATGTGGCAGCAGCTTGCGCCCGGGAGAGGTCCTTCTGAAGGGAAAGGTTGGCCTCATTGTATTTGAGGAGGCGTGCGGTGGGGACCCATTCGTCCCAACTGCTCAAAAAAAAGTAAAATCAGAAAGACCAGGGATGGGGATATACGAGCGGGGACACACGTCTGCTTCCACCCTTTGTAGTGCACAAGATAATGCGGCCCCACCGTCTCCAGCTTCGTGTTCGCTTCGTCCCAAACCTCGCCTTTGAGGATTTTGGACTCGTAGATGAGAGGCCCGTGATAACAGAGCACGCGCTCACCCGCTGAGAAGGAAACTGCTGACATCGCGTTGTTGCTTTGTTTGCGAAGGCTAGTAAGTAGGCCTAGAGCCGCAACGTATTATGAAACAGTGCACAAGTCCCCGAGTGTCTGGAGCAGAAGACCTTGAGCCCCTGTAAGGTAGTAGTGGTCAAGCGGGAGGTGAAACGTTCTTGATGGATTTCAACCGCGCGTCGGACAAAATAGTATAGCACCGTACCTTGCGCGCCTCCAGATCTGAAAAGCTTGGTATAACTGTATTGCTTATCATGATCGATATACAAGAACTACGAGACCAGCACCCCTTCCCCCGACTCGTTAATCAAAACCAACTTCGCAAATTCCAGAAACCGGATGCCTTCTCCAGTCCTAGCATCTTCCGTACCCCCTTCCCCTTTATACGTCCACTGGGCTAACATCCCCCGAACTGACATTGCCCGTGGAGCATCGCAGTATATTTTCACGTAGTCCATGTCGGTGAGCCCTGACTTCAAAGCATTAACAATGGGCATGAGAGGTTCGTAGTTAGAAGGTGTCATTTCGGTCTCTCTGTTTGCAAGGTGAGACGAAGACGCGGCAGGTGACGTGGTCCCTTGCTGCGACCGCGTAGACAAAAATCGTCGAGTGGTGTGAAAGGAGAGCGATAACGGTCCAGTCACTGAGCCCAGTGTTTCCGAACACGAGCACAGAAAGGTCCAAAACTGCCGAAGCGCGCTGTGAGTCCAGACGATGTCACTAACGGGAAGATGTCCAGGTCCCAACCCTGAGAAATTTCCCAAGGTAATGCTGGCCCTGGAAACGTCATTCCAAGGTGGCGCCCCACGCACGGGAATTAGCCAAGCGACACGAGAATAGATGCACGAGAGTAGGCCATCGACGGAGGACGTTGTTTGGGGTGGAATGGGCACGAACGTAGGGTGGATATCAGGTGAAGAACAAGGTAATGTAGTTCGTGTGTCGACAGGGGCAGGAATGTAATGGGGCTTGATGGGTCGTCGTGAGTAAGGTGAGAACGGGCGCTAGACGGATCGTGTACCAGGGGTATGAGCTCGTCAAGGGGCCCCACATCTACGTTTACCTTCATGCGCTTCTTCGGAGGTCGAGGAGGATCGTCCAACTGGTGTTGGCTCCGATCCTGCGCCGGAACAGCCGGATGGCCAATCAAGGACTGTGAAGGTAGGGGGTTGCTGAGCGTACTTTCGAAAGGCTGGAGACTGTTCGTAGAAAAGATTTCGGAATCCGAGGGACGAGTGTTCCATTCTTTCACAGCGCTGAACGGGACATTAGCTGTGGTTGACGCCACTGGAGGTGGGAAAACGTAGGTGAACGCATTCCTGAGCAAATCTAGGAATAAGGATGTGCATTCAGAAAATCTGGCACATGGAACTCAAGAGTCAGAGTGCTCACGATCTCTTGCACGAGTTGCACTTCTAGCATCATGCGCCCGCCACCCAGCCATTTCGCATCCAGCACGAGTGATTGCGCGACCTCGAGAGACGAGGGCGGTATCTACGTCGTGTGATTCGTGTATAGCAGTATGAGTGATTGGAAACATCTCGTGAACGGTAATTGCGTCCTTGTCCATGGCGGAGGTACAAGTCGATTTATCTTGACTGTTCGCCAGAATGTGAGACAACCCGGAATATAGTATGTGAGTGCGAGGTAAGGCCGTTACGAGTGCCTCTGGAGATGAAGACAGACTCGTCCCTAGCACGGTCCTGGACAGGGCCTTCGCGGAGTCACAAACAACCTGGACCACTCCCTGTTGGACAATCTCCACCACTTTCCCCCGCAACGACCAGGGGTCTTCGAAGGTGTGGGAAAACAGCCTCGGGAAAGTGAATCGTCTCTCTTCCAGACTCGTATGCTTCGAGTAGCTTAAGGACATCATCAGGCGAATGGCAGGTGTGAAGCAGCTCGGCAAATGGACGCTTTGCCGGATCTATCCCGATATGCTTGGCATAGTCGGCGAGGGCAGCATCGAGGATGGGTTGAAATGTCATAATTGTACAGTCGGTGAAGAGACTGGCCCCTTCAGTGGGCACTTACGTGGGGGAAATGGCTACACTTGGAAGCCCCTTGGCGGACCAGAACCCCACCTCAGCGTCTGTCTGAAAGTTCAAGTCTGCGCCGTGTTTTTTCATACATATACTACTATAGCTCTACGAGGAATGCTATCAAGGACATTTGAGACATGACACCGAAAAAAACATATTAGTATAGCGTTTGTGACCATAATATGTCATTAAAATGCATGGTAGTTTGAGGATACGTTCACTTTTCCTTCTTTGTCTCTTCAAATCCGAGGGAAAAGTCTACATCGCCTGGGGTTGGTATGTCAAGCTTCACGCCTTCCTCGCCTGCGAGCGAATTGATGCTAAGAGTCGGTGACACGGGTTCTGATTCGACCTCAGATGCGGCCATCGTCGGACTTGAGAGCTGGGATTTGGTCTGCGCTTCCGCAAGTTCCTTACGTAGGGCTTCCAGCTCACGTTCGAATCTGATCATTGTCAGAGACTATCAGCACGAACCCCATGAATGCAACTTACTTCCGTCCAAAGACCTCGATGTAAAACCCTCCTCCGTTCCACACGCTCACACTGAGTATGAACAAGATGTATGTGCCCGACCAGAAAGGTGAGTTGTAGAGGAGAAAGACGGGAGGAACACCGGTGAGAACAGAGTAAACTTGAATGTGGTGAGCTTAGATGTCGTATTTGAGTGGTGGTTGCACTTACTAAACTGTCCTAGCATAAAGTATAATGTTCTGTTTTCTGGCGGCGCCTTGTAGAGAATATTCCTGACCAGACCAGGCTTGTTGATCATATAGTGCAAGGACGTGGTGCGTTGCCCAGACTCCACTTTTTTGCGACGATCTACATACACGAGCTGCAGCTGCGATGAGCACCGGTAGAATCAGAAGCAACTTGAGATCCGAACCTTCCAGTATAGCAATTGCCACACAAGGTCTGACGCGAAAGGTCAAGATAGAATTATAGGGTTAATAAGATGTCTACACTCACAGATTATGCTACTTAATAATAGCGCGCGCCATGGATCAATAGGAGCTTCTTTCAACGCAGGAAATCGTTCCTCGGCCCCCGGGTAGAAATGCCTGATGAACCAAGATTAGGAATGTCACAAAGAGCAGCGGCGTAACGTACCGGATCACCGTGAATGTGAAGGGCGCATATACGTGTATGAATAGACTGGTCACCTTGTCTGCATCGTGAAAAACGAGACTATTCCGCCACGTTATAACCGCGCTTGCGACGGCCCCGTGACTGAGAGTATAGCATGCGATGAAAAGAAAAGGAGACTGCGGGAAGATCCAGAGGAACACAAAGTTGAGAATGCTGACATAGTAGCATAGGTCGAATAGGAAGTAGTGCCACTGCAGCTTCTTGTAGGTATAGTAACGATAAGGTAGGAGGTAGAGCGACTGAAGGGTATATGAAATGTGAACATATCTGGAGGTGTCGGAATCAGATCCCCAACAAGCGAGCCGTGGACACTGGACTTACTGTGGGGCCAGACCAAAGAGTAATGCGGAAAAGACCAGGGACATGACGCCAAAGAAGAAACTAATCTTCTCACGCGTTCGAACGACCTTGGCAGACTGCCACGCCGTGCCAAGGGACGCCATGCGTTTCGAGACCTGCGGAAAGCTACAGCTGACTCGAGCAATCCTACTGGTCTACATACCTTGAGCTTTAATTTGACGACCTCCCGCTCAAAGTTCTCTGCAAGTGCATCGGGGCTCGGGGGTTTCCCTTTGAAAATATCATTAAGAGCCACCTCCGCACGCATCTTGAGTTTGTCCTTGCGTTTCGATATATTGCGTTGCAGGAGGTCTAAACGTGCATCCCAATATGTCTCCAATGTATCTACGAAGCGGAGTTAAGATTTAGGGATATCAGGCGGTGTCCCCGTCGCTATAATTGTGCGTACCCAGGAGTGTGAAGGCATTGGCGTACTCGGAGCCTTCCTCACGAACGAGGCGATCCAAAGAGAGAGAGCTCAGGTGGCCCATTGGAAAGAGTTGTGCGGAATCCGGATGGGACGTGGGAGAGGATGGTCTTGAAGGTTCTGCGGACATTGTCATTCATAGGGTGTGGTCGTGGTCGTGGAAAGAGAAAGAGGCGGGATGAGCGAATGTGGAATGGTGGAACGCGTCGGACACACGCATTGGTGCATTGATGGTCGACGTGGTTGTCGCTTAGTCATCGCGAGATAAATCACATTCAATGATCCATATTCCATCCAAAAGCCTGAGATTACAATGGTACCTATCCATATCCAAAAAGCAAGCGAATAAACCCAGTCATCTCTCACATGCCCCACTGCCCACTACCCTGACCTACATGCGCACTCGCATAGTTATTCGGTGGTTGCGTCAACCAGCTGGTGAAAGGGTTCCCTGTAGCTGTCACAGCGGGACCACCACTTGGCTGCATATTTCCGAATTGCGGGGGTTGTGGTGGAAACGATGGCTGGACTCCTTGTTGGAATGAAGGCTGCTGCTGGAACGGGCTCTGCGTCTGTTGCTGGAATGGTGATCCCGTAAAGGGTATAGGTGATGGCGTAGTTGATAGAACTGGCACTTGCTGGGGTTGAGGAGACAACATGCGCTGAGACTGCCCAGTTGCATTGAAGAACGGGTTCGTCCCTGGTTGGGAGAACGCCGGCTGCTGAATCTGCGGCAACTGGCCCTGTGGGGAAAAAGAAGGTTGCTGGGAATGTAGAGAACCAAATGGTGACGTGGTCGGGTAATGATTTGGTTGGAGCTGGGCCTGGGACGGCTGCTGAGCTACCATTTGTGTAAATGGATTGAATGGGCTTGGGCCTGAAGAGAATGTGGATTGTAATGACTGCGTGGCAATGCTCGGACCCGAGACATTGGGTACTCCTGGGGAAGAGCCAAAGCCTGGGCCTTGAGAGGCCAGCCCAAGGTTGGGAGGTACGCCTTGAGTAAAGCCGACACTCATACTGCTGGACCCTGTGGCGGGGTTAATGTTGAAGGGGGAGGATGTTGTAGGTGACAGATATTGCAATGGTAAAGTAGATGTTCCAGTGGTACCCTGTAGTGAAGCAAGGTCGGACCACACGCCAGTCGCAGAAGGCTGCGGCGGTTGTAACTGGGTTTGAGGTGGTACTGGCTGTGACACTGAGCGAGTCATCGAGGTGCCTGCAGGCACACCCGCTGGCAGCGTTGGTACACGAGTTGGTGCAGCCGGCGCCGAGGTAGCAGGTGTAAGAGAAGGCTTTGTTAGCGGTAGTGTCTGGGACCGCGAGAATGACGAGGACGATGCTGAAGATCTGACAGACGAGGCAGACCGGGAAGGTCCAAGATGAGCAGCAACGACCGCAGACCGATCTGGTTGGCTGAGGTTTGCCCGGCTGAGGTCTGCTCGATTGACGAAGCGTTTGAGCTCGTACTTGTCTGTTAGTGTCGTACATAGCCCGTGTCAGCTTGGCTTTGCTGGGCAGACTGCGCGACCTACCACGGATAAACTTCTCCAGTTCGCTGTCGCGCTCTGCATCTATCATATTTGTGGGTGGTGGGTTGCGAACCTCATCGGGATTGTACGTTTGGTTGGATTTGATATTCCCCACCTGCCGCATGTTCTGCGGAGCTAAGAGTTCACATCTGAAGCCTTAAACCTAGTCGAAATAGGCACACCTCCACTTGCTCCTTCGTCCACACGTCCATTGTCAGGCTTTTTCTGTGAATTTTGTATTCAAATGGGTTCGCACGTGTCGGCAGTAGTTGAGACGTACACCTTTGAGATATGTGTCCCGATTTTACGATGAATACTGGCACAATTCACGCTGTAGACGCTGAGCTACGTCGGCGATTACTAAAAGAGGGCGCCATACCAAATGAATATCCCGAGGTTGTGTGATGCCCATCGCGGATTTCTTGTCTTACAATCCGCGCATGAATCTATAGGGGGAAATGCGGAGAAGCACAACAGTCAGTCATTGTAGGTTTATTGCGGGACCAATAGACCCGCGGGACTTGGCTCGGCATTGCCGGCCTACCAAATAAGCACCATCATCTATATATCTACCTGGCATTGCAACACAGCCAGGATGGTCGAGGGGGGAGTAGGAACTCGTTCGTGCATGAGGCCCTGGACGTAGTAGAAACAATGCTCACCATTACCCGGTTTTATCGCGAGCTCCGAAAGGGCCCTCTGATTACGGTCCGCCGCAATCTTGCTCACAGCTACAGACATGGTGGAGGGATACTGGAAAGTGAAACTTGTAAACCAGAAGGGGTTGGAGCGGCCGTTGTTGTGGATGCAGGTCGACGTTACAGGTTGGTAATGTGACAGAGCCGACGTCCCTTACCCCTTTCTGAGCTCTAACGGTCTATCGCTCATGGCCACGAACGAGTCCAAGGCCGATCCCCTGGCCACATACGCAGGGTACTCATTTGCAGATGACCAGTCCTATCAGGTGAGCTTGTCTCCCTCTTCAATGCCTGGCCAGCTGGAAAAGCTGCCTAAGAAAGGCAGGTCTATCCACCCTTTACTCTAGTGGCGCCCTGGACGATTTATCCGACGAAGCCAAGGAAGATCTGCTCAGGAAATCGCGGGTGTTCTATTTCAACCAGTACGCACTTCCTTGTGCTAGCTCCGACTCTACATTCGGAGAATTCCCCTCAGAGTTCACGGAGGGAACCTATCCGAGTCCGACGCAAAACAACTAGAAGTTGTTGGTGGTGATAGAACACCTGATATAATATCGTCTTCAGCAGACCGTTGTTCTGTTCCAGAAGCTGCAGGCGTAGAGCCCGAAGGGCCAGTGACCGCTCGAACTCTTACGTTCACGGAACTCCAGGCCCTCGTCGAACAGGGAAAGACAGATGAAATTCCTAACAACAAGCACATACCTGATGCTCTTAACGTATGCCTAACTTCTTACTCAGTAACTCGGTAAGGTCATTTTTTGTAGGACGCCCCTCCCAGTCAATCAAGCGCACCGCAGCGTAAAAAACCCTGGGAGGTCGCTTCACCAGCAAATGACGTCAGAGAAGCCGAATGATCGCACTGTACATATTCTGTTTGTTGTTATAGCATGTGCCGCAGCCCCTTAAAGGAACTTGTCTTGTGCCGCCGTCTGCCGTCTTTGTTGGTTGAGCCGCCACAATATTTTTAGTGACAGAGTGGAAACTGCGCTGCTATCCGCATCGTTACGCGCTTTTAAACCCCAGGACGCAGATCGTCGGAAGCCACGGTCGAGGAACCAAGGACTTTCCCCTGACCTTCATCATCATCTAAGCCTCTGTTCTGCGTGTCACCATAAGGCATCTCTAGAAATATGGCCTCATTCCTCGACTATTTCCCCACTGCTGCTACGATAGCAATCTCGGCAGGAGTCTACTTGCTCTACATTGTCGTGAGAAACGTTCGCGCTTACCGCTCCGCTCCCATTAGAGACCTCCCTGGTCCCAAGTCGATCAATTGGTTAACTGGGAGTCTCCCAGGGCACGTCTGGGAGCCGGATTCTCAGGACTATCAGTTAGAGTGGATGCGTCAATATGGCCCTACCATCAGGTACTATGGGTGGTTCAATGTACGTCGCCAACGCCAACGCAAGCAGGGCCATCTCATGCGTCGCAGATGGTTAGAGTCCTTACGATGGACCCTCAAGCCTTGAATTACATCCTTAACTCTCCTGAGTTTGAAAAAACAGAAGACTCCCGCTTGTTTTTGGGAGAAACCTTGGGAAAGGGTCAGCTTAAGTCCTAATCAGCCTTATTTAGGTAATTCATATCTGCATCGTTCTAGGCTTGTTATGTGCCGAAGGTATTGTCATACGACTATATACGTTGTCGCCGTTAGTAACAAGTGTTTGCCCTCTTCAGGTCTAAAGCACAAGCAACAGGTAGGGCGATTTACCTTATCTGGCCTATATCATCAGACTAACTGCGACCAAAGCGAAAATTTATAGTCTGTCTTTCAAGATGATCATTCGAGTTTCTTTGCTGATCCCATCATAATAGAGCCCCGCATTTGGCCTTCCCCAGATTAGAGCGTTCTCACAGTTTTTTGTTGAAAAGGCCAACGAGGTCCGCTAATTTACCAACCTATCCTTCCAAGTTATTCAGTCTTTCATCTTCAGTTTCGGGATGCCTTGATAACAGAGGTAACTCGATCGAGTCAACCCGATGGATCGCTCAGATTGGATGCATTTCTTTGGTTGAATAAGATCACCCTCGACATTATTGGCGAAGCAGGTTAGAGACACGATTTACAGACCTTCTGAGACTGAATATCCATCTCACCAGGCTTCAATCATTCCTTCGGCTCCCTTTACCAGGAGGAGTCTCATGAAATGACTGAGGGGTTTCGCAAATCCACAATGTTCTATCCATTGTCTGTCAAGTTCATCCTCCCGGCATTTTTCCCACCTGCACGGCTCATCGTATGTCGCCCCTCAAAACCGACAATCGATTTTTGACATGTTGTCAGCCTACGGAGCGTTCCCAGGCGCTTGCCAGTACAGTTGGAGCTATTCGAGCTATCGGAAGGAAGATGATCTCTCAGAAGAAGTCCGAAATCCTTGCTAGCACTGATGCCGACACAAAAGGCGGTGTTGGGAAGAAGGACATTCAGGACCGCGATTTACTCTCCTTGCTCATCAAGGCGAATATGGCTACAGATATCCCGGAAAACGCGCGGATGAGTGACGAGGATATCTTGGCTCGTGAGTCTTCGCGTTATGTCTGCCGTCAACTGATCCAACGACGATGACAACCCCGATTCCGAAGAGGTCCCAACCTTCATCATTGCCGGGCACGAGACAACGAGGTATCTGAAATTCCCTTGTAGAACCGGAGCGTCTGGTTATGTGTGTCTGTAGCACGGCCGTCACTTGGGGTCTCTATGCTCTAGGGGGCAACTCCAAAGTGCACGATAAATTGAACGCAGAAGCTCGCGCATTCCACACGGACACTCCATCCATGGATGAACTTAATGAGATGACATACCTTGATTATTTCATCCGGGAGGTTCTCCGCCTATATGCTCCCGTCTCACAGACGGACCGAGTCGCCATGGAAGACACTGTTATTCCAGTGGGCGAGCCTTACGTCGACAGACACGGAATCAGGAGATATGAAATTAGGTGCGTGTATTATTTCGAGTCGCATTTCCGGAGCTTACAAGGCGGTACGTACACAAACACGAAGGCTGAGAAAGGGCGACCCAGTCCTCATCCCGATTCGCGCCATAAATAGATTAAAATCCTTATGGGGCGAGGACGCCGACGAGTTCAAGTAGGCGTCACCCGCTGGTGTGTGCCGTAGGTGCATCCAGACTCATGGCTCTCACAGGCCAGAACGTTGGGAGGCCGTTCCTGAGGCCGTTAAATCGCTTCCTAGTGTCTTCAGCAACATGCTCACGTTCAACGCGGGCGCCCACGCGTGTATTGGCTACCGCTTTTCTATCATCGAGTAAGTTCCTTATCACTCGGGAGCCGTGATGATGCCATGCCAACTAACACCGCACAATTATGATAGGATGAAGGCACTTGTTTTCTCATTTGTGCGGGCGTTTGACTTCGAGCTCGCTATTCCCCCAAGCGAGATCGTTGGGCGCACGTTGATCGTTTCCCGCCCTTTCCTCGCTTCTAACCCCGACAGTGGCCCACAACTACCGCTCGTCATTCGTCCTGTCAAGTCTGAATGATGTCTGGTGCAGGGGCCTAAGAAACTGTATTTGGTATATGGCTGGTAAAGTGTTGGCAAGCCATGGTTTTGGGTTGAAGAAAGATGCCTGTTATATGTACACGAGTTTACTATGAATGACATCTATTCCAGGAGTAAGCATGGTAACCAGTGTGTGCAAGGAACGAGAAATGAGTATCAGTAAGTAAAATGGATAATCGTCATGATCAATCGTCGTCTTCTTCCTTGTCGTATCCCCCCGCCCCAGGTCGGAACAGTGCCATGAGGTCTTCCAAACCGAGCTTGAGGTTCTTAATTCTGTCGCCGCTGAGTGCAGCAGCCGCCAGAGCGCGCTTGCCGTCCTGCAGTGCGAGGATACGCTGCTCTACGGTATTCTCTATCGTTAGCTTGTATATATGAACGTCGCGAGTTTGTCCCAAGCGATGGGCTCGGTCGAAGGCTTGATCCTCCAATGCTGGGTTCCACCACATGTCGACCAGAATCACGTTGTTGCATGCAGTCAAGTTGAGGCCTGAAGCAATGGGAGCCACGTCAGAAACGGTTTGTGAATACAGACAACTAAATTCAGTCACCGGTGCTGCCAGCTTTGAATGAGATCAGGATAACTTTGATAACCTTATTATTCTTTATCTGGTTGAGGCTGGCCTCGCGCTTGTCCTTGGACATGGTCCCGTCATCTTACCAGTGATCACTCTCAGAAACGATCGATATACATGCAGAAAAAAGGACTCACATCGCGCAAACGAGATTCCCGCATCTTTGAGGAACACCTGGATGAGGTCTAGCATAGTCGTGAACTGGGAGAACACTATCGTTTTTTCCCCCGTGGGTTCTCCGTCTTCGTCCGTGCGCGCCTCGATTTCCTCGAGCAACTTAAGCAATTTGCGAATTTTGGCCGAGTCTGGTGGCAAGTTCGAGTCCTCCTCTTTTGACAGCGACTTGCGATGGGCCCGCCGTGTAAGTTCTACGCAGCTTTGGCAATGATTACCATCCTGAGACGTATTCTCCGAAGTTAATCTTGTCAGGTATCAGCGAGCTGCGCAGCGACAAGGAAACGGGATATGTACTCGTCCTGGCAAAGCTGACACTTTTTGCCGTTGGAGACCCCGAGCTCCTTGAACATCGTCGTAAGTTCCTCGTCCTCGTCGCCTTCTTTCGGGGCTGGACGGGATTCAATAGCTTCACGGTCGGTGTTGTAGTCCTTCGAGACGAGGGACGGGTGGTTGCAAGCTAGCGACACATGTCAGAGCGAGAAAGAGTGGTGCGCATTATTATCGACGCAGATATACCTTGCCGCAGGCGAAGAAGTAACACCATGACATTTGTATAGTTTTTCATCACTTCGCCGCTCTTCACGAACTTTTGCATAGCCTCGTCGATTTTATTTTCAAGCGCGAAGTAGAATTCACGCTCGTCCTCGTCGAACTCGCATGGAACAATAGACAGATGGCGTTCAGGAAGCTCGATCAGCGGTTTGCCGTTCAGGACGTCGGTCTTACGGCGCCGAAGCATGATCGCACGAAGCACAACCTTCGACGAACCCGTGAGACGAGAGATGGCGACAAAGATAGATACTGACATGCAATCGTTTCATCGCGGCGACTGAACGACCACTCTTGATGGGTTTGTTTATCTGTTCATTGAACGTCTGCCATTCATTGAGTGGTTTGATACGAAGGAACTTGAGAAGAGAGTAGAGCTCTTCGACGTTATTTTGCCTGACATTTGCATTATTATCACCATAACCAGCGTCGAGAGTTGTCGACTCACAGTGGCGTTCCTGTCAGGCACCACCTATATTTGCCATCCAGAGCGGAGCAGGCTTGGGCGGCTTTCGTACTACGGTTCTTGATGTTGTGCGCCTCATCTAGTACGATTCGCCACCATCTCACTTTGAATAGCGCGTCCCTTTTCTTGCCTTTCGGAGCTGTCGACTTCTTTTTGCTTGCTAGCGTTCTCCCGAAGTGATCGGCTTCGGAATCTGAATCCGAGTCAGGACGTGACTCATCCTTCTTGTTGTTCTTCTTAGCCTTTGATTCGTCTTTGGCTTCGGGTTGAGATGCAGCGTATTCGGATGCGACTATAGCATAGCTAGTAACCACGACGTGTGCGCGAGTAAGTGCTTCTGGGTCTGGGAAAGTATAAGTAGCTGTGGGAAAGCGAAGCACACATCGCATTGCACGTACTGGTTGTCCTGGAAGCACCATGGTGTTCAACAACAGTTAGTTTCTTCGCCATCTTCGAAATCTCAGAAGCCCATTGGGATACCAAGCTGACGGGGCACACGACTCTGGTAAAATATCAAGGATTGCGAACGAATATCGCGGTGGGTGATAGACTTACAGAGTGGTCGCAGCCCAGCCGTCTTCTGCATCAGACTTACGAGGGCGGCCATCAACAATACGCGTGAGGGTCTGAATAGTCTTTCCCAGGCCCATGTCATCCGCGAGAATGCCACCGTGCTTCTTGCCACTCTCGCGCTCTGCCATCCAAGTCCGGCCAATTACCTGGTGGGGCAGGAGACGAATGCCCTCGCGAAATCCTTCGACCACGGCTTTCGACATGTCTATATCATCATTAGCGCTCTCCCCGTCTTCCTTCCCATCGAAGCTTTGCTGCAAAAGGTCCTGGAGATCTTTGTCTGTTTCGGCGGAAGTCTTTCGGGGCTCATATGAATATCCTAGAGGACCATTGAGCGTTTGAAGGCTATCCCACTGATCGACCCTGTTGACGTAGTGGTCACGAGAGGGATCCCCATTACTAGGGATGCGGATAGGCTGCCCTGAGCTGGGCCGAATGGGGGCAGTTGTGCTTGTATCATTTGGATGCCGCGGATGTTTGGGTCCTGCATTTGGGACGACCCTGTATATTAATCTCCATGAAACCCTTGTTCGTTGCTATATATTACTATTTCACTTACCCTTCATCATCAGAGACAGTGTACACTGTGGATTTCTTTGATTGGGTGCCCGACGATGTAGATGTAGTCGAAGAAGCGATCTAACTAATTATCAGACTCGAGAAGAGAAAGGAAGGGTTTCTTTGCCGACGCTTATTGGCTGAGGTTGAGATACAACTCGAGCCTTGTCCCCGCTACGCGGAAGCGGGTACAGCTTAGGGTCCTGAGCAAGTCTTCGGCGACTAGATAAAGTAAATGGTCACTCCTCAGAAGAGATGATGTAAGAATAGTCGTACATATCTTCCATTGTGCAGTGGGAGAAGAAGAGTAAGGTAAAGTAGGATCACTGGCAAGACGCGTCTATAAGTAGCGCGTCGCGTGTCATAGAACGGTCACATGATTTAGATAAGAGATTTGCCCCTGATATTCATTGTTGACGGTTGTTTGTGCCGTGTGCCCGCAGGCGGCCGGACCGAGAGATAGTTTGGCACGGACGCAGCTTTTCCAGCTTCTTCGTCTACGCCAACAGTCTTTAGACCTCTGGACCCATGCTGGTATTCGCTGATGTCTGAAGATCCACTAACCATTGCAAAGTATGTCATTTTCTATCAATCCTGTACCTGGATCGCACCACTTACCTGTTTGATGCAGAGAAGCGAAGGCCCTCCAGCAGGGCCTCAAAGATCTCCTCAAGAATCGCGATCCATGGAACAAGGAAGTTGAGTTTCAGAGGAGAAAGTGGGTCTAGTGTTCTCGCCACAAAGTGATCAATTCTCAGTGCAGAGGCAGCCTCCAAAAGCTGTATCTTCTCCTTCTCCTAACCCATTCAAACGCCAGGGAATCCAAGGATGCAGAAACCCACATGTGGATGCAGACGTCTTACGCTCTTATCTCAATCTATAAGTCCCGAATAGCTGCGCTCGAGCATACGCTTCGCGAAGCCGGAGTACAGCGCCAACATCCCCGAGCGCAGCGCTCCGGTCCGGTTGAGTATCGCAAACTTATGCAACGCTTCAAGCAATTTCTTTCAACCGAGGAGAGGTTCTGGACTCAGCTGGTCGTACGAATTCAGCGCCAGTTTTCTCTCTCTGAAGCACGTTCCGCCCTCGCCACACTCTCAATCACAGTTGACGCAGAACTGGACTCTGACGCCGATGCCGGAAAACACGATCACTTCCGCTTTCCTCCTGAGCCTGCCTCACTTCAATCATTGACTTCTGCGCAGCGTACAAGTCGCCGTGCTACCCTAAGTAAGGCGCTAGTTGTTCTTGGCGACCTCGCACGGTACCGCGAGCAGTATAACGAGAGCGCTACACGATCTCGTGGCGGACCCGAACGCGGTGGTCGTAGTTCCCGCGGCCGAGGGCCTCAAGCTGACCAACCTCGTGCAAAGACTTATGATAAGGCTCGTGCGTGCTATGAGTGCGCGCGGGACCTCATGCCGGACGAAGGAAACGCATCGCACCAGCTCGCCATTCTTGCTTCATATCAGGGGGATACATTCGAGAGCCTCGTGCAATATTACAAAGCGCTGTGTGTGCGCGCGGCGTATGACCCGGCTGCCGAAAATATGGGTAATGTACTGTCAAAATTTCTGGAAGCTTGGAAGCGTAGAAAAAAGAGCAAACCTGGACCACCACCACCACCACCACCCGATGATCTCAACCGGACGAAGACTAACCCTCCGCCGTTCAAGGACAATGTCATTCTTCTCCATGCACTGTGGAGATTAGACGTTGAGGAGTGAGTGTTTCAGGGTTCATTTATGTGCTTTGCCACTAAGGGTTGGAAAATTATTTCAACAGAATGGATTCTATTGCACCGAAGCATGATGAGACAGTTGTAAAGGAATTCTCGGAGCTTGTCTCCGATCGGGTTCTCTCGATCGACACAATCAGCAAGGTCATTATTGCCGCTCAGGGCGCCCTCTGGAAGCATCGCAAGGTTAGCGCTTCGGCTAGCGTTTCCATGGAGTCTCGGATCGCCACCCACATTCTTGCCCTCCATCGCGCCTTACTTCAAAGCGGTATCACGGAGCTCGACGAGGCGGCGAAAATAGTCGAGGACGATCTCGCCATGCGAATAACAGCAACTTTCCGTCGAACACTTCCCGCTTTACGCATTGCCAGCAAGTGGTTGCGAGTCAACTTGGACTATGTCCTAGGAGACACCCGCAAGGATATACCGAATGCCCAACGTGGCCTTGTTATCAGCGACATCGTCAAGTTCTGGGAAGCATACACTTCTTTCGCAACACGCATCGTTCTCGTTTTTCCACCTACGAGCCTTCCACAGCTGACGAGTTCCCTGGAGGAGGACTTCGACACGCGCGGATATCTACCATTGGGCGGTTTGTTGCCCCAAGAAGTCACCTCCACTGAACTAGAAGGGCAAGATCTTCGCGCCTCAGAGCAAGTCCATCCCAACGAAGAACAGCTCATGCGTATTTGGGACATCGGGCATGACGCGCGTTTAGTCGCAGAAATAAAAGGAACACAGATGCAGTCTTTTCGAGCTCAATTTTCGCTGATAGACTCTGTTCGAGAAAACGAGGCAGCTGTTGCTCAAGAAGTTGCTGCCGCTGAAAGAAATACAATCGTCCCAGATACTGGTTCGCATTTGGCCGCGGATGACCGACAGCTAGATGAAGACGCCAGAACAGAGACGACCGATCCAGTAGGTGACGCGTTTAGGGAGGTGCTTGGCGTACCTTCAGATGATGAAGAGGACGACGAAATTGTTTGGAACCCACGGTACGTACCCCCGGATCCGCTCTTTGCACGAAATCTTATTTAAATGGCGCCACTCCGATGTAGTCCCGTGTCTCCTCCCACTATCACGCCGGTACTGTCAAACGAGTCTACTCCGCACGGTCGTACTGGTGGCATGAGCCCTCTCAGCCCTCTCAGTCCGACGAGGCCAAGCATCGGCATTGGTTCAACGTCACCTCCGCGTGGTTCTGAAGTCTTTACGCAGCCACTCAGCACCACCGGACAGGCCTCAAACACTTCGAAAACGACAGCACAGGATCTCCTGAATAATGTCATGGGACTGGGCCGGCCAGCACATAAGGCCGATATGAGGTCTTCTTTCCCACCGCACTTGTCCCAGCAGCAATCCCTGCACTCTCCAGTTAGACCTCACCAAAGACTACCTTCATCTTCGCAGCCACAGACCCTGTTCGGTGGTGGAGCTGGGCCATCCATATGGTCTGCTGCTCCTGGCGAGAGTGCCCTTGGTCTCAGTCCTCGCCACCAAGGAAGTGGAACACTGCCTGCCTCACCTCTCACCGGGTTAGCACCTTTAGGACACACTAGCTTACAGGCCATCGTACCAGGCATTCCGTCGACAACACACGTCGGTGGACATCAGGGTAGCTCATCGGGCGTGTTACCCTCTTCCTCTTCTGCACACGGACTGTGGCCGCCGTATGACCATATGGACCAAACGCTGCCGACACACATACCCCGTACACCCCCGACAATTCCCGCATTGATCGAACGTAGCCACAGGCGCATCCCTAGCCCCTCCGTCGGGTTGAACGAAGGGTATGCCGACTCTGGGTTCCGCGGCTCCGTTGTCTATGCTTCCAGTCCCCGCCAAGCTCCATTGCCTGCAAATGCCCCAAGCACGTATTCCGCGCAACCAAGCCTGGCAAGTGCTTTCAACAATTCGATGGTGTTATCGTCGACAAACGACCCGCCGCACTATCAATCTATGGCGACACTCGGCTCGAGCAACTATCCTATATCCCATGGGGGCACAGATGCTCTATTCGGCTTTTCAAAGTACGGAGAGGTGCGCCGACAGCGCACCAGTGGCGTCTGGGGAGACGCTGGATGATGTCATGGATTTTTTCCGCAGTTTCATCTGCTTTCAGTAGAGAAGAACAGTGTGTTCCTTCCGATCGCACCGGGCATCACTTATGTCCGTGCACAGCTTGCACGCTCCGTGTTGACGACCTGGTGAGTGCTTCGGGCAGAGATGTTGGCTTCGACGGCTATTTAGGCCCACGACCTTGCCCAGCAGTGGTCCAGGGCTCCGTCGACAGCGGGCTTGGTTATGCACTCTTTTGCCTGCTTCCTCTTTTCTGTAGGTCATCTATCCGTACCAGTTTGTTTTCGTTTTCTGTCTCGCGCGCACATCTGCAAAGAGGCCTCCTTGTCTTACCGTGTTTCATCTAAACGAATTGATGTTCTTCGAACCTCTTAAATCATGCTGGGAAGATGGACAGTAGGGCGTGAACCATGAGCCAGAATTAGACGCCCCATGAGGCAACCTCGTTACATCAATACAGATAGACAGTCGCGCTTTTTTCCCAATCTCGCACATCGTTTCCCCATCTATCGACATATCTTGACAGCTGTACAGCAAAGCAAAGCCTTTAGATGCCTCCGGAAAGGGTGCCCCATCGTAGCGGATTCAAACGCGAGGTACAATTTCCCCGAAAGACGACTCGGTATTTCAAACAGGAAACTCCCTTACTCAAGCCGCTGCACGGAGCAGGTCCTCGCTGCAGGGTGGACTACAACCCGGAAGATGACGGTCCATGGACGATGGTGCAGATCATGCGCATCGACGACAATGAAATCGAGCACTTCACATGCGCGATGCCGCGCTACTACGCCGTCCCTCTCATCCTGCTCAACAAGCGTCTATCGTACTTCGAGGCGCAGTGCGCTCCCGACGGCACGCCTCTCCCACGCGGGGACGGATCTCACGGACTTAACTTGCGAGAGCTTAGAGAATACACATATTTCTGGCGGCTGCGCACCAGCTTCCTGCAGGCCCTATTCGACATGAACCACGAAAAGGAGCTCGACGAGGCGTGGCAATGCGACCGGATCCACGGTTACGTGCACCGTACGTACAAGCGCTACGGACACGACAAGATCCAACGGCACGCGTACTGGAAAGACGAGGTCGAGGCGGGCCGCACGCCATACACGACGCCCGTCCTCGCGGAGATGGGTACGTTGTCCCGCTGCGCCGTCGTCGTCCGTCCCAGTTTGGCGAGCGGGCCCGCTGATGTATTGTTTTTCCTGCAAATAAGACTGGGGAGCTTTCCTTGCCGAGGAAATGAACACCAGCACCCGCCTCAACGCGTTCCTGTGGAATCGCGTCACCCAGGGGTACGCTCGCCTCGTGCAGGACGGCCCACCGTACGCGAGCTGGCAGGCGTGGCGCAGGGGTGGCCCTAGCCGAGATCTATCCGCTGCGCTGTATCGCACGCCGCCTCCGCCTTCCGTTCCCTCGCGTGCGGGGCCCAGCCGTACGTCCGAGGTGCCAGACAGCGCCGCAGAAGAAGAAGATGAGGTGGAGATGGAGGAGGAGGGCGGAGAGACCGACGCCGCTGCCGCCGAAGCAGGTCGTAGTGCGTCGCGAGGAAATTCTGATGCCATAAGATGCAGCGCCACAATCTTCGACTGTGATAACAACATAGACTGCGGTGATAGCCAAGCGGTGAACTTAGATAGCCCCAGCGTTAGGGCGCTACAGCTCCCGAACCTGTCGCGAGGGGCAAGCCCCGCTGCGGCAAGCACAGATGGCACAGCGGAGCCCGGCCATCGGCGGATATTATTCGCGCTCGACGTGCCCAACGGTGTGGCAGTGACTGACCTCCTGTGTCAGGTCTCTCGTGTAGAGGATGTTGGCGATGAGCACCGTAAGTCGATAGCACCGCGTACAGGTCTTGGCGCTAATTCTGCATGCAGAGACGAGAGTTAGGGTTCAGTGCAATAAGACGAAACAAGGACAGCGTTGAGCTAGCTGCAGGGTCGGAGACTCAGGTTTGATTTAGTCGAGTTCGGGCAGTGTATCAGGGGAGATATATGTAAATACTGTGTTAACTGTATTGATAAGAAAACGAAGAAACGAACGATGCAATGTTTGATGATAAAGATGTACAGTGCATGCAGAGTACGAGAACGAGAAGTCTGAATAACGAATGGTGTGTCGCAAGGACGTGAGCAGATTGAGAGATGAATATGAATAAATGAAATGAATGAGTGTCGTGGTCATGAGTAGAATCCACGCGCGGGATCTGCAAAAGAAGCCCATGAGAAACAAATATGAAATGAGCGCGTCACCTTCCCGTTCCTCCACGCGTAAGTCATCGACGAGCTACCGCCCGCGGCGCTCATGGTACCGTCACAGACGCTTCGCTCCAGCTGCAGCACGCAACTTATCAAGTACCTCGTCCATGCCCTTCAGCCCGACACGCTCCCGACGCGAACGATCTCCCTCCATCACCTGCTCAATGCTCACCACAGGACTGTGAGGCAGTGTCGTCGCTGGTGGGGTTTGTGTCACAACCTTCTCGTGGCCAGCAGATTGATCCGTCGACGTTGAAAGCCTCTTCAGCGCACGCGACGCGCGCCTCTCGTCTTTCTTCCAACGGCGCTCCGCGTCCGTCTCAGCTGCGTCCTCGACTCCTATAACTGTGCGCTCGGGAATCGCGTCCAGGGCCTGGTCCTCGGACGCGCGTGCGCTCGGGCCTGGACCAAAGCGCTGGGTGATGCCAACTTCGCTACCACTACCTTCAGAAACGCTCTCAGCCGGATAGACGCTTGAGTAGGCGCTAGAATGGCTCAAACGCGACTGGTTGGCCGACGCGCTGCCAGTACCATACCCCGATTCGGACTCGGCGCGCAGGTAGCGCACCGCAGCTTGTACCTCTTCTTGAGACTCGTTGATCTCACCGCTCGGACGGCGCTCTGTGAATGCCGTAAAGCCAAACTCCTCTTTCTTCTCTCCTCCCCAGTTAACGACAAGCCAGCGCAGCCCACGAATCTCGCGCTCACGCCGCCGTACAACACGCTCCACGCTATCCAGTTGTGCGCGTAAGGACGCAACCTCTGCACGAAGGTCGGCATTTTCGGTCTGCAGCGCGAAGACATTCGCTGGCGTGGGAGGAATAGGCACAATTGCACGAGAAGGTGGTGGTTGTGGAGATGACGTTGGCTGCAGGGACGACGAAGGCTGTGACACAGTTGTTGATGTTGATGCCGAGAAGGAGGATGGGGGAGCGTAGGGGGGTGATTCGTGCGATGTATGTGATTGTACAAGCGGGGACGGGACAGTTGGTGAAGACCGCTTCGATCCTGACCGAAGGGGCCACGTAGAATCCTTGTTCTTGTCTTTATTTGCAGCCTTTTCTTCCCTAGGTCGCCGTGTGCTCCCGCTGGCCGTAGCCACGATGGCGGGTGGAGACCGAAATGCGGATGGTGCAGTGGTTCCTAAGGTGGATGTGTTTGAGGAATCGGTGGCATTAGCACCACTGCCAGAAGCGGACGCGTGTGACGCTGATAGCGGGGTGGCAGGTACGGTGAGTGTGCGAGTCGAGGATTCACTAGACGACGGCGAACTTGTAGACCGGCTGCTGGCTTGTCGCGAGCTTTCAGAGGATGCACGTGAGAGGCTCGGCCTGGGAACACTCGGCAATGGTTCGGCCGGCGGGGGGGAACTAGAGCCTTGCCCTACCCGATTGGTTAGTGTTGAAGAGGCGGCTGTCGACGGCGACTTGGAACGGTTTGAGGGTGACGTTGAGGTCGGGACTGATGACGACCGCGTAGCTGCTGTGGCGGAGGAAGAAGCCGGTAAGTTGGCGCCAATAGATGATCCCGCAGCGGTCACGGTGAGCATACGAGAATCGGAGGCCGCACGGGCTCTCAGTTTGGTTGGTGCCTGTTTCAAAACAGTACATTGAGTATTGGTATAGTTCAGTAAAATGCCTACTCACGGCAGCTCTGGAGTCTTGGGCGCTAGCATGTCCTGGGGGGTTGATCGGGGATGTATTGGCGGCTTTTGGAACTACAAGCCACGATGCGTGCTTCGTGCTGTTGCCGGCTATGCCCGGCTCCGGCAGTTTCCTCCCGGGCGTCTCTGGGGGTTTCAAACTCGGGGGACTCGCGCGTTTCGCAGACGAGTGAGATGACGGTGCTGGGCGTGGTGATGGGGTGCGCTCAGACGTTGGGAGCACAGAGGGTGACGACTTTGACAATGAAATGGCAGGTGACTTCGGTGAGGGCGGGGATAGAACCCGAGAGCCTGTCAAAGAATTAGGTGACCGAAGAAGGCCAACCCGTACCGTGGCAGCACGCGACGCGAAGCTCGAGTCATTGCCGCTCCCCTGTCCTGATCTTGTCCGAATCCTGAAACCGAGCCCGAGACCGGTTGCAGCGGACTCTGATCCGCTGGCACTAGTGTATCCATGCGCAGATTCCGACGCGCTTTCACTCCCCGATGTGAATCTGTGCGATGGTGATCGCGGCGACGACATTGCAATCTTGCGACCACTGGGTGTAGGTGACTTGGCATCGTAGGGGCCAGCTTGGCCAGGAAAGTAAACGTTGGCACTGCCTGGTGTGGTGGGAGTACCAAATTCGGTGAAGTCGTCTTCTGGAGGTGGTGGTAAAGGTGTGGTAGGAGGAGGTTTAGCTGGGGGGAGGACACGTGCAGAAAGATACCTGCGGTCCTCATCATCTGACGCGTAAGACCGGAGAAGCATGGTTGGCGTTCGAACACTGGCAGAACGCGGAGGCTCCGAGTCCGAGAATGAGCCTCCCAGCGCAGCGGAGGATGTAGGTGTCGGTGTACGCGACTTGTTCAACCCATGTGGAGATTGAGCAGAGGGCGGACGCGTCCCGGACCGCGTAGATCGTGGGTTCGTAGGTGAAGTTGAGGAACGTTTGGAAGAGGTGTCATCAAAAGTAGGTAATGGTGTAAAAGATGTGGAAGGAATGGTAAGCTGCGGAAGATGTGACCGAGCTGGGTGTGGCTCCGTGGGTGAATGTGAGGTTCTACGCGTCGAACACGTGAGCAGTCAGCGTGAAATTTTGACAGACGGAAGACGTACGTGTTCGTTGAAGGCCTGGGGGTAGGCACGGGAGTGAGTGTGGGAGAACGCTGACCAGGACGAGGCGCGGGAGACTTTTTCCGCAGACCGAAGAGGGGAATCTTGCGCTTCGGCTTGTTTGAGGAATCAGCAGATGGAGGAGGTGCGGAAGAGTGCTGACGGCCACGGAAGAGGTCATGGAGTTCGGAGGTCTTGGAGCGGATCTTAGCGGAGGCAGTCGAGGGACGGGAGGAGGAGGCCATGTATGGGGAGCGAGAAGGAGGATGCCTGTGCACGGGGGAGTGTCGTATGTATATGCGCACTAGACATACTAAGTTCACTGGGCGCCTCTGCACTCTCTTACGGTTACGGATTACGGCGCGGCGGTATTAGTCGCATCTTTTGTTTTTCTCTGTTTGTGTCGGAAATGAATTCCCCAGATCTCAACAAGTACCGATCCCCCGGTACGGGGACTGTCCTTACCTCATCAATCCCTTTCTCGTCCGCACTTCCCACTCGGCCTTTTGACGACGCCGTCCATCTTTCAGCCCTTCACATTCTTCCACCTTTTTATTTTCTATTTATTTCGCCACTCGTGTCGTCATTCGTCTGACGCACTCTAATTAGCTTAGCCGACAAGTCTAGCAACCGGTTCAAGTATAATCACTTGCTCGTCTTCGTCTATGTATCCACTTTACTTCGGCCGATCGAATTTCTGGCTCGGTTCACTTCGTCCGTCTCTCGTTCTCGTGCCCACAATTTTCATAATTTTCGCTCCACAGGTTTCTGTACTTGTTCTATGTATGGCTATACCTCCCTAGTTACAATGTTGGTCCAGATCCAGATTGTCTTTTGGATTTGCTCACACAGCCTATCAGGTCGACCCTGATCCGCGTAATCGTGTGCTTGCCTGTTCACTCCCGAAATGCATCTTGACTACGTGCCACTGGCGTTCGTTCGAGTTTCATTGTTACAAGCACCGCAGTGCCACCGTAACCAATGGAAGCGTTGACTGAGGGAAGGCCCGGTCTTGTTATGGTGCAACGTCCATGCCAGTGATCCACTGGTCGACGCATGTTCTCGAAAAGGCGTCAGCTATCCTCGGGCCCCTTTACGAAGTCTTCTTCGACTTCTGGCCTGTCCCCAAATCCGTTCAGCCCAGACCCGCGAGAAGAACCAAGCATTGGGCGCTCCGCTAGTTCGGATTTGTGTCGGGACTCGGAAGCCATCCAGTGAAAGTTTCGACAATGAAATACGTGCGTTATGTCCATCATGCTTGAACCACGTTAGAACCCTAAACAGCCTAAAGAGTCATGGGTTTTCTCTTCTCCTCAGCTCTCTCAATAAAATGAAGACGTGCTCATCTCATGGCCGGCGTCACCTGTGAAGTCTACATTCTCACTGCCGACGTTCGCTCGCCTTTCTATTGGCTTCTCTGTCTCGTGAACGCGTGAACCCTTGTTCCTCTGCCGAATAGATCACGACATGGACAGATCTGGTAATTAGCCTCAGCACCCATGGCCCTTCTAGGCAGTTCTCGCCCAGAAGCACCCCGCATTAGGCAAATAATGGGCTATCACGACAGAATCAGCCACGATCAACACAAGGAGACGCCTTGGGTGCCGGAACCAGCAAACGCAACTGCAATCGCTTATACCTGTACCTTGTTTCCCAGTGTCAATGTGCTTTGTATAGATAACGCCCGAGCTTGACTCGTCTAATTGTTCTACTTCTGCCCCTGGGGTCCTCCTCACGAAGGCACATTCCGGTAGTGTTGGGCTTCTTTCTCTCCACACGACCCTGTGATTTGATGTGCCAATAAATAATCATTTTTTCCGCCCTGTCATGTGCTCGCGTTCATCTTATTTCTTCTCAAGCTTCTGACGCGCACACCAGCGTCAACGGATCACTTCACAATGCTCTTAACCCACGCTCTTTGTCCCCAAATCGAATGGAAGGGCCCCACTCACACAAGGCAGCGTACCGCGGCCTGTCTATCTGTCTTGCGGCGACATTTCTCTTCGGGTTTCTCCAGTTACGGCTGCTGCCTAAATTTCCGACTCGTGGCTTCTCTTGCCCCAGCGCTTCTTACGTTTCATCCGGAAGCTTGGCTGCGAGACTGAACGCGTGGGATTCTGCGCCTAAACTGGCACACTGAACCGTGGTTCAGTTCCGTGTGGCCCATGATTGCATGAATGACCGCTGGATGTCTCCACTCACGTCCGGTCGTCTCCGCCACACAAAACACCCACGGATCCTAGTACAAGCCCCTATCTCATCTCGCTAGGAAGAAAGCATATATACAAAAACGACATGACAAGACGGACCACCGCTTTCCGGCACGGGACACATATGTTTTTATTTTTATTTTGGCACCCCTGCGGGATATCTTAAGTGATGCGCGATGACTTGTATGTTTCACCGGGCGTCGTAAGCGGCGGCAGTGTCTTGCCTCATTATGTTTTCTTTGAAACTGCTGTGTTTGGTGGACCTCAACACGACTTGGTGCCTGGGGTGAGGTGTGTTAGATAACCGAACATGTTGCCCAAATGCAGTACTCCTCGAGGCTGACGGTGCCTCAGCAGTACACTACGCGATGCTAATGGTGACCATTCGCTCCGAGCCAACGACGATCTCTTCCTAACGTGCTATTTTCCGGTCCGACTCTCATCTTCGCTTGTCTTCGGTTCATATCCGCGCGTGCCATAGTTCACCGCCTTGTGCCGAAAACGCATTTTGTTGGTGGATTTCGGCGCGGATATCATGCGGTGTAATTGTCTTTCCCTATCTATGACTCTCGATCAGCTGAGGATACTCCCAGGCATGCTAACGCCAGATGGGAACGGGAGAAGGGCCACTGATTTCTCGACGCGTCTAGATCAGCAAGTCTCGGGATCCTAGCTTCCGACGTGATGGTGATGCTCCATCCACCCCCATTCGATCCACACAATAGATTTTCTTTTAGAAAATTCTCATTTGAGAACAAATCCTACTAAGGTACAGTAGGGGCATCAATCAAGTCATTGCGGCGCAGCGCCAGAACCTTCGAAGAAACAAGTCTGCAGCAAGTCCTTCTTACGAACTTATGAACGAGTCAGAGGTGAAAACTTGGATGAAACAAAGGCGAAGGAGTGAATAATGATAATTATGTTACTGTAGTTTTGAAGTGAAGTAGTCAGTGAAGAGCCCACCACCGGCGTTTGCCCTTCCAATCGGCCCAGAGACCTTGCGGATTATGCCATGCGAACCAGCGCCAGAAATTCCAGTCCCCGTTCTCGTCTGTGGGTGCTTCGTCTGTGGAGCTAACGAGGTCGAGAGTGACCACTGAACCAGAAGGTGCCATCCTGTACTTGGGCTTCTCGGGACGATAGAGGCCCCTGAGGGGGGAGCGGGCACGATGCTCAAGATACGTAAATTCGTCCACACCTCTATCAAGTCACCATGAGCGACATTCGAATCGAACTTTCAGTGAACACTCACTCTTCGTTCTCGAAGAACGGCTCTCTCTCAAGCTCTTCAAAGGCAAAACGCCTACTAATCGATACATGGAGTAGCTGTAGCGGAAATGATAGCGGTTTGAGCCCACCGCACTCCGTTGGAGGAAGAAAAAAAAATCTCACCCCGTAGAGTACCCGCGTCTCGTTCTCGGACATGGAACACCGCGAGCGAAGCCAGGCCCTCCCGCGATGGGCCTTGTACCGCTCAGCGTACTCGAGTAGGTCCGTCTTCTCAGCAAACAACATGCTCCCCGCCATCATCATATACATGATGCACCCGAGCGCCCACCAATCCACCTCAAGGCCGTAGCGTGGACAGCGCGCGCCTGGGGCTATCCACGCACCGTCATCACGCAGACCACTTCCGACGAGCTCGGGAGCAGCATAACCGGGTGTGAACACGGCATCGCGAGCATAGCTCTGGCCTCGTGTCAGGCGAGAGGCGTCGTGTACGTACGCCGCACCCAAGTCGGCAATCCGCACATCACCGGCGCGAGAGAGAAGGATGTTCTCCGGCTTGAGGTCACGGTGCATGATGCCCATGTTGTGGAGTGCGTCGAGGCCAAGTGCCTGATAACACAAGGTGAGGAAAAGCGAGCCAAGTACACGATAAGGGTGCGATAACTCACAATCTGGGCCGTCCACCGTCGCAACTGCAACGCAGATACGCCCTTGGCGGTGGCCTCCCATAGGTCACACTCCATCAAATCCTAAGGGATGTCGTTACAACGGGCGTCCCATTAAGAGCGGAGTGACTCACCATAGCGAAGTACACCCTGGTGGGATCTTGAAAGACAGCATGCAACTGCATCACGTACGAAGTCTCGATGCAAGCGGCGAGGCGCTGGTATGCTTCGAGCTCGCGTTCGAGGGCCAAACGTGAAGCTTTGTACTCGGACACAATTTTCTTAGAGGTGACCTTGAAACACAATACACGAGACGTGCTCAAGTCGCGCGCGGCCCAGGCGGTAGCGAAACCGCCAGATTGCATGCACTCAAGCATGTGAAATGGTCCCGGCGCCGATTCCGATGACGGAATGTATGATGAGTGCCGATTCTGGGACCGAAGCGAATATCCTGGGTTTAGAGTCCGGCGAGGAACGGCGGGGAGGGCGGTGATCCCATCATTGGGGTCTTCCTCGCATGATCTCATGCGAACCAAGGGAGCTGCCTTTACGAGGCCGCGTGGCCTTGGTGAAGGGGAATTAGATGGAGGAGGATTGGCATGGAGCTTTGGAGTTCGGGATGACGGCGGGGAACGTTGCGGAGGAATGTTAGTAACAGTATATGGTTCGTTGCTCATGTCTGAAAGTGGGGCTCTGGAGTCGTCTAGTCGCCGTTGTTTCCGCGGAGGTGTCTTACAGTACGAAGGTGGGGTAGGAATGGGTGGAGAGAGTGTGGCATCTACAGGAACTCCGAAATGCGGGGCCAAAGTAGCCCGAGGTCTTTTGAGAGACGGCATATCGGAGGGAACCACCTGCAGAATCCGTGCAAGTGTGGAAAATGTGGTGTGCTTGTGGGTGGAGCGATGAGGACAATGCAGGTGTTGTGGACGTTCTTTAATGTGAAGTGCGGCTGAATGAGCGCACGTGATCAAAGGGCAGGCGACGGCGTGGCCGCTCGTTGGGGGTTGGCACGAGCTTCACGTGTATCACGAGGCGGTGAAGGGAAAGACGGGCATGTGTTCAAACACGTTGAGATGGAATGGATACAGACATGATCATGCCTCGGGAGGCGATATGGATGATGATACAGCCGGATTAAGAAAAGACGCCGCCACGTTAGGGCGGCATGCCTGGAGGGGAAGTTCAGCGGCAAAACTAGTATCGGTGCTTCAGGCAGAGGGTCGGTATGACTTTGGCGGCACCCGAAACTGCGCGCCCTGCCGCCTTCGCCACCCGTTTGAAAGGCATATAGATCTTGGGTGTTCTGGGACGTTGCCTCGCAACAGCTGCGCTACGTGCTTCGAGTTGTGGGAGTAGCGACATAATCGCGATCGTAATGTCCTCGGGAAATATGTCATCCGTAAGAGGCTCTCCAACGAGTGGTAGCGGTACTGAAGAACGACGGGTGACAGGAGAGGATGCGAAGGATCGTGAACCACGTGAGCGCCTTCGTTCTTCGCTCTCCTCCACGACAGGGCTGAGTTGTTGAGCCCCAGGACGAGCACGAAAGCTACGGGTTGAACCAGCGGGAGAACGAGATATTCGCATCTGGTGAATTGCGGTAGGGTCGTGTGACAGGCGGTCATAAGCCTGAGGATAGGAATAGCCAATGCTCTCAAAATCTGCAGGAGTGAGACCGAGCGACTGGCGACTGATGGAAGGGGCGCTCGGGAAGGGGACGGTGTTTCCTCTGAAACTCGAGTGACGGGAGCGAACGTGGTGCTTTTCGCTCATAGCGACGAGAAGTGTTCTGAAAAGACGGTACAACGGTGGGGTCAACGGTGCTGGGAACACTGAGCAGCTTTTGAGGGGCATGTTGGGGGCGCGGCTGCGGCGTGTATGCCACGAGGCGGCACATCTCAGGAAAGTCCGATAGGGACCATCTTCCATCGTGGATCATGAGTCACAGAATACATGAGCAGCATACGTAGGAGCGAACTATTCGGAGGTGGCGCCGGGTAGTTTACTGATGGGTCCATTCTCTTCGCCAACCCGACGGACACTCGGAATAAACGCGGCGGAAGTCCAGTTGATAATTAAGAATCAGGGATGTTGGAAGGCGTGCGTGCGAGCTTCGATAGCTTGTATGAATCACTTGCGGACTGTGATGAGCCCAACCCAAGTCGAGACTGGCACGTTCAAGTTCAAGTTTACTTCCGCTGTCAGTGCCAGTTGCCACGGTGCCGCGGTGTTGCTGCGGTACAGTAGTGCATACTCGTTCTGTAATAGGCAATGATTACATAATAAGCAATCAGCGTTGCCAAGTCCAAGTCGACGAACGTACTCACAGTAAAATTTGACCCGGCGGCTGGCTACTACACCCAGTTTTTTAGATTCAAACACACTGAAATTGGTGTTCAAGTAACATTACCTATCTCGTCATCTCCTTCTGAACTTCGCGACTGCCCTGGTGTGACCTTTGGTTCTTGTTTGGTTCTCCCCACATCATTGTCCTTCTGCTCAAAATTATTCCGTGAGAGGTGTTCAATCTTTACTCCAGGTATTGGTAAGGTCCAACTTTAATCCGTGCCATATCTTCCGGGGCCCTAGGGACAGGTCAGACACTGCATCTCGCTCCTGATAATGGCACGGAAGAATGACACCAAAACTGGCCTCTTGATTTCACATCGCCATCAACAAGTTCATTCAATCACTAATGCTCTAGGACGTCATAAATCGTTCAAAGAGTGTACCTGGCTCTTGTCTGTATTACCGAAATGAACGAAGCATGACATGCATGACATCTAACGTGGTTCCCAGGTTAGGTACTTCAAGCATTGCTAACCCTACTCGTCTGAATCCCTACCTTCCACTGGCAATACCGTATTCATCGCATGCCATCGCCCTACCTAAGATCGGCTTTCTTAACATTGCCTCCACCCAAGCTCCTCTCCGACTTTTCTTGATTTCACTGTTATCAACTTATACCTAATACGGTTCAGTGGGATCTTCGCGTTTCGATTTTATTGGAGCGTAATCATCTTAAACCAGCATTACTCTAGGACAAACGTAGAACTCATCGTCGCCAATCGATACGATAGGAGGAATGGGATGGCTCTGCGTATCTCTGAGGGTGTGGGCGTGAGGTAGGGAAAATGCAAAAGAGGGGGAGCGCGATGGAGTTGATTGGACTTCAGATGGGTTGTATCTGACTTGAGACTTTGCAGTCAGCCCCCTCGATATAGCAACAATCAACTTCTTAAGACTAGCAGCGCACATATATATCTTTTGCCGATATGATAGAGCACGCCTGAAAGGGCATATCCCTTGATCCGAAAAGTACTGGCGTCATGGCGTGACAAGCAATGGGCGTGCCGGTGTACGCTTCATACCGGATCCCCAACGGTGGCCCCTCGATTGATGTGAGTGCCAGTGATCGTGAGACGGTACCGTGAGCAGTCGGTGTGTTTGTTGTATATAAGCGGAGTATCGTCGCCATTATGATCGGCATCCAAGAAAGCGGACAATTCTCATCATTAGCATCATCTTCATCACGCGTAAGACAAAGTAATAGATCCCTTCGAACAGGTCTTTGTTGCTGGTGTCTGTTTGTGCGGCAACTCCGCGCCTCATCCACACTACCAACACCGAGGCGCGCCAATCACAGTGGAGCCAGTAGGTTTGCTCGATTTGAGGTAACCTGGACTGGAGACAACTTGAGGTGAAACTGGCGAGTGTTTCGCCAAAGTGCCCGAATTGGGGATGGCACGGTCTTCTCTTTCCGACTTGACCACGACAAAGATAATCACGTTCATTGCTTTGCGTCCAGTCAGGCGCATTGGAGACGTCATGTCATGAAGAGGCAAGGAAATGGCGGGTCTCGCTTCATAGACGGCCGCATCAAACACTGGCACAGGACTGAAGCACAGGAGAGATGCGCTAAGGGTTCATGTTTCGTAATTCCAGGATATCTGATCGAGGCCGGTTACTAACCAAGTTAGTCCCGAATCCCGAATCCTGCTGATGAGCCAGTGCGGTGGGACATGAGACTGCTCGAGATACTGGCACTGTGGGTCGTGTATTAACTGAAAGTAGGCGTTCTGATCGTTTCAGGTTTGAACTAATTTTCTTCGTTCTGCATGTTGCCAACTCCAAGTTGGATCGAGAGCTGAATTCCCTTGTTCTTGGTATGAAATGCCTTCGTGAAATGCCTTCGTCGTAATGAGAGGAATAGCGTGGGAGCGAGGTCACAACAACGGCAAACAGTCTCTTGTACACTAGCAGTATGTCGTCACCGTCATCATCGCTGTCCCTCAAAGTCCACTTCAGCGGAGGGCTCGAACTCCTGTTCTCAAACCAGCGGGACCATGATGTTACCCTCCCTTCGATAATACCAGAGGGCAATGGGAAAGAAGGGCCCGTGGATATCAAGTACTTGATTCGCTGGCTTAAAGAGAATCAACTCAAGGATCGCCCAGAACTGTTCACCGAAGGCGATACAGTGTGAGTCCCACTCGATAAGGTCTCAAGTTAACTTGAATGTTCAATCGGGGTCATAGGCGGCCAGGGATCCTGGTGCTAGTGAACGATACAGACTGGGAACTCGAGGGGGAAGGGGATTACAAGCTGAAGGAGGACGATGAGATCGTGTTCATCTCAACACTGCATGGTGGTTAAACGTTATATGTTGTATGTTGATATCGACAGTTTCTTTCACCGATTGATTAACGTGTGACCAACACATGTCTTGCCACGAGGTGAGCTTGGACGTCCTGACTTACGAATAACTTCTGGAGTTACTCTACGAGACGCGACATGCGGCAACTAGCGCAAGACTCAGGCGATGATGGATGCTGACTGCATCAGTATACAATGTGTTTAATGGGCTGTACCGTAGAGCTTCATCGCTGTAACCAAGTAGGGACAAAGAGACAGCGAGAGCATGGAAAGGAATCACAGTACATGTTCACGATGACTTTTCAGTGCCGTTTTTCGACCTGTTCCATTGCCACCACCGCCTCGATGTGGCTGAGGGTGTGGGGGACTCAGGTGTTGGCAGTGCTGTTGGTTGTGATGTCCGTATATCCGCCGTCGAAACCGAGCTCGATTCCGCACGGGTGATCTCCTCCGCTAGGCGTAACCGATCTTCAAATGCTGCCCGCTCCTGTATTGCCTTATCCTGTGCCGCTGCTGCCTCTAGCTGAGATGCGGGGGTCGAAAAGCCGTATGCCCATGAGCCGGCGACAACCGCCGCGACTGTGAGCCCCTGCGCGACGATACGTACGCGCAGCCAATTGTTGAAAGAGTGTGACTGACCCTTGCGCATTTTTGTCATCGCGATTACGAGCGCGGCGGTCGTAGCAGCAGCTCCTGTGTAGTCGTTGACAGCGTCAATGGGTATGGAAGCTAAATGAACCAGAGAATGCTCCCGTACCAACAGGAACGAGCGGCTGCTGCTTGAATTTACGCAGCGCCTTTTCGCGGTAGGTTTCAGCCGAAATCGCAGGTTGCATGGTCATGGAGAGGATACACGTAGGTAGAGCCTATCCGCACCAGTATGGAAAAGGTACCCCTTGGAGGGTGTAAATTTAGACCCCGCTACTACTTGAACCCCGCGACAAACACAATACTGCAACTTGTGTAACTACTGCTCGGTTACGCGTCACATGCCCAAATACTCTGTACTCCTTCGTCCTGGCGAAGAACTCTCCTGACTGATTCTTACTATTCGTAAATCGTGACTGCCGCAAATCCTATAAAATTACATCCCCGGATTCGGTATAGTGAATTCATGTCGGGCGTTCGACATTCTAGTGCATCTGTGCCCACGGAATCCCCGGCTGGCAGCCCAACCAGCAGTCAGCCTGAGGCTGAAATGAAGGACATGATCCCTCGAGAATTCGAATGTGCCACATTCGTCGATGACCTAACCGCTCAGGGGGCTCCCTTGCAAGCTGACCCGAACGATGTTCAGAGGGTGTTAGATCACCTTCGGGATAATTGCGAGCTCACCCATGTATCTATGTTTAGTGACGGTAATTCGACTGCGGAAGACCCGCGACTCCCCTCCAATGGTTTCACGGTCGAGACCGGCTCGTATGAGCCCTTCGCACACCTCCTTAACCGCATCGTCCACTCTGCCAATCTTTGCCTGATTAGTCCACGCTACCTCGAAGCTCTTCGCTTTTATCCTAGTGGCTCCGAGATACTAGAAAAATTAGACTCGGGAAAGCCTTTGAAACCTGACATCTTAGGGCTTCTTCGTTCATGCACGCCTCAAGAACCGAAGGTTTCCTGGAATGACGTTGCCGTGTTCATCGAGGTCAAGGCCCACCTACTAGTCGATACGGTCAAACAATTGGGAACATATGCTCGCATCCACCTCACATTTAATCGACGACGGTCATTTTCCATTGCCATGTCCTTTCATCACAAAGAGTTGACATTACGCTTTCTCTGCTTCCACCGTTCTGGCATATCTACCTCTACTCAGCTACATCTCTGTACAGGGGATGGATTCCGAAGCCTCGTCGAGCATATGATTGGACTCCTTTCAATTAAAGACGAAGAAGCGTTTGGTTTTGATATGACACGTGTCAAGGACGTATATCGCCTCAACAACATTGACTATAAGATTGTGCGTACAATCCAGATGTGCGAAAGCATCCGTGGCCACGCAACAGCTGTGTACAGTCTCAAACGTGCGAAATTAACTCTTTGACTACACTCTCAACTCACACATTCCATCTAGGACAAACTGTAGGTGCCCGACATATTCCGGCTAGCTTGGGATCCCGGACATTATTACGCCGTGCGGCGAATGGGGATGTCGTTCAGGCGACTCAATTACCTGAGAAGATGGTTTACAAGATCTCGTATCAGAGAGAGGGTCGTCCTTCCGAAGGCGACTTGTTCTCAGGCTTCTCGCGCCAATTCGGGGTTGTTGACATCGTCGGGTACCACATTTGCTCCTCAGAGTCCTTCGGCTCCACAGTACATCTATTTTCAAATCCGCTTTTTTTGAAGATCGGCCCTCAAAGTCCGATTGGGTCCCCTGAGTACAGGTACTTGCATTGCACTGCAATGGAGCTTGAGGGTCTGCCCCTCCTGGATATTTCGGATAAAAAGTTTGGGATACCAATGCCAGCTGAGCTCGTTGAAACAATTCTCCATTCCATGATCGGCGAGTGTGATTTTGCCTCCGCTTTCATTTAATCTCACACTGCTCCCCTCTTAGGACACTTCAATTTGTTTTGTGGGGGCATCCTTCACAGAGACATCAGTTCTGGAAATATCCTCCGCCTTCAAAGCCCCATTGAGCGGTCCGGTGGCTACTCCATGAGCCTGTGAGTACTACATTCCGTTAGTGTACATTTTTTTAATTGGACATGTTTACAGTCTTGCTCGCATGTTGCCAGTAGAGGACTTTGGAGATGTAGATCTATGTCTATGCCGAGGTTTTCTAATTGACGGAGATCATGCAATCAGATGGCGCGAAGGCGCAATTGCGTCGTCATCGGATCGATCGGTTTGTTGCAATGTGTTTTGTGCCCTTTGGATCACATTCTTATTTTTATTCTGTGCGACAGGGCACACTGCCATTTATGTCTTGGCGCCTCCTTGATGCACTGTTTAATGACGACCAGGTTCTCCACACACCAGTTGATGATCTTGAGTCCTTCCTGTGGGTCCTGGTCTGGTCGCTTGTCTACATCTTGGCTCCAAAGATAAAAGATGAAGACTCGAAAACCCAAAGAATATTGACTAAACTTTCTAGCTTGCTTTCTAGCCGATATATTCCTGACATTTTTGTCAGAGAAGAATATGTAAAGGAGCACTGGCGAGACAAGGTCTTCGGGGACCTCCTCCGTGAGTGGTTGGAAATTGTTAGGAACTCTCGAAGTGTGGTCGGTCGACTTCAAGAGGCTTTTCTTGGGTCATTAGATGACGACGATGCCCAAGAAAGTAATTGGGATGATATGGAAGATTGCTGTAGAGAGACTTACAAAAAGCTCTTACAAGCAGGGTACAGACATCTCCGAAATATCAGGGAGTTTTCAGATTGGGAAGCGGTGGTGGATTTCAGTGGCGAGCCATTGTAACTTTACTACTCTTGTTCCTACTATGTAGTACTGTCTTTTTTTTTGCCTTCCGTTGTTACCACCATATCCAACTTGTACGTGTTTCAGACCGTCGTTTCCTCGTATACCATATGCCCGATTTCCCTTAAGATACTCTATGCCGCCGACTGAACTCATGTGGGGACGGATATGGTCCTTCCACAGGCCATGAACGCAGCCTCTCGGACATCGGTGTCCAGACTCCGCTGACACCGTCCTGATGCACCAGGGACCACACTAGGTCATGGTACAGCTTCGTGCCTCTGTGTGAAGAGAAAACGGACTTACTGTAACAAGGAATCGGACCAGTAGGTAAACAATCTGATCTTCGTGGATGTAAGGCGCCTGTATTTCACCTCAGCGCTCAGCTCGTAAACGCTCGGAGTGTGGGAAAATCCCTGTAGCCCGAATCAATCCCAAACCCATTGCGCCGCGCGAGTGATCCCATGAACATCAATATCGTGTTGTATCACTTGGTGTAGGCACCACTTCTCTCTGTGTGACATGTTCTCATTCAAGCAAACTAGCTTATGCAGTCACGTACCCTATTGGAGATGGTCGATGAGGTTGATTATAGACGCACTTGTCCCAGCGACCTCCTTAAACAGATTGCCCATCCACGCTTTTCGGTCCTGTGGGTGCACATCACCCGTGTGCTGTTCAGTTGAGCACCTCCCAGGGCTACAAAGTTACAAAGTTGGTCTGCTGGCCTGTTGCCGGAATTCTTTGGCTGAGAGCCTCCAGAGAGGTGTGGCGTTCTTGTTAGGCACGCCCAGCCAAACAGATACATAGGATCTTCTTCCCAGATATCACCAGCAGTCGAGACAAGCAGGAAACGGGGCACAGCCCAAGGGCAGAGGTTTAAAATAGCCTTTCCAAGAAGAGCTTCGCCAGGAGTATCCGGACGAGCGTGTGAAGGGGCTCATGCGATGCAGTGCGGAAGGCTCCAGACACCATCTTGAACCCCTTGTTGAAAACCTCTGAATCTATTTACTAAGGTCTATGCACCACAGTTCGCACCTATACGACGGCACAGGGAGCCTGAGGCAGGCGGCGTTGAACACCATTAGCGATGGATAGCCCTCATTCACCGGCATCGGTATTACTTATTTACCGTCATGTTTCCGGTTACTTCAAGTTTGCAAGTTAGAATATTATTTTGATGAATGTAAAGCAAGATGTAAAGTCCTCACAGTCAGGCTCGGCCTGCGAGGTGTCGCTTACGGCACTAGTTGAAAACCCTTGATCGGCTAGCCCATATAATTCGTGTTGTTGTTCGTAGATTGATCTGATCGTACGGATACAGGTGTCTATAATTGGCTACTATATTTGGAACGGTTAGAATGCCCATGTTGGTTCCCAATGTAGCTCGCTTGGCAACTTCGTTCCGTTGATCTCACGCAAAGTCAAACCTGCCATCTATACACTTCAAGTTATTGTAGCGATGATGGTAGTATCAGTGGCCATCATGTACCCGCGTGATCATCTATCAGCCCATGGGTTATATTCTCCTACATTTCTGTTTCCTCTTCGCACCCTTTCCCGATTTCTCATTCTGCCTGGCCTCTCTCTCTTACAAGGCCAAGGAGCATGTCGTTTCTCAACTTCCGCTCCGCCAGGCGAAGGGCCAAGAAGATCGTCAGTTTACGCCACCGAGCCCCGAGCCCCCCCACTCCCGACAGTTTCTTCTCTGCCCATGCTGGCGAGTCCACCGAGAGGTCTGCAAAGACCTCCAGTGTCCCTCGGGTTGATGTAGATGTAACTCATAGGCCCCTTTTGGCGAGCGATGTCATTGGTATCCGCGATTCCAGCTTGGCAATAAGCTCGAGTGACTTGCAGGGTGGACTGGTGCTCGCTGGGTCCTCTGCCGGTTTTTCCAAATCATTACCAGATGATGTTGGGTCAGAGCTAAGAAAGGCAAGGGTTCTAGCACTCGCGCACTCCGAATGCTGACCTTAGTTTTTCAGAATGATGCATTCGTGGGACAAATCGTGAGCGAGGATGTTACTCTGGTAAGCATTTATCGAGCCTCAAAATCGTCCCCTAACTTTTTCATGGCGCACTCAGATGCCTCGCCCGCCCCGCCGCACGCCAAAAGCCACGCCAGCACCAATCAAGATCCCGATCACGTCTCACGCTTCTAGAGTGCAGATTCAACGCTCGGCTGCAAAATCTGCGGAGCCACTTGGTCCCGTGAATCCTGGAGATTCCCCCGTGCTTGACGACAGCTCCTCAAACGTCTCGGGCACCACCCTTCCCGGTGCTCTCATAGCTAATTTGTGGTGCGTCCAAACGGATCAGTCACGTGATCATCGTCTGTCTCGACGTATCACTCGCCTGGACTCAGCCACGCTGCCGACTCGTGACTATAATACTATGAGAGATGGAGATTCAGATACGCCTCCTGTCCCACCTCTCCGTTCGGTCGTCAAGTGCCAAGCCATCAATGATATGTCAAAGGGTCAGTCAAATGTACCGAGCGGCCCTCATGACAACTCTTCTCAAGAGGATATGGGAAAGCCTCATCATTGCTCGAGTACATTCTCACACCAAATCTCGCCCATCCCAGAGCTATCAACGCCGGGTCCTTCCAACCCCGTGACTCCAGACCTTACCAAAGATTCGTCCACTTCTGCAGACGAGGGATCTTCTTCCCAACCACAAACGTCAGACTCGGCGCCGTCCGCATGGTCGGGACCGGCCTCTAATTCCTCGCCTCCTTCAGGGGAGGAGATCATCATGGTTCTTGATGTTCTATCTGCACCGCCTCCGAACTCTAAGTCTGCCCCTGAAGCAACGGAAACGACATCACATACCTTTCAGATAGAGGTTCCCACGAGCGAACTTGGTGTCGATGCATCATCTGGTTTGCGCGTCCCGCATACCGAGCAGTGTTAGTAATTCGCATTCTCAGATAGGTGTGATCGTCCTGACATTTTTCCAATTTTTAGCGGGCTCCGTCATTGACACTCGCCGTGCTTCACGGCAACGCTTGCGTTCGCGTCCATCTTTTTCTCCCTTAATCATTCTTCACCCTGCCACTCTACTTTCTAACGACGAGCGGCGGACATCTTCAGCACGTCGCTTGAGCACCTCAGTGGGAAGTGCTCGATCTGAGGACACGCTTTCATCTGCTTTACCTTCGTCACTGGCCAGGGTGCACTCTCATCACATCTCACGGCTTCCTTCTTTCCCCGAGAGTGCGGCCATTTCGTCCGCGTTCACAAGCGGCGGTTTCCAGACCCGGTCAGGTTCACCTGGTCCTCCCAGCCCAGACCTACTTGATAACATTTTCATAGCTGATGGAAGCGGTACCCGGTTGTCTAAGTACCATGCATTCTTCACTCAGCCAGGGTCACGGCTCGCTTCTGGAGTGCGCGGACCGCTGTCGGCTCTTTCTGGGAGTAGCCAAACGTTCCCGGAGACACCTAGCGCGTACAGCCCTATACTTTCCCCGAACATAAACTCCAAACATCCCTTGCCGTTCCCAGGTTCCTCGAAGCTGGGCCGCAGATCCAGATCATTGCATGGCCGCAGTCGTCGGGTGTCGCAAAAATGCTTGATTGCAAGACCTGCTACAGCAAATGCCACTATGGTATTGAGGACCCACAAGAATTTGTCGAAAGCCAAGCTGTCCAGACAATCTTTAGCCAGATTTGCAGTCGACAAGGCCCCAGGAGGTTCACCCTCTGTCCCTGGGCTCAGTGAAGACGTCACAGCGACCACCAAGCCTAGCGAACCTTCTCTCACAGAGGAGCCAAATATTCTCCGTGGGTCAGGTGATGCCTTGGGCCCTACATCGTCTGCGTCGATGTCCCACGGCGATGTAAAGCAGCAAAGGATCGAACCCATGTCCCCAGCTCCTTTTGTTCCCTCTCCTTCGCTTCCGCTACCCCCGCTACCCCCTCTTGTAACCTCAGTCGAGCCTGAGTCTCCCTTTGTCCCTCCTTCACCTTCGCCACAGGTGATTAAACTTCCGCCTTCCCCTCAACTGGATTCATTGCCATCCCCACCTCCACATGGCTCTGGTCCTCAACCATCGCAACCAGCTCTTTCAGAAGAGCACAGTGCTCCTCCTTACCGTTTGCATACGCCATGGCCCCCAGTCGTAGATCTGGTTCGCCCCCCTGATGCTGCTTCAACCTTGCCTGCTCCTACCATCTTTTGTTCGTCGGATGGGCGCCGAATTCCCACCCGTCCACCCCTCCCGAATGGGCCCCGTAACCCCTACTGCAGCGCATCTGGTTTCTCTAATTTCAAGCCCCACAACCGACTAGGGTCAAACTCCTCCCTGGAGTCCCTCTCTCGAGTGTCGCTTACGGGTACCCGGGATTTGACGAACTCCAGCCCCGGCACTGGCTCCAGCTCTGGGCCCAAATTCCAGACGTCCCCTCCCAAGTTCAAAGTGTTCACCATGGAAGCGGCAAGGTGGACGTTCACCTCTGACGATTTGCAAGCCATAGTGTCTACGGGGATCAAGCAATCTGCCGAACCCTCGTCCATTCGGCTATTAACCATACAAGCGGCATTTACCGATGTGCCTGCAGAGCTGGAGCGCCTCGCTGTGTTGGAGAACGAACTCAAGGTCTGCTACAAATTACAAGTTCGCAAGCGTGATGCACTACACAGAGCGGCTATCGCTTGTGCGGAGACTATGGGGCCCAGTTCCTATGCCCTCCGTGCTCGGCTGGAAGAGTTGGCTGAAATCACCGCAAACCTTGACAGGACTGCGGAAGAGCTATACCATGCACGCGACCAGGCCGCGCAGCTCTCAAGGATGCTAGCTGTCCACTCCGGTAGCGCGCTCGCGATGGCGCTGCGCAAGCTCCACGCGAGCTATCTCCGGCGGGTCGCGGAGATAAGGAGCTTGCATGAGCAAGTATTCACTCTGGAGGCCGAGCGTGATGAGGCATGGACTCAGGCCCAACAGGTCGCACGGGACCTGGACGACCTGAACGAAGCCTTACGGACGCGTGACAGCAGCCCTGGTGTTTCGCGTTCCTTGAGCCGTTCGAGCCTCGTCCTGGCATCTCGCGTGTCCAGCGTACGCGTTTCAAAAGCAGGGCTGCGGCGCAGTCTACGTGCATCGATGTCGAGCCAGGTCGGCGCGGGCCGTCTGAGCTATGTGTCCGCCAGCACATCAGCTCCTGCCTCAGCTTCAGACGCTATCCCGCCCGTGCCACCTTTCCCACGCAGGCTGTCGTCCCTGAATCGCATTATCACCTCTGACCTATCGAACCGCTATTCCGGTAAAAAAAAAAACACCTCTTTCACGCCCCAATCGCACAGCACTGACGATTGTTTTTTTTTACCCCTGACTAGTCCACCTGTCAGAGCTGTCGGCCTCGTCTGGCGCGCGTGCGTTGGCGCAAGCTCAGGCAGACCTGTATGGATATCTTGGTATTGATGACGCTGATACGAGACCTTCGCCCTTGCGTCGTTCCTCACTCGTGGGGTCACCCTCTCCCTTATCGCCTAAAGCGCGCGACATCCCAAGGTGCATGTCTGATTCCGCTGATTGGCGCGCGAGAGGTGGAAGCGCGTTTGATCGGTTCCAAGCATTTTCGGGGAGCGAGGTGCGCATGCATTCCCATGCCGAGTTCATTTGCTAGCACGTGTTGATGCGTCCCCCCAGTCTGATGCTATCTTGGCTACCTTTCATCACCTAGACGATTGAGTGGTCTATGGCGCCACTAATAACTTAAAGTATTTATTTTGTTCGTTGATCAAGCTAAAATCTATACTTCCTTCGGATCGGACTGCCTTGCTGTACGATCACGCTTGCTTCAGTTTCTACTCTCACGATCCCTCGTACTTTTGATCTCATCATTCAATACTATACATGCCAACCGTGTCAGACAACCATCATATCATTCTTCACACCACACATTATGTCTTTCATAAAACTGATCACAATTTCCGTCCTCATGACCGACATGAATACAGTCGGTTAGGTTAACAGCAAGAAGAAAACAGAGCATTAGATGGATAGCAACCGTACAGGCGATGTGACGAAAATAAAGATAACATTAAGGGATCCGGAGAGAGCGGAGCAGTCGTCAGTGACGAGCGCGCTTTCGGCGCACCCGGAACGATTCACTAGCACCAGCCGAACTCGCTCGAGACGACGCACGACTCGAAGTCCGAGTCCGAGTTGCCGGCGGGCCATCAGGAGACTGAGCCACTTCACCGCGCGCCTCACGACCACCCTCACCCTCACTGACCCGATCCTCTTCCCCCGCTCTCACCTCCTCATTCCTCGCGACTCGCCGACGCTTGCGCGAGATCCTCGGCGTGCGTTCAGCGCCCTCAACAGGCTCGGGACTCGATCGAGCACTAGCACCGCCCTCTGATGAAGCAGACGAAAGGGCACGTGATCGCGAGCGCGTGCTCATCGATCTGCTGCTGCGGGTACGGGAGACCGTTCTGCGGCGTTGTTTCGCCGTCTTTTGCGTGGGAGAGGGAGCGTCGTCGTCGTCGGGTTCGGGTTCGGGTTCCGACCTGTGTTCGTCGTCGTCGCCGGCGGCGGAGAGCGCGTCGAGTTCGCGGCTGGCACTTCGTGTGCGATAGGCGGGGCGTGGACGTGGGCGCTCTTCGGCGATGGCCGCGACGGGCTCTTCTTGATGTGGTGGTGGTAGCGGCGGCGGTTCTTCGCCTGATTGTTCGCCGCCGGATTCGTCGTCGGTTGTGGCGAGCTCTCTTTGCTTGCCTGCGGCCCTGCCTCGTTGTTTGGTTGAAGCGCCACCTGTTAGATGTGTCAGTATACTGTAGCGTCGGCGGGGAATTGAGGTGATAGACCTTTGGTTTTGGACATGATGTTGGTGAGGCGTCTCTCGTAGGCTCGTAGGGGTTCCCATGTAGAGGATGTCGGAGACACTTTGACTTTAGCTTGAGCTAGGACTTGGTCCATATAAGCTTTGCTAGATGGAGAAGACTGGTTAGCCGATACATCACTTAGACATAGACCGACTCACATCGTCAAAGCATCTCGGCTCTCCACAGGCACCAATAAAGGTTGTAAAACCTTGAAAAACGGTATTGAAAGGTCTCTCATCCTCTTGTTGCTATTGCTCTCGTACGCCCCCAGTCGCTTTGCGATCCAGGCCAATAACCGTGAATGGATGGAGACGACATGCTGGCCTTCGAGTTTGCGAACAACCGCCAGTTGGGCGCCACGCATCATTAGGCACGGCACGAGCGATTTAGCAAGCGAGATTGTGTGCGTCTCGTCAGGGGCGACATCTTCGAGCATCAAGGTGAAAGACTTTTGAAGGGTCAGTAATTGGACACGGCAAGCAAAGGACGTCGGTCTTGCTTACATCTTTGAGCGCGCTCGTAACGACATCGACGACAACGTCACCATGTCCCTTGTACATGCCTTCTTCTCGGAGAACGTCGACGACGATCTTCGAGCAGTGATCGAAGGCAACACCTAAGCGCCCATGGTGTGTAAGGAGAACGGCGCTATGCGTCGGGTAAATAGCCCCAGCGCGAATCGCCCTCAAAAACGTCGAAATTACGCCCATGAAAACATATTCTTGCTCGAGCTGCGCCCGTGTGGTTTGTTTCCCTGCGCACCACGTGGTCACGCTATGTCTAGACGAGATGCTCAGAAAATAGCTTACCAGCGTTGGTGGTCGTTGTCTCCTTTGTCCCGTTTGCTGGTTTCTTGCCCTTTCTGCCACCTCCCTTCTTGGGTGTAGCATCGTCGTCACCGGAGACACCTCCATCTTCCGATCCATCACCACCAGCGGTCTCGCTGCGCACCGCCACCTCCTCTGTGAATACTTCAATTTCCGCCTGCACGAATGAAGCACAGCGGAGTTGGACCTCCTCGTCGAGCGTCAGGGACAACAATGTTCTAGGCGAGTCTTCCGCAATCGAATCCTGTGGTGGGCAGAAGAGAATGTGCAAATTCAGGAGATTCTGGAAAGCCTAGATTCGACAGGTCAGGCGGAAGGTCTGGGGGTAAAGCAAGGTTTAGGATACTTGCCGCTCTCCGGACACCGTCGGTGGTGTTTGACTGTGAGCCCACGGCATATTCGACAAGACGTTTTAAGAGCGTCCCGCGCTGCTCGAGGAAAGTCTCCCTCAGGCGCGTGGTGTCATCTGGAGACGGCTGAACCTCAGTTGGTAATCGCCTGGCTTTCCAGATAACATGCAGCGTCAACACATTGAGCGCCTGATCGATCATCTATTGCGGATATCAGACAGGATGTCTTTGAGCGTGTGTTTTCTTTCACAACGCACCGCTTCTTCCTCTTTATATCCTAGTCTGCCCCTGTCCAGAAGAGCGGAAATGATGTCCCAGGCGCTGCTCTGCTTACCACCTTCGTCCTCTTCCATCCACGACGACATGTCACGCGCACCAGCCAACGTTGACAGACGAGCGCAGATCGCTCCGAGGAGCAGCACCTCGTCCTCCGTAAACGATGCGATTTCGAGTTCGTCACGACCGGCGACGGCATCACGCAGCGATGTCGCAAGCTTATCCTCTAGCTCGAGGATTTTCGTGTTATTTGTGTTGGACAGACTCGTCGCATCCATAAGGTGGCGGATAGCCGCTACGGCATGCGAGAGAACGACTGGCGACGAGTGGGAAGTGAACTGCTTGGCGATGTCGTCCCACAGGCTGGCATAGGCCTGAACGAGACGTGAGCTTCACAAATAAGAAACCGATCACATGACTGACCGCCGTAATTCTCATCTCCAGATAAAGATCAAGGTTCATGAGCAAAGGTATTGAGAGAACAACGGCGATGCGCGCCTCGTCCGTTTGGTGCTTTGTGAAGAGCAAGGGGAGGCTTTTAGTCAACGCACGCGTGATGTCCGAAACGACCGTGTCTTCCTCTCCCTGCAAACGTAAGGCATAAACTACAATCCAGCGCACTACGTTCGGACCGCGTACCTTTTTTGCGCTTGCAGCACTCGCCCTCGCCTTTCTAAGGGAGGCAACAAAGACTTCCAGAAGAACGGCTTCCTCGACCTCTTCAAGGCGCCATGCCTCCGCCACCGAGTCGGAGTTCGCTTTGTTGCCCTTCGTTCTTCGCCCCATGGGCTCATCGCCGCCCTCGGCGTTAGCTGAGTGGTCCAGCAGCAAGATATCCAGCAGAGTCTCCCAGTCGCTGACAGGCTCCACGTCTTCCCAAAGAGCCTCGACCGCGAGCGCAATCCTGCCTCGCTGCTCCGCCCCGACGAGTGCGGCGACTTCCCGCACCCGTCTCAGAGTAGAGCTAGCCGGAACCCCATTGAAAGAATCTTCATCATCCTCGGCGATTGCGGCTTTCTTGCCCAGTGGCTTTGAGAGGCGCACGAGCAGCTTTCCCAGTGCTTTGACGCCCACACGTGTGCGTTCCTGCTTACCCACCTTACCCTTCCCTAGCACCTCTTCGACGATTTCGACCCACACGCCTCTGACGAACTCGCTAACGGCCTTACGGACCTTGGCGTCTTCATCAAAAACAAGTATGCACAGCTCCTCGCGCTGATCATCCTCGAGTAACTGATGTGCATCGATAGCACCGAGGATACCAATGACAGCAACGCGTACAGCGAGCTCCGTGTCCCGCGCCGCCATCTCGACAAGACGGGGTTTAAATCGCTCAGTGAAGGTTTGTACGGATCCGATGTAGTCCGCGTTCTCGTAAACGCCGGAGAGCGATTTGACGGCCTCCAGGCGGACTTGAGTATTTGAATCTGAAAGGACCCATCCGACGTAGCGAAGGTACGTGCCGTCGAGGAAGTGACCGGGATATTTCTTGAACCATAAACCGATGGAACGAACGCACTCCGCACGAATGGAAGGGTCCAGATCACGATAGCGATTTACGAAGACGCTAAAGGGATGCTGATTTAGAAAAACGAATGGCAATGCACCCTGAGAAGTACGTACCTATCCACGAGCTCCTTCAAGAACTCAGCCAACTTTGATTTCCGCTCGCGTACCTCTGCCGCTCTGCTCTCCAGCTCTTTCTCTCTGCTAGTGACGGTCTTGGTCTTGTTTCCTGCTTTACGTTTCTTCTCGCCAGCCCTCTGCCTATCCAGGACACCAGCCTCTTTATCCACAGAGGCAGCGACGTCGCACAGCGCTGTCAGTATTTCTAGAGCCACGACAGTAGCCGTATGTCGAAAGCTTCTGAGTTGTGATGACGACATGCAGGTAATCCAAGTTTGAATGGTCTCCATCAAGTCTGTCGTATATAGCGCACCAATCTCGGCGGCGGAGACGATGAGGCGTTCGAGGAATTCTGAGAGAGACCTGCGAAACTTCTTGAATATGGGGAGCTTCGAGGTCAAGGGGTATAGGGGCGAATCATCCTGGGAAAGGGGATGTTGAGAAGAAGGGGGAGAAGTGTAGTCCGGCGCACCTGTTTCAAGGCTTCCGTGAAGTTATCTAGAGCATCGACGACTCCATCATGGTCGACTGCCTCATCTTGGTTCACGGAGTCATTGCAGCCGCAGGCACGAAGAATACAATTGACGAGTTCAGCCTGAGCAGCCTCAGGGGTCTCCTTGAGCGTTTCTAGAAAGTCTTCTACTGTCGATTGAAGCGCAGCCGACGGGTTCATAATGGCATCTTTGACAGGAGTGTGGGTAAAAAGGACAGAACGGGAAGGATGTCGGTAACGTACTGAAAAGCGCGTTGTCTGTGTTAATTTTGAAGTCTTGAGGGATTTTGTTCGCGTTCGACGCGTGGCCATTTGCCTGAGCTTTCTTTGACTTGCGAGAGGTCACCTTGAGCTCTCCATCCTTTGCGACACGCGTGCGTTTGCCTGCTCTCGGCTTGCCCTTCTTCTTGGCCAAAGTGGCGGGCTTTCCCCTAGACTTCTGCGCGCCATAGCTCTCGTGTTCGTTTTCATCCGGGGACGGAACATCGTCCGCATCTGAGAGGCGAGGCTCGGAAGGGTCGTCTGGGTCGTCGTTACTCTCAGCCGTGTCGTGCTTTCGCTTCTGGGAGGACCCTATGTGCAGCGTGACGTTGTAAGAGAGGATGCAGCAGCAAGCCCAGGGAGACGCACCAGAAACGAAATGAGAGACCTGCTTCCGTTCACGTTGTGAGCGTCGGGGGCCGTGTGCAGATTCTGAATCGGACATGTGGTTATCGGTCACTTGCGACCTCCTCAGCCTCAACAACTCTTTCCGCCACACGCACGATCAACATTACGTAACAGGTCACGGCTTTGTGGTCCTCCCACTCGCCTTGTCCACATCCACATCGTGGAGATTGAAAGCCACCAGCTTAAATCGTGAACATGGCTCTCGAAGTGTGTCCCTACGCGCACCCCCTACACCCACCGTCTCTATCTCGCGATGCTGCCCATTGCACACGCTGATTTCAGCCGCTCAGACAGCCCCCGCGAACGAGCAGCAGTCGTTCGCTACGATACGCGCTACCCTCGGTGCAGAGGCTTAGACGATTTCTTTCAGCCTTCCAAGCTTCTCGATCCACCCCGTCTTGTCTACCCGCGAGGTACAGAATGGTGGGACGGGGATGAACACTTCTCGCCCTTTTACCCACCCGACCATCGTCCCACCCACCGTCTGAACATGTCGCATTTCAGAATTTTGCGCTACAAAAGTGACAGTGCCTCATGCAGAGTCACGCTGGCAAGACATATTGACACTGGCGTGGTCGTTTGCGTGAAAATCTTCGACAGAGCTAGTTCCGCGAGTATTTCCAGGGCTATGAACGAAGTTCGCGCATATAAACGCGTCGTCGCGCACCCGTATTCGCTGTCTCTGGTAGAGGCACAGGCCGTGTTCCGCGACTCGGATAGTCTCTATATTGTCATGGTAGGGTTGATGTTACACCAATCGTCCGAGGGTCGGACACTGACGCGCCAGTTGCGGTTTAGCCCTCATTTCATGATGATCTTGCCTCATATGTCGGGAGGATGCCATCATCGACTCAACTCGCAAAGATTATCTCGCAGGCGGTAAGGCTCTTTTTCAAAATTAGTATATCAACCACCTTTGATCTCCGCAATACCCAGGCTTCCGGACTCACTTACCTCCATAACATCGGGATCATCCATTGTAATATCAAACCAAGCAATATCCTATTGACTAGTAATGGGGATGCGCGGGTTTCAGACTTTGGTTTATCACTCGTACATGCAGAAGGTCCGGTGAAACGAGGCGTGGTCTCTTTTAGATGTGTTCCTCGCTGGCAGGAATTTCTCAGCCCCGAAGCTGTCCTTGGACATAACAATCCTATGATCGATTACTGGGCCTTAGGAGTTACCATGTTCCTGGTCATCACTGGCAAGGTAAGTATGTTATTTGTCCGCAAGATTGAATTGCTCACCTTTCTCTCAGTTCCCTTTCCTTACCGCAATAGACCTTGACCGATTTGCTACTTGTCCCCGTACAATTACTGAATGGTCTTGGCATGAGCGGCTGACACTCGCCGAGTCATATGTTATTGCAGGCGTGGGTACATCAGTTTGCCCATTCGAGACGCGTCTGATGACGGAAACCTGCAGTTACTAAACCCAAACACGATGCAGCGTTTTGATGCAGATCGGCTCACTCGTTGTTCCTACTTTTCGAATCTCACAGGTGGTGCAGCAGACTGGACCATGCGCAATAGTTTACCACCATTAAGTTGTGAACCTGGCTGGCAAGCCCGTTTTGATTACTCCCATCTCGGTACGTTTCTCTTTCATCAGCCTTGGTATCACAGATCCGAAGGAACGAACGCGAACCTGTGGTGAGCGTCACGTACTTCGGGTCCTATTGCACGTGTGAAAATCTGACGGCTTTCTTTTTTAGCACTCACCCCTCTCACAGCAACATAACTTCACGGCCTTCACGGTGGGCGCCTGAACATGTGACAAGAGCATATATCAGGGAAGTTGAATGATATTTAGATTTGGACACGTGTGGGATATGATGGGGTCGTCACATAAGAGTAGTCTATGATACCTACAAAACGCTAAAGTGATTGATGGTCCTCACTCACCGCCTTTCGGACCCTCCCCTTCTTGTACAGTTATCTACGGCCATTTGAATGTAACCCATATTTCTCACAGATGATTTGAAAATACCTTCGGCGTGTGATCCCTTTCTCATGAGCAAATGGCATCGCCACCCACCCGCGGACTTGATGCGACTTGGCATTGTTCTTGAAAGACAGAGTACGGGCGCCGACTGTTGCTGGGAATTTTATGGGCCTCCTATTCATATTTACAATGCTGGTATTACGGAGTGTGGTCGTCAAGAGAGGATCGCCACCGGCCGCCACTTACAGCACGAGATCGAAGTTGGGAGGGGTGTTAAGCTTTGTAACTGTTCGCGCCACCTAGCTGCGCTAAACCTCGTCCAGATGTCCGCCAAGTTGCTCTAGAGCAGTTGAGGGACGCCCTCAATTGCGGAGCGCTGGAAGGCACGGAGAACGGGCTGCACTGAGCCCTGAAGCTAGATCTGAAGCCTGGGAACTCTATATTATGCTCGAGTTGAGATGTACAGAAATAATAACTTAAAGTTATAAAGGGTAAGGCGGTGATAGGGATCTAGGGATAGCGGGGACCTTAGTTAGGCAGCGCGCCAGTGTGCCTCCGAGAAAGGTCAGAGTCGCAGTCAAAGTGAAACGAGCGTGGGAAGTGAGTCTGGTGAGTGGCGGCGCCAATGCTCGAACCAGCCGAGCGGACCAGTACTGTATGTGAAATGGATGCCAATCATCTTAGCGGCATGGGCGGCCTATCGTCAACGTTGAGGGTGTGAGAGACGTGATGAGGCTTATGCATGACGACACAACGCACTGTTTTCCTTGCATACACCAACTCTTTGGAGTGAACGCGCGATCGTCTGCACTGACACGGTGACGTCGAATACCTCGCGAAGCTCCGCCCTCAGCTCCGAGAGCGGGACGTCGCGCCTGCGCTCAACGCAGTCGCAGAGGTACTGTGTCGTAGAAAGTGAGACGCCAGTGATCCAGAGTGGAGATATTGCGCCGCACGTACCTTTACATGTATAGCAGTGAGCACGCGCGGTCGACCCGACTCAATTGGTGGTGGTGGAACAACGCCCCCAGTTTTGCGATATACGCTGCGCAACCGCTTGAGCGACCGTTCACTGATCCCCGTAATTTTACGAATTTCGGCGTCGGACATTCCATCGAAGGACATCGATAAGGCCGACTCTTTGAGCTCGGTGGAAATGTGCCGCCTAACCATCGTAGAGGGATGTGAAGGGACGTCGAACGGAAGGGTGGAGGAGGCTAAGGAGGACGTGGGCGTTCCTGGTAACTTAGCAGAAACCCACCCCGATCCCTGCCGTTTCAGAAGTGCACTAACGACGCTGCTGTAATATTCCCGCGATAATTTCGCCCCATTCGCTTCGAGTTGTGAAAGTAAGTTATAGCAACTTGACACTCACCAAGTGACACAAACTCAGGTCCCTCCAGTGATGAAAGATCACCGCTACCACCAGGCAGAATGGGTCAGGCTCGGCCGTAGCCTGATTTTTCCTATTAGCCGCGTCAATGAATGCCCCAGCCAGAAAAGCCCAGGTCGTGACATGCACACCTGGCCTGCGTCACTCCATAGCGGTGTTCGCCAATGCTGCAACCGAAGTAGCCGAGTTCGGCTCTCACCCTCGTCCGAGCACGCTTTGATCGACTCCATCGTTCTGAGAACGTAATGACAGAACAGAACAGGACCCAGTCCAACAGAGTTTGCACGAACGTCTTCATGTTGCTTCCGGCTAGGGTTTCCAGACGTTATAGACGACGCCTAGGACCTTGTGCCTACGGACGAGGAAACGCAAGCTTGTTCCACTAGCCGACTAGGCGTCTTTGCAGTCAAGTATCGCATCTGTCCACTCTTGTGGGCTCAGGAAGTGTATTCGTGCGCACCAACCTGAACAAGGAAGCAAGGCGGCTCATCGCGTCGAAAGGCCACTACCTCATGGCAACTGTTTGGCGCAGCGTCGTTGTTCGACGCCGCATTGCCATCTCGGTGGCGTTCTCTTCCTCTTTGACCTCCCTTCTGGACCAGCATCAGACGCGGAATTGGAGCGCCCGCCCTCTTCCATCAGAAATCAGCAACTACAGTACCCTTTGCGCCTCTGCACGTTATCCCATCTCGCGGCGCGTGAAGGTGTGATAATTGTTGGACTTCGGCATTCTCTGCGTCCGACGAATATGGTACTGATGGAACGTAGATAAGCTGGCTTTGGCGGACGATGCGCCATGATGTTGGTGGATGGAATGGGGGTCCTCTCGCGCTTGGATTGTTGTGCGTTGCGGCGGCAGAATCGTATAGTTATAATCGAAGACCTGGCCGAATGGGGGGTCATCTCTCCGTGCTTCGGTCGCTTCCTGTGCTGCGGTGTTCTGGCTAGGTTCCCAACGCCCGTTGGGACGGGATTCCCTCATCGGCTTCGACTTCCTTTTGGCGACTTGAGACAAACTTTGCCTGGACCGCTTGCGTGCGTGATATGGGTTACAAAGTACAAGTTCAGTACCCACACGCGGGTGAACTATGGGAGATAGGGAACAATGGGACGCGCCCATTCTTTACGGAACGGTTGTTATTGTGTGCACTTGTGCGTTTCGATTTCAGAAGTCACGTTTCCTTCACGCTGTTCCGTTGACTGATAAAGGTCTTGTGATGCACGTGGACCAAGAATAGACGACGACACGGGAACCACATATCCTCATTTAAACCGAAAGCTAATGCCAGTTTTCCAGAGAGAAGAGGGGGAACGCCCCTCTATCCTCACTTTCTTACGCGTCGCCGCGGACACGCTCAAACCTCGTGGTAACTTTGTTAGACCTAGGCCTTAGCTTCGTGCCATAACTTGGCGTCTTTGTAGACTTTTCTTCCCTTTCGCTCTTTTTCCCCTTTCCCCCAGTTCGAGATGTCGGATAGCCCTCCTCCGTAAGTGTTTCAGTGTTTATTTACGTCCGGTTTTCGCGTGTCTCAACGCCGATGAGGAAGATATGTACCCGGCCAGTCGTCATTTAGGCGCTTCCTACATTGGACCATGCCCGCGGTGGGCGTGCCCATCGATCAACTAAGCCCAGACTCTTCATATGTCCAAATCATCCTCGGCGCCGTATACGACATCCGAATATGCCAGGAGATTTTTGATGGCTGGGCAGCTCAGCTAGACAAGTGCGTGCAAACGAGCTTCCAATGTGTTTCGTTTGTTCAAGTCGAACAGACTCAGTTCCGAGAAATTCGAGGAACGAGAGCGCGTACTCCGGCATCACCTGAGTCTTCTCCGCGAAGACGTGGGCTGGTGTTCGCGTGCGACCGACCAGATCCTTCTCTGCCATGCACAGTTCGCCTATCTGATGGCGCGGAGGATCGACCGCGCGTCGAGGTCGTGGTTGAAGGGCCTGAAGTACGGCCAAGACACGACGAGACTCGCGAACGATATCAACAAGGCTTCCCGCGCGCTTTCCCAGCACGTCGCGCAAATGCAGGAGAACTTGAAATCGTTCGTGTCGGCGCTGGAGAAGATGGAGGTGCGGAAGAACTCGATGACGAGACGGATCTTGGGGTGGTTGAAGCTCCTGTTCAACGCGCTCGCGAGTATCTTTGCGCTTGGGTCGTTTGTGTCCCCCTTCCTAAACTCCGTCGGGCCCGGCGTCGGCCTGATCTTGCCTGTTGCGTCTGCTCTTTGGAAAGCAGCTGCCGAATTTTGTGGGGCGGCGGCATCCGGTATGTTTCTTTCCGAATCTACATGGAGGTTATCCGATTCCGACGTCTAGAAATAGGCGCAGGGAGCGAATCGGAGAGCATCGAGTCTGTGATTCGATTCCTTAAAGATGTCGTCCCGAAGGAAGCGCAGACCGCACAGAAAAGTCTGGCACGGTTCGACGAGGCGCTCTTCGTCATGGGACTGGAAGTGCAAATGAAGACCGGTCGAAGGGTGGCCCTACGCGGGCCCAACTCTAACTTGAGTGAAGTGGCGGAAGAGTGGAGAAAGATAGCGAAGCAATATCAATCCATGGTACCCGATGACGAGGACCCAGATGGTTGAATGAGGTACGTCCAATGCATCATACAATTGCTCCTCCGATACTTCGTTGATGCCGCTGCTTCAGCTGGCCTTCAGGAGCATCCGCCAGAACAACTAAATATCTCAATCGAAATTTGCCTTACTTTCAATCACCTTCTTGACCAGCTCCTCGCTTGGCTCGTCTACGTCAATGACTCTCCTCTCCTTCTCTAACAACCCCCTAAATTCCTGAGGGAGCACGTCCCGTTCAAAGTTGAAACCCTGTGATGTTGCGAGAGCTTTGGTAACAGCCTCGGAGAACTTGGCAGGATGGGCAGTAGAGAGTGTGACTTGGACGACGGACGGCGTGCTGATAGAGCAAACTGAGTAAACTGGACGGCTCGGCTTCTAAAACCTTACTTTTTGGTAGCGAGTATGCGCGCGACAGAGAGGCCCACCGCCGTATGCGGATCTGCTATATACGAAGGGCTTCCAATGAAATATTGTTTTATAGTTTCTAGAGTCTAGCACGGGGTCACTATCGAAGTTGTTCGCTAGTCACTTGCACGACTCACCTGATCGTCCGATATACGTTCAGCTAAGAAGTCCTGCCTGGCTAGTTCGAGAACCTCGACGGGGACTTCGACGCGCCCATCCCGTTTCAACCCTTTCATCCAAGCATCTACTGTAGTTCCAGCGGAGGACCGCCTTGTGCCATCGGGTGTTGCACTGGATGCCCCGTAGGCAAGATACCAAAGGAGACGCTCAAAGTTGCTCGATACCAGAATATCCATCGCTGGGCTCAGTGTCGCCTGCACGCCACCGTCCACAGGGCCTCCACCAGAAGGTGATGCCGCATCGGGACTCGAGTTTATCTTCTCGTACCGCCCGCTGCGCCAGAAGCGCGCGAGGATGTCGTTGGAGTTTGTCGCGACGACGAGCTTGTTCATGGGGAGGCCCATGCGCTTTGCGTAGTAGCCCGCGAGGATATCCCCAAAGTTTCCAGTCGGCACGACGAACTGGATTTCTGAGCTTTCCGGATGCGGGATCTGCGCGCGGACGTGGAAGTAGGCGAGGAAGTAGTAGACGGTCTGGGCGAGGATGCGTGCCCAGTTGATGGAATTGACGGCACCGAGGTGGTGCTTTTCGTTGAAGGGCCTGTCGGCGAATAGCGCCTTCACGATGTCCTAGAGAGGATTGTTAATAGAATGCGTATCGGCCGCTATCGCGTGCTTGACATACCTGGCACTCGTCAAACGTACCCTTAACAGCGATATTGTGTACGTTAGAGTCCGTCACGGTTGTCATCTGAGCCTCTTGTATGGGCGACACGCGGCCCTTGGGGTGCAAGATGAAGATAGACACATTATTTTTCCCTCTCAAGCCATAGATCGCGGCGCTGTACTCGACAGAAAGTCAAGATACGAGACCCTTCGACTTCACTCGGGTACGTACCTCCCCGTATCGCCACTGGTAGCACCAACCACCGTCAGCCTTTCCGGCTGTTCTCCTGGCGATTTACGTGCGTTCCGCCTCGCTAGGAAAAACTCGAAGAGGTTTCCCAGGAGCTGCAGCGCGACATCCTTGAACGCAAAAGTGGGTCCGTGGAACAGCTCAAGCACGAACTCCCTATCGCTGAGCTTTATCACGGGTGTGACGTCGGGATGCCGGAATGCGCTGTAAGATCTGATCACCAGCGCCCGAAGCTCGTCCTTCGAGATCTCGCCCGCGGAAATGTACAGCGAGAGAACGGCCACGGAAAGGTCGACGAATGAGTAGGATTTCCAGTCCTCTTGCCAGTTCTGCGGCAGCGAGGGTATGTATTCTGGGATGTACAGCCCGCCGTCGGGTGCAAGGCCAGTCAAGACGGCCTGAGTCGGCCCGTGGAGATGTAGAGATGATTAGAATGCGGCGAACAATCGGGAAAAAAGAGCGAATCAATTGACCTCTTCGAAAGTAAGAAGATCGCCTCCTCCGCGGGTAGAGAAGTACTTCATTGCTCTACCGAGTGAGTGTTTTGGTCCAAGTAGAGATGCCGTTTGGATATTTGTTGTGGTCGACTCGAAATGGATGGTTGCGGACACGCGAGATTATGGACTCCGCGACGGGGATTATAATTCTGGCTGCGTTACGACACAACCACCAACTGACTGTGGTCCCTCTATTTCACCTGGTATTACTCCCTACCATTCTTCTCTCATCGAGAGACCTCGTGGAGAGTCTGTTCTTTCCGAAAGGGGCTCATCTCTCGTTCTGCCTGATCGCTCGTTTCTCGCACTCGCTTGTAAAGCTTGTTACTCTGAGACGGCATTCTACAGAACGGGGAGAGTTCGCAACCTTCCGTGAATGAGCATACTTTCTCCTGGAGGCCAGTACCAAACGTATCTAAGATATTCTCTTCCATTGGGCCATCGAGAAGCCTCCTTTCGACCACGCAAGGTTTTATCTCAAACATGTCTTGTTGCACTCTTTTGAAAAAAAAACTTTCATGACTCAGGCCGATAAAGATCGGGTACATTAAAAAATCTTCTAAGCGGGTACTCGCACATTAAACACTCGATGCTACGTCCTCAACCCTGTTTGCGCTGCAAGTTTTTTGGTAGTTCTTTCACCCAAGGTAGGAACTCGCGGCCTTGAATATACGGTCGAAGCACCTCTGGAATCCGTAAGCCCTACAAGCCGACGTCAGTGACGACTCCTGCAGCAGCAGGTCCGGATTTACCTCGGGTGTCTGGTGGTTCTCGACTAGACAACATAGAGCGCGCTCAGTAGCACAGAGCGTGCCGTTGAGCATATGGACGTAGAGCTTCCGGGTTTGGTCCTTGGTTTTCAACCCACAGCGAACTTCTAGCCTCCGGCTTTCTGTCGGACGCGTGTGAACACGACAACTAGGGTTTGATGGTAATCACTCACGGTAGTCAGTGCAGTTCGAGCACGAAACGAGCTCCTTGTAAGCCCCTTGGAACGGAAACCATGCTTCGAGGTCGTATTTCTGCGACGCGGCGAGGTTCAGTGCGCCCGAGACGATGGCCACGACACGATAAGGAATGCCGAGGCTCTGATAGAACGCCTCCGAGGTAGCGATCATCGAATCGAACATCTCCCACGACTTTTCCGGTTCGGTAAGGCAGAACTGTTCGACCTTCTCGAACTGGTGCACACGAAAGATTCCCCACATATCACGGCCAGCCGAACCTGCCTCCTTACGGAAGCACGTCGAATAACCCGCATACTTGATTGGAAGCTGTTTCTCTGGGTTCTCGAACCACTCGTCCGAGTGAAACGCCGAAATAGGCTGTTCCGAGGTGGCAATAAGGTACTTCTCGTCGTCGCTAGCGATGACCTGCATACACAAAACAGTCTCACCAAGGCGTTACTGGATGATCAGGGTGTAGCGCACCTTGTAGAGTTCTTCATCAAACTGATCCAGTTGCGCTGTCTTCGCCATGACATCCTTGTTCATCAAAAATGGAGGCTGAATTTTCTTGTATCCACGCTGGCGTAGAAAATCGAGACTGTACAAAATGAGTGCTTGGTTGAGGTCGATGCCGTCGTTCGTGAGGAAGTAGCCACGGTGACCCGAGATCTTGGCGCCTACAGAGACTGTTGAGAAGGGACTTCGGGCTAGCTAGGGGACACATAGACGAACCCCGTTCGAGGTCCATTGCATCTAATCTAAGTAGAACTTCATGATGTGCCAGGATGTCAGTCCTCTTCTCTACTTGGCCATTTTGTCCATCTGGGTGCCATGTCCTAAGTGTGGCATTGTCGTCCTAGATAGAACGGCGTCTCTAAATTCTGGAAATACACCGACGAACGACGAACTACGCACCTCCGTTTTGCTCACAGGAACGTCTTTATTCACGATGTTACCGATCGTGCCCGCCTTTTGGCGCAATGCAGTTTCAGCATCACGCGTCTCTTTCCGTTTCGCGTCTATCTGCGCATCGATACCCTTCTTCTCTGCAAGGAGGTCATCTGCGTTTTCCTTTGCCTGCGAAGGAGTATGTCAGCTGACATCTCTCTGCAGAACGGCCCTGTGCATACCTTCTTCTTAAGTCCGATTTGTTTTTGTAGCGCGTTCGACTGCTTGCTCAGGCCATTGGCCTCAAAGTCAACTGTCGGGGTGAAAATCAGCGAACAAAACTCCTCGAGATACGGTCACGACGTACGTTTCACCCAGTCTTGGTACATCTGAATGACTTCATCTACGACTTCAACCGAGTGACCGCGCTTTCGCTGGGACTCGCGTATCTCCTCCGAGTTCCCCCCTTTGTTATCAATGAAGCTGGTTACGTCTAGTGTCATTTCTTGATGTATGCAGTTGATGGTACGAGTCAAGTGATTGAAATCCGGGTTAGCAGTGAGTCACGGTCATCAACCAATAGCCGATCGATAAGATCAAACAGCCAATTACGTAAAATAATAAAGCGCTGACATGTGGTTGTGTGTCAGTCGGAGTGTGAATCGCGTGGACGCAAATTGAGGAAATAAATTAATATTAATTGACGCGTTGTTGTACGGTCCCTCGCCGCCCAGTATACCCATCCTATTACCACCCTACCTCTTCATTCATTATGTTCAAGCTCCTCCGTCGGATATCTTCTTCCATATACCCACGCCCGGATAGACCTTGGAGCGACGACGGTGCGTCCCTCCTCTTATCGTTTTCGCGCGGTCTTATACAGTCCAACCCACCAACAGCTACTTCGAATGCGCCAACGATCGGTCGTAAGCGAAGGCTAAGCGACGAGGATGGGGATGGGGATGATGTGCGGGACGCGGGGTCCTCGCGGAAACGCCGTGTTCCGCTTGAACGCGAGGGCACGTCCTCCGAGCTAGGCGAACTACCGACCAAGGGCAACGAGATTGACCCTAGCGTCAAGGAGGTCACGCGTGGAGTCAAAGAGGTTGAGTTGGAGGATAAGAAGGAAGGAAGCGCTGCAAACGACGACGGCAAGGGCACGGTTGAGGAAGCTTCGACATCGCCAGAGGGCGAAACCGAACCAAGCGTTACACCACCCCACGACCCAGCCCCTCTACCACAGGGAGAGGGAGACGACCGACCGTCTACTGTACCCAACGACGATGAGGAAGCCCCAATTGTTCATTCGGAGGTGATTGCTGAAACACCTGCGAATGACTCACCCGAGGAACCCCTCGCTCAAGTCGAAGACGAGAAAGAGTCAACAGATGCAGACGCAGAAGCAGATGCTACCCCAGCCGCCGTCAACGATGCAGCAGCTCACGCTACTGAGCTCGTCTATCCTAGTACCGAGCTTGATACCACTACCAACTCCGCAGAGGCGAACGATGATGCTTTGCAGGAGCAGCCGGAGCAATAGTCCCGGTTCACTAACGTTACCCACTCTCTACCCCGTACCATATTGCTATCGATGTGCTTCCCCGTCCTTTTTATTTCCACCGTTGTATACTTCGACTCCCACCGGAGATGTACTCGAGCACACTTGTCTAATCTACTGAGGATCTTTTTGCTCTGGTATATTCGCCCCATTTCTTCTACCGGCGGCATCTGGTCCCTATGTTCGGCCAATTTGGCGCCTGGTACGGACCCCGAACGAATTCAGGATCAAAACCTATCAAAACGTGGTTGGAATGCGCCCCGACAAGTGGCACGTTGGCACCTAATACCAGGGCTATGTGCCTCGCGTCACGTCGACCGATGTTATGATGTACCCCAAAATGAGGTAAATGGACGGCTCGCTATGACTCAGTGATGGATGTGTGCTCAATCCACCCACCCATAGGTGACGCTAGCCAGAGTATTCCTGGCGGGCTTGACTCTTGGTTTGACCTCAAGTTGTCGCTCTGTTCCCACAGACACCACACCGTCGCCTCGAGCGCACGCTGACCTACCTGTGTCAGATCATCACTCCTAGATTAACATCGATGAACCCCACATCATTGCCTCGTGGCCGACTGTCATTACATTTGCGGCGCGTAATGGTGCAGCACCCCCTCAGGGTATATAATCATGGCACCACTCGCACAGCATAGCATACCTGCCCCCCCTTTGCTTTCCTCACCAAGTCGCGTTCTCGTGTCGTGCGATAGGCTCATGGCCCATTTCTTCCCTGCTGCCTCACGCATGGATGTCGAACGCCCTTCATCTCTCCGTCGGACCCCCACTGGCACTCGCGGCGCCAGCGACGACCCTTCAGCAGAAGGACGCCAGAGTCGCCCTTCGCACATCAACTGGCTGCAGAGTTCGCTGGCAGCGTCGTCCCAAGCAGGCATACCCATGCCTAAACGGCCTCCTAGCGCACGTCTCGGCCGCTCTGCCTCTCTCTCAGCTATTCCCGCACCACCGCCTCTCCGCCACCAATCATCTCTCGTCAGCAATCACTCTCTGCAGCTTGACAGGCTGGCCGGCGGTCACACGGACGGACCCAAGCCACTATCTCCCATCTCGGAACAATCATACGTCCCCACACCTACGAGTAGACGAGACCTATTCACAACGGATGTGGAGCCAAGCACACCTGTGTCCGTAGGTAAGCCAGGAAATGGGGCTGTATACCCTTGGGGAAGTGTGTGATTCACCATGCGATTTCACGCAGCTTCGACCTACTCCGCCTTCTTACGACGACCCTTGAAGCGATCGATCTCGGCAACTTCGACCAGCTCGCTCCGCACGAATGTAACTTCCATACACCCGCCCACACTTCCCCCCTTGAACATCACGCCTCTCGATATCCGCCCGGTCTACCCTCCAGTCTCACACCGTGCGGGCCCACAGCAATTCTCGACAGTGTACGAAGACGCAAATTCCGAGCGCACCGGCAGCTTCGTCACCGCGCCGTCCGTAGCCAGCGACGCAGAAGACACGTCGTCTCCCGCAAGAGGCGCAGTGGACTTCCGCGGTCCCTCCGGCTCAACCACGCTCTACTCCCCAGCGGCCTTTCCCACACTATACCCCTACACAGACTCCGATCGCGCCAGCGACCCCTTCACCACGACACCTCCAAGTGGCAGCGGCGGCGGCGGCAGCAGCTCTGGTGCACAAGCCCGCCCGCCGCGTCCACGCGTGGGCACAGGCAGCGGCACATCCGACACGTTCATCCTCCGACGCCTAACATTCGGCAGCGCACTCTCGCGCCCCTCGTTCTCCGCCGCCCGCCGCGCCCGCGCAGCACTCGCGCGGCTCCCACCACTGCCCGTCATCCTCTTCTGGGCCGGCTTCGTAGCGCCGTGGTGCTGGCTTATCGGCGGCTGGCTCATCGCCGAGGGCCGCTGGGACGAGAACGGAAAGGCGCGCGCGGCGCTGCCTCTTTGGAGACCCGCGCGTCGTTCGCGGGCGAAGGGGAAGGGAAAGATGGTTGTGAGGGATGTCGAGAAGGGCGCCGCCGCGACGGAGGAGGAGGAGGCACATGTGGGTGTGGACACTGACTCGCCGCGCAGAGGGTGGTCGTGGGTCTCTTGGAACCCGTTCGGGCCCCGCGCGTCGACTCTGATCGCGGCGCAAGCTGGGACTTCGGCTGATGGCGCCGCTGCGCAGAAGGAGAAGGTCGTCACGTTCGTGAAGCCGCATAGTGCCGAGGTGTGGGTCTATCGCTGTCGGCTTGCTGCGGTCATCAGCGCCGTGATGCTATTGACGGCGCTCATCGTTACACTCGTCATCGTGGGTGGTTCACGCCAATAAGAATGCAGTATACTATTGCGCGTTTTTCATTTCGTCTTTTTTTTTTCTATTATTGGGGGTTCTCGCGTTCTTTTATTACCATATGTACATACACATGCTAGGGAAGGGACAGTCGCAATCGGCGGACGTTTTGCTGAGTATCAATGTTCTTTGTTGTACTATATACAAACATACATACGCCTCATGTATTTTTAGCACCATGATCGTGCCATCACACGGGCCTCACCACTACAGCACAAGAAAGAGTCCTTCACACCAGTGTGAACCACGATGGGCCCCAATGAATAAGAATAAGCTACGGCAAGGCCTAAATGATAATACAGATGTAACGTTAGCATGACGACTCCCCTAATGTAAGACAGGAATAGATAAGTGAGAGTGATTGGATCAATCAATCAGTAAGATCAAAGTACGAGCGGAACATGGACTCCTGGCGGAGCGAAGAGCTCGCGATGACAGCATGTACGTGGAGGAAGAGGCGAGGGTAACGGCGTGTGAAGTACGACAGGTATCCTTCAGGCATGGAGCCTACGTGGCGTCTGACGTTTTCGGGCAGGTCCTGGTAGTGGTGTTTCTACCACGGGGGATATCAGAAAACGCCATGCGTCTGGTGTACAAAACAACGCTTACCTTGTTCCGAAGGGCACGGAGCAGGTCCTGCACCGATCGCCCGTCGTATTTCCTGAACTTGCCCAGGTTTTCTACGAAGATTTTGTCTAGCCGGGCGGGCCAGTCCGGCCCTACCACGTTGATCGCGTTGTTCTCCAGCAAGACGAGGTGCGGATCCCGTGGGTCCCGACACATGATCTCGAAGCGGTCTGAAGCGTCCTGCAAAAATCCCAGACGACGACCGGAGTCCCAGAAATAGGGATGCATGAGACACGTCGTCGTGTCGGGCCTTCCAACACCACACCAATCAGTACACGCTGTTGAAGAAAAACGCAAAAAGCGCACCTGTCTGCAGCCTCAGGGGCGAGCATGGCATTAATGAGATCCACTGCTTCCGAACCCTCTTCCCCAAAGCCCTCCAAGCCCTGCAACGACTTCTGGTCACGAATAATGTTGACCTCCCGCTCATAGCGGTCGCCGAATGGATGCCCGCCGTTCGTCTGGCAATAATAGTACAGACACCCCAGTGCGAAAATGTCGACCGATTTGGTGAGCCGCGTCGTCGGCTTGCCCGTCCCCGTCCCAGAGTGGTTGCTGCCCGTAGCTGTACCGACGCTACCCCGCGAGCTCTGTGAGTTGTCGTCCGCGAGCGGCTCGTCGAGCTTGACCTCGCCCCGCAAGATCTCCGGTGCCCTCCACCCAAACGTCCCTACGCCCATCGCGCCACCCGTCGTCGGCAAGAAGCTCGTCTGATCCAGCTCGAGCTTCCGACAGAGCCCAAAATCAGATATCAACATCCGATGCCCATTCGATTCGCCCTTCTTTCCACCCGAGATAAGGATGTTTTGTGGTTTGATGTCTCGGTGCACGATCTTGAGCGCGTGCAGGTGCCGTAGACCAGAGGTGATCTGCCGTAAGGCGCGCTTGGGGCTGAAGGGGATGGCGATATCGCGGAACTGGTCGGGTCGCTCGATGATGTCCGCGAGCGAGGCGGGACACAACTCGAGAGCGATGTAGAGGAAGCTTTCGTGTGCTTCTTGGTAGTAATACCGAATGACATTTGGATGGTCATCTGCGTCTTTAAGGAGACTGACTTCGCGGTGGGCGAGGGTAACAAAGTCCCGAAGGAGACGTTTGACGGCTACTGCACGCCCCTGCAGTGAGCCCTGGTATACAACAGTGCCATGTGATCCGTACCCTGGGTTTCCATCAGCATACGATTCTTTGAGGGTAAAAATGAGCAGGTGACGTACCAAGAACGGTATCGGAAACAATTAGCGAAGTCGAAGCCTGCGGCACTGGCGTTGGCGGAAAAACCAGTGATGGAGCCCCTGATATGGCTGCAATATCGCCTTCCCCGACTTCACCGTCCTCATTCTCCGGCTCGTCGCCACCCTCCGCAGCGGCATCCTTTGCCTCGCCCCTCCGCCTCCGCCGCCGCTTGCGGGGCTTCTTTTTGACCTCGCCAGCTTCTTCTGTACCTTCTGCAGACTCTGCTTTAACAGGAGACGGTTTGTCGTCGTCGTCTGTCGTAGGGGGTGCCTCTGCAGTCAGTGTTGGAAGTAAGGGTTCCGAAGAAATATGGAGGGTGTCCGCAGGCAATAATACTGCAACTGCACTCTGCGCCGGCGATTCTGAGTGGACAATCTGCGTCAAATTATTGGTAGGCTCCGGGATTGGGGTGGCTTCCTTCTCGCTGTGGTCCCCTTCATCGGGGACGGGTATCTCAGCCAAAGGTAGTGCAGCGACGTGCGCTTTCTGCGGTATTTTCCTCTTAATAAACCACAGCACTGTTCCAACCATAGACGCCAGCGTGAGGAGCAATGCAGAGCTAGGCGGGGCCCGTCCGAGCACAAGCGATTCTGGGACAATGGAGATCCATTGCCACGGGACACCTGCGCGAATTTCTTCCTTGCCAAAAATGAACTGCTCGTTCCCCGGATACGCTTGCGAGTTGGTGTTCCCAGGGCGGCCCCCGTCGCCTCCAGTGGCGGAGGGTAGAGGAGGTGCCGCAGGACTTGGAACGCCATCGAGCAGACGCGCGATGCGGGACGCGCTGTCGGTTCTGAGAGCGCGTACCCCGGTCTGGCATCGTCGGTCAGCGGTGCCCTCGTAGCACTGCAGCCTGCTATCCTCGTGCGAGATAAGGACTCCTTCGTCCGATGTGCCCTCGATGCCCTCAACCTTCCGCGCGGATACAGGCCCGCTAAAGGCGACGAGCGGGAAGTTGTCTGGGCCGAGAGCGAAGAGGGAGCCAGTTTCGGGGACCAGACCGACAAAGGCGGTCTCGTCGTTTGGGTATTCGCGTTGATGTGGGATGATGTCTTGGAGATGAAGGCGGGGTTGGAGGAGTACGAATGGAGAGGTGCGCCGCGCAGATTTGACCACATCAAAAATGGCCACGCTGCTCGCATACGTTAAGCGCCCGAGCATACGAGCAGTATAAAGAACATACATAGGATTCGAGAACTTCTGGCCCCAGACAGGCTGATTGTCTCGGAGGGATGTGGGGCTGATATCTCCGGTGGACTTGAAGGATATGACCTCCCCATTGGGTAGAGGCTCAACGTAAAGGTCGTCTACGCTGCGACGATACGCAGCCTGCCGTTCGAGATCTTGGTTATTGGGTCCATACGTGGAGAACGACAGGTGCTGAACTGGCGGGGCTTGTGACGAAGGAGAGGATGGACGAGTGAGAATTGAAACACGATAATCTGTGGTACTTGTTGGTCACGGCAGAGACAGTGCAAGAGAACGAAATACCAGTGCGACCAATGAAAAGCTCAGACGGGTAAAGTCGGGATGGCTTGATGCCCTCCAATTCGTCCAAGTCAATATCCATGACATCCTGCTCGACGAAATCGTTCCAGACATCCCACGGGCACTCCGCATCAAGAGCCGCCTTCACGCGTCCGGTCTCGAGCTCGAGGAGTAAAATTGAGGTCTTCTTGCTACCCACGAATACGCGGTCATCTCCCTCTCCGAAGGAAAACGGGGACAGGTCGACGAGTTGTGTCATGGAAAGTGGGAGGCGTTGGAGAGGTGCGGTGGGGGAACTTGAAGAAGTTACATAGATATCACCGGACTGGGGCTCTACGATGTACGTCTCGTGAGGAAACTTGTCGTCTTCCAGGTCGGGGTCAGTGTCAAGGTGCTTGGTGGATATGAGAGGCTCGAGGATAGATGGGACAGTCTGGGAGGAGTTATGTGTTGATGGAGGTGGTGAAGAGGGCATGGACCAGAGTTTTCCACCATTTGTGCGGTTGAGGGCATGGAATTTGCCATCTACTGATGCTACAAGGACTACATTGAGGACTTCGAGAGCGTCGTCAGCAGTTGTAGATTGTGCGCGCGGGGTATGGTGAAGAGTATCGAGGCCAGACTCGTACACACCGACATCACGACGGACAGTGACTGTCTCTGCGAGCACGGTGACCAAGACGAAAAGGATGGGGAGGAGGAGAGAGGAGGGGTGCATTATGATGAAGATTCAATTCATGCCGCAACGACGAAGAGGCGCTATTCGGTTGCGGGTGTAACGGTGCGGTGCAGCCTCGACCCTCCGATCCCCCGAGTCGGCCGCACCCACACTTCACTCATGCCAGTCGTTCCAGTTGGCTCACAGATATTCGACTTGGCTTTCCACCCGACCTCGAGCGTCGTGTACACTGGTCTCCTCAACGGTAAGGTCAAGGCCTTCACCTATGATGAGCAGGGCGTGCACTCTGCTGCTTTTGAGCTGCGCATTTCAAAGCGATCGTGCCGCGGCCTTGCGTTGAGCCCAGATGGGGCTTCTCTCTATGCCGTAGGGAAGAACAAAACTATGCAGTGTGTTGCTATCACCGAATATAACTGATCCCCTCGTTTACGCGGTTTCGGTGTTAAAGTATCATCGACACAGGCACCGGAGTGTTGTCAGAGACACGCCGGGCAGCACATGAGTGAGTCCTACCGTCCGTGGTGCGTCTGTGAACTAAGATTACTTCCTTACAGCGCCCCTATCAACCGCGTCGTGCACCCTACACCGCACCTCCTTGCCACTGGCGATGACGATGGCGTGATCAAGGTAGAGTGGCCTCATGTTGGTGCGCATCGTTGACGAAATGCGGAAGGGGTAAGGAAGCTATGGGACCCACGGAAACAAGATTCCGTTCGTCAATATACACAGCACTTTGACTTTATCTCCGATTTCATGTGGTTGCAAGACAAGAAGCAGCTAGTCGCGACGAGGTGTGTCGAGGACCCCTTTCCGTTGCATTCTGTACGTCAATGTGCGCCAGTGGTGATGGCACCCTATCTGTCATGGACGTGCGCTCGAAGAAGTCCGAGCCGTTCACCCACTCGGAGGATCAAGAGGACGAGCTGCTGTCCATAGTACCATTCAAAGGGTAGGTATCTCCGTTCCGTTACCCCTGTCATCTGCCGACCGATTGCAGAGACGCAAAAGTAGCCGTCGGTACCCAGGTTGGCATTATCTCCATCTTCAATCGCAATAAAGGCTGGGGAGACTGCGTTGATCGGGTGCCAGGGTGAGCCCAGCTCCTATAGCACGCAATATCAACGCGAGCCGCATTGCTTGCAGACACCCAAACTCCGTCGACGCACTATGCGCAATTCCTTCAACTTACCCCTCTTCACAAAACACCATACTCACGGGCTCCTCTGACGGGCTTTTGCGCGTCATTGAGCTGTTACCTACGCGCCTCGTTGGCGTTATAGCAGACCATGGTGATTTCCCCATTGAGCGTATCGCAGTTGACCGCGCTGGCGAAGGCCGGTGGGTTGGGAGCGTTGGACATGATGAGGCGCTGCGGATGACAGATCTGCGCGAGGTGTTCGAAGATGAAGACGCGGGCAAAGAGGACACTTCAAGCGACGAGGAACAGGAAAGCGAGTGCGACGCCCTCAAACCGAAGAGGAGGAGAAAAATAGACAAGGCTGAGAGAGAACTGGAAGGGCGGCCGCAGAAAAAGGGGAAAAACGAGATCGATGTCGATACTTCGTTTTTCTCGGGACTGTAGAGGCTTCACTCCTATTCTATATGTTATTATGACTCTGCCCAGGGTAACCGCATGTATTATCACCGATCGTGCTACATGGATCACTCCAAAAAGCTTACTTGTGCGATCGTGGCGTAGCTCGGGCAACGAGAAGTATGGGGCTACAGCGTATGGACAAGGGCTGTCGAACACGGTCACGGATTATAGCTCAGCGGGACTTGTCTCGCAGAGCCGGCCTTCAGGAAGAGGGGGAGATAAGACGCGACAAGGGCAAAGAATGCGAGCCTGTGATGAGAAGGAAAGGATTGAGCATCGCAAGCGAGACACGAGTGTGCAGGACGGACATGAGGTTGCCGATCGGCGGTGTCGCACCCTCTTTGGTGCGCAGAGGATGTTGATTAACCCAGGCACTTACACCGAGAAGAAAGGAAGGCCAGGCAAGGAACCTGTTCAGCGGTGAGCGCGACGTGGCAGTGATAGGGTATCACGGAAGAGCTCGACCTGTTCCGGGTGACCATGATGAGACCCGCGAGAAACATGCCCGAGGCAGCGAGCCCGTCTAGTCCGCTGGGATGAGCAGAGAGAATATAAGAAAGAGAGGAGGGGACACGCACCGACGTTGTTCTGGTCTCTCCACGCTTGTGGAATCGTGAATTTGGTTTCTTGAGTGGAATCCCGTGCGTCGCTCATACTCGTTCAAGTTGAACCAAGATGTCCCCCCCTGCGCTCACCCTCCACACCGACCTCTCCGATGACTTTGACTTCATCGACGGCTCTCCCTTCTCTGTCCAGCACGCAATGACCGTCACTAGACCGCCCTCGCCCTCCTTCTCCTTCGACTTCTCCATCGTCAGTCCACCCAGTCCCAGTCCAGATCGCAACTCATTCCCCTCTCTACCACATCCGAGGCATGCCAGTTCCCCATCTTCCCCCTCCTCGTTACGTTGGCTCGGCATTTCCTCCGGCGACAACCGTTATAATACCATTCAAGGCACTCCCGCATATCGTAATTTGGGCCAACGATCCCCTCACAACGCCAAGTCTATGAAATGCATCATCCCTCGTCTCTGGGGTGCACTCTCCTCCCAAACGCGCAAAGGACGACGCAAAGCAACCCGTCGCAAGGCCTACACCTCAATGCCCTCCAATATCAGCTACGCAGACCTTCTACCACTCGACGGGGAAGAGGGCGAGCTCATCGATGAGGCATGCTATGTGGACTCCGGTGACGTCCCCTACTACTCCCCTCCGAGATTTGCCGGTTCGTTTCCCATCTTTCTGTCGTTGGCGTCTTCTGACGCCCTCCTAGACTTTCTGTCCCGTCTCCCTCCCGAAATAGCCATCCACCTTCTATGTTTCCTGGATCTCTCATCCATAATCGCCTGTCAGAGCGTCTCGCGTAGGTGGAATACCCTCGCTAATGACGGTGCGGTCTGGCGCGAGCTCTTCTACCGCCGCCAGGGGTGGGGAATCAATCTCGAGCGTGCCATGGCACGCGGGCGGACATGCCCAACTTTGGACGGACCCTTGGAGAATCCAGACTGCCCCACACCGCTCCCAGACAGCCCAATAGGTCGGCATTTTGCACGGCGTTTCCACAACCAACCCACCCCCTCGTCTACCGGCTTACGAACTACAGACAACCCCGACGCGCTCATACGATCGCCCGTTCCTAAGCGCTCCCCTTCGCATACAGCATCGCCCTGGAGTCCCGAGCATCCCACTGACTCATTCCTCCCAAGCCCCGCATCGCTCCATGCACCGCTCTTCCTCCCCTGGCGCGAATTGTACGAAAGACGGTCTGCCCTGGACACACACTGGACTAGCGTTGCCCCGAACCCTAGGTATCTCAAGGGACACGCCGACAGCGTCTATTGTCTCGAGTTTGACAGCCAGCGAATCTTCTCTGGCTCCCGTGACCAGACGATCAAGGCCTGGGACATCCGGACTGGTCGCTGTTTGGGCACATTCAGGGGCCACCATGGAAGTGTTCTCTGTCTCAAGTTCGAGAAGGACTGGGATATCCAGGGTGATAAGAAGAAGGGGTTTATGGTTAGTGGGAGCAGCGACCGGAGGGCATGCGTTTGGGAGGTATGGATCGGTGAAGGTGGCAAGCTTCGCGCACGAGTGCGGGCAGTGCTCAAGGGGCACCTGGACGGTGTTCTGGACCTTCGCGTTGACGATCAATGGATTGTGAGCTGGTGAGTGGAATGTTCGTCTCCCACCATCCAGAACGGCGTTCATTTCGGGGAAATAGCTCCAAAGATACAAAGATCCGGGTGTGGAACCGCGAAACCCTCGAACTGCACCGCACGCTTTCGGGGCATCAAGGCCCCGTCAACGCCATTGGCTTGCAGAATGGGTTCGTCGTGAGCGCCAGCGGGGACACCAAGATGAAGCTGTGGGACATCGAACGCGGGACCTGCTTGCGCACATTCGATGGTGATCGCGGGCTTGCGTGCATTGAATTCAAGGTACGTGTTCGGTTTGGTTGTAATTTACGCGACGCGCTCATATATTTGGCGATGACAGGACAATTACATCGTTTCCGGCTCGAGCGATTGTCAAATCAAAGTATGGAATGCAACGACAGGCGAGTGTATACGTACACTCATCGGACACGACGCACTCGTGCGTGCACTTGCTCTCGATCCCGCTACGGGGCGCCTCGTCAGCGCGAGTTACGACAAGACCGTCAAAGTGTGGGACCTCCGGAGTGGGCGTCTTGTGCAGCAGTACAAGCAACACCATTTGGGGTATATCTTTGACGTCAAGTTTGATGTCCATCGGATTGTCAGGTGTGTGTCACACCCTTTTTTTGATGTGATCGTGCTCATTACGTGTTGTGCCACTTAGTACATCGCACGATCAGAGAATCGTCGTTCTGGACTTCACGCACAATCCTGACGCTATGCTGTTCACCTGAGATTACATCACAGTCCGCGGAACCCTGCCTCATTGTTGGTATCATAGGCGCACATCTTACTACGTCCTGGCATGAACATTCACCTTGCATTGTCATTGTCACATATACCCACCCCCTTGGTTCTCGACTCGCAGCATTTTCTTTTTCCTCATGCATTTGTGATATTCCAAAAGCCATCTGTTATCACCATCTCTCCAATCAATACCTTTTGTTTTTTCGTACTTGTACATAGAGCGGAACATAATAATTGCAAGGCTGGCCCGAGCATGTGATCTGAACCATCTCGGCACGGATCAACCCCCAACGTAAATCGCGAAAGTTGAACGTTGAACTCGTTCATTTAACACCATGTTTCTCGCCCGCAGGTCGCTCGGGATAGCATTCACTACGCCACTAACGCGTCGTCTTTCAAGCAGGGCCTCTGCAGTGCTAGGCGCACTCGACATCCCGACGACCCCGACTGAGCTGCCTGGCGTCTACGACGGGGAGTGGAAGGGCTCAGGCGACATTCTTCAGAGCGTCTGTCCCACGACTGGCGAGGTCCTAGCGCATGTCAAATCCGTGCGTTGTTGTATTTCGTTCTTTTGTGTCTGTGAGCGCTGACACGTGTCAACGTACAGGCATCACCAAGTGAGCTCCACGATGCGTTGGAGAGGACGAGGGAAGCCTACGTCTATTTCAGGAGCATACCCGCGCCCAGGAGAGGCGAGATAATTCGCCAGATACGGGAAGCGCTGGCTGCTAAGGTAACTAACTGCAACTTTCCGGGCGGCGTTGTCGTGTTGTTGTGCTACTGTATTCTCATGCGACCGCTCGCTTGCATTTGCAGCGCGATGAGCTCGGCGCGCTCGTGTCCCTCGAGATGGGCAAGATCCGAACGGAGGGCGTAGGCGAGGTCCAAGAATTCGTCGATATCGTAAGTCGCCCGTGGGACCTAGACTGGCCACGCGTTCACTAATGCGTGCGTCGATCTGGGAGTGTGATTACGCAGTGGGGCTATCGAGGATGCTGAACGGAAGAGTGATCAACTCGGAGCGGCCAGGCCATACCATACTCGAGGGTGAGAGGACTCCTGTGTGGTGTTGTTACCTACCTTGCGTTTTACTCATCACTTTCCGCCTGCAGTTCCGAACCCCCTTGGCGTGCTCGGCGTTCTGTCCGCATTCAACTTCCCCGTGGCTGTATATGGCTGGTACTGTATAGACGCTTCGCACTAAACCCTGCGCGTTCGATGAACGCATGAATTATATCTCCAGGAACCTCTCGATCTCAATGGCGGCTGGCAACGCGACGATCTGGAAGCCCTCGCCGACGACCCCGCTCTGCTCTATCGCGGTGACCAGAATCGTCTCGAGCGTGCTGGAGAAGAACAATATACCCGGAGCGGTCGCAGGGCTCGTCACGGGCGGGAGAGATGTCGGCGAGGCTTTGGTGCAAAGTCGGGATGTAGACATGGGTGCGTGGTATCTCAGCCTTGACGCACGGACGGTGCTCAAGCTCGTTCACTGTACCTTCCCTAGTTTCGTTCACCGGAAGCGAGAACGTTGGCAGGGCCGTGGGTAAGATCGTGCAATCGCGTTTCGGCAAAGTGCTGCTGGAGCTCGGCGGCAACAACGGTACGTTGCGTTGCGTTTCCTCATTCACCCGCTCTCATCGCCAATACCAACGCACACCCAGCCGCGATCGTCATGCCCGACGCGGACCTCACTCTCGCCGTCCCAGCAGTCTTCTTCGGTTCAGTCGGCACCGCAGGCCAACGCTGCACCTCCACCCGCCGTCTCTACCTCCACCGCAGCATCGCACCTGAATTCCTCTCACGTCTCCAGAACCTCTACGCCTCCTTACAGCCGGGCGACCCGCTAGACGCACGCACGCTCCTAGGACCACTACATACCCGCGCTGCGGTATCCGCCTACGACAGCTCGATCGCCGAGCTGAAAGCCGCCGACGCACAGATCCTCGTCGGCGGCGCGCGCTACGACGATACCGCGGGACTCGGAGGAGGAGGAAACTTTGTGCGCCCGACGATAGTGCAGCCGGTATCGCCGCAGGGTATGCTGTGGGAGACGGAGCGGTTCGCGCCGGTGTTGCTCGTGGCGGAGTTTGAGCAGCTGGAACAGGCTATCGCGTGGAATAATGAGGTGCCGCAGGGACTGTCGAGTAGTCTGTGGACGCGCGACGTGAGGAATGTCGGGAAGTGGATCGGGCCTGCTGGGTCGGACGCCGGGATCGTCAACGTGCGTGTTTTTCTCTTCCTTGTGGGCCACCACTCTTGATATAACATAATGTGCCGCCGCACAGGTCAACGTTGGCACGAGTGGAGCGGAGATCGGTGCTGCTTTTGGTGGGAATAAGGTTGGTTGTTTATTGTGCTGCTGTGACTGCTGCAGAACTGATGTGCGTCCTCAGAGCACTGGGTGGGGTCGCGAATCCGGTGGCGATGCTTGGAAGCAATACGTTCGGTGGAGCGCATGCACGATCAATTTTTCAGACGAGGCACCACTTGCGCAAGGCGTAGACTTCACCCCAACATCGTCATAACTAACCCACACATAGCATGTGATAAACAAAAAAGAGCAATGTTACAATTTTTTTTGTATGAGCATGTTGTGTGTATGCTGCCATGGAGTGGGGGAGGGTGGTCACATTAAGGGGACGTACAAGTCTACAAGAAAAAGAAAAGGAAAAGAGGGGAAGGAAAAGAAAAGAAAAAAGAAAAAAGAAAAAAAAGTTATAATAAATCACATTTACGATGCAGTGCGAGAGCCAGCGTTTGAGCGAATGGACGATAGATGATACAAAATCCGCAATCGCGAGAAAAACCCATGGGAAAGAAAGAGATTTGACAGCTAGCAACGACGAAAGAGGGCAATGAAAGGGTATGCGGGGGGGAAGAGGATACATAAGTGACGTTGTAAGTATTGCACAGGTCCGGCGCGCGCACTCTGTCCGCTGCACTAGTTGAGGTACCCACGACATTTGGCGGAGCCACACAGACAAGGGATCTTATCCTGCTCGATCGGGAAGTGGTAATCTGTTGCGAACTGTCAGCCCTGGGCAGTTCAACACAATGCAAGCGTGCTCCGTACCATAAGTGATCTCGTCGCCGAGCTCGATGTCCTGCTTGGCGTAGATGACGATCTTCTTCTCGCCATTGATGGTGATGATCTTAGCAGTGCAGTTAGGATCACACGAGTGGTTAATCAGCCGCCTAAGAAGAAAACAAAAAAAAAACGAAGTTGTCAAACACACGCCAGGTGGCAATGACGCATAACACGCACCCGAGGTTCCCCTTCTTCGTAGCATCCACCACCAAGTCCTCATCGATGCGGAACAGATAACTGCTACCAATACCCTGCCGCTCATACGCCTTCTCACGCTTATCCGCCACCTGTGCACGTATGACCTCTCCCACATACTCGATGACCATCTCCCCGCGCGAGATACGCTCCATCGCATACAAGCCCCAATCGTGGATCGGCGAACGCGCGAACCGGAGGTGTTTCTTGCGCGTCTGCAGCTGGTTAAACTTGATCGACAGCTCCGCAGCGGCCGTCTCGCCCTTGGAAAGCGCCATCGCGCGCTGCACCTGGTTGATCTCCTCAAGCCCTTGCGCCTGCCGCCGTGCGTTCGCGCGATTCGAGCGCGAAGACGTCATCGCGGGTTTCGGCTGCTGCGCTTGCGTCTCGGCAGGGTCCGCCACTGCGGTGCGCGTCGCGTATTGTGTCACGTACGCTGATTTCTCCGCGTGCGAGATCTTGTAGTGGCTTTCGGTACGGGCGGATCCTGTCAGGTGTACGCGGAACGGAGGAGGCGAGTCGGGGTCCCGCTCGGGTGGCGGTGGCTGTTCTGGGATGGGAAGACCCATGGACTCTGCGAGTGCGAGACGGGCGAAGAACAGGTCTTCGTCGTCTTCGCAGAGCCCAGGTTCGTATGGATCTGGAGGCGGGGTGGGAAGTCGCGTCTTGGGTTTGAGTACGGGTGACGGCGGAGGTGATAGAGAAGGTCGATCGGGAGTAAAGTGAAGCTGGGTGACAGCGGGAACGGCAAAATCGTGGTCATCGGGCAGGACGAATTGATCAACTGGCGTCTCGACCTTCTTAATTGGCCGAGCCTTGACCTTTGACGTTGATTTCTTCTTGACCTCCGTCGGTTTCGTCGACACGATTGAGACAGGTGGCTCAATGATCTCGACCAACTCCTTTTCGTCCACCACTTCCGTCTTTGACTTCTTGACCGCAGGCTCGTCGTCATCCTCGCTGTCCTTGGTCAGCGCTCTCTTCCGATCTTCAACGACAGTTGGAGTAGAAGCAGGCGTAGAGGCAGGAGCAGGAGTAAGAGGGAGTTGCTCCGACTTTTCCTGCTCCACGTCGGACTCGATCTCAGTGACTAATGGCCGGGCTTCCTTCTTCCGCTTCTTCTTTGGCGGCAGCACGACTTCAACCTGTTCGGCAGGTTTCTCGTCGATCTGTACCTCCGCCTCGACGTCTGGTACGGGTGCAAACTTGGATTCCTCTCTGACGCGCTTGTTCGCCTTCTTGAACGACAGACCCTTGAGTCCCGAACCAGCTCCAAAAAGCGGCACCTCTGCACTAGGCTTGCCATCTGTTGCCGCAACGACGGCCTTGTTCTTGACCGCCGCCGCGTCGCGCTTATGGTCAGCCACGAGGCGCCGCATACGCATGGTGATAAGGCGGTCGATGATGTCCTTCTCGAGCAACTGTCGTAGCTCCTTCCGGATCACTTGACTTGCCTCATCCACGAGCTCCGTGTCGCTCCAGCTTGATTTGGCCGCCGGTGCATGTGTAGATGAAGGTGGTGGGTGTACGGTGAGGGTCACGGAGTGATGCGCAAGCGAGCGCATGTTGAGAACCATTGCCGCGCGACGCGCGACACCCGCGGCCTTGAAGGTGATATACCAGCCAGTATGATCTCGAAGCACCTTTCAAACGCCGTTACGAACGTCATTCTTCGGTGAAAATAAGAAGCAAGCGCACCTGATCGACCTGGAACTCCCTGACAAAGGCTCGGACATCCTCCTCCGTCACAGCACCTCCCAAAAGCCCACCATTCCCATCAATCTTCACATGCTCCAGTCGATTCCTCGCCAGTGCTTCAAGGACGGATTCGCGCTGACGCGCCTGCGCGTTCCGGCTTGACTGTCCCGGCCTGCGCAATGCAGGAGATGGTGATCGCGAACGCGATCTTGAACGAGAACGCGACCGCGAACGAGATCGTGAGCGTGAGTGGGGTGGGGAATAGTGGTCAATCGCCACGTGCATTCGATTTCGCCCACCTCGTCTGCCGCGAGTTGTACGAAGCGAAGGTAACGGCGTCGAGTCGGCAGACGTTCCGCCAGTAGTATGTGAGGTCGCGTGGTGTGTGTTCGCGGCCGCCCGCCGCGCCTTGACTAACGACGGTGGTGGTCTCCGCACACGGCCGCTCATAGGCGCCAGTGGACCACCTGTAAAGCCGCCATTGCCTTGTGAACTAGAGGGCGTGACTGGTTTAGGCGGGAGTCCGTGGGGTAAGAGAGTCGACGGGACAGGTGGGGTAGATGCGCTGGCCTGCGAGCGACGGTGGGAGCTATGCGCACTGGGATGAGAACCATGCCGAGGAGTGGGGGGTGTTTGCAGATTCGCTTGGCTATGCGCTGGCATGGGTGCCGTACGTTTTAACCGTTTCCGCTCCTCAAGCTCGTGTAGTACCGCACGAAGCCGCTTGCGCTCGCCATCAAATACGACCTTGATTTCGAAATCTTCACCTCCAACGTTGAGTCCAAGCACGGCGCGGCCGAGCTTCCGTCCGTGTTCACGCTCGACGCATCGGGTAGCCTCAGCGTGGGTGCTGTATTTGATGAAGATGATCCCAAGCGCGCCGCCGGTAGCCTTGTCCACTTGAGGTTCGAAGAGAAGGATCGAGCCGTGAGCGGAAAAGTGCCGTCGGATTTGTTCCTTCGGGGCCAACGGTGAGACGTTAGTTACTAAGACTGATGTGGGAGGTGGAGGCCCGCTAGAGTTTTCGTCATGCTGTATCACGAGAAATGAATTGAACATGATGTATGACAAGGAAAAATGAGTCACGCACCTCATACTTGACCTCGTACAACTCTGTCCTAAATGGGCGAAGACTGACCTGTCTCTTGAACCCCCCTGCCCTGCGTGGATCTGCAGGAACAACCTCAGGTTCCCCAGGTACAACCTCTCCCTCAAACCTCATTAACGTCTCCTTTCCACCCTTCGTCTTGATCCTCGTTCCAGCCGCGCCTGCTTCCCTCACCTTGTCCATGAGCAGCGCAAACTTCAAGTCCCTGTCCTTGTCTAGAGCAGAGTCGAACAGGACCTTGAAGTTCTTATCGGACGGGTATTCCGACCGTGCGGGCGGCCAAGGCGGTAATGGTGGGAGGGAATAGACAGGCGCTGGTGACGAAGAACGTGGCCTGTGGATACGAGGCGACGAAGGCCTGGACGAATGTGCCGGTCGTGGTGATCGAGCAGGCGAAGCCACCCGTGTCGACGAGGACGCAGATAAGTGAGAAGTGTCGGGGCGTGGAGGAAGAGGTATTCGAATGCCGGGGAGGGGTGGTACAGAAGATGTGGGTCGATGAGTCCGTGAGGTTGAAGGAGGTAGGGACGGTGGAGGTGTAGGAGGCCGACGGGAAGAACATGAAGGAAGGTGCGTTTCTGAAGCTAGAGGTGGTGGGGGTGGGGGTGGTTGTGACGTCGGAGGGGGCGGCGGCGGCGGTGGTGGTGGTTGGGAAGGCGGCGGCGGTGCGGACGACGATGGACGTGGGAGAGAGGCATGGGTCGTAGGGGGCGGCGGTGGAGATGATTTACGAGTTGAACGCGGTGGCCGAGGCACAGAGCTAGAGGGTGGGGGTGGCTCCGTTAAGGGGGGCGGCGCCGGTAGATCGTCGGAAAGAGGCGGCGGAGGTGGCGGCGGGGGACTCCCAGATGGAGGTGGAGGAGGCGGAGGTGTGTCGGACGGAGGTGGTGGGGGTGGTGGAGTTATGGACGGTGGTGGAGGAGGCGGAGGCTCGGAAGGCTGGGGAGGTTGTCGATCACGATGTGAGCGAGAAGTGGCAGCCTTGGGAGCGGCAGGGGCGGGTTGAGCTATTGTTGAAAAGCTCGACGACCAGCCGGAAGAGGATTTTCCATTGACGTTAGGTACGGCTAGAGGTGTCGGTCGTGTCGCGTTGGAAGAGGGACCGGGTTCAGCGTTGCGAGACTGTCGAGGAGGTGAATCAAAGTCGAAAGGACAGCGGAGAAGAGGCTCACGGTGCTCGCAATGGCTTGGTCGCTCCATTTGATCTCAACTTGTTTACCTTTGGGAGGAGGTTTTTGCTGCATCGCACTCGGCCCTGAGGGGGGCTGCCTCAGCTGGCCAGTAAGGGGGTTGGTATGGCCATTGACGGTGGATTTGGTGCTTCTGCTTGACCCATTCGTGCTGCCATTGAGCAGGCTACGTGGGCCGGTGGGTGGTGCTGCGCCTATGCGATTGATGAGGGGGATTGAGGAGGACGATGAGGGAGAGGAGGAGGAGGGGGACGGGTTGGAAGACGAAGAAAGGTCGGTGGGGGGCGGTTGACGTTTGGAAGGAATGCCATTGAGTGAGTTTAGGAGAGCTCGTGGGCCTGTCGGAGGGGCCCTGCCTGACATGGTCGAGGCAAAGGCTGGCCGTCGTTGTCGAAGACGAGGAGAGCGAATATCGTCAGAGATGGAGTTGATCGACCTCGACCGTGTTTGTTCCCATTCTTGTTGACACTCGTTTTGCGCGCACTCTCTCTTTTCTCATCTCAACAATAAACTCTTCTTTCACACAAACGCTCTCAGAGGACTCATCGCAGAACAGCACGTTGTTGCTGTGCTTTTGACAGCCTCTCATTCCGTCGCCTTGCAGCATACACTCGCTCAATCCCCGTGTACATATAATTTATTAGGGTTAGGGTTAGGACATTGTACCGACAAAAATTAAGGCCCGCCCAGCCCGAGGGCCGGAGCGGGACAGGAAAATATTGAGACGGTGCATGAACCGAAGCCCATACAAACCACAAGTTCCCCCTGGGGACAAGGTCGCCGTGCTATGGGAGGCCCTCGCAGCCCACAGACCCTGGTACATGAAGGGATCTATGCCATCAAGGTAAGTATGAAGATTTGCCATTCCACAACCCAAGGTATATATAGGCAGACAGACGGCGCACGGACCATCACCCACGTGATGGGTTCATGGATCCATTCGCCGGATCAAAGCCCACTGGCGTACACAGCTACGACTACGGTAAACCCTGCCAATAGTATAACACAACCCCCTATGGAAAGCAACCAACTCAGCACCCCACTCAACCGATTGACATTGAACATACCGAGCTGTTATCCTTTGTTACAAACTTCCGGCTCACGAGCATGATCAGGCATTTATTCACCCTTGCTTGATTGAGGTCGGGAAGCACGATCATCTCAATTACTGTGGCCTAGATGAGACCTATCGAGTGTCAAGAGAAATGGTCTCACGTTTGAGGCCTTTTCCTTCGCTGTCCATCAGACGTTCTATGACCATCTCCACATTGCGGCGCAGGGACTGTACGGAATGAGAAGATGCATGGAAGTGTTCGGCAGACACTCACCGTGTTTGTTTCGCGGAATTCAAGCGGCAGCAATGTAACGATTTGGTCAATCGCCGCCTTCACAAGTTTAGCAACTCATTTGGATAGTGTGAAAACGAACACGCACCTTCCTCTCTTTCCTCTCCTTTGGCGTCAGCTTCGCCTTGCCTTTCTTCTTCACTTTCCCAATCGCAGATTTGGAGGACTCTGGTGCGAGAGACTCGTCTGCGGCTGTCGTGTTACCACCCAGTGTGGTCGCGTTCGTAGCCTCGTCCGGCTTTGCACCTGCGATACTTTGCGCGTGCGCCTGGAGTTGAATCGCCGCGCGCGCGTCTTCCTCTACTCATTCGCTATTTCATGGGGGGACGGAAACGCAGCAGGGTGAAAACGCACCAGCCCTCCGCTGTCCTAATACAAAAGACGCTTCCGTTGGTGCCTGTGCGACGAGAATAGTAGATAACGAACAAAGTACATAAACATACACTACGCACCTCGGGCCAGTCCACCGTAAGAGCGTTCATGTTCATCACGTACAACCAACTTGAGAACGCCTCGTTGAACGTGTCTAGCGACGCGCTCAACGCGCGCAACCCGTCGACATTACCCCGCAACGTCTCGGCTTCGTCTGCTAGCTCTGCGAGCGCCGGCTCGAGGAATCCCAGCCCGTGCGGCGCGTCTTGGTGGTGCGCGCCCGAGTGCGAGAGCGCGAGGAGAGAACCTTGCGATACGCGCCGAAGGGGTGTGCGATGTGGTGTCGGAGCTGGCTTATCTGCTTGATTTGTTGTCATCGCACTAGCACGACAGTGTCGAGCGAAGCGGAAAAGGGAACGTGCGTGCCCGGAGTAAGATTTGGTAGATGAGATTAGATTCGTTACTCTCACGCCAAGAGGTGTCTCGATCGACGAACGATCGTGCTTATGTTTTTGGTTTGTTGATCATCAGTTCATGACGTTCATAATCCTCAATGGGACAACCGTCTCATTTATAATTCGCAGGCAGTGACCGCATGCCTGCAGGATATTTGGCATTCCAGAGAAGGAGATTGGAGCGTAGTAGAACGTAAAGGAGACACAGGCACACTTACACTTGTGGATGTTGGTGCCATTAGCCTGGTAAGGTTCCGCATGTCAAAGCTGCTTGATTCTAACGTTCTAATTGCACAAACGTCCAACTGAATGACGGCACCACCTCGCACCTCGATCCTTACCAGACCACGTGTTTCCAAGATAATCTCAACAGGTACCTTTCCCGTCCAACACAGACGAAACAGAGTATTACTAAAACCAGAAACAAGCGGCGGCTTATCCGAAAAATTGTTTTTCGCTGGGAAACCTATCAGTTCAAGGTAGTTCAAAGACGAAGGTGCTCACGCGAAGAGCCACAAGTTTTGAGGATTGTTGTACGTCTCCGCCGTGTAGGGAAAGCGGTCTATGTGTTTTTAAGACGTCATTACAAGCAGACTTGGCATTCTGGGACACTTACACTGTGGGTGCTCAGAGAAGTAGGCGATCGGCACGCTCTCATCCAAGAGGCTATAAGCTGCAGAGCTGCTCAACTCGGGCTCGGACACGATTGTATAGATTCGCGTACCGGTTCTCCAATTGTGACGCATGTCCCCCTGAACCAATCTGTGAAAAGTCGTGATTGAGCTGCCCAAGCCTCTTCCGTAAAATGCAGATGCCATACAAGTCTGGGGGAGCGAGAGGGTCCTATCCAAGATGATGAGCGAGCGAAATATGGGGCAGATCATGGATATCTTTTACATCTTTGAGACCCGCAGTCTTTATCTCCGTGTCCAAGTCAGCCCATTCCATTACCTGGTTCCCAGCCATACCTGCGAAAGCGAACATGAGCATCCACTCTCTCCGCAGTATCGTGTGAGGATGTGCCTTTGTACTGGATCGGTTGCGAGGGATGACCTCCGAAAACGACTATCTTGGTCTGGTGTCGTTCGAACATGGAAGTTGTAAATAGAGCGCAGGTCGATGCGCAATTGCCGTTACCAACTGGAAACAGTCAAGTAGGTGAATTGAACGGAGAAACGCTCTTACCGATCACGACTTTACTGCAAGGCAAAACGTTGGTTAGCGAGATTGAACAAGGGGAGAGTGCAGCACTTACTTGAGGTCAAAAGGAGGTGTTTGAGGGATTGTTACGTTCGGATACGGGCAAATGTCCTGGGAACCGTGTGAACTGACGGAGCGATAGAAACAACCTAGTCAAACCTCGAAACGCTGAGAAGTTGGCTCCTTTCGACCATTAATGACAGAGGGAAGTGAAGGGTCATTGTAGTCATAGCTGTCAGGTATCTCTGTGCCATTCAAGAATTGCCCTGCAAGAGAAGTCACGCGGTCACGCTTCACGAAACTGTCGTCCAAGACAGACGGCTTACAATTGTCCGGTGCATAAAAGGTGAGTGTGCCGTTAATTCCTTGGTCTATATCTGCCTTCAGAATCTTTTGGGCTAGCGGATTGGCGCGGGAAGTTGACTGGAATCCCCTAAGGAATTCGGTCAGGGATTAATTCGCGTTCCGTATTCGATTTACGCACGGGAATCCGGCATCAGTACCGGAAAGGAATGCAGCAAGGAACAGTCCCAGACAGACGAATCCACCTGGCGCCACCCGTGTTAAATTACCTAGCATGAGGTCAAGAACGTGTGCGAACCGCCGTTCTCGGTCACGTCGACCAAGAGGTTTGTGACCCCAGAAGCTTTGAACTGGTGGATCGCATCCGCAACATCAAATTGGAATTGGACAAAATCCCCTGCGAAAGAGCCGACAAACATCTAGCAACCGGAACAAACAATGTCAGAATGGGAACGCAGAGGATAAGAGGAGTACGCACGACGCCTGTCTTCTTTCCTGGTAAGATGAATGACTTGATGACTCCAGTGCTTCCTTTGGTAGGAGTCAGAGTCGGTCGGCATGAGCCTGGAAGGTCGACTGCTGTTTTGGCCTGAGCACCGAGATCCTTGATCGCGGCACGGGCAAGTCGGGGTCGGCTCTGGGCGAGACTGCCACTTGACCGCAGGTCGACTCCGTTCGTCTCGTTGTTTGCAGCGCAGTTATTTACCCAGCTGGACATACAGTTATGTTAACTTGCGACTCGGAGCGAGGACAGGGCGGAGAAGACATACTAAGATGGCCCATCGGTAAATGGCGTGCCAATTAAACCAGCGACGAAAGGGACGTCGACGAATTCGGGGACAGTTGAGCTTACGGGAATGAGTGAGAAATTGAGGCTTGTCTGTGTCAGGAAGAACGGCCCAGCAAGGTCGCCAAGGCGTTGAGAGATCGTTATATTAGGGATCCGATAGCTGCTGACTACACTGTTCACTCTGACATTGTGATCAAGAAAGTTACCAGAGACGGTACGAGCAATCTTGTCAATGTAATCAGAGGCAGGTAGTCCACCGATAGTGAGCACCCTAGCTCCAGCGAGGCGTTGCCAATTGAACTTCTTTGCCGCGAAAAAGTCAGTGAAGTTGGACCCAATTTGGCTGAGGAATTCAACAGAGTGTGGGGCGATGAATATACCCTTGTCCAAAATGACAACTGGGGCGGGAAGGACGTTCTGGTAGGCGTTGTAGCAATTCGGAAACCATGCTGTGATAGGCTGTCAAGCACGGCCCACATAATTAAATTATAAGCATACCTGTATGTCCGTCGTTTAACTGGGTAGTGAAGTCCCATAGGTCCCGATTAAAGTCATAATCTGTCTTCGTCAAAGTGAACCGGGTGTCGGTGAAAAGAGAGGATAACGTGCCTACCTCGTAGTACGTTGCATTGATCCGTGCGATATCTGCGCGAATATTCGTCGTCGACTCTTGGAATGGTGGGGGCGAATTCAAGTAGTAATCCTCGAAGGTGTAAAAGTCAAAGACACGCGAGATGACGGTCAAGACGTTCTGTCTGAGAGTCTCGTTGAAAGGGAAAGATTTCTGGCAAGCTATCGCATCCGCGGGATCTGCGAATTGTAGGCCTGCGACTTTGACGCATGGGTCGGAGGCGGCAGTCGCAGCGGCAGCGACAAGCAACCCTCGACAAAGCAGGCCGGGCAGAAGCCCAGAATGAATGAAACGAGAGAAAACCATGACAGCCAAATGCGTTCACCGGGGGGGGCAGTAGTGAGAGGCACTTTCCTCGGTAGAGTCGGCCTAAACAATATAACGGCACAAGGCAAAGGGTCCATGCGTCGAGGATGGGAACCGCATGAGTGAACTACGGACAATCCTCATGGGTGACACAAGACATTAGACCTATTTCCCAGCTAAGAATGATCCACCGCGTCCGTTCCAAGAAATGAAATTTTTTGATGTTTCTAAAACCGCACGTTGCTACGTTCGGTGTCGTCTTTACCATTTGTGATCAGAACCTTCAAAGCTTTGTGTAGTTGATAAACGCATAGAAGCCTTCGGCTGACTGCCCAGAGGCTTCGCTGTCATCACTGTAGTAACATTACAATCTTATTTTCGCACCTTGTTGACACTGTCATTGTACGTACATGCTTCACGTAGAATCGAGCCTGCCCAAGCTAGCTCGGATGAAGCCTCGGGAACACAGGATACTGCTGGGAGAGGCAGAATTGGTCCGGAGGCAAACTACTGGCGCCTAAATGTTTGCCTAACTGGGCGAACTTCTTCAATCGTCGTAACGTACCTTTTTGTTTTTTTTGGCCACATAAATTCCCTGGTAGTGACGCCAGCATGATTCCACCGCCACCCATTGCCATTGAGCTTCCTTATCACTGCACATAATCCATTCGTCATGGTTTATGTGCAGTGATAGGAAGCTCAGTAAGCAGTTGAAAACGGACCGTAAACCAATCGTCCAGTTTTTCAAAGTAAGAATCATCAAAGTATCAATGTTCGTCCCACGCTGATCGACTGCTGATCGTCGCCTCGATGCAAGGCCCGGTGATCGGTGCTGTTATTTGGATCCTACGAATAACGAACTTTTTCAAGTTCTGGGTTGGACCATCCCTTCGTGTGTTCTCTCCGAAAGACAGGAAACTTGGGACCGGGCAACAAATGGCCGCAGAAGTCTCAGGCGACACGTCATGGAGTAGTGCTTTGAAAACCCCCTTTCAAGCACAGCCTAGAGAGGTTGATTGAGCGTTATCCAGGAGTCTCATTCCGTATCCCACAACGGCCTAGCATACCCCAGGTGTCTTCCCAAGGTCCATTCTATTCGTCCATTCCACTCGTGAGAGCATAGATAGCGTAGTGCCATGGTCAAGTTGTGCACAAGCGAGCTTCTTAACTCGCGAACACAACCCACACCAGTCAGTCCTGATTCGCAATCCATGCTACCGGGCTTTGTGGGTGAATCTTGTGGTGCTCTTCTTTTTGGATGAGGACTCGATGCACTGTCGTGTATAGGTGACTGCAACATGACATTGACTTAACAACACGTAGCCAGTAGTACGCTCCCGCCCCCTGCGCCGATTTCATCACCCTGCGCAGGCACCCAGAATATTGGATACCATGAAGGATGCCAGGTGAGTTCTACCTAGCCGGAGGGTGGGAATATGGGAGCCGTCACAGGTGGTTGCGTTCTACAGTGGGATGCAGTGCGATACAGTAGAGCAGGATTCAAAATAAGGGTTTCCCGACCACCTTAACAATCTGTAATAACCTGAATTTTGAAATCGTGACGAGTCGCAGGAACCCTCGCAGAGTCAAGTGAGACTTGGCATCATACTTGGCATCATTTACATCATCAATTGAAAGTCCTTCTGACAACCCCCAACGACACAGCCGGTGCCCCTCGTGGCACTGGCACCTCACCACAGTTCTCGCCAGACGTGAGTCTCCAATACGATTCTACGGGTGGCCTCAGTATCTTTCTAAACAGACGTAAATCAGAGTTACCAGACAGACAGCGCATTCCAACTTATCCGAAAAATTGTTTTTCCCTAAGAGGTCAGTCAGTCAAACGTTCTCTGCTATACGGAGATGAGGATGCTCGCGCAAAGAGCCACAGGTTTTGAGGGTTGTTGTACGTCTCCGCCGTGTACGGGAAGCGGTCTATGTATGCTATGATGTCATCACGAGCACAACTTAGCGACCCGGGATACATACACTGCGGTTGCTCAGAGAAGTAGGCAATTGGCACGCTCTCATCCAAGAAGCTATAAGCTGAAGAGCTGCTCAACTCGGGCTCAGGTGCGGTTGAATAAGTTCACATACCGGTTCTCCAATTGTGACTCATCCTCCCATTAACCAATCTGTGAAAAGTGGTGATTGAGCTACCCAAGCATCTCCCGTAGAATGCAGATGCCATACAGGTCTGGCGGAGCAAGAGGGTCCTATTTGACGATGAGCGAGCGAAACGTTAGGCAGGTCACACCTCTCCTACATCTTTGAGGCCAGCGGTCTTGATCTCCGTGTCCAACTGCGTCCATTCAAGCACCTGACCCGCAGCCACACCTGCAAAATCAAATGTGAATGTCCACTCTCCCCGGAGTGATGTGGAAAGTGACGAACCCTTGTACTGGATTGGTCGTGAGGGGTTACCCCCGAATACAGCTATCTTGGTCCCGTGCAGTTCGAACATGGAAGTGATGAATTGGGCGCAAGTCGATGCACAAAGGCCATTACCGACTGGAAACAATCAACCAGGTGGATATGTGACATGCGAGTCTATTCCCGTAATTGAACGGAGAAACGCTCTTACCGATCACTACCTTACTGCAAAGCCAGACGTTGGTCAGCAAGGCTGGTCGAAGGGAGAGTTTGAAGCACTGACTCAAGGTCAAAAGGAGGAGTCCGGGAAATCGTCACATTCGGAGACTGGCAAATGTCCTAGGAACCACGTGAACCGATGGTGTGATAGAAATAACCTAGCCAAACCTTGAAGCGCTGAGAGGTTGGCTCCTTGCGACCATTTATGACGAAGGGAAGTGAAGGGTCATTGTAGTCAAAGTTGTCTGGCATATCTGTGTCATTCACGAATTGCCCTGCAAAAGAGTTCATGCTTCGTGAGACTGTTGACAAAGACAGCTTACAATTGTCCGGTGCATAGTTAGAGATCGAGCTGTTGAGTCCTTGCTCTATGACTGCATTCAAAATCTTTTGGGCCAATGGATTGGCGCGAGAAGTCGACTGGAACCTCCTAAGAAGAATTTGTTCAGGGACGTACTTTACTTCCACATCCGGTGTACGCACGGAAATCCAGCGTCGGTACCAGAAAGGAATGCAACAAGGAATACTCCCAGACAGATAATTCCACCTGAGATCGGCAGCGTCAGACTAGTAAGCATTGGCCGAGGACGTGCACGAACCAGGATTATCAGTTACGTCTACCAAGAGGTTTGTGACACCAGAGGATTTGAATTGGTTGATCGCATCCAGAGCATCAAAGGAGAACTGGATAGGGTCCCCTAAGAATGAGCCGACATACATCTACCGGCCCGAAGAAATGCTCTCAGCCAGAAAGACAGAAGTAGCAGGAACGCGTACGACGCCTGTATTATTCCCAGGTAAAATGAACGACTTGATGACTCCAGTGCTTCCATTGGTGGGAGCGAGAGTTGGGGAACATGAGCCTGGAAGCGTGACTGCTGTGTGCCCCCGGGCACCAAGATCTTTGAGCTCTGCACGGGCAAGACCAAGTTGGCTCTGGGCGGCGAGGCTACTGCTTGACCGCAGGTCCACTCCATTCGTCTCGTTGTTTGCGATGCAGTTGTTGGCCCAGCTGGAATATATATATATATTGTTATGTCAATTTGCGAGCGAGGACCAGGCAGTAAAGACATACTAAGACGGCCCATCGGCAAATGGCGTGCCAATGAAAGAGGCGACAAAAGGAACTTCGACGAACTCGGGGACGGTTGAGTTTACGAGAACGAGTGAGAAATTGAGGCTGGTCTGTGTCAGGAACGATGGGCTAGCAAGGTCACCAAGACGTTGAGATATTGTTATATTGAGGATCCAATAGGTGCTGACTACACTGTTCACCCTGACATTGTGATCAAGGAAGTTACCAGAGACGGTACGAGCAATCTCGTCAATGTAGTCAAGGGCAGGTAGTCCACCTATGGTGAGCACCCTAGCTCCGGCAAGACGTTGCCAATCGAAATTCCTTTCCGCGAAAAAGTCAGTGAAGTTGGACCCGATTTGGCTGAGGAATTCGAAAGAGTGTGGGGCGATGAATATACCATTGTTTAAAATGACAACGGGTGCGGGAAGAATGTTCTGGTAGGTGTTGTAGCAATTTGGGAACCAACCTGTAAATGCATGGGTTTCAGGCAAAAGCTCACGCTATGAAATTCGAAGTATACGTGTATGTCCGTCATTTAGTTGAGTAGTGAAATCCCACAAGTCCCGATTGAAGTCATAATCTGTCTTCAAGTCATGATACAAGTCGTAAACTAGATATCAGTAGTAAGTAAGCATGACGTGCCCACCTCGTAGTACGTTGAATTGATCCGGGAAATGTCTGCACGGATATTTGTCGTTGAGTCCTGGAATGGTGGGGGCGAATTCAAGTAGTAATCTTCAAAGGTGTAAAAATCAAAGACACGCGAAATGACGGTCAAGACGTTCTGTCTGAGAGTCTCGTTAAACAGGAAAGATTTCTGGCAAGCTATGACGTCCGCAGGATCAGCAAACTGGAGGCCTGCGACCACGGTGCATGGGTCGGATGCGGCAGATGCAGCGGCAGCGGCCGGCAGCCCCCGACCGAGCAGGGCGGGCAGAAACCCATGACGAATGAGGCGAGAGAAAAGCATGAGAGCTACGTCTGCTCACTAAGAGAGGAGGGGGTAGTGGGAGCCATCGGTCAAGTGGGTCTTAGCAATATAACGGCACGGTGAGGCCAACTTGAAGGCGCCATGTGTCGAGAATGGTAACCGGTAACCGCGTGAATGAATCACGGACAACCCTCTGGGAGGCCGGTGACCAGCCTGAGTGACACTCGCATCAGACCATTTCCCAAGGAGCGCTGCATCAGCTCCACAAGATGAAATTTTTTGGTGGCCCTAAAACGGTACATTGCCACATCATGTGTTGTCGTTTCCATCTGCGATCAGAACATCCAAGCTGCGTCGTTGATATAAGCATGGAAGCATGGAAGCTGGAAGCCTTCGGCAACTACTGCCCTATCATCACTGTCACGGTAGTAACGATACAATGATATTAGTTCCGCAGCTTACAGAGACTGCCATTGTACCTACATGCTTCGTGTAGGATCAGGCCGATCAGACCTGATCAAGAGAGTTCGGATGAAGCCCAGGGAACATGATAGAAGTGCTGCGCGCGGAGTCAGGAACATTTCCGAGTCGGGGGCAACTTGAAGCTAGCAGGCGCCCAGCTGAGTGAAGTTCTTCAAGCGTTGTCACTGTACAGTAACATTATTTTTTTGACCCACATGAATTCCTTTGTAGAAGTGACGCTAACACCCCACTGCCATCCTTTCCCCGGTATCTACTGCACGTATGATCCCGGTCCGACGCCACGGCACCATGTGCCATACGTCCAGCCTTGCGTCCAGCTGTACTGAAGCAGGTGAAAAATAGAACATTATCCAAGCGATGTGATCCGTCAAAGCGGAATCATGTGTTGTCCCACGCCGATTATTGCCTCGATGCAAGCCTGGGGGCCGGTGATCATTCAAGTTCTATTATTTGGATCCAATGATAATGCTCTTTTTCTGGGTTGGATCATCCACCTTTGAATCGCATGCGATAGGGAACTTCTCTCCGACAGACGGGAAACATGAAGCCAGGCAACTGGACACAGAAGTCTCAGGCGAAACTGAGTACAGCAGGATTCAAAATAAGGGTTTCCCGACCACCTTCAGCAGACTATAACCTAACTTCCAAGTTATCACAGTTGGGTCCAAGGTAATTTAGATAAGCAGTATAGGTGTTCATAACTTTCATAGTTAACATGATGCTGCGTTGGGCGGTGGGAGCCTGACATTCATTAGGAGTCGTAGAAACTTGCAGGGTCCAGTGATAATTGGCATCATACTTGGCATTGTTTACTGACGAAATGGGCGCAGGGGGTATGGGCGAATCTGGCACACCAGCGAGAGTTTGAAAGCCGGTGTGCCAGTGTGTTCAATGCAGGCTTAAATATGTCAGGCAAACAACGTGAAAAGTGAGTGCAGTGCCCTGTAACTATTACCAGAATCCCTGTTTCCTAGATAGTTTCAAACACGAACATAAAGTCGTACTACATTAGACTAGGGGAAAGTCTCTGATCAAAACATGTCTGTGATCACAACTAAACTACTGTAAGTAAAATGTCCTTTCTAGTCCCAAACAAGGCTCATCCTCCATCATTTCTCACCAGACGTGTGTTTCCAACACGATTCTACGGAAACAAGCGTCACTACACAGGCCGCATATCCCAGCTTACCCAAAAAATTGTTTTTCCCTGAGAGGTCTGTCAGTCAAACGTTCTCTGCTATGCGGAAATGAGGATGCTCGCGCAAAGAGCCACAGGTTTTGAGGGTTGCTGTATGTCTCCGCCGTGTACGGGAAGCGGTCTATGTGTGTTATGATGTCATCACGAGCACAACTTAGCGACCCGGGATACATACACTGCGGTTGCTCAGAGAAGTAGGCGATTGGCGTGTTCTCAGCCAAAAAGCTATAAGCTGCAGAGCTGTCAACTCGGGCGCAGATGCGATTGCATGAGTTCACATACCGGTTCTCCAATTGTGATGCATATCCCCGTTAACTAATCTGTGAAGTCATATTTGAGCCACGCAAACCTCTTCCGTCAGATGTGGATGCCATACAGGTCTGGGGGTGCAAGAGGGTCCTATCCAAGACGATGAGCAAGAGAAACATTTGGCAGATCACGATTCTCTTTTACATCTTTGAGGCCAGCGGTCTTGATCTCCGTATCCAACTCAGGCCATTTAAGCACCTGACTCCCAGCAGTACCTACAAATCGAATGTGAGCATCCACTCTCCCCGGAGTGTTGTGGAAAGTGACATACCCTTGTATTGGATTGGTCGCGAGGGGTGGCCTCCAAATACAGCTATTTTGGTCCGATGCAGTTCGGACATGGAAGTGGCAAAATGGGCGCAAGTTGATGCACAATTGCCATTACCAACTGGAAACAATCAACCAAGATATGCATTGTGCGAGTTTATTCCCGCAATTGAACGGAGAAACACTCTTACCGATCACTACCTTACTGGAAGGCCAAACGTTGGTCAGCGAGACTGTTCGAAGGGAGAGTTTGCAGCACTGACTCAAGGTCAAAAGGAGCAGTTGTAGGAATTGTTACAATCGGAGAAGGGCAAGTGTCCTAGCGACTGCGTAAACTAACAGCGTGACGGAGTAAATTAGTCAAACCTTGAAGCGCTGAGAGGTTGGCTCCATGCGACCATTAATGACAAAGGGAAGTGGAGGGTCGTTGTAGTCAAAGTCGTCTGGTAGTAGACCTGTTCCATTCACGAATTGCCCTGCAAAAGCGGTTACGCTTCACGAAACTGTTGTCCAAGACAACTTACAATTGTCCGGTGCATAGTCGGAGATCGAGCTGTTAAGTCCTTGGTCTATAACTGCCTTCAGAATCTTTTGAGCCAATGGATTGGCGCGGGAAGTCGACTGGAACCCCCTATAGAATTTGGTTAGGGATATACTTGACTTCCGCATCCGGTGTACGCACGGGAATCCAGCGTCAGTACCAGCAAGGAATGCAACAAGGAATATTCCCAGACAGATAAATCCACCTGAGGCCGCCACCGTCAGACTTGTAAGCATTGGTCGAGACCGTGCACGAACCAGGATTATCAGTCACGTCGACCAAGAGGTTTGTGACCCCAGAGGATTTAAACTGGTTGATCGCATCCAGAACGTCGAATTGAAACTGGATAGGGTCCCCTGCGAAAGAGCCGACAAACATCTACCAGCCCAAAGAAATGCTCTCAGCTGGAAAGACAGAAATAGCAGGAAAGCGTACAACGCCTGTATTATTCCCAGGTAAAATGAACGACTTGATGACCCCGGTGCTTCTGTTGGTACGAGTGAGAGTTGGGGTGTATGAACCTGGGAGACTGACTGCTGCATGCGCCTGGGCACCAAGATCTTTGAGCTCTGCACGGGCAAGACGGGGTTGGCTTTGGGCAGCGAGGCCACTACTTGACCGCAGATCGACTCCGTTTGTCTCGTCGTTTGCGGCGCAGTTATTGGCCCAGCTAGGTAGATTGTATATCAATTTGCGAGGGAGGACAGGGCAAAGAAGACGTACTATGATGGCCCATCAGCAAATGGCGTGCCAATTAAACCAGCGACGAAAGGAACGTCGACGAATTCGGGGACAGTTGAGTTCACGAGAATGAGTGAGAAATTGAGGCTTGTTTGTGTCAGGAAGAACGGGCCAGCAAGGTCGCCAAGACGTTGAGATATTGTTGTATTAGGGATCCCATAGCTGCTGACTACACTATTCACCCTGACGTTGTGATCAAGGTAGTTACCGGAGACGGTACGAGCGATCTCGTCAATGTAATCAGAGGCAGGCAGTCCACCGATAGTGAGCACGCTAGCTCCTGCAAGGCGTTGCCAGTTGAAATTCTTTTCCGCAAAGAATTCGGTGAAGTTGGGCCCAAATTGGCTGAGGAATTCAACAGAGTGTGGGGCGATGAATATACCATTGTCCAAGATGACAACGGGTGCGGGCAGAACGTTCTGGTAGGTGTTGTAGCATTTCGGAAACCAACCTGTGATGGCATGAGTTTCAAAGAAAAGCTAAAGCCCACAAGATCCAATGATTAGCATACGTGTGTGTCCGTCATTCAGTTGAGTCGTGAAGTCCCACAAGTCCCGATTGAAGTCATAATCTGTCTGCAAGCCATGATACAAGTCGTGAACTGGATGTCAGTAAGACGTGAGCATAACGTACCCACCTCGTAGTACGTTGAATTGATCCGGGAAATGTCTGCACGGATGTCCGTCGTCGAGTCCTGGAATGGTGGGGGTGAATTTAAGTAGTAATCTTCGAAGGTGTAAAAGTCAAAGACACGCGAAATGACTGTTAAAACGTTCTGTCTGAGAGTCTCATTGAACGGGAAAAACTTCTGGCAAGCTATTGCGTCCGCGGGATCAGCAAACCGGAGGCCTGCGACTTTGGTGCATGGGTCGGATAAGGGAGATACGGCGGCAGTGACAAGCAGCCCTCGACAGAGCAGGGCAGGCAGAAGCCCAGAACGAACGAAGGGAGAGAAAAGCATGGACGCTAATTCTGCTCCCTAGGAGAGGAGAGGTAGTGAGAGGCACTTTCCTCGGCCGAGTTGGCCTAAGCAATATAACTGCACGGCGACGTCGGCGAGGCCAATGCACCATGTGTCGAGAATGGGAACCACATGATTGGGGCACATCAGGAAAAACCTCTCGCGCTAGCGAGGATAAAATACTGATACTTTCCTTCATTATTCAATTATCGGGCATTGCTTAGTCCCCACGATAATTTATTGGGGTTTATCCCAATAATTGTAATTGGGGACCAATTATGAGCCAAAGACACATATTTATTGACTTGGCTACGTTACGATTGTCCAAATACTTCTTCGACAGTACGTGAGTTATCAGAGATAATAAGCACAATGCCGGTAAACAGAATATAAATAAAAGTTTCCTTTTTGTTTGTTTTTTTTAATTTTTCTGGAACAAAAAACGGAGCTACTTGATCAAATATGTGCAAAGAAAGTGTGGGACGAGTGAGATTTGAAAACCACTGTTGACTGGTGAAGTACGGTCAGCGAGAAATTCGTAACCACATGCTGCAGTGACTTACAGTGGTACTGTGTTGAAGGCGTTGACTTGGGTGTTGAAACCGCAAGGACGCGGATCAGGCGGATCAGCCATCGAGTTCATCGAGATCGAGCTGTGCAATGGCAACGCTTGCACTCGCTTCGTTTCCGATGTGCTTGCTACAAATTGAAGAAGTCAGAAGAGAAAAAGTATAGAAATAAACATAACTCACGAGGCCTGTGTATATATGTCAGCCATCATGAGATGAAATGCGCCTTCGCGCTTCTCCTTAATGTGCTTCAAAGTATTGATATGACCAAGGTAAACATCCAGATATGCATTCGCTGAGAACTCTGCAATATGCTGCTCGCCCGTGCGCCACTCGTAGATCGTCGCATACAGCTGGCAGATGGTCAGAACAAAATCACACGGAAATATGCTGACTTACCGCAGTAGCGACCAAGGCAACCATTGGGGCCGGAACTTCATACCTTTTCTCACCTTCACGACATTCGTACATTGGGAAGAGGTATTGAAACTTCCGAGCAAACGACATGGCACCTCCAGAGAAATACATGTCGCGGATGACGGTGATGATGCGGTCGTTTCGATATGGCCTAGAACGCATCACCAGTGCGTTTGGTGCGTTTGACTGATAGACTATTAGCATGAACTCAATAGAGGCAATTTAACTTACGAGTTTAGCCCGCGGAAATGTGTATGTGTAATGAGACAGCTGTTTACGAACATACTCAATGGTGTCCAATGCTGAGCCGAAGGCAAGGAAAGATGCCATAGTAATGGTGTTGCAGCGCTCCTTCACTTCGCTTCGAATCAAACAAATTCGAGCACGCGGCTGGATAGCGCTGTCAGAGACGTGATCTCAAAGTTGAAAAAAAAAAGTACCAATGGCGTGATCTTCAGCATGTAGTCGTGGTCTTGTTCAAGCCGTTCAAGGACCTCCTTAGCACCTGGCCTGAGATGGTTAGCCGCAGTGAGCAGGCAATCCTTGATGAGTCCAAGAGCAATACAGATATCCGGGAAGGCATTGTTAAACAGCATCGCCGCCCGGAGGTTCTCAATTGCATCCTGTATGACGGCCCGGACGATCGGACGTTGACTGGTTAGCATAAGTTTATTGGAGCCCGGGCTGAATACCAGATCCGTTTCAGCCGGTTGAGCGCCTTGAAACGAGCTCTCGTCGGAAGTGGACTCGGCGCCTGAGAATTGTTCAGCTCGAGTCTGTGTGAGTATTGGGGAGAGATGAGCAGGCCAAGTCACTCACCTGAGAGACCAGCTGTGGAAGCCACAGTGTCAAGTCCAGGTTGTGCAAATGGGTGGGAAATGGCGTCTTGTGTAAGAGTCTTGCCAGCATCGTCGAGGGACCAAGTAGAGCCCTGGGTGGCCAAATTGTCGGGCTCGGAACCACCTGACTCTGCCCATGAAGCTCGCTGTGAGAGAAGTCAACAATCAGTAGCGTAGAGCTGTTGCATGCTCACCTCAATGGCCAAAGACTCCGAAAATTTGTTGGGCTGTTTGAGAGCGAACTCGACGGTGTTGTCATCTTCCATCGAGTCGTCGTCAGTTTCGGAGTTTTCATCATCCACCGGAGGAGCATGGAAGTTGGCTTTGTCAAGACGAGCAAGGACGTGAGAGTTGTCACCACGGCCAGGGTAGAAAGACGACGCTGAATTTTTTTCGTTGAGTGACACGTTGATATATGATAACAAATACAAACAAACAACTCACTGCGTTCCAGCTTGGCACGGACTGGCTTGACAACGCGATCAACCCTCTGCTGCTGGCTCGCCATCTCACTATCTCTGTTCGGCAACCTGTGACTTTCCGCATCACCCTCACTGGGTAAGATGAGAGGCATTGGGTGACCGCGGGCGGGTCCTTGGTTTACGGTAAGTAAGCACAATTGCTATCTACTGAAGGGCGCTAAGGACTTACCAAGAGTTCGTACTTTCTTTGTAGGGTTATTTTGCACTGCTGGGGAGGCGGAGACGCAGGCATTACCTGCGGCTTGGGCTTGTGCAAAGGTGCGTTTCCCGCGTGCTTATCGGGATTTAAGTTATGTCTGACACTGCAGTTTTGAACTCACCTGCGTGCAGGATTTGGGGCTGTGTTTCGGGAACCACACTTTGAACTACGACATTGTTTTGATTGGTGACAATAGGGCCTTCAAATGAGACGTTTTCATTCCCTATGCCATGGGCACTATTGGCGTTCCCGTTTGTGTGAGACCGGCGGGTGCGTGGTGCCATCGATGAACAACAATTGAAGAAGACAAAAGGATGGTAAGTGAGAGAGACAATAGTGAGGCAAAGGCCAGTAAGGACAGGATTCGTATTGGGGAACCATCGGAAGGTATGTCCTCTATTTATACGGAACAATTACCACTGACAGAATATATTTCAGCCGCGCCTCTGTGTTATGACCTTGCGGGGTCAAACAATGCGCGACGTGCGCTAAGGGGTTTCTAGGGAGCAAGGTGATCAAGGTTAGTTGTTCACTCGGGGTTCGATGAGGCCGCGAGGCCAAGCTGGACAGAGATGAGAGGATTTCAGAGATGAACCTGGGATTCGCAAGTGGTAAACGAAGAACAGGATGGGGCTCTAGGACACATTGTCCAGCCCTTATATACACAGTAGACGTACAGCATGAGTCACGTAGTATGAGGCAATGTACTAGGGATGAGTCAATGCTAGGAGACGCAGCCTTAAGGCCCGCAAGTAGGAAGACGAGAAGTAATCAGAGAACAGCCTCAAGGGCCTAGTATGAGTCAACGGTAAAGAGTAATAATAGTCCGGACAGATGGATGGGGGAACGGGGTGGGCAAGTGGGGAAGGTAAGAAGAAAAGAAAAGTAAGCGTCCGTATCATAGCCGCGATGAGAGATCATGACACTCTGCATACCTCACCGCCATCCGCTCTTCAACGTTCACCCTCAATGAGCACACCCCAGATCCGTTGTCATGGGTGTGATAAGATTTTCAATCCTCGCGGCCTTTCTCAACATCTCACCAAGCCTCAAAACGCCACATGCCGTACCGCACAAATGGCAATAAAAACACCGTCAGTGTTTCAGACTATGACTAGTGAGGGGTCAATCTCAAATACAATGTCATGCGACGATCAAAATATGGAGCCAGTGGATGGGTCGTCCGGTGAGTACACAAAAGTTTCGAGCACACCATCCTGATCGTATTCCGTTCACAGATGGGGTTGAGCATTCTGCCCAGGAGGCTAGTGGTGGACTTGACGCCACTCAGGCTGCTGACAGTGCACGCACCAATGTCGATGCTCCCAATGCCGACACCGCCGATGCTGACACCACAGACGCTGACCTACTAGAATTATTGACAAATAACCACTCCGTTACCACTAACACAGAACAAGATCACCCCGAGGCACAATCAGCAGCACCAGCCACACCACCACATGTTGAGCCGACAACTTCTGCCCAGCCGCCGCACCCTCCACAGCCCAATGCCGACACTCCTGTAGCCCCATTAGTGATTGACCATTTTCCACATGGTAATCCAGGCGCGCCAGTTCCAGGGCTACGTCAAGGCCGCTCAGGCTATCAGCAAAGTCAAGAAACCTTCGGTGCCTCCGTATGGGCTCCTTTTCACTCCCAGTGTGACTGGGAGGTTGCACGCTGGGCGAAGATGCGGGGCCCATCATCCTCGGCAATGGAGGAGCTACTTGCTATTCCAGAGGTACACTCTCATGAGCTTGCTGTTATTTTGATACTAATAAATTGTCAAGGTCGTTGACAAGCTTGGCCTGTCATTCAGCTCAACAAAAGAGCTGAATGATATTATTGATAACGTGTTGCCTGGGCGCCCGCCATTTGTATGCCGCGAGTTCGTTATTGGAGGAGAAACACTGGAATTTTATTTCCGAGACATACTATCCTGTATTTGGTCTATCTACGGTGACCCAGCATTCGCTCAGGACTTAATTTTCGCACCTGAGCAGCATTATACGGATCATGAGCGGACAGAGCGTGTGTATAGCGAGATGCACACAGGAGATTGGTGGTGGGCAGTACAGGTTCGTAAACCCTTTCAATATTTGGTTGACTCTGCTGACTTGAGTATCGGGGCAGACAACGCTTGAATCACACCGACCAGGCGCAACAGTGGTCCCTGTTATCATCTCCTCTGACAAGACGCAATTGACACTTTTCCGTGGGAAGTCTGCATATCCCGTATACCTTACCATCGGAAACGTCCCAAAGGATATCCGCCGAAAGCCATCACGCCGTGCACAAATACTCGTCGGTTACATCCCGACCACCAAGCTGGAAGGAATTACAAATAAGACAGGTCGCCGTCGCGCAGTTGCAAACCTTTACCACGCTTGCATGCAACTCATATTAGCCCCGATCACATCTCATGGTGAAACTGGCATTGACATGATGGGCGGGGATGGTACCTGGCGCAGGTGCCATCCAATATTTGCGCTATTCATTGGTGACTACCCTGAGCAAGTATTGGTAACGTGCACGTTTGGTGGTCGATGCCCTAAATGTCTAGTGCCACATGACGAACTTGGATCATACAATAGATTTACTCCCCGTGATTACGACAAGGCCAGGGACGCATACCTCCTGGCTGACGGCGATGCGTACGCGTTTCACTCGGCCTGTCGTGAGGCAGGCCAGAAGCCAGTATACCATCCGTTCTGGGAGTCCCTCCCCTTCACCAACGTCTTCATATCAATCACACCCGACATTCTTCACCAATTACTTCAAGGCGTGCTCAAGCACCTGGTTGCTTGGCTGATTCTTGCCTTTGGACCTACAGTTATCGACAGACGATGCCAGCAATTACCACCAAATCACCACATCCACATCTTTCCCAAGGGCATATCTGGTCTCAGTCGCGTAACAGGCAAGGAACACAAGAACATGTCACGTCTTCTCCTTGGTCTTATCTTGGGTCTTCCCCTCCCTAGCGGACAAGTCTCACCGCGGCTCATTTCGGCAGTGCGTGCACTACTAGATTTCCTCTATCTGGCCCAGCTTCCATCTCACACATCTAATACTATCACGTGCTTGGACGACTCACTTGCTCGCTTCCACAACAACAAGGACGTTTTTCTCGATCTGGGGATCCGGAAACACTTCAACTTTCCCAAACTCCACAGTTTGATCCATTACGTCCCATCAATCCGTCTATTTGGCACTACTGATAGCTATAACACGGAGCAGACAGAACGGCTCCATATCGATCTCACAAAAGATGCATATGGAGCAACCAATTGCAAGGACGAATACAGTCAGATGACCACTTGGTTAGGACGCCGCGAGAAAGTACAAGATCATTCGGCATTCATTAAATGGCGGCGGGATTCTGATCAGCAAAACGTGCCTCCTGCCAAGCCGATTGGGCCTCCGCGCCCCAGTCTACGATGTCTAAGGATGGCTCTACACCCAACACTCAAAGTCGTCTCCTTCGATGACATGGCCCGTAATTATGGTGCCATTGACTTCCAAGACGCACTGGCCGACTTCGTAGCTCAGACCAACTACCCTACAACCTCTGGTGCAGCTCTCTCTGCCTTGGCTGCAGACACACTCATCCCTTTCCGCTCTGTGCCGGTATACCACAAGATCAAGTTTTCAAATTCTGATAATTCCGAAATAGTCGACTCAATTCAAATTCGGCCGGAACAAAAGGATGGGCGTGGGCGTCTAGTACCCTCGAGGTTTGATACAGTTCTTGTCCGCGGTAAAGATCCAGATGCTGGTATACATGGCATTAATGGTGAGGCTTACTTGTATCAAAGTATCTGTCCATCTGACTGTTATGCAGGCCATCGAATAGCACAGGTCCGAGTGGTATTCGAAATACCAAGCAAGGCAATGCGCGACATTTTCCCATCTTCAGACGTCACACCCCCAGATCACCTCGCATACGTAGAATGGTTCTCGCCCATTCCAGTTCATCCTGGGCCAAACCACCTTCTATATAAAGTAAATAGACTTGTACACCATGGCCGTCGGCGTGCAAGTATTATACCTGTAAAGTCTATTCTTCGTAGTGTACATTTATTCCCTGTTTTGGGTCAGCACACTCCTCCGGAGTGGAATACGTTCACGGTTCTGGAGTCGTGTAACGCGTTTTACATAAACCCGTTCAGCGATCGAGATAATTACATGGTATTTTCTTAATTCATTAACCGTACTTTATTGCGCTACAAAGATATTATGCGATTACTAGTCTTAGTGGTGAGCTATGCGTGTACTATCTTCTTATGTTCGGCTATCCATAATTTGATCGGGCCTTACCTCTCGCTAGCGCGGGAGGTTTTTCCTGATGCAGTGCCCTAGTGACCAGTGACACTGGGCGGCCCGCCCATTGTCTGATACCTGTGGAACTCCTGTGGATAGTTGTTGAACAATATCTTCGAGATTCGAGAACAAGTCCAGGTTGTCATGACCTGCTCCGCAGTCATCGCAAAAGTCTGGCGTAATTCATACACGTGCTCATTTCCCAAGTAGGGTCCACCACATCCGTTCTAATGAAAAGAAAAAGTCTGATGTTTGTAAAACCGTACGTTGCGACGTTCTTTGTTGTTTCCATCTAGCTGTGCGTAGTTGATATAGGGCATGGAAGCCTCGGCAACTACTGCACAGAGGCTTCACTGTCATCACAAATAACATTACAATCTTAGTTTCGCACCTTACTGACGCTGCCACTGTGCCTACACGCTTCACGTAGGATCAGGTCGTTCAGGCCTGATCAATATAGTTCAGATGAAGCCTCGGAAACACAGGAATCTTGCTGGGAGAGTCAGAATCGGTTCGGGGGCAACGTGGCAGGCGCCCAACTGGTAAAAGTTCTTCAAGTGTCGTGACTTCCACTGCCACCCCTTTCCTGGTGTCTACTACTGAAGCTGAGTAAGTAGCAGGTGAAAAACGGAACATTAGGAATCAATGACGCCGGGCCGATTGTCTCCTTGATGCAAATGCAAGGGTCGGTACTGAGTCGGTGATTATTTCTGTTATTTGGATCCTATGGTAACCCACTCTTTCTGGGTTGGATCATCCACCTTCGAATCGCATTCGATAGGGAACTTCTCTTCGACAGACGGGAAACGTGAAGCCAGGCAACAACTGGTCACAGAAGTCTCAGGCGACACATCATGGGGTTGCAGTGCTTGAAATTTCGGTTTTCAAGCACAGGCTAGAGAGGTCGCTTGAGTGTTCCCAGGCCATATCCTGCAACGACCTGGCATATACCAGGTGTCGTCCCAGGTTCTATTATATTCGCCCGCTTCACTCGTGCTGCTGAGAGCATGGATAGCGTAGTACAAGTGTTGCAGAAGCGGGCTTCTTACCCCGCAAACACAATCTACACCCGCCACTTCTGGATCGCAACCCATGCTACCTTGTGGGTGAATTTTGTTCCTCTGGTTTTGGACGAGGACTCGATGTACTATCGTGTATAGGTTATTACGACAAGACACCAGAGTAACAACGCATCGTGGCTACTCTGCGCCAATTATATGTCCCAGCGAAAGTTCGCTCCTGTCCCGAATGTAGCCTACTCTACTGTACAACTTGAGTCAATCACCTGCGTCCGGTGCATAGGCCCAGTCGAAGGAGACAGTTGCCATGGCAATGACAAACAAAGCCGGCTGGGCAGAAGCCAAGAATGAACGAAACGATTCAGGCAAACGATTATAAGAACTTGAAAAGACTCCGGTGAGAGACAATGAAAGGCATCCCAGTTTATTGGGTTGGTTTAATAACTAATCGTGGCAGCACGGCTCCATAATGGGTGAGCCATGTCACGGTCGAGTTCAATTTAGGTAGCCAGAGGATGAGATTGCTCTATCCATCACAAGTGGCTACGTTCTACAGTGGGGAGTCCGACACAGTCACGGTACAGTAGGATTCAACATAAGGGAGCCTGAGGGTAGTACTACCTGACTTCCAAATTAAAACAGATGGCCTCTGGATAAGTAGTTTCGGTGTTTATAGTGAACAAGATGCAGAGTTCAGCCGCAGTGGGACATTCATTACGAGTCGTAGGAACGCTAGCAGGGTTTAGTGATAATTGGCATCATACTTGGCATCGTTTACATCATTACTAATTGTATGTTCTTCTCACAACCCCCAACGACACAACTGCCCCTCGTGGTACCTTACCGCACTTCTCGCCAGAGGTGTGTTTCCAACACGATTTCCACGGGTAGCCTCAGCTTTCTGAACGAACGTAAACCAGAGCTACCGCTGCACTGGCAGACAGGCGGCGTATCCCAGCTTAGCCAAAAAATTGTTTTTCCCTGAGAAATCTGTCAGTCAACAGTTCTCGGACACGGAGATGAGAATACTCGCGCAAAGAGCCACAGGTTTTGAGGGTTGCTGTATGTCTCCGCCGTGTACGGGAAGCGGTCTATGTGTGTTACGATGTCATCACAAGCCTGCACGACTTTGCAATCTGGGATACATACACTGCGGGTGCTCAGAGAAGTAGGCAATTGGCACGCTCTCATCCAAAAAGCTATAAGCTGCAGAGAAGATCAACTCAGACTCAGATACGATAGCATAGGTTTACATACCGGTTCTCCAATTGTGACTCATCTTCCCGTTAACCAATCTGTGAAAAGTCGTGATTGAGCTACCCAAGCCTCTTCCGCACAATGCAGATGACATACAGGTCTGGGGGAGAAAGAGGGTCCTATCTGACGATGAGCGAGCGGGACGTCAGGCAGGTCACACCTCTCTTACATCTTTGAGGCCAGCGGTTTTGATTTCCGTGTCCAAGTCAACCCATTCAAGCACCTGACTCGCTGCCACACCTGCAAAATCGAATGTGAATGCCCACTCTCCTTGGAGCGATGTGGAAAGTGACGTACCCTTGTATTGGATTGGTTGTGAGGGGTTGCCCCCAAATACAGCTATCTTCGTCCCGTGCAGTTCAAACATGGAAGTTGTAAATTGGGCGCAAGTCGATGCACAATAGCCGTTACCAACTGCCAGTGGAAACAATCAAGCAGGTGGATATGCAAGGTGCGAGTCTATTCCTGCAATTGAAAGGAGAAACACTCTTACCGATCACTACCTTACTGGAAGGCCAAACGTTGGTCAGCGAAACTGATCGAAGGGAGAGAGTGCAGCACTGACTCGAGGTCAAAAGGAGCAGTTGTGGGAATTGTTACACTTGGAGAAGGGCATGTATCCTAACGGCTGCGCGTGAACGGACAGTATGATAGAAATAACCTGGTCAAACCATAAAACGCTGAGAAGTTGGTTCCTTGCGACCATTAATGACAAAGGGAAGTGGAGGGTCGTTATAGTTAAAGTTGTCTGGCATATCTGTGCCATTCACGAATTGCCCTGAAAAAGAGGTTACGCTTCACGAAAATGTTGTCCAAGACAGCTTACAATTGTCCGGTGCATAGTCAGAGATCGAGCTGTTAAGTCCTTGGTCTATAACTGCCTTCACAATCTTTTGGGCCAATGGATTGGCGCGGGAAGTCGACTGGAATCCCCTAAAGAATTTGGTTAGGGATATACTTGACTTCTGCATTCGGTGTACGCACGGGAATCCAGCGTCAGTACCAGCAAGGAATGCAACAAGGAATATTCCCAGACAGATAAATCCACCTGGGGTCGCCAGCATCAGACTTGGAAGCATTGGACGAGGCCGTGCACGAACCAGGGTTATCAGTCACGTCGACCAAGAGGTTTGTGACCCCAGAGGATTTGAACTGGTTGATTGCGTCCAGAACATCGAATTGAAACTGGATAGGGTCCCCTGCGAAAGAGCCGAAAAACATCTACCAGCCCGAAGAAATGCTCTCAGCTGGAAAGACAAAAATAGCAGGAAAACGTACGACGCCTGTATTATTCCCAGGTAAAATAAATGACTTGATGACCCCAGTGCTTCCGTTGGTGGGAGTGAGAGTTGGGGAGCATGAGCCTGGCAGCCCGACTACTGCGTGAGCCTGGGCACTAGGATCTTTGAGCTCTGCACGGGCAAGACGGGGTTGGCTCTGGGCAGCGAGGCCGCTGCTTGACCGCAGGTCCACTCCGTTCGTCTCGTTGTTTGCGGCACAGTTATTGACCCAGCTGAGAAAAGGTTGTATGTCAATTTGCGAGTGAGGGCAGGGCAAAGAAGACGTACTAAGATGGCCCATCAGTGTATGGCGTGCCAATTAAACCAGCGACGAAAGGAACGTCGACGAATTCGGGGACAGTTGAGCTTATGGGAATGAGTGAGAAATTGAGGCTGGTCTGTGTCAGGAACAATGGGCCGGCGAGGTCACCAAGACGTTGAGAGATCGTTATATTATGGATCCGATAGCTGCTGACTACACTGTTCACCCTGACGTTGTGATCAAGGAAGTTACCAGAGACGGTACGAGCAATCTCGTCAATGTAGTCAAGGGCAGGTAGTCCACCTATGGTGAGTACCCTAGCTCCGGCAAGGTGTTGCCAATCGAAATTCTTTTCAGCAAAAAATTCAGTGAAGTTAGGCCCAAATTGGCTGAGGAATTCGACAGAGTGTGGGGCGATGAATATACCATTGTCCAAGATGACAACGGGTGCGGGCAGAATGTTCTGGTAGATGTTGTAGCAATTTGGGAACCAACCTGTGATGGCATGGGTTTCAAGCAAAGCCCACATAATCAAATTATGAGGCGTACGTGTATGTCCGTCATTCAGCTGAGTGATGAAGTCCCACAAGTCCCGATTGAAGTCATAATCTGTCTTCAAGTCGTGATACAAGTCGTGAACTGGATATCAGTAAGACGTGAGTATAACGTGCCCACCTCGTAGTACGTTGAATTGATCCGCGAAATGTCTGCACGGATATCCGTCGTCGAGTCCTGGAACGGCGGGGGCGAATTCAAGTAGTAATCCTCGAAGGTGTAAAAATCAAAGACACGCGAGATGACGGTCAAGACGTTCTGTCTGAGAGTCTCGTTGAACGGGAAAGACTTCTGGCAAGCTATTGCGTCCGCGGGATCTACAAACTGGAGGCCTGCAACTTTGACGCAAGGGTCGGAGGCGGCAGTTGCAGCGGCAGTGGCCAGCAGCCCTCGACCGAGCAGGGCGGGCAGAAGCCCAGAATGAAAGAAGCGAGGGAAGAGCATGAGAGCTGAATCTGCTCACTCGGAGAGGAGGGTTAGTGAGAGATACTTTCCTCGGTCGAGTGGGCTAAGCAATATAAGGGCAAAGCGAGGCCAAGGCACCAGGTGTCGAGGATGGGAACAGCGTGAATGGATCACGGACAACCTCAGGGTGGCTAGTGACACTAGACATTAGATATTAGACTATTTCCCAAGTAGATTCCACCACATCCGTTCCAATAAAATGAAATTTTTTGATGTTTCTAAAGCCGCGCGTTGCCAAGTCCTGTGTTGTTAATTCCATCTGTGATCAGAACATCCAAACTGTGAATAGTTGATATAATCATGGAAGCCTTCGGTAACTACTGCCCAGAGGCTTCGCTGTCATCACAAGTAATCACTAACGGTGACATTACAATATTAGTTTCGCACCTCACTGACGCTACCATTGTGCCTACACACTTCATATAGGATCAGGTCGATCAGGCCTGATCAAGGTAGTTCGGACGAAGCCTCGCGGGAGCACAGGAATGTTGCTGGGAGAGTCAGAATCGGTTCGGTGCCAGGCAACCAGGCAGGCGCCCACCTGATTGAAGTTCTTCAAGCAGCATGCCGTCTTTTTTTGGACACATATACAGCACCCTAGTACCCCCTTATAGACATGAGCATTCCAATATTTCTCCGCCACTCTTTCCCCAGTGTCCATTGCACCCATGACCCCAACACCGGCATGTGTACCCCATACCCTGTAACAATCCTTCGCTTCTCCAAGCTTGACCTTTGGTTCATTTTTTCTTGTGCTAGTGTTCAGTAAGCGACCACAATGCAAAAGGGTTCCTGGGTTTGCGCCGAAGACTAGAAGGCCAGTGTACAGTAGGAACGCTTTAAAAACAGATACGTCTACTAATGCAAGGCTGAGCAGGCGAAACCGGAACATTATCCAATCATACAGTCATCAATGCGACCTGTCCGTTTTTTCAAAGCAAGAATCAATGTGTCGTCCCCACGGTCGTCGCTGCAATACACCGAGCATATTTGATCATCGCAGTTATTTGGATCTATGAATCACTTTGGCGCACTTTTTCTGTTGGATCGTCCCACCTCGAATCGCGTGTGTTAGGGGACATCTGCCCGACAGACGGGAAAACTTGTCGGGCAACGAATGGCCGTAGATGTCTCAGGCGACATGTCATACAGTAGCATTGCAGTGTTGAGGCCTTGCTTTTCCACCACAGGTTAAAGAGGTTCCTAGAAGTCTTATTCCGTATCCCGCAACGACTCGGCATACCACAGGTGTTTTCCCAGGGCCCACCTGTCCCGCCTGTGCCCCATTTGAGCATAGCGTAGTGCAACGGTCCAGGGGTGCAAAGCGAGCTTCTTGCCCCGCGAACACAACCTACGCAATCAAATCTGGATCGCAACCCATGTTACCTTGTGAGGGATTTGGTCGGCCTTTTTTTTTTTTACGAGTATGTACTGTCGTGCAACAAAAAAGTCACTACGATAACCATCGTAGGGTAACTACTTTGCCGATTGTCGAGAGATCCGTGTCGCCCCTGTCCCAATAATTTGAGTCGGCGTTCCTCCATTTCTGCCCTCTCCCACGGCAGCGTGGTTATACTGTGGTTTTTTTTGGGCTATGGTCTCCATCACGGATATTGTCAACGTCTTCAAGCTCACTCGCCTTACTCTCTCGACTATCATACCTTTTTTTCGCGAGTGCGATTGAAGTCTCGTGAAGATAAAGAAGCGCCCAAAACGCGTAGCCCCCTTGCCACGGCCGCCATTTACTGTAGAATCTTTGAATCACGCATGCGTTGTATGCCAGAAGTCCCTTTCTGAACGGCATCATTACTGTAAGACCACATATAACAGAACCCCTCTCCTTGCCGCAGATCATCAAACGGGCACAACTTTCCGCGTGTGCCCAGGCGGTATCTTCCACCCCAACCATGCTCAGCCACCACCGCGGTCATCGGCCGGGGCTGAAAAAAAAACCCCGTAGGGAAAAAAGCCTGTCGACCTCACGCGACTCAGTCCATCACCTTCCCCACCAGTCCCTCGTAGCGTGCGTCGGACGGAGCCATGCCTGTGTAGTATGTATTCTCTGTCCTTCGCTGTGACAACGCGACTTACCTTGTCTCGAAGGGAAACCCGCTGCGCGGTACCTCCCAAAAATGCACCGACAGCGAGCCTGGCCGAAGACTGCTGCCGGTACATTCTTCAAAGACCCCGCGCATTGTCCGTCGACCGTCATCCCTTCGAACCTTGACAATTTAGCACGCACGATGAGTTCCACCTCGGAGTCGTATTTCTGTGCGGCTCACCAGGTCTGGCAACGTCAACGCTGCGCGGTAGCTCGCGACGACGCAGACAGCCAGTCCGGCCGAAAGACAGCTGTCAATGCGCCGCCACAAGCCCCACGCCTCGGTCTTCTCTCTTGATGGTCTGCACTAAAATCTGTTAGCCATCAAGGGACGCCTCACCTTTCTTTATCCTCGCCCCACGAATAATGCCACCGCGCCTTGCATGCCATGACCTACCTTTCTCCGTTCTTGTTTCTGCGACACCGTGACTCCGCGTTGACAATGTACGAGGGCACTCTGCGGTTCCGCTCACTCGACGCTCCGAGTCTCATTAGCCGCCTTCTCATCTATGATTGCGTTGAACTCCGCGAAGAGCGCGTCCTCATAAGAGTCTGACTCATATACGAGCACTGGCATGGATCGGGGTGTGCTTGGACCGCTCTCACCCTCCGATGGCGTGGGAGGTGCCAGAGTCGATTCTGTCGTCGGCATGCAGAAGAAGGGTGATACGGGGAAGGGTGTGGCCCAAGTTTTGCCGGGTTTTACAACGGCAATGTGACTTGCTGCGTCGCTACACTCAAGATCGGGAGTGTCGGCATCATCTCCGGCCTGGGTCTCAATCCTGACGGTGGCATATCCTGTCTCAAGGACGCTCGGGGTGCTGGCGCCGTCTCCCACTTCAGCAACGTCACCATCCTCCTCGTCAACTAACCGTTTGGTGAGACTCATTTCTGCCAAGCTCTAGCATACACTCACTTTCTTCCAGGATGTCGCACGGGCCCTGGTACTGATGATTATCGTCGTTTCGAGCTGATTAGAAGTGCCTGCGGTCTCAGATACAGAACAACCCACCTCATATCCGGGCCCGTACGAGCCTTCGGCATCAGCGATGTATATGCCGTGCACGTCCCAAGGAGCTTTGGTGCAGACATTCCGGCGATTCCGAACGCGCGGGCGGCGGAAGATCAGATTGACAGGAATCTCCATCTCGTCATCGTCGAGGCTGCCTGGACTGCAAAAGCTCTCATCGGAGGCAGCGACTGAGTGGGTCTGGTTGCGCTTGGCCAGCAGCTTCTTCGCTTTTCCTGAGAGAACAGAGGAGCCAATTAGGCAGGGCTAGCCGAAATGCGAAGGGAATGGAGCTCACCGAAGACGCGCCGACCGGCGCTCCGAACATCGCTGAGAAAAGTGTGGTCCCGAGCCTCGATGGCGCGGAGACGCCGCTCGATGAGCTCTTCATACAAGTTCGCGCCATAGGGTTGCTCGACGATAGTCCCAGATCTCACGGAAGTGACCGCGGAACGTGAGTTATGGGTAGCGAGCTTGGCGGCAGCGGATTGCACGAACGTGAACATGTTTAAAAGGTGTGTAGAGAAAGCAGAAATATCAAAGAAAAGTTTAAAGCCTGATGGGTAGCAAATGCGAAGCAAGATGCTGGGGAGTCTTCCCTCAGAGAGGTCCTCTTTAATGGGCAACAGTCGTAAATCCGATGCTCAGCCCAGTCTCAATAGCGAGCCGTCTAGTCGACCATGAAGAATGCTGAATATCACAGCCCCGAGAGGAAGGTTGATTCTAAAGTTGCAAGAAGACGACCAGTCGTGAGGTGGATCTGTAATTCGACCAAACGTTTTCACCGTAACGACATAGACACTTTTTCTCAGCCAATAAATAACGCTGGTGTTACAGCAAGGAGCGGTCACGCCGTCTACGCAACGAGGAAATGAGTTTCGTTCGGATGATTCAGTGAGAGCGACGCTTCCCAGTGGCTGGTGGAGAGCTGCAGTGGGACACGGAGACTTATCTCGACGCACGTGATTCGCGACCCCACATTGCGGTTTCAACTTTTTTCAAAGTCATCTGGCGACAACGGTTCAACGCTCAACTTTAAGTTCTCATCTCAAATTACAAGTAGATGGTCCTAACAAGACTCTCGGGCTCAGACTGGTGTTAGATCAGACTAGCTCTCAGGCAAGTCACAGCCGCAAAGATTGAGCGGAGCACGCCCGTGGTTTTTCGGTGTAATTCTTGCCTTTACTACATCCGCGGGTATATGATGGCGGCCATGCCACCTGTGTGTGTACTCTGAATGCATGACTAGCTGCCCAGCTGAGTCGCGACGCGGCCACGAACAAGCTGGATGCCATTGAGCCTGTCTGGTTCGGTCGAGCACTCGTTCGGGTTCGGGCGGACTGACTGAAAGAATGCTGATAAGTTACACGACATGCCTAACTCGCCAGAGTCGGAACCGGTTCCACTCTCGCGGCGGGTACTACTACCAATCGCTTCAACCAATCTATCTCACCCCGCCTCTCGCCAGAGGGCTAGAAAGCGCGTGTCAGACAAACATGATTTCTGGGGGTGTCTTTTCAAAGCAATAAAAACAAGACTACGCGTTCCCTACCCTAACCGAAAAATTGCTGCTCCCTGAGAAATCGGAAGCCCGTCAGTCAAAATTCGAGGTTATACGGAGACAGGGATATATACGCGAAGAGCCACAAATTTTGAGGGTTGCTGTAAGTGTCCGCCGTGTACGAGAAGCGGACTATGTCCATCGAGGCGTCATTATATGCACAACTCTGCATCGTGAAATACATACACTGTGGTTGCTCAGAGACGTAGGCGATCGGTACGCTCTCTTCGAGGCCGCTATAGGCTGAAAGGCCGCTCGATTGAGGCACAGTTATGACACTGTAGATTCACTTACCCGTTCTCCAATTGACATACATGCTTCCGTTAAATATTCTGTGAAGTCGTGATTGAGTTACCAACTCTCTATAAAATTCGCGAACCATACAGGTCAGCGGGAGCAAGAGGGTCCTATCTGACGATGATCGAGCGAAACACCAGGCACCTCACACCTCTCTTACATCTGCGAGGCCAGCGGTCTTGATCTCCGAGTCCAAGTTAGTCCATGCAAGCACCTGGTTCCCAGCCGAACCTGGGAAAGCGAACGTGAGCATCCACTCCTCCCGTATCGTGGAAAGGGATGTACCCTTGTACTGGATCGATTGTGAGAGGTTGCCCCCAAAAACGGCTATCTTGGTCCCGTATCGTTCGAACATTGCAGTGGTCACTAAAGCGCAGGTAGATGCACAAAAGCCGTTACCAACTACAACAATCAGTAGGAGGGGGCGTTATCGAAAGGAGGGCCGATGGGAAACGTCACGTTTGGAAAAGGATAAGGCCATGTATCCTAGGGACCTTGTGAACTGAAGTTGTGATGGAAATGACCTGGTCAAACCTTGAACCGCTGAGAAGTAGGCTCATCGACACCATTTATGTTATTGGGAACTGAAGGGTCAGTGTAGTCAAAGTCGACAGGCATCTGTGTGCCATTCAGGAATTGATCTGCAATAGAGGTCACACTTCACAGAAATGCCGTTCAGGAAAGCTTACAATTGTCCGGTGTATAGAAGGAGATTGTGCTGTTATGTCCTTGTTCTATCCCTGCCTTCACAATCTTTTGGGCAAGCAGATTGGCACGCAAAGTCGGCTGGAACCCCCTAAAGAATTCGATCAGGGGTGCACTCGTGTCCCATGTCCCATGCACGTACGGGAATCCTGAGCTATTGCCGGTAAGGTACTGGTACAGGAAGTACCCTAGGAAGACGATTCCACCTGGAACCGCCAGCATCAGACTTGCAAGGATTTGGTCGAGAACATGCACGAACCAGGATTATCAGTCACATCAATCAAGAGGTTTGTGACCCCAAACTCTTTGAACTGTGTGACGGCAGCTTGGACGTCAAGGGGAAACTGGTTGAAGTCGGTCACGGTTTCTCCGAAAGAGCCTACAAACATCTGGGGGCCAGAGGAAATGCTGTCAGGTAGAAACGCAGAAGCAGCATGGACACGTACGACACCTGTCTTGTTGCTGGGCAAGATGTATGATTTAATGACCCCAGTGCTTCCGTTTATAGGGGTCAGACTTGGCGCAAATTGCTCTGGAAGGTCGACCGCCGGGTTGATCACAGCGCTGGGGCCAGATACCACTGCACGGGCAAGTCGGGATTGGCTCTGGGTAGTGAGGCTGCTACTTGACCGCCGGTCGACTCCGTTGGTCGTGCTTGTCGCAACGCAGTTATTGGCCCAACTAGGGGGGAAAAGAAAGAGAAAGAAAAGTCAATTTGCGAGCGAGGACCATGCAGTGAAGACATACTAAGATGGACTATCAGTGAAAGGCGCACCAAGGAAATGGGCGACGAAAGGGACCACAACCGACTCGCAGACGGTTGAATTTACGGGAATGAGTGAGAAATGGAGGCTTGTCTGTGTCAGAACGGGTCGGCCGGCAAGGTAACCCAGAAGTTGAGAGAAAGTTGTATTGACGAGGGCATAGCTGGTGAATACTTTGTTCACCCTGACATTGTGATCAAGGATGTCTCCAGAAACGTTACGAGCAATCTCGTCAACGTAATCAGCGGCGGGTACTCCTTCTATGGTGACCACGCTAGCTCCGGCGAGGCGTGTCCAATTGAAATTCTCTGCCGCGAAAAAGCTCAGGAAGCCGGGCCCAAATTGTTTGAGGATGTCAACAGAGTCTGGGGCGATGAATATACCATCGTCAAAACGGACAATGGGGGCGGGTAAAATGTTCTCGTAGGTGAGGTAGCAGTTCGGGATCCAACCTGTGATAACATGGAGTTTCAAGCAATGCCCTCAGGGTAACACCAGATTAAAGACGTACGTGTATGGCCGTCGTTTAACTGAGTAGTGACGTTGAACAGGTCCAGATTGAACTCATAATCGCTCTTAAACCGTAGTATTCTCCATGAATTGGTATCGGTGCCAAGAGCGTGTAATGTGCTCACCGCGTAGTTCGCCCCGTTGATCCGTGCAAGTTCTGCACTAATATTCGTGATTGAATCATGGAACGGAGGGGGTGAATCCAAGTAGATATTTTCGAAGGTGTAAAAGTCAAATACGCCCGAAACGACGGACATGACATTCTGCCTGAGGGTCTCGTTGAACGGGAAAGACATCTGGCAAGCCATTGCGTCACTGGGATCAACAAACTGGAGGCCTGCGATATTGACGCATGGGTCGGAGGAGGCTGTGGCCGTGACCCGCAGTCCTCGACTAAGCAGGATATAAACGAAACGAGAGACAAGCATGCCAGCCAACAATTACCAGTAGGGACAGTGGTGGGAGACAATTCATTTTATTGGGTTGGTCTAAATACTCGTAACACGGTGAGCCGGATTCGCACTGGCCGCGGCTGGGGTATATATATCGTAGCGGCGTAGTAGCGTGGTTCCACTATAACGGACGAACACAGCCGAGCTCAACTAACCTAGCCGGAGCGGAGAACGAGAATATTCAAGTTGTGTCTGTTGCAAGTGATTGCGTTCAAGTTCTAGCGGGGGGAAGATAGAATCCAGTCTGATACAGCAGGATTCGAAATAGGGGCTCCCCCACTAACTTAGTAGGCTTCACTACCTGACCAAGTTGTGAAGCGGTGAGTTGGTAGTTAGCGGTCCGAGTCAATGCAGCAAGTCATCTTCAAGTTCGACTTGAGTCGGAGCTGGCCAGCGTTGGCTTTTCCGTCGGAAGTTGCCGATCTGATTTTCCGTGCGGACTTCCAATTTCAACATTTCAACGTTTTCAACAATTAAATCAATTAACTTGAACCCGCCAATAGCCCCCAGCTGGCCAACTCCTCGTGGGTCTGAACCCTTTCAAAGGGTACAGAATCAATTGGCATCGTTTACTATTTGTTGATACTCTCGTCTGACAACGCTCAACGACACAACTGCCTACTGTCACGGCGAGCTTGAGTTCAAGATCATTCGGGTTCGATCTTGGGTTCGATCATCATGATGGTTCAATAGTGAAGGTCACGAATTCAAGCAATGATGCACAAGCAAATAGGGATCAGATTTGGGATGCAGAAAGACAAGATCAAGAAACAACAGGAGGCAACAGGAGGTCAAGCTTAGGGCTTCTTGAGACAACAACGAAGCCTCTAAGTACTATACAAACAAGTCACGAAACCAGTCACAAATCGTACGAAAACGAGTCAAGGTGGGAGTCAGGTAACTTGTACGGAAAAGGTGTATCAAACCGAGGCATTCGTAAAGTTGTAACGTGACAACCTACTCTCGCCTCACCTAACTTCTCGCTAGACATGTGTCCATAGTTTCCGCGGTTTCCTCAAGTATCTTTCTGAGCAACACTCCAGCTTATCCGAAAAAGTAGGTTTCCCTGAGAAATTGTCAGTCAATTGTTCTCAGCTATGCGGAGACGAGGAGATTTACGCGAAGAGCCACAGTTTTTGAGGGTTGTTGTATGTTTCGATCGTGTACGGGAAGTGGTCTATGTCCATTAAATTATTAAATGTACGATCCTGCAACCTGGGTACATACGCTGTGCCGGCTCGGAGAGATAGGCGATCGGTAAATTCTCATCATGGTAGCTGTAAGCTGCGAGGCTGCTCGATTGATGCAGTTACGATTCGGTAGATTCACTTACCGGTTCTCCAATTGACATACATGCTTCCGTTAACTATTCTGTGAAGTCGTGATTGAGTTACCAAGACTCCTCTATAAAATTCGCGTGCCATACAGGTCAGCGGGAGAAAGAGGGTCCTATTGGACGATGAGCTAGCGAAACATCAGGTAGTTCACACCTCTCTCACCTGTTTAAGACCAGCGGTCTTGATCTCCGTGTCCAAGTCAGTCCATTCTACCACCTGGTTCCCAGCCGCACCTGCGAAAGCGAACGTGAGCATCTTTTCCCGGAATGATAGGATGTGACGTACCCTTGAACTCAATTGGTCGTGAGAGGTGTCCCCCGAAAACGGCTATCCTAGTATTGTATCGTTCGAACATTGCAGTGGTAAATTGAGCGCAGGTCGATGCACAATTACCATTCCCAACTACAACAATCAGTAGGAGGGAGCGTATCGAAGAAGGTAAAAAAACACTTACTGATGACTACGTTCCTACAAGATCAAACATTAGTTAGCAAGACTGCCAGTGTACAAGGGGTACGGGTAACACTTACTTGAGGTCAAAAGGAGGCTTTTGGGGGAACGTCACGTTCAGAGCAGGCCAGACATCCTAGTTACCGCGTGAACTGACAGTATGACGGAAATAACCTGGTCGAACCTCGAAACGCTGAGAGGTAGGCTCATTGCGACCATTGATGGGATAGGGAACTGAAGGGTCATTGTAGTCAAAGTCGATAGGCATCTCTGTGCCATTTAAGAATTGCCCTACAATAGGCGTCACATTCACGAAAATGTCGTCCTAGAAAGCTTACAATTGTCCGGTGAATAGATGGAGATCGTGTCGTTATGTCCTTGTTCTATTCCTGCCTTCACAATCTTTTGGGCAAGTGGATTGGCGCGGGAAGTCGACTGGAACCCCCTAAGAAAATCGATCAGGGGTGCACTCGCGTCCGTATCCGGCGTACATACGGGAATCCTGAGCTATTGCCAGTAATGTACTGGTAAAGGACGTATCCTAGGTTGACGTATCCACCTGGGGGCAGCCAGGGTCAGACATGCCAACATTTAACATATTTAACCGAGAGCGTTGCACGCACCGGGATTGTTGGTCACGTCAATCAAGAGGTTCGTGACCTCAGATTCTTGCAACTGTTTGATCGCAGCATCGACATCAAGTGGGAATTGGTCAAAATCTGTGTCAAAAGTGCCAACAAACATCTACCAGCCCCAATAAACGCTATCAGCGGAAATGCAGAAGTAGCAGGAGAACGCACGACGCCTGTCTTATTGCTGGGCAAGATGTATGATTTAACGGCCCCAGTGCTTCCGTTTGTAGGGGGAAGAGTCGGCACGTATGGATCTGGAAGTCCGGTTGGTGTCTTCGCAGTGTGACCCCGGATCACTGCGCGGTGACGACGGGTTTGACCCTGAGAATGGCCGTGATCTAACCGCAGGTCGACTCCATTTGTCTGGTTATTTGCAACGCAGTTGTTAGCCCAGCTGGAAACAATTGTCATGTAAAGTTGCAAGCGAGGACAAGACAGAGAAGACGTACTAAGACGGCCCATCGGTAAACGATGTGCCCATGAAATTGGCAACAAATGGGACGTCAACAAACTCGGATACAGTTGAGTTTGCAGGAATGATTAAGAAATTGAGGCTTGTCTTCGTCAGGACGACTCGTCCGGCTAAGTCACCAACACGTTGAGAGAAAGACCCATCACTGATCCGGTAGCTGCTGACTACACTGTTCACCCTGACGTTGAAATCAAGGTAGGCACCTGAGACGGTACGAGCAATCTTGTCAATGTAGTCAGCGGCAGGTAACCCTTCTATGGTGATCACGCGAGCTCCAGAGAGGCGTTTCCAATTGAAATTCTTTGCCGCAAAGAAGTCAGTGAAGTCGGGGCCAATTTGGTTGAGGAGTTCGGTGGAGTCTGGTGCGATGAATATGCCATTGTTCAAAATGACAACGGGTGCGGGCAGAATGTACTCGTAAGAGGTGTAGCAATTTGGGAGCCAGACTATAATGACATGGAGTTCCAAGCAAGGCCCATATGATGACACCAACTTAAAGACGTACGTGTATGACCATCGTTCAACCGATTAGTGAAGTCATACAGGTCCACATTGAAGTCATAATCGGTCTTAAATCGTGGTATCCCTCATGAATTGGGTATCAGTGCGAAGAGCAGGCAATGTGCTCACCGCATAGTTCGTCTTGTTGATCCGTGCAAGTTCTGCACGTATATTCGTGGTTGAACCCTGGAACGGGTAGGGCGATTTCAAGTAGAAATCCTCGAAGGTGTAAAAGTCCAAGACGCCCGAAACGACGGACATGACATTATATCTGAGGGTCTCGTTGAATGGGAAAGACTTCTGGCAAGCTATTGCGTCTGCGGGATCAGCAAACTGGAGGCCTGCGACTTTGACGCATGGGTCGGAGGAGGCAGTGGCTGGCGCAGTGGCTGGCCACTGCAGCGCTCGACTAAGCAAGGCGGGAAGCCCAGAATAAATGAAATTGGAGAAGATCATGCAGGCCAATTCTCAGCAAGGACAATGGTGGGAGACGACGAAAGGTATCCCAGTTTATTGGCTGGTTTAAATAATGGAAATATAGTGCGCCGACTACAACAACCAGTGGCCGGGATCCTGGGGCACATCATAGCAGCACAACTCCACCATCAAAGAAGAACCTAGCCGCGCTCAACTAACCTAGCCGGAGAATGAGAATATTGTGTCCGCTGCAAGCGATTGCATTTTCAGCAAGGTGGTAGAACTTGAATCCAGCAGGATTGGAAAATAGGGACCCGAGTAGTCAATCACATGACCAAACACGCCCTCACTCAACGCGTCCGCTTTCCTGCACACCGTGACCCTCCTCCCCATCCATGTTCAGCCTGTAAAGGAATTTTTATACCAGGGTAGTACATAATACACATCTTTCTCGAACTGGCGACGGACTACTCTGTGCGGAACATCCTCAAACCCAGGCACAAAAGGTATCCGCTTACCTTGACACGACGCCCCGCCTGGCCCTGAACCTGTACAATTTACATGCGTACTGTAATACAGTACAGTAAGGGTCTTTCACCTTCATGGTACCATCAGCCTGGCAGTGTTGTAGGCGAATATCGGGGATTACGCCCCATGGATGAGTAGGCGGGCGCAGTTGGAATTTGATGGGATAAAAGTGTGCACCCGAAGCGGAGGCCTGAAACAAAGTATGGTAGGCCATGGCCGAGGGAAGAAAACGCGGGGAAGGGGATAGAGAGTAAAGTTCACCTGGACCCAAGCAGCCCCCGTTCCTGCCCCAGACGCCCCAGTTGCAACTTGCAAGGAGTCGAGGTGGCAGCATCTTCGGCATAATTTTTATTTATTTTCTACAGCCAATAATGTTCGTCGCTTCCCCCGTACTCTCGCCCCTCTCTCCTTGCACTCCTTCCTAGAGTGGCGGGTACGAGACAAGAGTTGCCCCAACAATTTAGCAGGCTTCACTACCTGGCTTCCAGATTGTAACAGCGTTAGTAGCTTGGGTTCGTAGTTACTGCAGTTTGCAGAGTGATAGGCGACTGATAGGGTTTCGGAATAATAGGCGAGTGATACTGCAGGCGCTTCCTTCCATGCTCTCTGTCCACTAGCCAGCTCGCCGAGATCCATTTGACGCACGTAACAGGGGTAGGACGACTTGTAGTACTCCATGTGACGTTGGGCTGACATATAAACGGGATGACTGTCTGGATAACCCAAATTTCGTAGGGAGGTGGCACTGAGATGGTAAGTTACTGTATCGCTGCTGTAACAAATTTGAAGAAATGGTATTGTTTCCGTGGGAAGTTGCCGATGCAGGATTCTTGATTCAAAGTTTCAAATTTCAGATTCGATCAATCACAAATCACTCGTCTGGCTGATATCATGGCTGGTCATGGGAACCCTTTCAAAGGGTTCAGAGAGAATTGGCATCGTGTCCCATTCGTCGATGCTCTCGTCTGACAACGTTCAACAAGTTGAATGCAGCGGCCTACCCTCACCTCACCTGACTTTATAGCTTCTCGCTAGCCATGTGTTTATGGTTTCTACGGGAATCTTCTGGACCAACAACGACTAAAGTTACAAGCGTGCTATTCCCTAGCCTATCCGAAAAATTGGTTATCACTGAGAAATCTGTCAGTCAAAGGCTCTCGGCTATGCGGCGGAGTCGAGGATATTTACACGAAGAGCCACAGGCTTTGAGGGTTGCTGTAACTTACGTCTCCGCCGTGTACGGGAAGTGGTCTGTGTCCATCAAGGCGCCATTACATATACAACTCTGCATCGTGGGATACATACACTATGGTTGCTCAGAGACGTAGGCGATCGGCACGCCCTCGTAGAAGTAGCTATAGTATACGCTGCAAGGCGGCTTGATTCAGGCACAGTTATGAACTCTGTCGATTTACCCACCGGTTCTCCAATTGTGACGCATGTCCCCGACATCAGCAAAAAACTTTGGGTTTTGTAATTAATTATAAGCACTTGTGAACACCAAAATCAGTAAATAGAGATCACTGGTTCATAAGTGCTTGTGTTAGTCCAGTGAATTTCATAAGATCAGGCCAAATCTGTAAGATTGCTAGCTGATTACAATTCTTCTTGAAATGGTAATCAATTATATGACTGTGGGTTTAATATAAGTAATTATAATTGCTTGCAATTCCTGAGCATTTTGTATACACTTCCAAAATGTTAAATAACTTTTTTAATGATAACTATATCTTATCAACTTATATTATTACATATGCTTACAAGTAACTATGTGATACAAGATGTAATAGTAACTGATCTTGTGTTTAGAGAGGAATTACATATCAATTTACAATTACAACTACCTCTTGTCCAAACTCAAGTACAGAAAAGCGACCTCACAGGGGTTTGAACTCAGGATATAGAATGTACACCTTGTGCTTTACCAACTGAGTTACCTGATCCTGGGTTCTCTAAGGTGGGTTCTACTATTAATAGGTTGGAATCTTAGTGTTGTGGCAGCTACAAGCCAGCATTTTTTAACTTTTGAAATAAAATAGCTAAAATTATAAAAATATTTATGGAAGTAGATCTTCCCATTAGTCGGGGGGTTCTCTGCCAGCTTTAAGCGATCTGAGCAGCTGTTGCAAAGTTATTTGACTGTAGCTGGCAGGTGTAGCCACTGATTTCATAGCTGGTCAAATAAATCTGAAATGGCTGCTCAGATCACTTAGAGTTGGTGGAGGACCCCCCAGCTAATGGGGAGATCTACCTCCATTAAAAATTTTAGATCTTTAGCTATTTTATTTCAAAAGATAGAAAAACACCAGCTCAAGCTGTGATTGGCTGTAATGTTTTGTATGTATTAGCATGGGGGATAGGAAATAAGAAAATGTACACACCTGATTTGTTTTGATAAGTGTTACATGTCAATGGCATGTGTCACTCAACTTGAGCAGTGATACGCCCCACACCACACTTGCAGTGTATACAGTGTTTTTCACATTTCTAATGCTTATGGGACTGTGATGTCATCTGTGTGCCCTTGGCCCTTGGAGCTCGTATAACACTGGCATCAGTGTGTATCAGGATCTAGGCTTTATGTGTAGAAGACTACAGCAAAGAGCAAGCCAAGTCATGTGGCATTGAGGTGAGACCAAGAGTGACTAGGCTTCTTGTGAAGGTGAGGCACTATAGTGACAGTGCATGTGCATTCCCTGAGTTGGTGCTCTTGGCTGCGGTAATCCATGTGGCAACCATGCACACAGGTGCACACAGCCTGGCAGCTGGCATAGTGGTCGCATTCGACTGGCGCAAGCACAAAGTGCATCAAACCTTCTAGAGTAAGGCTGACTGCTACCAAAGCTTTGAGGCACAACTGTGATGTTTGACTAGAGGATAGTGACTTGAGTGCAACTACAGGCAATGCACAGCCTTACTAGTGTAGGATGCAGATTGGCTGTGACAGGGCAAACACAAACCTTCAAGAGGTTTCTACTTGCCCTTGGTCACACATATATAAGGACTGCTGTTGCTTGTAGTTCAGCAGTTCAGCAGCAACCTTTAGCAGCTCTACTTCACATTTGTACCTTCCTTATTCCATCTAAAGCCCAGAGTTTACCTTTCATCTCTGCATTCCATCATGATACTAGTTTGCTCTTTGTCATTGTCATGCTTTGTTACATGTCAATGGCATGTTCTGCTCAATGTGAGCGGGTTCTAGGCTGTGGCTACTCAGTCGGTTCTGAGCTCTCTTACACAACCAGTTGGTGCATAGTCTGTGTGTCAGCTCCCTAGGATGTGGGATCGTGTAAGGAGGTTCTGTGGTGACAATGGCACAGGGGAATACCCTGGGCAAACTTGGTGATAAGTGAACAGGGAAGTGCGCTGGCTTATGCTGTCACTGAGGGGGTGAGACTGGGAAGTCAAACAACTTATGCAGCTCCAAAGGGGTTCTGGTTCTGGTTCCAAGGTCTGGTGTCAAGAGTCAATAAGATTCAAGAACTCAGACTTAAGGTCTAAGTGTCCTAATGGTACAGGTTATATACTATAAGTCACCAAGCAGATACTATCAGTACCAGTACTTGGAAAGCCACCAAGTCAAGTAACTACTATAGCAGGATGATGTCATAGTCCAAATACTACTAGTATCAGTAGTAGTATGAGTCACATAGGTAAGCAGATATGAGTCATGGACAGAGTCAAACAGATAAGCAGCAATGAGTAATCAGGCAAGTCATATGTAGAGGGGTGTGATGACAAAGGAAAAGACGGTCCCAATGGTAGTCCACATGATAAATGTGGTGAAGTAAGCAAGAAAAATGTAACACACTTGCACTTGTTACAAAGCTTTGCCCTTGTGTGCAAAGTCATCATACTTGTCCTTGCATCTTGCATGTGGTGTGCATAGGCCATCACCCGTTGTACTCACTCTCACTATTAGTTTAGGTTCTTGCCATCATATCTAGCATTGGACTTGCCTTGGCTTGCAGTTTCTCATAGTCTTGTGTCTTTGCCGACAAACTAGCATGTCAGCTTGTGCCTATACTCCTCATCCTTCCTGAACTCAAGCACTCTTGGCCTTCTTACACAGCTTGTAGGGGGTTTAGGGTATCAGCAGGTTCTAGACAATGGCTACTTCATCTGTTCTGAGCTCTGAGATGCAACCAGTTGGTGCATAGTCAATGAGTAAGCTCCTTAGGGTGTGGGACAGTGTATGGTGGTTCCATCATGGCAAAGGCACAGAGGAATACTCTGTGCAGACTCGGTGATGAGTGAACAGGGAAGTGTGCTGGCTTGTGCTGTCACTGAGAGGAGTGAGACTGGGAAGTCAATTGACTTATGCACCTCCTGAGGTTCTGGTACTGAGGTCCAATGTCAAGAGTTGATATGATTCAAGAACTCAGACTTAAAGTCCAAGTGTCCTAATGGTACAGGTTATATACTACAAACTGCCAAGCAAATACCCTGAAGACCGGTACTAGTAAAGCCACCAAAGACAACTTCTAGTAGGATTAAGTCATAGTCTGAATACTACTAGTATCAGTAGTAGTATGAGTCACATACAGAGTCAAACAAGTAAGCAAGAATGAGTAAAGTCTGTGCATGAAGGGGATGATGATGAAGTAAAGATGATGGTCCCAATGATAGTCCATGTAGTAAGCACAGTATAGTAAGAAAAAAACATAACATATAACAATTGAAGGTTGAAACCCATTGCAATTAAAATCAAATTGTATGTGCTTACAATTACTCATAAAGACTGAACAGTATTGTAAGTGCTTGTAATGGAATTATGTAGGAATCATAATCACTTACAAGAGAGCTGTCAGAATTGCATTGGAATTGTAATTACTTACAAGAGGGCCATCAGAATTGTAAGTACCTATGACACAGCCATAAGAGTTGTGCAATGATTTTAAGTGCTTATGATTTGACCTAGGAAATCATAGCTGATTTTGTGGAACTGACAAGTGATTACATTTCCATTACAAGTGTGACATGTGCTCATAATCTACATAATCGATTTTGAATTCCGTAAGCTAGTAAAAAACCCGTGCGTTTCTGCTGATGGATAACCAATCTGTGAAAAGTCTTGATTGAGCTACTCAAGCATCTTCCGTAAAATAGAGAGGCGATACAGGTCTGGGGGAGCAAGAGGGTCCTATCTGACGATAAGCGACCGAAACATTCAGGCAGGTCGCACCTCACTTATATCTTTGAGGCCAGCGGTCTTGATCTCCGTGTCCAAGTCAGTCCATTCAAGCACTTTTTTTTTTTTTTTTTGAACCATTTGTATTACCGGAGTACGGGCCCACGGCCCAGACCGGTCGTAGACCAGCTACAGTGCGTGTCGTATGCTAAGGTTTCCCTACTAAGTACCCCATTCAAGCACTTGACTCCCAGCCTTTCCTGCGAAAGCGAACATGAGCATCCACTCCTTCCGCATCGTGGAAGGTGATGAACCCTTGTACTGGATTAGTTGCGAGTGGTTTCTGCCGAAAACGGCCATCTTGGTCTGGTGTCGTTCGAACATTGCAGTGGTCAATACAGCGCAGGTAGATGCACAATTACCATTACCAACTACAACAATCGGTATGAGGGCCCTTGTCGAAAAAAAAGCAAAAACTCTGACTGATGACTACGTTACTACAAGGCCAAACACTGGTTAGCGAGAGTGCGAGGGGAAAGGGCAGCACCTACTTACGTCAAAGGGAGGGATGCAGGGGATCGTCACGTTCACAGGGGGTATTGCGTCCTACTCACCGCGTGAGCTGAAGTTATGATAGAAATGACCTGGTCAAACCTCGAAACGCTGAGAGGTGGGGTCACTGCGACCATTTATGACAAAGGGAGCTGAAGGGACATTGTAGTCAAAGTTGAGGGGCATCTATGTGCCATTCAAGAATTACCCTGCCATAGATGTCACACTTCACGGAAATCGTACATAAAACCTTACAATTGTCTGGTGCATAGGAGAGCGAGTGGTTAAGTCCCCGGTCAATGACTGCTTCCAGAATCTTTTGGGCAAACGGATTGGCGCGAGAAGTCGACTGGAACCCCCTAAGGAATTCGGTTAGGGATGAACTCGCGTCCCGTATCCAGTGCAAACGCGTCCTTCGGCAAGTCTTTGGTGACTACGGGTACCCGGCTTCAGTGCCAGCAAGGTACTGGTAAAGGAAGTACCCTAGATAGACGTATCCACCTGAGGCCGCCAGCGTCAGACATGCCTATATTTGGTCGAGAGCGTTGCACCAACCGGGGTTATTAGTCACGCCGACCAAGAGATTCGTGACTCCGGAGGTTTTGAACTGTGTGACGGCAGCTTGGACGTCAAGTGGGAACTGGTAGTAGTCTCCTTCGAAAGAGCCGACAAACATCTAGCAGCCAAAATAGATGCTGTTAGGTGGAAAGGCAGAAGTATAAGGAACACGCACTACGCCTGTCTTATTTCCGGGCAAGACGAACGACTCGATGACCCCAGTACTTCCGTCTGTTGGGCGAGCGTCGGCAAGAGTGGAAGACCGACTGCCGTGTGGGGCTGTGCAGTGGGATCCTTGAGCGCAGCACGGGGAGAACGAACTTGGCCCTGGGCAACGTCACGGGGCTGTGTCAGACCGCAAGTCAACTCTGTTTGTCACGTTGTTTGCGGCGCGGTCATTGGCCCAGCTGGAAAATTTGTAATGTCTCTGCGAGCAAGCCAAGGCAGAGACGACGACGTACTAAGATGGCCCATCGGTAAACAACGCACCAACAAAAGCGGCGACAAAAGGGACGTCAACAGACTTGGGGACAGTTGAGTTTACGGGGATGAGACGAAATTGAGGCTTGTCTGTTAGGAAGAGTGGTCCGGCGAGGTCACCAACACGTTGAGAGAAGGTCGTATTAACGATCCGGTAGCTGCTGACCACACTGTTCACCCTGACATTGTGATCAAGAACGTTACCAGAGACGGTACGAGCGATCTCGTCAATGTAATCAGAGGTAGTCCACCGATCGTGACTCGTGAGCACCCTAGCTCCAGCAAGGCGTTACCAATTGAAATTCTTTGCCGCAAAGTAGTCGGTGAACTCGGACCCAAGTTGATTGAGGAGTTCAACGGAGTCTGGGCGATGAATATACCATTGTCCAAAATGACAACGGGTGCAGGCAGAATGTTCTGGTAGGTGTTGTAGCAATTCGGGAACCAGCCTGAGGTAACACGGGGTTTCAAATTTCAAGGATGGCCCTCATGATAACACCATATTAAAGACGTACGCGTATGTCCGTCGTTTAACTGAGTAGTGAAGTCCCACAGGTCTAGATTGAAGTCGTAATTGGTCTTAAACTGTATTCTTTATGAATTGGGAATCAGTGCGAAGAGCGGATATTGTGCTCACTGCGTAGTTTGTCGCATTGATCCGCAAGATGTCTGCGCGTATATCCGTGGTCGACTCTTGGAACGGAGGGGGCAAATTCAAGTAGAAATCTTCGAATGTATAGAAGTCAAAGACGCGCGAAACGACGGTTAATACATTCTGTCTGAGGGTCTCGATCGTTGAAAGGGAAAGACTTCTGGCAAGCTATTGCGTCCGCGGGATCTGCAAACTGGAGGCCCGCGGCAACTTTGACATATGGGTCGGAGGCGGCAGTTACAGCAGCAGTTGCAAGCAAGTTTTGACCAGGCAGGGCGAGGAGAAGCCCACAGGGAACGAAACGAGAGGGACAGGAAGTGAGAGAGAATGAGAGGCATCGTAATCCGTTGAGTTGGTCAACATAAAAGCAGCAGAGCGAATCAAGCTTCTAGAACCGCGGTGCATTGTACACCGCGTCACGGATGGGATCCGCGCAGACGAAGGGGCAATGCGCACTGAGCTTGGCATTCAGAAGCCGGTAACTGCGGTATCTATGCAGTCAAGCTTCGATGTATGGTCGGACCACATGCACTGTATCATGTCTTGTTAATTGTCTTGTCCTCGTTCGCGGTTATCAGAGAATAATTGGACCCCTACAATTTAGACGTTTCCCTGTCATTAGAGTGGGCGCCAGGTTACGAAGCCCGAGGAAAAACCGAGATACGTGGAGTCAGCACTGTATTGCGGGAACAGTAGTAGAACTTGTCTGGTACATGCCGCTTCGCTGCCGTATTTCGAGTCCGTTATCGTTACGGATAATCAATAAACCGTGGCGCTCACTTACAATCTCTGAACCAGCAACGACACAGATGGCTCATCGTACGATCCCAAAGCCAGGGCAGCCTCCACGTACGGACGAGCGAGCCAAGCCAAGCCTTCTCTTTCCTCTTCAAGAGCCTCCACAGCCTCTCGAATACCCCGCGCTACCGTGCCCACCTCGTGACCATCGCTTTACTAGCACATATACGGTCTCCACACATCTCATCCCGGCTGCCTTCCCCCGCGTTACACCATTCGTCCCTTTACCACCTGTGCCGGAACATGAGAGTAAAGATGAGCGTAGTGCACGCGTCAAGCGTTACGCGAACGAGTTCGTTGCATTTCAGACACAACACGCTCCGGATAAATCCGAGCCCCAACCTACGGTGCTTTGGACTGTGCTGAATCGTTACGTCCGCACGGATTGTGGGACTGGCCTTACGCTTCTACTGTTGCATGCTAACGGTCTTCATAAGGAAGTGAGTATTTCTGTTCTTTTACCTACCGCTTCCGTCACGACGATGGTAGACCTTCGAACCGACATTACGCCATCTATTTGAAGCCGTGGACAACGACAAGCGATACCAGATTGACGAGATCTGGGCTCTTGATGCGGTGCAACACGGCGACTCCGGGCTCGTCAACGCTCAGAACCTCGGATCACTTTGTGAGGCATCAGATATTTCTTACATTTTCCCGCTGAGTTGATTTTGGAAGTCATTTGGGGCGACAACGCCCGTGATATCCTGAACTTCATCTTGCACTTCCTTCCAGAAGAAGCCGCACCTTTGGTGCTCCCAACACACCTCCCGAGAGTTCCCCTTGAAACCTCTGAGGCCCGGAAGAGGCTTGGCTTGGCTCGTCGCAAGCTTGTTGTAGTCGGTCACTCATTGGGTGGATGTTCTGCGTGCGCGCTGTTTACCCTCTTGTGGTTGTGTACTGATTTATCGTCCTGAATAGGGTACTTGCAGCACATTCTGTTCCTGCGCCGTTCTCGGGCTTGATACTGGTTGATCCGGTAATCTTACACGGGAGTGAGGCCGGAAACCAACAAATACGAGGATACATTACTGGTGCACTCTCGCGGCGTAGCGTCTGGCAGACCCGGTGTGTCGCATAGTTCGCGCGGATCTGCCCATCGTCCTCTGATGCGTTCACGTCTCAGCGCAGAGGCGTATTCCCAGTTCAGCAAATCTCCTTTTTTTAGTTCTTGGGATCCGGATGTACTTCGGATCTACGTAGAATATGCTCTTGTCGAAGACGCCAGTGGTCAAGTCCGACTCAAGTGTACGAATCTCCAGGTATGCGCGCAGGTTGGCACACGAGTGCGGCCAACTGACCGAGGATACAGGAGGCCGCAGTGTTTGCGGACGGGACCAGGCCTATTGAGGCGTTGTCCGCTCTACCTCATATTGACGAAAGGATTCCGGTGAAATGGTTGGTCCCGCCCAGCGATGTGAGCGTCTTAGGGAACTACGAAACGATGCAAGAAATCATTTGGAGTCGACCTGAAAACACGTCCAACTCGCTGATTTCGACAGCGACGCATCTCGTGAGCCCCGATTTGGTATTTTGCCTTTGACCGCACACTTACAATGCACCAAGATGGTTCAAGATAGCCCACGGGAAGTTGGTGAGCTTCTTCAAGTGTTGCGTCTCTGGTTCGAGATGTTGATCGGCTTTGTGTTCTTCAGCACAAGAGGTGCACGAATTCTTGCTTAAGCGCTCGATCGAAGCCAGAAGCAATTTATGAGATAGAATGCGGCGTTATCCAATGTACAGTACCATACTTATTGAGGTGACATACGCTTTTCGGTGAGCTCGGGTAGCCGAAGCTGGTCACAAGGGGAGTACAGCAATTTAGATACAAAAAAAACGAGGGAATTTAAGAAACAAAGGCACAAAAAAGGAGACGAGGCCACTACACCGCTCACGACCCGCCCGTTCTTCGCGAGCGCTCACTCTTTGATTGTCTCACTCATTCCTCTTTCCCGACCGTCTGCGTAACCCCCCTTCCTCTTTCCACGTTCTCCACTCTCCCCAGGCTCGACACATGTTATGCCAATACAGCCGTACAGCACAGCCGCATGCGCTCACCGCCACCCTCGCAACCCTTCCTCTTCTCTTTGCCTCGTCGGCATGGGCAGCCCCACTTGCGGAGAGGAGTAACGAGAGCTCTAGCGACAAGATAATAGTACGCCCCTTCATACTCTCGTTCTTCACCTTTCGCTGACGCAGCCCCTTTCTCCCAAGGCGCCTGTCATTGTCGTGGTTGTCTTTGTCATCGCAATCCCGGTGCTGTTCTACAGGAAGGAGGTTTTTACTCAGCTTCGGAACATTTCCTTGTTCTCTCTGCTGTCACCGCACCCACCGCCTATTACTGCTCAAGTTCGGGACCTCACCGCGGAGGAGATTGCCGGGACAACCGCGACAGCTGAGGCTGAAGCGGCGGCGGCTGCTCGCACAGAGCGACGGGCAAGGCGTACTAGGCGCACCCCTAGTCAAATCTCGACGCGCTCACTGCCAGCATACATGAAGGAACCCGGCGAGCTCGAGCTTGTCATCATTCAGTGAGGACATTCCCACTCTTTTGCACATAGTCTTATCTTCCACGTGCAGAGGTTCGGATGATATGGAAGACGCTCCATTGACAACTCAGGTCGTTATGCCACCCGTCGCAGAGGACGAGGACGAAAGTGCACATTCACATTCACGCAATATTTCTCAGGCATCTTCTTATGTCGTTGTAAATGACGACTCTCATGCCCGGACACCCCTACTCGAAACTGAACACACTAACGATTCTACTCACGAACTCGAAATCCCTAATTCTCATGTTCCCCCCAGAACGGTGGATATATCCGACGTCCAGGACAGTAACGGTCATATCCCAAATAGCCCTGAACCTCCAGACCCTCGAGGCGAAGCTCCACCTTACTTTGAAGTTGTCGGCGATCTAGAGGCTGTACGGGCTACATCGGGAGAACTCAGCCGTGTCGAAACCACAGACACGTTACCTATGGCCCCAGATACTGAACAATCAGTGGAGTCTACGATGGAGGTTCCACATGTTATCCCCGTGACGCGCAGAAGATCCATGTTCCGTGGTTTGATCAGCGCCGCCTCCCGTGCCCTCACATCACCTCCCACCCATCCACAACCCGCGACGGCTTCTCGGTTATCTCGGGATGTGCTTGCCTCGCCCCGTCCATCGAACCTGTCCGCGCGGCCGGCTGGCTCACGTTCTCCGCAGGTTGGTCACCGACCGACGGCGTCTCACTCTGGGTCCGTTCTTAGCGTTACATCCTCCGCTTTTGGACGCGTAACATCGCGTTCTCGCTCAACGTCCAACGTTGGTGCCCTTACTTCTCCTTCAATGATATCGATCGGCAGCATCTCTGCCCCGCTGGCGCATACCGCTGTGCGCACCGATTTTGTGTATCCTCGTTCAGGACCGACCCCCGAGCAACTCAGGCTCATCTCATCCGTCGAGTCTGTGAGCAAGTTCGGTGTACCATATGGAGCCGCTGCAGTCGCATACGCTTCGGCATCGCGTGTCAATTTACAAGGACCTCCTCCTGAGTTCGAAGAGCGTTCATCCCTTGACGGTTTATATGGCTCAAGTGAGGCAGCGACTCGCGCACGTTCAAGGTCGGCACTCAGCCGAGGCTCCGAAGAAGAGAATCGCCCTGATTCCAGGTCATCCAGGTCTTCCCTTCCACCCCCTGCAGAGTCGACTGCCTCTCCACGACCTGCGTTCACCGCTGCGTCCGAATCAGTAATTTCGACCTCGTTGCCTGATCCCGATACATCTGAAGACAAAAAAGAACAAGAGTTAGTGGACCCTGTCGAAGATGTGCCTCCCCGTCCACCATCGCCGTCACCCACTGTCGCCACCGCGTCTACTGCAGCAACGGTGACCAAGGCAACCGGTCCCTCGCTGAATGCAGTCACCGAAACCTTGGATGACATCATCGCATCCAGTAGTCACCGGCCCGCTTTACCGACCTTCGACTCAGCGGCGACACAAAAACCCTTGCAGAAACCTATCGCTCCCTCCTCGTTCCGTATGCCTTTAACGCCTGTGGGCGGTGTGCGCCCGGGCTCGCGTGCGAGTTCCGTGGACACATTCCAAACAGCCGCATCGGGCCCTGATCAGGGGCAACGGGGCGATGAGGCCGTGATGTCGGATACGGAGCTCGAAACGGACGCGTATACGGATGCGGAGAGCGGTGCAGAGGCGGAATCAGAAACTCCTCCTTTGACGCCACTCGCAATCACACCTGTTGGAGGCATCCCGTTGGCACCCGCGCCGCATGTGCTCAGTGTGTGAAAAGAACTCGGAGGCGCATGGCATGAGTGACGAGTTGGGTGTGCTTTTGGTGTGCCTTTTTTTCTTGATTTTATTTATGTATGTGCGACTCTTGGATATCGTGCTGTGTACTCTACTTACATTTTGATTTTTTGCTGTGCTTCATATTTTACGGCATCTCGTGGACATATCTCACTTTACAGTAATTTCATTGTACATCCTCTATACATAGCTCGATTCATACTGCGGAATTTTTACTTAGATGTAAATGCAGCCAACATGTGTCATCGATGATGGCTTCCCATCTATAGTCAACCGGTACGAGAGTTGAGCGTCCAGGAACCCTGCTGTGTTGCGCGTCCTCAATGAAACCATAACCATCGAGGAAATTCCGAGTCGGCGTGGGTCAGAAATGCGGACGCGTCCGGGACAGTCGGCGGATCCGTACTCGCCGCTCGCCAGGTGTCATTGACACGATAATGAATTTACGGGCTGACACTGTTACAAGGATGTTGACCATTGGGACATTCACCATCATTTGGTCTGCCACAAGAGCCATATCAAGCAAGATTTCGGTGGGTCTTGTGCGGTCGTTCCCATGCTGTTCAACTGTTCAACAGCGTCGCAAGTTGGGGTGCCTAGGACGGGGAACGTTGTCCGTAATTGCGACCTCCGTTCACTGTTAGGGTCCTGGTCGCTAGTCAATCAACGATTTCTCTCTCATACGACGGGCGTGGGATGACATCTAAGGGCGTCTTATCACGTGCCAATAGCACACGCGCGTAAGTTGCTCAGCCACGGTCCACACCACCATCCCCAATGGCCAGCGGTAAGATCATCATCCGACCACGCAAACTCCAAGACAACAACTCGACACTCGTCGGTCCCTCCCGCCTCGAAGTACGCACGCCAGGCACACCCACTACAGACCGCGACGCGCCAACAAACGACCACAACACCAACACCAACGACAACGAGGACAACGAACAGGACAACGACGATGACGATGACGACGACCCACCCACCACGAACGCCGCAACGCCTATGAACGAGGGAGCTGACGACGGCAGCGGTAGTGGTCACGACGAGCCCGTGGTCGAAGACGTAGTCCCTATGCCGCGTCCACGCGGACGCCCGCGCGGCCGTGGACGCGGCGCGCTCATTGGCAGTGATCGCGCAGGACGTGCACGAGGACGGGGACGCGGTCGTGGTCGCGGGCGTGGTTCGCGTGGCGGGGTTATTGGTGCTAGCGGTGGAATCACTATCCGCCTGCCCGGGCGCGGTGGTATAGCTGGGGACGGGACGTTGATTGCTGCTGGGGACGAGGACTCTGCTGCTGCGACGGGGGAGGAGGGCACGCCGGGTGCGGAGGGGGGCCTGTTGCTGCACGACGAGGAGGTGATGGGCGGCGGGAAGCCTTTCAGTATCGTGCAGGGGAAGGTATACGTTATTGAAGGCGACGAGTTCGTCACGGAGGACGACGCGAAGGGCGACACGAAGATGGACAGGAACGGGAACCTGCTCGGCGGTGCGTGTGTCGTCTCTTTGCTTTTCGTTGTGCTTAGACTTTTTTTGCTGCTCGCAGGACGTAGGTTCAAAGCGCAGACGTTCAATCTGCCTAATAGGCACCCAGAGCGCATGTACATGCTCGCCATCGACGCAGCGCGCACGTCGGGCTTCCGCGACTCGCTGTACTACTTCCGACGCAATCCCCTCGCGCACAAGCTCAACGCGACACAGCCCGAAAAAGAGTACCTCATCGAGATCGGGAAACTCGGCTCGCACTTGCGCACGCGCAGCGTGACGCTCATCACCGCACGCAGCGCGTTCAAACTTCACGGCGCAAAAACGCTCCTTGGTGCGTAACCCACCCTTCCCTACTCGCTCTGTTTTAACCACCCCTTTAGAAGGACGATGGGTCGTAGACGACTATTACGAAGACAAAGTACTAGCCGACATCACCGAGAAAGGCCTAAAACCCGGCGACCTCGTCGGCGAACTAGCGGACCCAAACGCGCCGTCCGCCGCAGCACTCGCAGCAGCCGAACTCGCCAACGCACAGAAGGGCGATCGTACGGGTGGCACACAGGGGATCTACCGCGCCGGCGGACCAACGACGCTCTTCGGCAGCGCAGGCTGGGGACCCTACAGCGACGGCCCACTAAACGCAGTGCGCAAGTCGCTCCTGAACCGCGATGGCCTGAACGAGGAGAACTGGATGCTCATCGCGGCGCAGCGGACGGCCGATGCGGGCGCTGAATGGGCTAAACAGCGTCGTGCCGCGCTCGTGCCGTATGGCGGCATATTTGGTGCTACGGCGCCTGCACCTGCGGAGAAGAAGGACGAGGCGGGCGAGGGGAAGCGCCAGGCGCATGGGGACGAACAGGATCAAGGGGCACAGGAACAGCGGGAGGCCGACGGCGCTGCGACGGACACACGGGCGCGCAAGCGTGCGCGATGGGAGGAAAAGGAGCCCACGGGTGTGTACGAGCCACACATCGGTATCGTGCTCTGTCAGTTTTTTTTTGTTTTTTTACCTTCTCCGCGTCGTTGTGCTCACCTTTATCTTTTCCTGTTCTCACAGATCGTGCGGACACGCAGCCGACGTGTGCGCGCTGGGAAGGCTCGAGAGACACGGCAGAAAAGCGCCAGGTGCTCGGAGGCACCAAAGCCGGGAATGGCGCATGGGCCCTTGCGTGGGTCGACACCGTTATGGAACTTCCAGCGAGCGAGCAGGACCACGATGCAGGTCGTGCCGCCGCGGAGGAACGCAGACGATTATTAGAGCTCGCAGCAACCGACATGAATCCATAATTACTTGTATCTGCTCGACTCTTCCTAATTTAATCGTGCTGTTGTTGTATTGAGGGACCGAATTTTTTTATTCCAAGCTTAGCACGTCTCGCTCCCCATGATTGGGATAAGTATTTGTTGAGATGGTGTGTATACAGACATAAGGTATCCGCCGCGGACAATCCAGACAACAACTAAGTATAGGTAAGATGGATAATTTGAGAGAGAGCCAAGAAGACAGCGCGGGATGCGACATGCAAAAACAGATAGCGGCAAACATATAGACGATATAAACAAGGTATCAGGTCCAAGCATCATCGCTCAGCGCTGATCATGAGAACTTCGTGTCCTGGCCGTGCCCACACGCTCAGCGACTCTGGCACGGTGGTTCCTATTCTTGAGATGCACCTCGAAATTGCTCATGCCATCGCCAGGGATATAAAGCTAGGTTCGAAAGGGCGTTAACATCACGGATGAATACGGCTGAGAAGGGATTGCGTGCGAACCTTCCCAGGACAATCCAGACACCTCACTCGCCACTCCTGCTCGCCACTAGGTGCCGTACGCATTGCGATTTCAAACCTATCGTCAGGATATTTCGCGTTCATCGCAGCATGCGCGACGATCAGCGTATCTGGTGGCAGGTCCTACGAACGGCAGCATTAGGCTCCGGCCGGTACACGCCGATATTAGGCACGAATGGCTATACGTACCCCAGTGGGTTGTACAGGCGATGTCGGTCGCTCCGAAGGGCCAGGATGTGGGGGTGACATTTCTTCCGTTGCCGGTGGTGGCATGGGTGTTGTGGAATCAGATTTCGAGTGACCGGTGCCGTTCAGCTTCATCTTCTGGATCAAGGGTGATTCCGAGGCACTTGAACTCCCGGACGACACTGGCGAGACAGCACGCTCGGCTTCAACGTGACGACGCCCAGCGCCTGATGGTGCGCGCCGTGGTATTTCAACCACAGGTTCTACCTTGCTAGGCGTCTCAGGTTCGGGCGCTGTCGCAGGAGTAGGTTCATCTTGATCAACCGCCGGGGTGTTAGTGGCACGTGCGGCTGCGCCTCCTTTCTTTTTGGGATAGATTTTCGATTTATCAGTTTCTGTTCGCAGGCCAAGATGGTATTCAGGATCAGGATTATATACGACCGGCCTCGGCCGACGGTGGCGATGCCAGAATTTACCTATCAGACAAATTTCGTCAGTAAAGATCCGTACCGTTCGAGAAAATTTTCTTTTAGTTCCATACCACATAGACCACATTGCGACTTGTCGCCTAGTGGTCCCTTGCGACGCCCGATGGCAATATCTTCCGGACAGCCGCAATTTGAACAGTGCCAAATTCCATTGATAAAGTTCGGATGCTGTCCGTCTGCAAATTCCTTCTCTTTCGCCTCTCTTTCGAGTTCCTTTGCGCGTTTCGCCGAGATGACCCTCGGAAGCCGATTATCCTGTGGCGGGGGAATAGGCATCGGGGCGGGCGGATCATTCTCTAATGGTGGAGGAAGCTTCGAAGCGTCTGCGGCGGTAGACATAGTTGGCGCTGCGACGTTAGCACGAGAGTGGAGGACGGTCTGAGGGTATGGTGGGGCTTTGAACAGCCCTTTCGTCTTCTTCTCCTTAGGCGCTGAAGGCATGGCGATAGTAGGTGTGGCCATGGTGGGTAACGTTGGCGTGATGACGGCAGTACCATTCTCGGACGCAACCATGTTAGCGATAGTAAGCGAGGCAGCCGCGGCCGCGGCTCGGCGCGACGTAGGCGCAGCTGCAGCTTGTGCTAGTGCAAGGACAGCAGGGTCCACGTCTGGGAAACCAATGGCAGGCGTGCGAAGGGTCTTGATGGGCTCGCGATCCGGAAGTGCGACACCGCGTCTCCCACGAGTATTGCGTTTCTTCCGTTTGTTCATCTCCTTCTCGCGCTCCTTCTCATTGCGCTCCATCTCGCTGTCACTGAGGTAGTTGAGGATTGGAGTGAATGCCTGGACTTGATCCATAGGTCGTGCGACAGATGTGACAGGGGACAGGAAGGACATGCGGAGATCATCATCTTGCACGGCAGTACCATCTAATGGATGTCCGACGAGGAACAGGGATTTTTGATACGTGTGAACTTGCTCTCGTATTGAGTGCGCAATGGCCGTCCTAGAGGGTGCGCGAAAATTGTCATCAGGATGTCCTCCATCCAAAACGTACTAATTCGCTCACCTGAACTCGCCGCCAAGACCAAGTTCCCGCGCGTACACCTCAGCAAATTGTTCAGGGGAAGCGCCAGGGTTCTCAATGTCCCATTCAAATTGATCATCAAGCTTCATCGATCCGATACCAATATCGAGCTGTTACGGCATCAGCGCATCAGCCTTCCCTGCGTGAAGCGGGAGTGGAGCAATACGAACCCTAATAAGGATACGCATCTCCTCTTGTTGCTCCTTCTCATCAACCTCAATATCGGCCACCGTGGCAGGTGCATCCGGATTACGCTCAACCTTGACGTTAACATCCACCTTGCGTCGCTTCCTGCCAGTGGTGAGCGCTTCCTTTGGCCGTTTTGCAACGGATGGAAGCTCCTTGCGCCACTTATCCCACCAAACCTTGTCCTTCTCGTCAAGTCGACCTCTCAGTAGAGACTCGCCCTCATTTTCGGATATTATGTCCGTCGTGTGGGCCTGGAAGTCGCTGAGTTGGTCCTGGATAGACTTGACAATAATGGAAAAATAGGTAGGTGCTAAAGCATAGTCTTCGACGAGAGACTGAGCAAACAACTCCGGAGTGATGACTGGGTCTATCAACGGCTGTCAGTATAAAAGACGAGAGTGCGGTGAGTGACTAGCTACCGCTGAGATTCCACACAAATGCTTCACGCATTCTGTGATGTTCGACATCAAACTCTACGCGAATAGGAACGAGAGTTTCTTCGCGTTTCGCTTCTTCGGGGTCGACTTTCGCAGGCCTGTGAACGAAATCGATATCAAGGTTAGAGGCGTTTAATCTCTGCTAATAAAGCGGAAGTTTTTACAGCCTGAACCCTTCGCGCCTGCCCCTTTTCCTATTGTCCCGCAGCCGTTGACCAGGATACGTGACGCCGAACTTTGTCCTCAGCTTCTTGCCATCAGTTACTTCCCACCATAATTCGCGGTTCTCGGCCCGGTACGTGCGCAGCTCCTCCGTCATGCGCTCTTTCATGCCACGATAGAGTGCTTCATATTCCTTGTCGCGAGCCATCCAGCCTTTCACCTGCGTCACTTCTTCCTCTTCCAGTGGCTTGATATCAGCGGGCGACACGAGTGTCACGCGCATGGTCTTGTTACTCGCAGGCGCAGACGAATGTGGTGCAGAGGGGATCGTTGGGTGAGTGGGTAAGGTAGCTGCCGATGATGTCGCGGACACGGGCGCAGTCGGAGGGTGAGAGAGAGGGAGAGAGCCGGCAGCAGTGGCATCTGGAACAACAGGAAGACCCTGCACGTCTGGTACACCGGTGTTGATTGTCAAGGGATCACCGCCATGCATCTGCATCTGCATTTGCGCAGGTGTCATGACAGTCTGAGGGACCTTTTGCACCCCCGGGCTTTGAAGCGGCGCTTGCACGTCAGGAAAGCCAGGAGCACCGAGAACCTGCGGTCGTTGTCTCATCCCGCCACCACCGATCCCGACGTTGGGCACGCCCGAAGGAGTTTGGAACGGCGTCGCCATCGGTCCTTGCGATACTTGCGGGGGAAGGGAGCCTTGACCACCGACTAGCTGCTGCTGGAAAAGAGTGGCTTCATCAAGGCCCTGTGGGAGTTGAACTTGGCCACCAAGCGAGTTTGCGCGCGACGGGACTACGTGAGGTGGTCCCATGAGCCCCCCGCCAGCGCCGCCGATTAGCGCTGGATTTGGTGAACCCATGGGCTGCGACATAGACATCAACCCACCTGCGCCAACGTTGCCAGCATTACTCATGCCTAACCCCGTCAACCCAGCCCCAGCCATGCCACCAAACTGAGACGATTGAGCATCCAGGCTACCTTGTCCCGTAAGACGTCGTTTCCGACCAGGTGAACCAGGAACCGGAGTGCCCGGGACCTGACCAAAACCCTGAGGGGTCTGCACCTGCGGCTGCTGGGGTTGCGACGACTGTTGTTGCTGCTGAAGTTGCGGCTGAAGTTGGAGCTGCTGGTGAAGGAACGGAGAAGTCGCGTGGGTAGGGGTATGAGCCTGTGGTTGCGGCTGGTGAGGAAGCGATGACTGGATCGGAGTTGGAGGTTTCGGTGTGTTAATAGGCGGGCCTTGTTGGCCGAAAAGATTAAACCCGCTACTCGTCCTGGGCCGACTCGGCGGCCGTTGCATCCCAAGGTGACCAGCACTGCCCAGAGCAGGTGAGGAGGGCGCAGCGACTGGCGTAGGCCCGGAGTGGTGGGATATTTGTGAATGCGAAGTTCCTGGGCGGGATGACGGCGGACGAGGAGGTGGTGGTGGCATCATCTGAAATTGGGCATTCTGTTGCGAGAACTGCTGCCCTTGCGGTGACTGCTGAGAGAACGGTTGAGAATGGGTAGCAGAAGACGAAGATGAAGGCCTGTCGAAAAAGTTCGGCGTATTGTGCATGCTTTGCTGCTGGGCAAGAACGCCTTGAAGACCGCCGTTCTGTTGACCCGGATTAAATTGAGGTTGATCCTGGAGGAAGCGTTGTTGTTGCATCGGCTGCTGGATTTGCTGCCGTTGGTCAAACTGAGGTTGACCTTGGTTCATCTGCCCCAATTGTCTCTGCTGTTGCAACGCCCGTTGTTGCTGTAAAATAAGTTTTAAAATACGATAGACAAATCGGACGCCGTGCTCCTTACCATCAACTTTGCTTGTGCCTGCATCTGCTGCTGAGGAGTCATTTGCTGCAACTGGGCGAGGTGTTGTGGAGTAAAACCCATGGCGTTCGCGTTTACACCACCCATGCCCGCCATGCCGGTATTACCCATGTTGCCCATACCACCCATTCCGAGGGCGCCTTGGCCCATGCCTCCTAAACCGGCCTGCATGTTGTTGTTACCACCCTGCATCTGAAGAAGTAGCGCGGGGTTAAGTGATTGGAGCTGCTGGGACATCGCCGATGCTCCACGACCATTCAACAACTGCTGGGGGTTCATAGCCAAGCCCTGTTGTTGAAACATTTGAGGATTCATCAACGCGGGATTGTTGCTGTTCTTCTGAAATTGTGGATTTTGGCTCTGGTTCTGGAGGGACTGTAGCATGGCGGGATTGAGAAACTGCTGCTGTCCTCCTTGGGGTTGCGGGAATCCATTGGTATTAACGTTCATTGGGACGAGAGGACGCTATATGCTCGACCCACGGAGGGTGCGCCTGGGAGAGAGTGCGTCAGGACGGGCCATCGGAGGGCGGAGAGAGAGAGTACCTGGATGAGAGGCTAGGGATGATAAGCACGTGCACGGATAAGGAGAGGGATACGAAATTGGACGTACGGATGAGAGGAAGAGGTCGGACCTCGTGAGGGGTGGGGAAGGCCTGATTGGGAGGGAGGGAGGGAATGTATTAGCATATAGCTGACAAAAGGGACATGTGGATAGGATGGGACAGGAGGAGAGACCGACACTTCGGAGGGAGGCGCACGGACCAGGGAGGAGGGAACGAGGGAACGATGGATCGGAAGAACCCAAAAAAGCTTACGTTTGGTATTGGAAGGGGGGACGGAGGTAAGCTGGCCGTACGTGTGGACGGAGTGCTATTTGCGAAAGGTAACGCTCGCTCGGAGAGCCGAGGCTTGGGAGGGGAGAGGGGACGATCAATGATGATGCGATACCACAAAGACTACTCGGTCTCACTAGGACTCGATTCGCTACCGTGACGTATGTAAAAACACAACGGTGTCTTCCGTCTTCTATCGACTGTGTGAGGCAGAAAAAAATGGCAGACCGCCGCCGTTTTGTGTACAGAGTCGACGAGGCGAGGAGGGGGGGCGTTGGCTGGGCTAGCAAGAACAACAGGACTCGAGGCGACGAGTCACGGAATCAACGTGACGGGGTGGTCACGTCACGCTCCCACCCCTCCAGCCACGGGATTGGGTACTGTACCAGACACATACATCACTTTTTACTACGGGAAAAAGGGAGGGACGGGACGAGGAGGAGGGGAAGGGAGAGGGAAAGGGGAAGATAGACGGGCGGGATACATGAACGCGGCTGGCGACGGCTTGAAGCCCACTCATCCTGTAAGGAGATCTCAGATCGACCCCGGGTCTGGTCTCCCAAATGAAGAACGTCCACTCGCTTTTTCCTCCCCTCTCAGCTCACCTGTCACCACTGCTCACGATTCCCTTTCTATATCCGTCCCCCTTCTACCGCTCCCCAGTACAAAGTCAACGTCTCAGAATAGACCCCCTGATTACGCCCGATCCTGATACCCCCAACAACAACCACGAATTTCCCTGGTCTGCTGACCTTTGCCCACCAAGCATCATGCTACATCTTTGTGGAAAATTCCAAATCCCGATTCGCCAACACAGGCACCCACGCCATTTCCTCACACGGACTTTCTCGCCTTCCTCCCACCTTCTTCAACGTAGCGATTATCACCAGCGTCTGATCGCCTCGTCCCTGCATGTGCTTCCATAACAGATGTATATTATTTGTGGACCCACAATGAGTCAATGTCTAGTGCGATGCGCCAGCGAGATGTCCCTCCTTGCTGTTCTGCCAAGCGTCCCTCTTCTTAGCCCATGCGTAGACGCTGTAACCTGTCATTTCACATCCGTACACGTCGGTCAAACAGCGATCACGGAGTGCCGGGGATCGACGTACCAATGCCAACGGGGACAAGCCAGTAAGGCAGCTGCACAGCCAGGCGACGATAGCCATTAAAGAGATAGTTGCGGAACAGGTGACTGGTAGGACTCTGGCGGAAGGGGGACACGGCTGGTTCCACGTAAATTCCGTGAGATTGGGGCCGAAAGTGAGCAGACGTACTGTAGACGGTTATCCCGCGTTGCTTCTCTATTCCATGGTGGTAATCACCCCACCATACGTTCTAAGAAACCGTAACATTTCATAACAGGTTTGGTAGATACAAACGGGTAACCCACGTAGACAGGCGCTGTTTAGATACGTTAAGTGCAACTCAAAAAAATATTTTTAAAAAGACTCACGGCCAGGCATTTCGCTCATGACAGCGGGTGTTGGCTTCATCTTGAGATAGTGGCTTCTGTTGCAAAAGAAAGGGTTTTTGAAGAGAAAGGTAGTTGAGGAAAGAAACGGAGCGCTCGTGACGGCGTTGGACACGGCGAAGGGATGGCTCGGACCGGACCTGCCTTTCCAGGTTCCGCGTCTTCAGGTTTCTCTTCGTGGCGACCCAGCGTGTGCGAGCTTCTACCGATTGACATGCCAATAACACACTCAGATACCGAAACTCGAAGGCAACTTGACGAGTTGGAGCTTGTCTATCAATCTATCTTGTCATATCGTCCCGTAGTCAGCAACCCTCCCATCTTGGACTCGTCGCTGGATGCCCCGATCAATCAAGACAGCGATCACATATCTGGTCTGCGGCCTTTGCTGGAGGCAGTCAAGCGAGATTTGGACGTAGCCAAGCAGGTACAGCCCGCGTCCTGCTCTCATTAGCCATCCAAATGAATCGAGCGTCTCTTTCTTCACCAGTAGTTTCTGGCTGCTCCAGAAGCTGCCTTCTCGCCGCCACCCTCGACAAATGCCCCCTACCTCATCGCAGTGTGGAAGGAAGTAATGTCCTCTCCACTTCCCATAGTTGCAATTGGAAAGACCTTTTATGAACACTCAAATAATGCCTCAACCGACGTTAAAGGACAAAGACAGGCGCACACGCAAAACTCCGACAAGCACAAGTCTGCGGGGGTAAAGATTGACGTCGTCGCTGACAATGGGCACACGTGGATCCGAGTCAACACGCACGTCACGTCTCACTTGTTTCATTATTACCTGATTTTCTGATTCTGCTGCCAGTGCCAAGAATGCAAGGCTTTTGGCAGAGTTCCGCGAAATCGACTCCCATTTCACAGACTCAGAGGACGAGGATGATAGCATGGCCGGCCCATCACTAGCGCAATCAGAGTTTGATAACAGCTTGCTGCGCATGGGACGTGCGCTTCTCGTTGCTGCACGCGACAACCCCGTCTTGGGTACCAACCAACCTCCAGAGGTCGTTCTCCGCCTCACACGAATAGACCCCCACGCCACCGAAGTGTGTGAGAATGATCCAAGGATCGCGCTCACTGTCGAATTACTGCGTAAAATGGGTATCTCAATTAAGCTAGGCGAGCGTAACCCGATCGCCCAACTGATGAATTTGACGCCCACTCCACTCCCACCGCCGCCAACGCTCGTCCCAACACATCGAGTCAACCTCGATCTCTCCATTTTGGTGGCCTTTGTTTCTGATCTCACCCATGCACCGCTCCCTGGCACGGTAGATGCCGCCTATGCACGTTTCATTCCTTCCGCAGAATATGTGGAATGGAAGCGGTCACGTCTCCGTGAGAAAAACGGTGGCAGTAGGGACAACACAATTGAAGAGGACGCCTATGGCCCTAGCCAGCACTCCCGCGCGCTTTCCGAGCAATTGTTGCAAGAGATGCGCAAGGGGATAATGCAAGAGATCTATGAACGTCTGCTCGCGTACCCGGGGGACAATCACGCCCCTCTCCGTGTCGAGTTTTGGACGACACCCGAGGCACGGGACCGCTGTCTGCGAATAGTCGCCAAAATTGGCGGGCCAGCCGAGAAGCGCCGCGCGCACGCGCTCTTCCCCACTGACAACGACGACGAATCGGCATCGCTCAACGAACGCGAGGCGCAATACTGGGCGCATTCACGCTACCCGCCCGCCCTCCTCCCGCTCCTCCCCATCCGCGTATTTCCCACCCCCGAACCAGCATCGATCGAGACGCCACCGCACGCGGGGTTCTTCAGCGCGCTCGAAGCGACATGCCGCGCGCTCCTTGCGTCCGGTTCCGCGCCTGCGCCTGCGACCGAAGTGGGGGCCGACGGTGAGCTGCAGCGCGCGGCAGTCGTGCGCACGAACGGGCGGTTGACTGTGCATACCGTCCAGAGCATGCTCTGCGGCGCCGTGCGTGGGTGGACGACACTCACTGCAAACCGGTCGAGTGTCAAGGCTGTCTTGCGGGAGGTAAGGGCGCGTGGGTATGCTGCTGAGGTGCGGGGCGAGGGGAGACATGCCGCGTTGTGGATCGTTGACCCGAGGAGCTTGGCGCAGGGGATGCGCTCGGACATCAGCGCTGCGCCGGCGTAACCGGCGCATTTGGTGAGCATACATTGCATACAGTGTCGACTCGGTAGACATGACGGAAAGGAAGTATTTACAATGTCTCAAACTCCTGCAATTTTTTGGCTTCCAATCTTGTTTTGTTGGTGTTCCTTCGCATAGCACTATTCGCGGCCTATGGTTTGTGATTGAACTCGCTAATGATCGAGGATCCCTCGGATCCAGGTTGAACTTTGAGCATTGGTGACTATTATATCTTACGGGTCGTGTGATGTGAGCGAACTCCTGGCCAAGGTTGCAGAATGCACTGGCATGATGTGGGCTGGTCGCTGTTGTCACCGCATACGTACATCCTTCTCGTACGTATGACATGTTGAACAGCCATGTCAAACTTTCCAGTGAGACAGTGGTGCCGTAACGACATGACACTCCCGATCCCTCCGATGTTTTGTTCATGGTTGGAGTATCTCTCCGGAAAATTTCTCAGGTACCAACAAAAAAAATTGAGAGGAATATTAGAGACGTCCAACTCCTCGCGATGAGCCAGCCATATCCGAAGGAAGCAGGGCTGCCGCGCGTGCCCAAAAGCCATCATCTTCAGGAAGAAGCGTTTAAAACACTCCAGATAATTTGTTCATCGATTTCGGCATAATGCTGTGATTCTTTACGCCAACGCACGACGCATTACTACTGTAGGGTGTGGTATCGCGTATCAGGAAACCCGAGAAGTGGGAGTGGCTTCGGGCGATAAGCGGATTATAACGGCAATGACACGCTCAAGATTGGTTGCGATAAATTTAGGCAGTTGAAAGGAAGCCTCCGCACCGCACCGCACCGCACCCACACTCACCAGTTTCCTTCCCCAAACATGGCCACAGAGCTCCATTTACGAGAAGCGGAGACGCATCCTCCCAGGGTCAAGCGGCCGCCACAATCGACCGCTATTCCTGCGCCATTCGATTATTCGCCCAGCGATGACGGAACCGATGAGAATCTCCTAATCTTGCTCCACGGTCTTGGTCCGCACGGCCTTTGTTTTTCTTTTTCGGCGGGGGGGGGTCGCTTCTGATCTAGCACTCTCATTAATACGCATCATCATCATCTAGGGGACACCCATATCCCCTTCGGAAAACTGGGCCGCTCGTTCAAGCTTCCACAGACGGCCACGCTCGCTCTTCGGGCACCCGAGCAGTGCGTTCCCCGCGCGCTTCCATATTTCCTCTGTGTGACCGCCCGTTTGTGTGGGCACACAGGATACCCTATCTGTACGAACAGGCCTTCCAGTGGTACACTTCCTTCGATCCGCTTGGCGACGTCCTGGCGCACCCAAATCCGACGACGGCAATAGACTACATGATGAGGGTCCTCGACCATCTCGTCGGCGATTGCGCATGGCCCCCGCAGCGTATCCATCTCTTCGGTTTTGCCCAGGGGGGCAGCGTCGCAGCCGAGTCCGCGCAGAAGTGGTGGCGCCGCACGCTCCAGCTCCAGCAGCAGAAATCGGACAGCAGTACGTCAGTGCAGCCGTTCGGCTCGGTCGTGTCTGTCGGTGGTCCCTTGCTTTCCTACCCTACCCTTTCGACTCTGTGCACGACACCTATTATCGTGCTTCATCGCCCATCACCCGCAGAGCCATCTCTTCCAAAGGATGCTCTTCCGGCTTTTCGAAAAGGCTTTACGAGGGTTATAGATGTAGAGAAAAGTGGAGAGGGCATGCCTCGCTCTAGGGATGAGTGGCTTCCTATCATGCAGTTCTGGAGCGAACTACTTGGGCGCAGACAGGTAGATGGGCTTTACGAAGTGATGACTGGTGTGAATTCGGCTTGACATGAACAAGAAGCATCTACACTGGGTACGTAATATGTGTATCAAGAAGAAGGGCGGGCGTTGTGCGACTCTTAACGCCCGCGGTGGTGCTGACGGGACACGAGAGTACCGAAGTCCAGTAGATATGGAAGCTACGTATCGTGTGTATATGTACGAGTAGTGGAGGTGTGGGGAAGCCAGCTACGTCCCCAAAATTTGAGGTGCTCGGAACGTGGTGAGGACCGGAAATGAATAGGCTGAGTACCCAGACAACAGCACCACCGCTTCGAGAGCTCTGAGGAGCTGACGTCCGCAGAACTGCCGATGGTTCTGACAATACGTGCTGATAGGCGAATATCAGGAAACCTTGTTACTCTTCACCCTCGGAAGAGGAAGTTCCAGCACGTGGTTGCACTGGTGTCATTGGTGGTTTACGGCTGGGTTTATCGTATTGACCCTCCGTATGGCCTGCCATCAACGAGGTCAGTCACTTATCTTCGTCCGACTATTAGGAACCTACAGTTTCCAGATTTCTCGCCATCAATAATCTCCGCAATATCTAAATCGTAAAGTCCCACCATCGTGGGGGGTTCGGCACTGCCTATGTCATCGCTCGAATCGAAGATATCTGTTACGAGAGGGAAAGTTAAACGGAACGCCAGGGATCAAAGATAGGTTTACGAACCAGTCTGGGAACCATAGATGGCCATGAGGCGGGATTTCACATTTCGCACGGTGCTGATACACAGCACGGGTCTTGTTAAGTCTCTACTCGGCAATAAGTGTCATCGGACTTACTCGCTATCGACGAGCCCAGCGGTGCCGACAACATTGAGTACACTCTCCCAGCCAATAGGGTGACTTCGGTCGTGGGTGCTCTCCTCCGCCGAAAGGCTATACGACGCCAGAGCTGATAAAATGCGCTCCAAGTGGGATGCGGACACATCGGCCAAAGCGCGCAACGATGATGGGGGTAACAGCACTTCAGCCTGGTCTTCAATGAGCACATTGGATTCATCGGAGTTTGCGTCACGATAAGAAACGTCGGACAGCAGAACCTGTTTCGCAAGTGAGTACACTTCGTCTTCGAATCCCCACTCGGGGAGATGAACGTCCTCCGGTTCAAGAGGCCATCGTGTCCAGTTTTTCCACGACCTTCCGGGATGAATGGAATCACCTTCAGGCGATGGACTGCTAGTCTCTTCGTCAACCGGAGTCTCCATGCCGGATGGCGTGGTGGATTCACGCTGTCTGGGTTCTTCATGCGTGGCTTGGACCGTTTCATTTGGGGAATCCAGTCGGGTGAGTTGAGTGGCGATGTCTAGCGTATCTGTTGCGCGCAAGACACGAAGCAAGGACGCATATTCGGAGATCTCTGAGTGCAAGGCTGCGGGGACTGCTTTCCTCTTTCTTCGCTTCCCCATGAGAGACGTGATTCAAATGACGTAGTACGCGATCGGAGATAGTCTAGATTCACGTGAGTATCGTGGAAACTGATTAGTAATGAACTATACAGCTATGCAAGCCTCAAGTGTCCACTTTCCAAAGCGCTCTCCCCTAGTGCTCTCCTTACCAAGTCATGTAAGCCGTTCATCAAATTCCCTAATATCCTCTAACACTTTGACGGAACATTTCAGAATGAGAGAGAAGTGGAAGAAAAAGAGGTCTCGTAGGCTCAGACGTAAACGCCGAAAAATGCGTGCCCGTTCCAGTGCGTGTGGTCGCGATACAGTACCCCTTTCTTCGCATACTGACATCTTATCCAGAGTAACGGCCATAAAACTATGGAGTACGCGACTCAGGCTGCCGTCTTATCTCCAGGTGGAGGGAATTCGCTCGATGTTTCATCCAACCCCTACCTTTCCGACGGCCGCCTTGATCGCATTGCTTTGGTGCATGCCTTCTGTCCTGCAGTAGCACACCCGACTGTCAAGCCGAGCCGGGATAGTTCATAGGTCAAATTCTTTGTATTATGTACAACAACACGCGTATCCGCTGTTATTTATATGCGAGAAGGCTAGTGTGATTTAGCGCATCCTGTGCAGTGCAGATCTCCCCGTTCTTTGCGCGTTCTATTTTTGCGTGTGGCACGATCCTCTCTATATGCCATCGATACAGATTGTGCTGAGGGTTAAGCGGATTGAATCTGCATGACGTTTGACAGATATGGTAATAGTCGTTACACTGGTGCCACCTGCACTCGTTCGCCAGTAACTCATATACACGGCTTTGGGGTGATATTCTTTACTCCACTGGCCAATATGGAACCACCCTAGAGTTGTGATCTCTTCTAGAGGGTGCGTTTTTTTTACTCCGGATACAGGATCTGGTGCTTCCGTCCGTGGATTCCGTTTGGGGAGTGCGTTCATGTTGTGGCGAATGACCTCTCTACGTAACAGTGGCGAAGACACCTCTGAGAGTCGGATCTGTTCTAGGCCCGAGCCTACTCCGTAGTTCGGACGACCACATTCGACAGGTCGGGTCCCGCACATAAGCTCGTTCTGTCATCGCCAGTCTGGTTTGAGCTCAAACAGCTTTTCGTAACCTTCCACCACGTTCACGCCTCGTTGACTCTCGGCTGGAGCCTCGCATGGTGGAACGCGCCACGTGCAAACTCAATCACAACCCGCGGACACTTCCCAGCCATCCTTAATGAACATTTCAGAAGGCGTGAGAGTCCGATACAAAGGGAACAAGAGTAATGGTTAGTCTACGAAGTTTCCTTGTGACGAGAGCTATCTGGAGAAGAACGCGACTAATTCCTGTGTTAGCTCACATGCTCTCCTGCATGCTCGATGAGAGGCTGGTCTTTCCTGAAAAACCTGGCACGCGAACGGCACCACCGCAGCCACTACGAGACTCATTACCCTATCTGTTTTTTTTTGCTGGAGGCAGTGCTCAAGATCCTTGCGATCACTACACCTCCCTTGAGGTGGCGATCTGCATGCGGCTGCGCCAGGTTGTGCAGATCGGCGATGCTTGTCACCACTGCCGCGTACAAATAATTGTAGGTGATGGTAGTGCGGCGGATCTGCACGGGATGTTGGCTGAGAACATACACGACTTGAGAAATATGTTTCGAAGAGGAACCTACCGAGTTCCCTTTGGCACCCAGCTGGTGCTTCCTGCTTTGTTATTGGTGCTTCTCCAGCATCGCAGCCTTGTTTCTGCATGTAGACATGAGTCTGCAATGCGCTGCCCGGCAACGTCTGGCCATATCGTGTATCTCCAACTCCAAAGCCCTGGCGAGTGGCTAGCCGAGTGCTCTTCATGTTTCAAGGATCCATTCGGGCCATAGTTCGTACTCTTGCTGTGTAAACCCCCATTCCCCATCAAACTGAATCAAAACAGACAGCTTGACCAGTTGACGGTGTTCCCTAATCCAGTGAGTTGCGCACTGCAGCCCCGTCTCCGCACCACGAACGTTACGCTCTGGCGGTCTTCTTGTTCCGAGTCTTCGCGAGTCGACCGACTGTTCCGCTCTTTGCTTCGTATGCCGTTACCGTGGTCGTTTAAAATGCCTCTTTCGAGGTGCGATCTCCCCAGCATTCGTTCCAACCTGCGTGAAAATTACTGCCAAGGGATCTACTATGATGCTGCTCTCTGGACTCATTGTTTGGAGTCTCCTCCCAGCCGTCGCAATCGCCGCACCAGCCGTCTCTGACCCTTGTGCTACTATCGCAGGAGCTCTTTACTCGACACCCGAGGACATGAAGGCTTGTTTGAGGTCCTTTCCGTTTAACCAGACTCTTCAAGCAAACGTGATGGAAACTGTGTCGAGGGTCTTCGACTTTTACACGTTCGAATACTACTATCCGTCAAGCTCTCCTTTCGCGAATGGGATAGACATTCGCACAGAACTCGCCCGGATAAACTCCACAGTGTATCCGGTGAGACAACACGGCTCACTTCACCCTACAGACCACTAATGTGTGCCCAGACCGACTATGACTTCAACCTCGACTTGTATAACTTTATTAACCAACTAAATGATGGGCACACGGGTGAGCAGTATCAGTCAATGAACCGAACCTCAGTATTTATCGTCTCCTTCGCAGTGTGGCTACCCAACTGTTACGTGGCCTGGGAAGCCCTTTGTCCAACTCCTATCATTTCCATAGCTGTCGATGGCGTTGAAAGTGTATACATCGCAAACGACACAGTCGAGTTCTTTGCCCTGCTTCCTCCAGGTTTTACTAGCTACTACGAGTCGATTGGCTTCGATTGGGGGCGACTGGCAGGCGCGCAGGTCCTTCAAATCGAAGGCATGGACCCATACGACTACGTGGACTTCGTCGCAGACACAGTAACCGGCAATTATCTCGACCACGGCGTCCGCGTGAACAGCGTATTTACCGGCTACAGACTTATCGGCTCCTCATTTTCGCAAAAGTTCGGAGATATGGCTGGCAGGTTGTTCAATCCCATAGAAAATCTGACGATCTCGTTGGTGCCGGTTGGAGCGACGGAGGCCGAAAACGTCACTGTGCCGTTCATGGACGTGTTTACGGGGAACAGTTTTTCGGACCGGGACTCATAGTGGGTCTTTTTGATCTCATTCTCGTCCTTACGTCTGCACGATTTTGACACTAATCCAGTTGGGCAAACAACTGCGCCGCGAATGACGATACAAACGGCGTGAACAGGCGGTCGATGACACGCGATCAACGACCTCCTCCCAAACTTTCGCCTAAGGGCACTATCCGCTCACCTTCTGACGTCATTGGACTACCCTCTCAATTTCAACCGTCATTGGCTGTGGTGAATATAAATGCAACTTACATGGTTTCGTATCTCCTCGAGGATGGTAAAACAGCCGTCGTAAGTTACGCCACATTTTCCACTTGCAACCATTGACTGTTGGTAGATCTTTATAGGGTCTTTTGAAGACCCTAGCGACTATCAGTTCCAGGTTGATTTAGATGCTACGATCACTTCCCTCAAGGACGCAGGAGCGACGAGGCTTCTCATCGACCTTACAAACAATCTGGGGGGATACATCTGCCAAGGTCTTTTCCTACATCAGTACCTATCCGGGACCGACTTTGGATACCCGTGAGAGTTCAGTCTCTGCTTCCCACAACAGTCTATCTGACGGGCATACCTCAGTGGCTTCCAGACTACCGTTCGAGGTAACGCGCTCGCGCAGAAGATAGTCCAACGGGTCATAGCGGAACAGATTAGCGACGACGATTCATTTTATGCTCCAGACCAGTGTACGAGATTTTCCATCACGTTTTGGAGCAGTGCTGATTTTTCACAGGGGCATTCCTGAATGATACGGTATTGCCCGACGATTTCAACTACATTTCCCCATCAATTCCGGTTATGATCAATGGCATTGGGGACAATACGTCCCAGCGGTTCCATGTGGGTGTTCGGCGCAGGACCTGCATACTGCGTAGATTGTTCTGACAGTGCTCAGGATATCTGCCCCTACTCAATACCTATGCCAGATCAGCCCCCGTTCAATCTGTCTCAAGTTGCTATTGGTATTCCCATTGGCTTGCTGAACTTGCTTTCATTCATGTTTTCCCTTAGTTACAAATGGAAATTGTGCGTCAACCTGCGCTCTGTTTAGCACCCTCATGAACGAGCGCCACAACACGACGATTGCGGTATTCGGTGGGAGCCCTGGGCAGAGCATGGAGTTCAAAGGTACTGCCTGTATCCATCTTTCCGTGCATTTTCACAGTAACGCAACGCAGGTATGGCTGGGAATCAGGTTTTGTTATGGACGGACCTCGACTCTGAAATCAAGACGGCATGGCTTAAAAACGTGAGCGTCGCATTTAATAACATCTGATATGCTCTGCTCAAAGAAAGATCTAATCAGGACACCCTTGCTCCGCCGGACTTGTGAGTACGCCAAATGTCTTGGAAACACGCTGTTGACCCGATCCCGGCAGATTAGTGTCCGCCGACATGCGGTACAAACTCTTTGTGACCTTGAAGCCTTGAGTGTTTGTTGACCCTTACTTTCCCAGTCATAATTGGCGGACTGCATATAGCTACTGCGATGAGGATACACCCATTGGTGAGAAAAATAGTTTCTTAACCTTATCGTGACAATATCATCTCCATTCCTATCCATCTTAGCCTATCTCTCAGAACCCCCAACGCGTGAGTAGCCTCATGCGAAATTCGCAAGGATCTCCTGGCACTGACAACGTTTCTGGCCAGTTCGCTTCCCATACACCGCTGACACATACAATAATCCTCAAAATCTCTGGATTTTCGCGTAAGTAACACGCCAACAAAAATCGAAACTGTTTGTTGAAAAGTAAGCACAGAGCCCAGGAGATCTTCGGTTAGTTGTGCGTCATAGATAGGCGTCGGACTCGAATCTGTCGGATGTTTTGTATTTAATATATAGCTCGGGCGCTTCTATGTGCTCGCTTACTTCGCTTTATCCCCCTGCATCAACATGGAGAATATCGGGTCGTTGTTCGTAGTTCATCGGGTGCATCAATACTAGGCTCATGGCCTTCAAGATCAATCGGAGTCCGCTGAGGGGCGGATCAAGTTCTACTGTAGCTTTTAGGGAACGCTTTGATCGATCTTTCGACTCCGAGGCCGAGGTTAAGCCTGGGTACGACCAGAGCTTGTCGTGGAAAGAGAGCCTGCTACCAGAACGGCCGATTCCGTTTTTTCAGACTTCAGGGCTATCGAGATGGCGACGGAACTGTCGCCGGACGGAGTGGCGCTTCAGCACGAGATAAAAGGCTGCCCGGGGCGGTCCCACGATTAATCGCTCCAAACATCTCCCTCCGTTGCTTGCCTCACCCCACCCACTTTCCGATCTATAAAATATAAACATGGGCGTTCTTGACGTTGTTCCAGTACGTTTTATCAGCTAATAAACCTGTGGAGTCCTTGCTAATATACCTAGGCCGGCGTCCTCACTGGCGATAACGTCCGAAAACTTTTCCAATATGCCCAAGAGCATAAGGTCTGAATATTTCTGGATCTGTGCCCTGTCGCAATGCTGAGATCATTAATGTTTCCCCTTTCAGTTTGCCATTCCTGTTCGTAACTTCTTTTCTATACACGTTCTTCTGATTAACTTTCGCATCTCATCTGAAGGCTATCGTAAGTGCGAAAATCGATCTTATCATATCGGGTTCGAACTGAGTCCCACAGAATGTGACTTCGTCCTCTACTGCCAATGCTGCTCTCGAAGCTGCCCGGTTAGCAACTCCTTTCATGGATATTTTTCACTCCTGACCGAAGAGCAGAGACATCAAGTCGCCCATCATCCTTCAAGTTTCGCAGGGTGGCAGCGCATACTTCGCAGGGAAGGGATTGGCCAATGACAAGCAGCAGGCCTCCATTTGTGGGGCGGTTGCCGCTGCGCACCACATCCGCACCGTGTCCAAGGCATATGGCGTGTACGTCGCTATCGTCGAGTGCACCTGTGTTTTAGCTCTTCTAACTCGCGGTTCTGCCATATCAGTCCCGTAGTCCTGCACTCCGATCACTGTGCCGAAAAGCTCCTTCCGTGGTTCGATGGCATGCTCGAAGCAGACGAGGCGTACTTCAAGCAGCACCAGGAATCCCTGTTCTCTTCCCACATGCTTGATCTCTCCGAGGAGCCGAAGGAACAAAACATTGCGACGTGCGTCAAATATTTCAAACGCATGGCGCCAATTGGTCTCTGGCTTGAAATGGAAATCGGTATCACGGGCGGTGAGGAAGATGGTGTCGACAATACTGGCGTCGACAACAGCAGCCTGTACACCCAACCGGAAGATGTTTACGACGTACACACTGCGCTGTCGGCGATCAGTCCCAACTTTAGCATAGCAGCTGCGTTTGGTAATGTGCACGGCGTTTACAAACCCGGAAATGTCAGACTGCACCCCGAGCTTCTTGCCCAACACCAGTCGTATGCGAAAGAGAAGACTGGCGGCAAGGTTGAGCAACCGCTGTGGGTGGCATGTTTTCTTCTTTGAGTGGTGCGGTAATGACCTGTCGCACTCAGCTACCTTGTTTTCCACGGTGGGTCTGGCTCTACCAAGGAGGAAATCCAAACGGCCGTTAACCACGGTGTCGTCAAGATGAACGTCGATACTGGTTTGTGTCATCTTACCAGCATCGATTTGAGGTTGACAGCCACACCAGACACCCAGTTCGCGTATCTCGCCGGGATTCGGGTGAGTACACTCGTTCCTGGATAATCCCGGGCAGAATCTGATTGGTGATGTGCAGGACTTTGTCCTAAAGAGGAAGGACTATCTTCTCACACAAGTCGGAAACCCAGAGGGGTCTGATAAGCCCAACAAGAAGGTAAACTGAGCAAGATACGTAGAAGAGCGTCACTGACGGTGAAGTCTAGTATTACGACCCTCGTATCTGGGTCCGTGAGGGCGAAAAGACGCTCACGGAGCGTGTTAAAGTCGCATGCCAAGACCTTGGCAACGTCGGTACGTGGGATTTATTGGTGCTTTCTCCTAGCTATGGCCGTTGACAATTGGGACAGATCGACTATAATCGCGTGGTCGCCTGGTCCTGTGGTTTCGTGAAGTGTTCTTTTTAAGCGTTTATTAGAATGATGAGAGGAGCGATGGAGAAGTTATTTTGTTGTAGATTCAACACTAACGTATTCAAAGTTCTGTAGGCGACAGACAAGCAGCGAAGCCTTTGTTTACTGTATCAAACGTGTTACAGTAGTGTCAACATGTCGACGTGACGACCTTGAACCAACCTTTCGTCGTACGTGAGAGATCCTTGCGCAGATAAATTTGCACAAGCAATCATCGATTCTCCTCGAGGATATCCAACTTGAGGTACAGATGCTGCCGTAAAGGCCAAAAATGGGGGTTTGGGCGTCAATCTAGCAAGAGTAATTTAGGTCGACTGCGAGGAGAGAATAGAATGAGGTGAAATTTTTCTATGGGCCCCTGGAGCTACAAGCCACTGGTTACTGCAGACAATTGTTGAACATACAGCGATACCTAAGCGCTAAACCCGAGCAATTATGTAAATCGATGAAAGATTTCCGTGATCTACAGGCGCAGTGATGGGATTGCCATGGTCAACTCCCACGCAGTCAGGGTGGATTGCCGTGAGTGCCAGCGCGCAGTGGGACACCATTGCTGCGCGAAGGTCGTTGAATTTGACAGATTGAGGGATGAACGTGTTGTGTGCAAGACTGTGCACTGCGGCGCAGTGGGAAAGAGCTTTCAGGTGTCCCATACTAACACCGATATGACGATACTATTCTACATGGACGAGATGATTACATACTGTGCATAACTTACCACAAGTCGGGCCCGTGCATTAGGTTATTTGCTTCTCCAACTTCTCCAGCGTGAAGGCGAGTACGTAGTCGTCGTGCTCCTTCGTGATGCGGAAGTCAAACGGGTGCCTAGGCTTCATTAATTCCTCATTCACACACGCTGTCGGATAATAGACGGGTCCCTCATCGACGTTGCCTCCCCAATCAAAGTCGATCAGCATCACCCGCCCAGGTTCCTCGTCACTGACCATGAAATTAGCATCCCGGAGATCTCCATGCACCCACCCCTTGTCGTGAAAATCGTTCACAAGAGATTTGAGATCCTTTGACCATGTAGGAAGATGATCGCGTGAATGGAGTTGCAGATTCGTGTCGCGTTGATGGATCCACTGCATCACCACGACCCGCCAGCCACCGGGGATAGTGCCATAGCCCAGAAGTTCAGGTGCGCAGCCCTTGCTGGCGCAGAACCAGTGTAATTCCGGGGAGTACCGTCTGGTAAACTTCACGATGACTAGTTTGTCCAGACGAAGTTTGTTGTCAGGGTTGTCAGGGCTGTCCAGAGTGGCATAGTACAAAAACCTATTCGGATATCGTGTTACCCCTTGATAAGCCTCCCTTTGGATGTGGAAGTGGATGACACAGGGCGAAGCACTCGCGACACTAGGGGAGGAATAGGCGAGGACCTCGCGGACGTAGGGCAGGTTTTTTGAAATGGGGAGCGATTCCTTTTTAGCAGTCCAAAATTTCTTAGTGTCCTCGTGAATATGATAACGAAGAATGGAAGCAGCCCTGAACGCGTTCAGGAGAGCAGGCTTGACCCAATTATTCCCACTCTCAGCAGTCGTGGGAAGAAGAGGAGTGAGCGCTACCAGCCGGGTCCTTTTCTCATACGCAAGCGCGTAGAAACCAATATACGAACCTATAAGAGGATGAGTTGATAGGTCGATCGAATAATCAATGGCTAACCGATGATCACTATCCCTAGTGCAGGGAATAAGAAATGCGATATGACTTCTTTAGTCGAGTCCTCCTTAAGCGACTGTGTGTAATAGGCGGCAACTTGAATAGCTGGATCTTCATCACACGAACCGAGCTCGTTCTTTACTTGCAACACGACTTCCATGGTGTTTGTTGGCCCAATAGCATGGGCTTCGGAGCAGAGTCCTGGGAGGTCCATCCCATAGATAAGTGGTTGCGTGTCTCCTCCGAGACAATATTTAAAGATGTCGTTCAGATAGCAGAGCGCTTGGTCGCAGCGGTCCATTTCCGAGAAATAATACATGTTCATAGAACTCATGAAATCGTCGACGCTGGATTCGAATTGTCGCCAGTCGATGTTGAGTATGTGGTCCGTCGAGGCACCTTTTGCGACGTCCAAAAAGTGGCCGAATCCGTGATATAAGAGCGCGATTGGTAGATGTTCAGCGTCTGAAGTCGGGCGGTCATTCGCAACGCGGTCACTTGGCTGATTCTGCATCTCGTACACCACATTGGGTTTAGCGACAGTAGAAGGTGCCGACCTCGCTAAACGGCTGTTCAGATATTCCCCTGCGTCATCGTCTTCTATTCGAGGCCGCTTTGGTGAGGGTTCTGGCAGTGCGAAAATACTGAGACTTGTGGTGTTGTGCAAGCTGACGCAAGTCAGACTCACCTTCCGGAAGCCTTACACATATGTGAAAGTGAGCTTCAGTTGGCTCCTCTGGCCATAAATCTTGTATCCGCGTCCTTACATTCATCTTGGTGGCGCTGTCAGGCGCCCGCAACTTATGAATTTCATCCTCAGCAGTATATGGTGTGTCAAACTAAGGGCAAAAGCCTGAGTCAGTGTTGGCTGAAACAAGAACAAATTCTTGTGACATACCTTCAGAAGGACCAGGTCTCCGGCAGCAACATCCCTGCAATAAGACTTATTCCAGGTTTTGTGGATCTCCTCTTGCAAATCGACAACAAGCTTGTTCCTGGAAATTCTAATTGCGTCATAGCGGTCGTCTCCTTCGAAGAAGTACCAGAGGTCAAGTTCGGCCATCAACACGTTGAAAATCAGTTAGACAAAAGGCAAGGCACTGAACTTGATAGCGATGGACGTCACGTGCACGTGTGTGAATGCCCCTGAAAAAAAATAACATCAACGCTGACGAGAGTGGGATTCGAACCCACGCCCCCGAAGAGACCAGATCCTTAGTCTGGCGCCTTAGACCGCTCGGCCATCTCGCCTTCTAAATAATGCTGCAAGTTAATTTCTCGTTGAATGCAGGGTTCCCGGTTTGGAGAGTGACATCAGCAAAGTCCGTAGAACCTGCATAAAGGATAGTGCTAAGTTGGCGATCGGCAGACATCAGTCGTAGTGTTTGTCGCAAGGTTTGTCCTCAATTTGTCCTGCAACTGCGCTTGTACAGCTTTAGCCACACGAGTACGGTGTATACTACAGTAGACTGATGAAGTCTTTCACTAAGGCACGCTTGTCAGGTACCGCAGCAGCCCTGGCGTAGCAATACAGTATAGAGTGTAACGTACAGTGATGGTGCTCAGTTGGACAGTTTCGGTCAAGGTTTCGGTGGCCGTCCTTCGATCTCAATATCCAATTATTAGGGTCAGGGAACAAAACGTTGGGAAATTCACTCACCTACATCGAAGACCAATGGAATTAGGTACACGGGCCCTCCGCGCCCACCGCAGCATCTTGCGCAGCATCACACATTACAGCACATCACAGCCCCGCATTACCAAATTGAATGGGTGCTTGAACGGGTGCGTATCTCTCCGGGTCCGAGTCAAATGAACTGAATGACAGCGGTCCGGCTCCGACTTCAAGGAAACCATTTGCGAGAAAAACCTTCAGTATTTCACTATTCTCCTTGAGCAAAAAAACTTGCGGCTCAGATAGTGGTAGTGATGAACTCCGAGGTCGTCAATGATTGAATATTGAGCAAAGAGATTCAAGTTACTACCGAGTGCACGGAGAAGCCGTGCTTATATAATCTGCCAAGAGAACTAAATGACGCCGGCATCCATGCCTTGCCGGCGGCGACCGCAACCCCATCCTCAACTGAGCCGATACGGTTTCTTCTCCCCATTTATTTCTTGCAATTTACTATTCACAATTAACCCTATTTCTTGTTGCTTGATCTGTTCACGAACCTCACGAATCTGTATCCATTGCAAGCCTGACCTCCATACAAATAAACCGGTGCTTATTTGGCTCCAGCGCCGTCATCTTGAAAACTACCGGTCTTTCCACCTCTCTGCTCTCGGCGCGCACCCGGATATTGGAATACTCCACTAGCGTATTGGTGCGATTTGCGTTTATCATACCCTTCCGACTAGCTCATATTACCAGCAGCCATATGTTCGCGACCCTTTCTTCATTCCTCCCATCGGCCCTACAGAGTTCCCCTAACCCAGGTAAAGGAACGAGCAAAGAAACGCCGACCGTCAATGTTGAGGAGCAGCCGACCAGATTGGTAGGCGCGGATGAAGGTGGCATCAAAAAGAAAGAGAGGAGAACCAACAATGAGGTGAGTCTGTAATACCTAATGGATCTGTCGGTTGTCCGACCTCACCCCCCTTCTATAATAGTCTTTCATAGTTGTCCGACCCCCACCCGCCAAGTCAAATCATCCCTTAAATTTGCAGGTTCAGCTTGTACCTCCTCAATCTCGTGACCGTGATCGCCCCCGCTCCATGGATACATCTTCATCGTCCCATGAAAACGATGGGGACACGCTTATTCGTACCACCTCCAATAGATCTGACGTCTCGATGTACTCTGCTTCTTCTGTTACATCGTTCGCCTCTGTCACCTCGACCTCCACGACATCATCTCGAAGGATGATTATTCCGCTTTATAACCTCCAAGCACATAACGTCATGACCAATGTCATTGTTGACGCCGGTACCGATGCAAAAGTAGCAAAGTTCCAGAGACGCGGCTTGGAACTCCTAGGTCTCGCAGTGCTAGAACCCGTCGAGGTTTTCGGCTCTCAACCCGCATCTGCATATCTATTCCCCCCATCTAGTAACCGAACTAGTATCGACGAACACCACAACGACTTTGTTTTACACGCGGCGCCCCGGCCTGGTGGACCCGATGGTGTGCACACGCCAGCGTCATCTGCTCTTTCACTTTCATCTGGTGGGGTGGATCCTGTGTCCCCGCCCGCACCAACACGCATGCTCTCAGATAATAACACGACGCCGACGAACGGTCCAAAGAAGATACTTGGCAAGTTCTTCAAGAAGAAGGACAACCGATCTTCGTCGCCATCACCTTCTCCTTTATTATCTCCCACAAACAACTCTCTCTTCCGCACCACACGCCCCTCAACAGGCCAGTCTTTGGCCATCCCCTCACCCAGGAACGCGAAGTGGCTCGGATCAATTGCACCACCTTCCGGTCCGTACCCAGCCGAGCCGTCGCCCACCGCGGCTGTATCCAGCGTTGCTACAGCAAGCTCGCATTTGCAACCGCCGGTCCTGGGAATCCACCCTTTGTGTAGCTCCCCTTCGTACCCCCCACAGGGCAGGCCGCACAGCTATACCTGGATTGTGCGCAAGTGGATCAAGGGATCCAACGAAAGTCTCTTGAGTAACGTAATCGGACACATGAACCACCTCAACCTCTCAGAAGAACGGCGACATTCGCGCACACCGCCAGAAGACGGCGCTGTAGACGTACGATTCATATGGACGCGCAGTAAGAAAAAGCGCCGGCAGCGCGAGGGCAACCAACAGACAGGCGCCTTGAGCCGTCGGACGAGTACCGCCGGCCCACCGAAGGCTGGCTCTGCATCATCTCCACCCCATCGTTCTGGGACGGCCGACAGGGTGACTTCTGCCGCTGAAAGGCGTCTATCTGCAGCGTCGGGCGTCAGCGCGTCAACATCGAGCGAAATCGGAAGTTCTGCTGGGCGCACGCGGGGCGATGACGCCGGCGACATGAGCGATCCCGAAGACTCAGAAACTCCCTGGACGTGCACGCTTGTTGTGTCCCGAGTCGGCGGCGGCGCCACGGCTTTGTCTTCGCCTGTCTCGCCTGATAGCGGAGGCAGTGACGACGCAACGGTGCGCGTGCGCGTCGCGACGTTCTCGCCGACTCCGCACCACCCGAAAGTCGTCGCATTGCTCAAGGTACCGTTCCCGCTGCCGGACATCATCGTCGATCGAATGCAAGTCTGTCGCCGCGCGGTGAGCGCGCAGGGTATCGCCAGGCCGAGCTGGAATACGGAGTCGCTGGACGGCCTCGTGCTAACTGCAGAGGAGATCAAGGACATCGTTTCGTCGACTGGGTTGTGGCTCGTTGTGCGGGAGAGTATTGGAGGCGTCGGGAAGGTCAGCAGGAAGGGGGACGGGTGGCGTATCCGCGCATAACCTAGATGCTACAGTGCATGCCTTCATTTCAGGGCACAACGGGAGTTGGAAAGAGGTTTGCATTTCAAGGTGTTTAATTTGAGTAAGAACTCTTATCCCTACCCCTCTATGTTGCTTATCATCTGCTTTTTTTGCTTTTACGATTCCCCATTTCTCCCGTAGTATATATTACTCTTGATTTCCCTTCTGGTTTTTCATGGAGATGACTGCTATTTATGAGTTGGAATGGAATAGTGAGGTGTGATAATCGAGGTGGTCTACGCTCTGAGTCGGATGGAGGTGTGGTCAAAGCGCAACTTCCCACACCACAACCCAGTCTGCTCTGGACAAACTCCATAAAGGCGTGGAATGATGGATCTGGCTCCAATTAAAACTCTGGCGCGAAGATATGTTAAAAGAGTCATGGTATTCCTTTCAGCAGTATCATCGTAATTCAAATGAATAGCGCTTGTGCGAATGGGTTACCGAAAAGGACAGGTGTACGAATTATGCGCGATAGACAGGAATGTGCCGACGAACAACGAGAATAGCAGCCTCGCTCCGCAGGCGTAGCACTAAGAGGCAAGTCGAAACGTAGCGACGAGGTCAGAAGAGGAAAGCTACGTCGCCTCGCTAGACATTGCCTCGGGTAAATGCGCGGTCAGAATTTTGTCTATTTGTTGAGGTGATAGATCTTCTTGGGTCAAAATATCGTCCCAATTCTCGTTCCCAGAAGGAAAATTGGTCCAATTAGGTGACGGAGTCGGTCGGATGTGCGAGAAATCTTGTATATTGGTGTGATTGCTCTGGTAGAGGAGGAATGAGAGACCCGTCAGAGAACAGACGTTGCTGCTTACATTGGATGGCAGTGATTCTGCGACCGGTGGGTTAAGTGAAGAAACAAATGACGGGTATTCCGCAAAAGCTATAGCAGAGCAGTCCTCGATGACAGGATTAGAGACCGTTGCAAGGTATACGCGAACGTGCGTTGAACTGTGCATGCGGAACTAGACGAAGTAGGTAAGAGCAGTTTCCGGAGTTGTACAAGGAGATACTCACCTGGTGGCAGGCAACGATCACCGTACACGTATGAAGATTGTGGAAGAGCACGCTGCCTTTCACGTTAGGCAAAATCAGAATCGTGTCTTTCAGATCGCGGATATGGACGGCCGTCAAGGGGAGTTCACGATGAGGAGACGAGACCGTAGCTGGGCTGCATAAGTCTACGACGCAACGATTCAGATCTGAAATTGTCAGATCAAAAGTCGGGGTGTCGTCTCCGAAATTTGGAAGAGATTTCAAAGACAGTCTGCGGTTGGAATGCGCGCTCAGCTTATGGAAAGTAGACACTGCTGACAGCTGGTCTCGCCCAGGTTGTGCGGGCGCGACTTGAGGTGAACGAGGTAACGTAGGCACGGGGGCGCGATCTGCCTTGCGCTTAAAAGCAAATTTCTTCTTTGGCAGGGACGCGGAACGCATCTCTTCTAACGTTTGCTCTAATAAGTCCATTTGCTGCGCGAAGAAATGAGATTGTAAGTCATGAGTAATTGCGATGGGCTATATATATGGCAACGCACTGCTTGGCATTGTCGTAGATCGTAAGAGGGTAAGAAGCTCGTCGCGTCGGTCAGACGTTTTCTTAGTTTTCTGATGTCCAGAGCCAGCTCCTGCAAATCGTTGTCGAGAGTTGGACTGTGCTTCGCTGCCTCTAAACGCGCAATGAGATCTACACGAGAGCCACTCAGATAAAGAACGGGTGTCTGTCGAAAGCACGCGAACCAGCGCGAGACGCCTGGAATTTCGAGTAAACGTCCTGCTGAAATGTTTTATCGATTGGTTCAAACATTCGTGGTTGAGTTTAGATTCCTGGCTGAAGGTGTGGGAGTTTGGGATGTCGAAAGCACGCTCAGTCTGTCTGCTTACGGAGCCAACTCATGTGGTCCAGAGTCCTCGAATACGTGTATAAATCTTTCGATATCTACTTTCTGTTCTTTTCAGAAAGATGCTATGTTACAAAGCGATATACTAAGGACAGTAGCTTAACGGCCGTATCTGGATAGAGAATATCAGTATACATTCGGACACAAGGGGAAGTGGTACGTACTTCTGTAACTCCCACTCGCGATTGTCCAGAGGACAAACATTCCTGGTCTTCAGCCAGCGTGAGATGCAATGGAAGTGGAACGCGTGCTAGAATTGAATGTCAGATACAGGAAGTAGCTGGAGAGGAAAAAAAGGAAGTACGTTGCAAATGCCCCAGGCCGCATTACACTCTTCACTAGTCGCAGAGACCTGATTAGCTTGACAGTCTATGCCTGAAAGAAGGTCAGTATGCATGCGTAAGAGATCAATCAGCAAGCTGCAGACAAAGGTCCATTATATGATTGCGGCAGATTGCACAGTTGTCTACGACGATGTCTGCAGATATCATTCCATTAGCATAGATTGAGAAAAGTTCAAAAGCTCAAGCTTACCCCATGCCCACAACGCAACTGCATTCCACTAATGCTGTGTGTCAGTGCGAGGAATCTAGGGGTTCAGAGAGGCCGGGCAGACCTTTTTAACTTCGAACCTCTTCTTTGACTCTTCCTTCTTGGATGACACGGCGTGGGTGTCGACGTCAACATCCATGTCGGCCATGATTTAGAGTGAGCGGAGAAAGGCAAAGCCAGGCTCCTGGTGTGTCTCTGTGTCTGCAGCGTGCTGATGGATGACACACGCACACGTGATTCGAACAAGCGCGGTCACATGATGTGTTATCAGGAAGTTGAAGTTGACTTTTCGAAATCTGTGGCTTTGCCTGACTTGGCTGTGCATTGTTCTCCTCGTTCTCGCCTCTGTTGCTGACAGTCCCGTTTGCAGCGCATGTACACAGTATTTTTCCAACAATCTTAACAGAATTCATCTATGTCAAGTTACTCATCTGACGCGTCGAGATCGGGGGCTCGTTCCCCGCTCTTCGGCACTGCGACTTTCTCAACATTTACTCGGTCCGAAGGTTCCCCCACTAGGTATTCATATTCTACTCGCTCAGGTAACTCCTTTCATTTTCTCTGTAAGACCCAGTAGCCCTCATTTTCTGACACTTTCTTCTAGGGATCTCTTCGGATGACAGCGACCTCTCTGGGAACGATATGCGCCGCATCACCGTTTCACCCTCTCCCTCCAACAGGCGCTCTGCCTCTGACCTTTACTCCTATACCGAAGATGAATCGGCTCGGGATGCTGCTGAGGTCGAGGCAGCTTTGAGCGCACTCGACGACGAGCTGGACCAGACAGAAGATGCTCTGACCGAGTGGTCCCGAGCCTCCTCCGCCACTCCGTCGTCCTATCTGAGCGGCTCTGCGTCATCCCCTTCGTTTACAGCCACCACGTCCAGCTACATACCGTTCACCAACACTTTGCGCGACGGTCGCATCCTGAGCACCATCACGGAGCGTACTGAAAATCCGTCTTCGCGCCCCACATCACACCATCTCTCGGTTCCTGGGTCCAGGCCTGTTTCCGATGCCATTAGGCACTCCGGCGTGTCTTTCCATTCTCGAGGCGCCACTGAGCCCGGGCCCAGCAACACTACCCCGAGCCGCCGTACTGGCGACCTCATCGCCTTTTTCGAGGACAAGTCATCGACATCTGACACCTCGTCGCGTTCATACTCCCCTTCCAACCATAGGAGGACTGGTTCGGTCCCCGCTGGCCCTCGTTCTGCCAGTCCCTATACGCAAACGAGCCAGTCCATTCCGACTTTTGGTTCCACGACCTATGGCTATGGGAGCTCTGCGGGCTCAAGGCCCTCTTCCCCAAGCAAGAGTTGGGTATCTCAGTCACAATCTTACACGTCTAGCGGGCCATCCCGTTCCTTCCTTACGCCTCCTCCTCGTAGCAGGACCGCCCCTCAGGATTCCGAGTTCGAAAGCTACCACGCGTCAAGCGCAACTCCAACGTACTCGAACACGTTCTCTTCCGCTTCGTTTACGGCCACCGACACCGACACCACACCTCAAGGTACTTCGCTCAGGCGGCCACAAGCGTCTCCACGCTCACCTCTGACCTCTGTGCGCAACGTTGTCGCGGCGTGGAGGAGCCGGTCTCCTTCCGACGATAAGCAATCCCAAGTTAGTTCCAACAGGTCATCGGATGTGACACCGGAGGAAGGATTCTTTAGCATACGACGTCGCGGAGAGAGAGCTACCATGGGCGGAGAGAGCTCATCCACGTTCAGAACAAGCGATTCTCTTCAAAGTCAAGGAGATCTCAACGTACCAAGCACCCCGAGGACGACCATATCTGTCGCGTCGAGTGGCACGGTTCCTCCGCCTCTTGATCTTGCCGAATTAGGAACTTTCGCCAAAGGCAGCAAAGAGGTGAGTCTCTTCCGCAGTTCCGTTCACGGTCACGTTATTCCATCCGTTCCTGAGTGTGGGGATGATCTATTCGCCCTTCCTTGTCGCGTGTATTGTGTCTTTGTGTTTACAGGCTAACTCCTTTCTCTATCAGCCCCTGCGCATCGGACTTCTGTGGTATCTGAACGTACATGCAGCTCCTCCGTATAGGTGGCAAAGATGTCAAGCTATTTTGTACCCGAACATGCTACTACTCTCCTGGATCGCGCAAGGCGGCGGGCGCGGGATCGTGACATTAGATTTGCTCAATTGCACGGAGGTCCGCTCCGTTGCTTCGCCCACGCACCCGAGTGCTCAAGATGACGTTGGCACAATTGCCGCGAAAGCGCAGACAGCCAATGCTCAAGCGGAAGGCTTCGGGGAGTTGAGCCTGATGGAAACCTTATGTCCTTTCCAGTTATTTTATGGCGATGGCGTAGAGCGGTTAGGGGCTGAGTCGGCTAGGGAGCGTGTGCGCTGGGTCAGCGCCATTTGGTGAGTTTTTGATGGTGTCATTATCCTCCAAGCTGACGATATCTTCAGGGAGGTGCTTGATCGCTCAGTCACGGTCCCCGATCGTTCAGAAACTCAATCGCCTACGGGTTCTATGCGTACGATCCGGTCGATGGCGAGCACAAGCACTCGCTCTGGCTCCGTCGCGTCTGGGTCGCGGTCTACCACCTTCCTTCCGCCCATGGAGTCAATTCCCGATATTTCGGATTTCCAGTCGCTGTCGGGGTCAAGCGCGGGATCTTTGTCTCGCCAGCCGTCACTGCGCTCGCACGCCCTTGATGACGGCGCCATCTCCAACCAGACTATCGTCTATCCGGGAGACCCACGGGTAATCGCGCCGAGCCGTAGCAGCTCTCTACGTCGCACGACCTCCATGACGGACCTCGGTGAAGAGTTCGAATCTGCCCTGCGACGAGCCAAAGATGCGCGACCCGGATTGGGCTTCGGTCTGTCTCTCGTTGGCGAAGGATCTCCAGTCACTGTCTCAAGCGGACCGACGCTCCGACGCGATGTTATCGTTACACCACCTCCCGGTGCTCGTGCTGGCGGTTCTCGTGCGCGACCCACAACGGACACATCGGCATCAGTGTCGGATGATACGTTCTTTACCTCCGGAGCCCGGACCTCAGGCGAACCCTCAACGTTATACATATCCTCGTCTTCATCGGACACCATCCTCAGAGCTCGAGGCATCGAGACCGGCTCAGCTGCGCCTACTGAGGAGACATCGGGTTCTGGAACAGTCGTACCACAGACGTATCGTGGCGAAGGTACCTCGTACCTGGACAGTTTAACCGACGCGCCACGTTCAATTTTCACTTCAGACTCGCCATCCAGAACCACGGGGCTCACGCGTTCACGTGCTGTCAGGACCAGGAGGGATAATGCTAGCTCGATCAGCTATTCTTCGTCTTATGTCTCTGGGGCAGAATCTTCTTCGGATAGGGATAATGGATCGGGCCACACACCTAGATCTTACTCGGAATACTCACGTGGCGATGGTTTCAGCACTCTCGAAAGTTACTCGCGGTCTTCTTACTCCAGATCGGCAAATGGCACGCCTCAGCCGAGCTCATCTTCTGAGCACTCCCCAGAATCAGAAGAAGATCCAATATCTACAAATACACCATCGAGTTCCACCCAGTATGAGACCGCTCGTTCTCCCTCAATTATGTCGTTCGCATCCCTGCCAAGTATCCCATCGCTCTACGAGACCGCAATATTATGCCCCACTGATTCCGAGGCCACCAAGAGCATCTCCTCCGAAGACTTCATCACGGCCAAGGCAAGCGCTAAAGCTGAGTCGGTGTCCGACTACATCACAGCACCCCTCTGTGACAGTGAGCCGACCTCACCGTACGAAACTGCGGAGATATGCCCTACAGAAGTCTCCACCGAATATGACGATGCGGAATGTCGTTGTCAAGTAGAGAAAGCTATCGTCTCAGAAGGTACTCAAGTTACCCCGCCTGAGCCGATTCAAGAGGTTATTCGAGTCATTGCCGTTCAGCCAGTTGAGGAACCCGTGCAAGTCGTCGTTCGGGACGCTGGTGAAGAAGTTCAGCCTATCCCTGTGCCTGTCGCAGAGCCAATCCCATTTGCTCCTCCACCGCTCGTAGAAGAGGCCGTACAGGCTGTCCCCTCCCCTCCACCTGCAGTTGTGGTTCTACCTCAACCCGCCGTGGAGGCAGAGGAAATCCCGATACCAGTTCCCGAGCAGGTCGAGACACCCCGGGCCAGATCGCCGGAGCCTTTCCCTGAACTGCCAATAACCATGATCGATCGTGAATTCCCTCTCCATCCGCGAGACGACATTTCCAGTGTCAGCTCTCCTTCCGACATCGGAAGCATCCCAACAACTTCGTCTAGGTCGTCTAGGGTGACCAGAGTGACCGCCAGAAATGTTGAGCTACCAGAATCTGTGTCGAGCCCTTCTCTCCTGGCCAGTGAGCTGCCGTCTGAGAGACCGATAATCCAGCCGCTGCGTCCATTGACTTCCACGAGGTCCATCAGCTCTATTCCGCCGTCCTTGCCTGGTCCTTCACCTATTGGCCGTCCGGATTCTCTGCCAACGACGACATTGTTGTCAACGGTGACCGAGTCTACCCCGAGCACTATCACAGCATCACGCCGTACTGCAAGTCGGGCTGCCTCTAGCACCTCAGTTCATTCGTCTCTCTGGCCACCGGAAACAGATGATTCGTACGAGTCGTCGGTATTGCGAGCGTCTCCTTCAGTACAATCCATAGCATTCCCCGAGGGTCCGGATATCTCCTTCGACACGTCTTTGTTAAGACCCACGGCGTCGGCGTACACTTCTCAGGAACCAAGTCGGTTAAGCACCATCGAAGAAAGTCAGTCCAGCGAGTCACCACCCATCACCTACTCGTCGCCATCCTCGCGTTCTCTCACGCCCAGTGTTTCGATGTCGATCTCTGCGTCAGCTCAGCCGTCCACATCACTGACGGGGACTGTATCGATCACAGCCTCTGAGTCGCCGTCCCTGTCACGATCACCGACCGTTCCGACCGCTCCCTCTCCCTCTCTTCGAGCGCCGTCTTCTACAACACTATCAACACCTATCCTGACTGCAGAGCGAACCCAGGTCGGCTTAAGTAGGACACCATCTTCAGTTTCAACCACTTCTTCTATCACTATGGGCTCGGAGATCTTCGACAACCGGTCTCTTTTTGATGAACCAATCGTGGAAGATATTCCAACGGAGCCATCTCTCTTATCAACGCACAGGACAACCGCCATGAGATCGGTAGGTTCTCACTAGGTAGTATTGGATTAATACTCACTTTTATTGCACAGATCTCGCCGGCGAGCATTCCTCTTCCTAGGACACCTTCGATATTCACGATGCGAACTGCCACTCCTAGTGTCAGCACGAGTAGCCCTTATGGTAGTGTCCCGTCCATCCATTCCAATCTCATGACGATACCCTCCGAAATTGCACCCTCCGAACGAGCACCCTCTGAACGGGCAGCGTCCGAGAGACCGAGTGTCATCATCACGGATGATGTCAACCGACTTCTCCAGTATCTAAATGGGGTAGAGAACGACAGACAGCGCGACAATCAGGGCGTCCATGATCACTTGGGAGAAATCCAGAACGAACTTCGTGATCTCGCTGATTACATTCACAAGGAGATTCCGCAACCTGTGCCTCCTCCTGTGCATCTCAAGGATCGCTCGATTGGAGGAAGCAGCGTCTTATCTTTCCTTGATCCTCGTGGAGCACCTGATTATCCCACCAAACCCCCCACTGATACCGGCAAAGCGAGCCCAGAGGACATGGCCATCCCGCTGACGCCACCCCCACGTAGCCCGCGCTCCCCGAGTTCACTGAGTTCCACCATATCCTTCCTGTCGTCACACCACTCCGACGATGACAGTTTGTTGGAGTCCGAGCCATTGGATTCTGAGCCATTGGAGACTGAGTTCTTCGAGACCGAGCCGGACGTTCCAAGGGAATCATCTTCGCCTATTTCATCCCAGATATCGTACTCTCCTCCATCATCGCCAATATCCTCATCACCGGGCAGCTCACCTTCATCTGAGGTACTTCCGCTCACACCTATCACGCGTTCACCTCCTTCGTCGGGCGAATACCTCTCCCGGACATCAAGTGACGCGACCCAGCGCCGAGTGTTTCGTGACCTGTCTGTGTCCACACCGTCTGTGTCACCAACGCAGTCGATTGGTTCGAGTGCAACGGTCAGGGCCGCACCCACGGGTCGAGGCATAGATAACGAAGTTATCAACCGCATTCGTGACGTCGTAGAAAGGGTCAAGGACCAAACTGACGCGTTGTGGGATGGTCAGCTGTCAACAAACCACGTCTTGGATGAACTTCGCCAACGCGTTCCTCGACCACAAGATAACACAGAGCTACTTGATAGGTTGCAACGCATCGAAGATTTGATCAACAGGCTAGCGGAAGCACAGGCTCGTCCGAGAGGGCCGTCTCCTGAACCATCATTGTTCGATTCTGGGTCCGACACTTCGACCGCGATCAGGCGCCTCAGAGATCGGTGGGATAGAATGCGGCGAGAGACACCGACTCTCGTTGCGCCGACGCCGATGAGACCACGGACGTCTCTAGACGACATGATGGCAGAACTTCTTCGTCCCCCTCAACCTCCAGCTTCCATACAGATTCAGCCGCCGCCAACATTCATACCTCTAAGTTTCCGACCAGATGCTCGTGGACCACGACCTCGAAGTGCTAGTCCAACGCTTCTCACCGAGCTGCCCCCACCAAGGCCATTTACCGTTCCCGTCGCTGAACCTCACATTACGCGCGACATAGGTCGCCGACGGCCTTCACGTCCGGGTATAGCTACTCGACCCAGTGCGCTTGCACGAACCCAGTTTCTCCCACCGACACGGCGTTCACCAGATGCCCCTTTTATGCACTCCGATGTCCCTCACAGACAGCCTCAGGGCGAAGTTGGCCCAGAGTTTCTTCGAGGAGTTCATGATCGCAGAAGACAAAGACCGGGAGCTCGACCCGACGGATGGATGCATTCCGTTGCCGACGTTGCCGACGGTGGTCAACCTGCCGCCGCTGCTGCTGCTGCTGTAAGTTTGGCATTAATTTACTTGACGACATATCCTCACGTATTGTGCAGCCTCCACCTGTCGTACAAGCAGATCCCGGACGAGTCGCTACTGCGCCGCCGGATCTCGGGGGACGTACTTGGTACCAGACAGCTCCTCCACCGGTGCGTTACTCCTATTACTTTCGCTTCCGTGACTGAACCCATCGTAGCAGCCTCCGCCCCCTGGGGCTCAAGCATTTCCGCAACCTGGTCAACCTGCAGGCGTCCTGCCGATCCCTCCATTCACTCAAGTACGGACATTTTGTTGTACTATCATTCATTTCGCTGACGGCGTATATCACTTAGTCGGTCATTCTGCCGCCTATTTTCAATGATATGATGGCTATGGTTCGGGTATGTTTACTTTAACAAGTTCGTGGAGGCCAATAAAAGCTCACTAACTGTACGCAGGAAAACCGTTTCATGCATTTGGCTTCGTTGGAGCAGCAGCGCGAGCTGATGAGGTATATGAACTCCTTGAACGATTGGCTGGGGCATGATGTGGAAGATCGCCAAGCCGAGATTCGTGGCGTTTCAGCTCGCATCGACCAGCTGAATGACGATCTGAATCGAATGGGTCTGCCTCGAGGAGGACCAATGTGTAAGTCTACACTACACTATTGGCACGGCACAGCACTAATAAAACTCCTACTATATTAGACCAGCAACAACACCCCGGACTGCAGCCGGGCGGTTTTATGGTTCCTCCTGGTGGTCCGGGAGGTCCTCCTGGTCCTGGAGGCTCAGTACGACCGGGAATGGGACGTCCGACTGGCACTTTTGCTGCCCCTCCTCCCCAGGTTTCTTTCCACGGCGGTCCGCATTATGCAGGTGTGGTACCTGGCGTGATTCCTGCTCCTCCTGGTGCACCGTATACGCCAACACCATCCGGGTCGCCTGTGATCCCATCTCCTCCGTCCACGGGTGGTGGGGGTGTATTCGTGCCTCCGGAACTCCACCACTTCAGAGATAGCGGTCCTCCACCGCCTCACGGCATATACCAGCCCCGAGTTCCTTCCCTTGATGACGAGGGTATGTTCATACCTCCCGAGCCATCGCAGCAGGGCTCCTCCAGAACCCCCAGCCGGAGCGAAAGCCGTACCACGTCTTCCCCGCGCCCAGAATCTGGGATCCCACTTGTCGTTCCCGGTCCCGGTCCCCATGTCTTTCCGCAACCACTCCAGCAGGGGCTGCAGCCCCACCCAGGGTCCCAGCCGCCCCTTTTAGTGTATCCCCCGTCTCACGGTTCTCAATATCCTCGTCCCTTAAGCCGTCCCCCAAGCAGAAGTACTGATCGCACTCGGACGCCGAGTCCACCGCTCCCTGTGCCCCCAACCGGCTACCCACCTGCTGGTCCCACGATCATTAACGTCCCGGGGCAAACTCAGCAGTATCCTATTCAACCTCAAGGCCCATCTGTTTCCTTCACTCCTTCGACTCAGCAGCATCCAGATGAAGGGCGCGGTGCGCAAGTCCCTCAAGATCCCTCTGGAGCCGCCCAACCACCTGTGGTCCACCATGTTATCCCCTCCCCGGATGGTGGACGCTCAGAATATTCTTACGATGATGGTCGCCCAGATTTACCCCAACAACAACAACAAGGGCAGGCGCCAATAATCATTCATCCACCGGCTATTCAGCATACTGGTATTCCTATGGGGCCGATGGGGCCTATGGGGCCATTTCCTCCTGTAGGACCACCCGGTGTCATCTTGCAACATCCTCCTCGGGACGATCGTTCACGTTCCAGTTCACGTTCCCGCAGCACTCGGTCGCATGGGTCTCCTCGGACACCTATTATCTTGCCGGGCCAGCCGCAAGGCCAATTTCCTATGGGTCTACCTCCCGGCGGGCCTATTTTCCCTATACCACAGGGTCCTGGCTTTGGTCCTGGTCCCGGTTTTGGACCGGCTCCTTCTGCACCGCCGATAACAGTGATGGCGCCGTCTCATCCAAGCTATAGGCCTGAGTCTCCAGAGTATCGACAGGAACCGGAATCACCGAGAAGTGGATTTATTCCTCCTTCTCGTACTCCGACTCGCTATTCGGACCACCCTCTCCATCCGGCGGGTGCCCATCCATCGGGTGTCTATCCAGCGGTTGTGCACCCGGCTGGAGCTCACATCGTCACATCTGCACCATATCCGGGGAGCCGTCGAGGTTACTCGAGGTCGAGGACTCCGTCCTCTGAGCGGGACGGTGACGACTCTCGTGAGAGGCGCCGACTCCGACGCCGACGCCGAGACCGCGATCGGACCCCTTCAACTGACACTGAGGAGGAGGAAAGACGGAGAGAGCGCAGACGAGAGCGCAGACGACGCCGACGCGACGAAGATCGTTCTCCGTCATCTTCCCCTCGTCGTCGGCGTTCTCGTGAATATCCGCCGGGTCATGTTCATCCAATTCCAGTATCTGAGTACGGTCACCCTGGCCCCATTCTTCCTCCGACCTCCGTCACCCATGTACACCACCCATATCCTCCTGGTTCGCCAAGCTACACGTCGCGTCGTTCCGAAGGGGATACCGAGCCGCTCCGGCACCCTTATGAGCCTTCACAATACGTTCCAACGGAACCCATCCTTGTGCCAGACAGCGGTCGTGGACCGCGCCGTCGTCCATCTCAAGCACCCACCATTGTTGAGGTGACTGGCCCGGAGCATATTCAAGTTCTTCCTCCTGGTCATCCTGGGTATGAACACCCGCCGGGAGAAACTACTCGTACGTTTCGCACGAAAGATGTACGGCCTGCAGTTGACTAACCTCTTATCCCAGCCTATCACCCCCCTGTATCTGGGCCTGTATCTGACATATACGGAACAGGGAGAGGCGCATCACCCTCCCTCGAAAGCCAACTTCGCCATGTGGATTCAGGTGTTCCGTTTATACCGCACCTCCCCTCTGAGGACTCGCGCGGCGCCGCTGTACCGGTGGGCGCACCAGGAGGCGCACCTTCCGCAGGAGGTCCCCGGCCAGGTGCGCCATACGCAGAAGGTCCCCGGTCAGGCGCACCGTACGCAGAAGGTCCCCGATCAGGCGCACCATACGCAGAAGGTGACCGGGCAGGTGTACCATACCCCCCTTCGGGAACAGAGCCATACACAGAAGGTGACCAGGCAGGTGCACCATACGCCCGGTCGGGAACAGTACCTTCCGTGTTGCCAATACCGGAACCGACGACGCGCCGTCACATAGCCCCAGGTTCGATAAGTCCTCGATCCGGACCCCCCTACGAAGTTCCTCGGTCTGAGACCCCCCCCTATTCCGGAGAAGAAGATCCGCGCGATGGCCCGACCGTACCTGGTGCTCGCACCCCAGGACCAGGAGTTTCGCGCGCGGCCACAAGTCGGTCCACTCCCCGCACTGTCCGTCGTTTCCCCTCTGGGCCTGGTGACTTAGACTACAATGACGCTGAGAGAGCACGTCAAGAACGCTTTGGGGAGCTCGAACGCCAACTAGCCGACATCACCCAGGATGCGGCTGAAGCTGAGATGCGTCGCGACCACGAATTCAATGACAGGGAAGGGGACCGCGATCGTCATTTCGGTGAAAACGAGTCCAGAAGAGAAGCTGACGCTAGACAACTAATGGATGAAATGTCGTCTACACTCGGTCGGGGGCCAGTTCCTGCTGGCGTTCATATTGTTCGCGGTAGTGAAACCGAGGAATCCGACGTTCCTCCCCTTCCCGTTCCTGGTCCAGGGTACGGAGCTCCGACGCTTACAGAGTTGGGAGTACCGGAACAAGCGGAGTCTGTCATCGCTTCGATTCGCCGTGCATCTTCAGAGTCTGCTGCCCGACATGCGGACGATATCAGAGACATAGTCCAGGGTGAGCGAGAAGAGATGGCAAAGCAAATTCAGCTCGAGCGAGACGATGCTCGCGCCGCGAATGAAGCTCTCGAAAGACAAATGATGGCAGAACGCGCTCGCGCCGACGACGAGTGCAAGGCCCGGATACAAGAACTCGAAGACGAACTCGCTCGTGTTCGTGCCGAGCTTGATCACGAGAAACAACAGCGTATCAACGACGAGGAGATGCGACGCGAAGATGATGCCCGGAGGGACGGCGAACGCGACGATGAGATGAGGCAACAGCTGAGCGAAATCACCGATCTTCTCCTCGCTCATCGCGAGGAGTTTGCGCGGAAGAAAGAGGTCGTGGAAGAACACTGGGAGAGGAAGCAAGAGTGGCGCGAAGAGGACGGTCGGCGGTGGGACGAAATGTATAGGATGGTCCAGGGTATCATCGATGACCGTGCGGAAGATAGGGAAAGGTGTGAAGAGGAGCGTCGCGCTGCAGCTGAGAAACCCTGTAAGTGAACCACCACGACAGCCTTTTCGACGTTCTCACCCCTCTCTAGCCACTCAAGACATCATTGACACGTTGATGAGGGAGAACCAGTCGCTGCGAGAACTGTTCGAGAGGTTGACAGATTGTGAGTGGTTTGTTTGGGAAGTGCGTGCTCCAGGGCTCAACGATACACAGCATGGCGCGAGGAAACGGAGAGGCAACATAAGGAGTTGCTTGACACCGTGCAGTCAACTGCGAATGTGCAGGTGCCGTTCAACGTACAGGGGGTAAGCGTTCTTCCGGCATACTCCAGACCAGTTTCTAACTGCAGGTTGAACAGTACCTCGATGAGTTCAGTAAATCCTTGGCGACAGAAGTACGCATGCTCCTTGGCGAGGTTGGCAAACTTCGTGAGGAAAGGCGCAATATCCAATTGTGCGTCGAGTTTATTATCCCCGCAACTCGGCTCAGTCATTGACGAATCTCTTAGCGAAATCGGTACTCTCTTGTGTCTGCGAAGCAAGTACGAAGCTGGTGGCATGTTCGATCCAGATTGGTAAGGCATATCATTTTGTGATGTTCGGAGCCTTCACTTACCCTTTTCGTCTTAGGAAACCGAGCACTGGTCCGCTTGCCCCACAACCACCGGCAGACCTGCCACCTGAAGAGCCCCCTGCACCCGCTTCTGAACCCCCCCGCCCTGGGGCGTGGCGATCCGTCCACCAACGTGGAGGATTCAGGCGTACCCGCAAGAAATCGGAGGGGCGCCCAGGACCCGTCATCGAAACACCAATGCAAATGCAACCACCACCTGGGCCGCCTCCTGACCGCGCGCAAGCTGCTGGTTCCTGGGCAACTTGGCAAGGTAAGTTTCCGTTGTCAGATTTTTTTACTTTCGTCAAAACCTTACACCCGCCAACAGTGCAACCCAATCTCGAGTACACGCCGCCACCAAGTGAACCCACGATTCATCTAGCACCAGAGGTTCCACAACAGCCACGGGGCCTCTTCGGACCACGCTCACCACGCTCGTCTTAGCCTGAGTAACTTATCTTACGAATTTCGATCTCTTAGAAACGGACGGGGTGCATCAACGCTTGATTTATGTCTTACTGATTTGACTTACATATGCTACGATCTGTATGCTCTTTTTATCGCGGATTTTCTTTACATTTCAATCAACGAATATTATGACCCAACCTTGAGGTTTTGAGGTGTGCTCGACCTTAATAACGTTCGCCCGAGGCTAGTGACTTGGCAGAGTACGCTCATCGCGTGAAAGTGCCAAGATATGTAAGAGAGAAACCTTCCTGTTTGCCACAGCTGCAGCTTTGCCAGCAAACATCGCGCCCTCTATCTGCCAGTGCACCGTTCGCTCGTTAACGTAGGTTGATTAGTTTTGCGACCATAAAACTGAGACTTTCCTCTTGACGCTAGCTTTCTTAGGGTCTTCTGATGAGAAAGCAGTCTCTAGAGCATCCATAAACGAGAGTAATATGCAATATATCGTTTCTTGACGTTCTCCAGCGATAGAACGTGCTCCGAGGACCAAGATGGCGCGCAATGTCTCTTTCATTTCTTTCCAGGGACTCGGATTAAAGATGGTTCGATGCTGGCCCCATGATCTTGAAAAGAACGATAATTGGGACCTTGGCATACAGTTATTGGCTAACCGTGAGTGGTATAGTAGATGGGACGTGGCGCGGCGCGCTGCGCCGTTACTATTCTCTGAGTCCGACTTCGTTTCCCGTAGTAGACTTTGAAACCGAACTTCTTTCTTACTTTATATTATAACGGTTTTAAGTAACATAATTTTGCCGAGAGCTTATCTACTATAATATAATTGCGCGTACTGTACTGTAAGAGCGGAGCGCGGGGTCCACTCGTTTTACAGTACTGTATTGAAACTTACAGCCGTGTTTTCTGACATCTACGGGCGGCTTCCGTGCCCTTAGCCGCTGCTTCTGATAAGGCCGTCCGAAGAAGACGACGGCCTCACAACTTACGCCGAGCTATCGGTCCCAACTAAGTCAGCGGTACGTTCCCATCACTCAGCGTCACCCACTTCAAAGATTCGTCACGATTGGCTTCGTGATGGTGCACCAGATTCGGTTAATAAAGTACGAGTACTGCACCACACGTGAAATGATGGCATAGGGACAGTCACACGTCGTATAACAGGAAATCGGACTGCACTTATCGTCCTACACGTACACATGATCGAATTCTACATATATAGTACATATATAATAGTACTTTATAGTAATGCGGTTCCGGCAAATCACTATAGTAAGAACCAATGGACAGTGAAGTGGCGGAGCAATTGCCACTTGCACAGGTTGACACTGCAAGTCAAACATAGACACTATAACCTGTCTCCTTCCTTCATTCAGCAGCGTGCTGGGAGAGTAATCGAACGATTTCCTGTCGCTCGGGGCCACGGGCTAGCTCGGATGCAGTCTTTCCGCTGAGGTTGCGCGCCTGCACATCCGCGCCGTGGTCGAGCAAGAAACGCACAACGACTGCAGATCCTTCCCTCCAAGTTTCTGATGCTAGGTGTAATGGGGTCAATCCCATGTCGTTCTGGGAATTGATGTCCGCATCATGCTCAAGGAGAAAATGAGCAATCTCGAGGGGGCCACTTCCTGCTGCGAAATGCAGTGAAGTGTTTCCGCTGTTGTCTTGCACGCGCAGATCCGCATTGTGGTCCAGCAATAACTGCGCAACGTCAGGGTGTCCTTTCCCCAATGCTATGAGAAACGGGGTAGCTCCATCACTATTCCGGGGGTCGACCTCCGCATTGCGCTCAAGTAGTATTTGACAAGCCTCTAGGTGTCCGCGGGCTGCTGCAAAATGTAGCGGAGTCCAGCCGCGCTCCTCCTGAGGGTTCACGTCTGCACCGCAGTCCAGTAGCCACTTCACGATTTTAACATGTCCGAATTCGGAAGCAACATGAAGTGGAGTAAAATTGTCTCCACAGAGTGAATTTATGTCGGCGCCATGTGCGAACAACAGCTGAAAAATTGCGATGTGCCCCCCACGTACCGAAGCATGCAATGGAGTACCATATATACCACCGAGTTGATTTACTTGTTGTGGATGCTTGATTATCAGGCGTTCCACTAGACCATGTAATCCCCTCCATGCGGCGAAGTATAAGGGGGCTGCTGAACGTGGCACACCTGTCGGCTCTTCGTCCATGGAAACTCTCAAGAGAGCGTGTGGGTATTCTACTCGGGCCAATGCTGAAAAGTGTGGGTTGTCCATGTCAAAAAGACAATCCAGTGCGTCCTTTATCCGTAATTCCACATTCCCAACCTGGGCGTGCCCAACCCAATATGCGGTAGCATATCGAAAAAGAGGAATATTCTTGATACTCTCTTTGTTGGTGCGGTCGTCCAAGCAGAGTAAGACGCCGAGACAAGCTTGGGCAAGGATCAAGTGGGAAGGTTCGATGGGAATATGAAACTGGGAAACGTCTTCCATGCAACTTTCCAGGCGTTCCGAGGTCAGGAACTCTTTTACGGAGAAATGTGAGAACTGAACAATCCGGGAGCCATTGTCGACGATCACAGAAACCAAACTGGAACAGGCGGACAGCACCGCTTCTTCTTGGTCTTCCCAACGCCAATCCGCGTTCAGTTTTGGGATCCCTCCTGTGGTTAAGTCGAACGCGAGTACTTCCGCGAGCTCCCCGATCCGGAGTGGACGAAGTGCCACTGCGAGACATTGCAAAAGTCGATAAGCTTGCACCCGGTTTGCATTATTGATCTCGTTCAGGATACGCTTGTATGTCTCGTCCAGCGATTTAGGCAATTCCTCGAGGGTATGACGCAGATTGGCCGCAAAACAGTGCCTTAGAACCTCCAATTGGCAGAAAACCCATCGAAACCTGTGTGAAAGCATGAAACAACTAAACGATTATGATGAATCGAAAATGGCCTTACATTCCATCCGCTTTCGCCGTCAGTTTCTCAATGACCATGGTCTTATCACCTTCTCGCCATCTCTTCATCCGTTCATCCGAGCGAACGACAGAAATGATGTAATTGTTGATGTCTTGCTTTTGTCCGATCTCGTCGTGGAGGGATACTTGTTGAGTTGCCAACGCCCCAAGCGTGGTGCGAATGTTGAACTCGGGACGACTCGTTACACATAGGCGTAGATTCGGACGGTGAAGTCCGACGAGTTCTTTCACCAGTTTGAGGACCTTTTCACGCGGCGAAGGAATTCCCGAGGCATTGGGACACTCATCAAGAGCATCTATGATAAGGTAGGTCGGCACTTGTCCCATGGTCTTGAGCATATCCTTGAGGCACCTGGCAAGCGAGTCGTCGGTTGGTTGTTCCGTTCCTTGTTTGTGTGCGGCGTACAAGGAGGAAAGAGCGCCACAGGATATATCTGATTGGTCGGAGAGTTGGACAAGAAGGGAAGATAATAAATCGCGGAAGTTCTGTTTTGCAGTGTCCTTGAAATCGAAGTAAAAATAGGCCAAGAAAGCCAACCCGGCATTAGATAAGAATTTGATGTCCCGAATAATCACAGCGCTTGTCAATCATATAAGTTCGATTGGGAAGCATCCCGACGGAAGGTGGTAACCCACCTGAGAATGCTCTTCCCCGAGCCAGCTATCAATCCAGGGGTAATTAGCGAAAAATAAGACTCAGAAGGCGGACATGTACGTTTTCCGTGAAACCATAGCAAGGAGCCGGATGTTTTCCAATCTGCAAGGGTGTTCCCTTTGGTGCACCACGCTGCGGTACCCTCGTGATGAGCACCGGAAGCAAGATTGTAGTTGACAGATGGATCGGGGGGTGCGATCCATTTCCGAAGGTCCTTGCGTAACTCAATCCCTGTAAGAGAGGTAGAGCATGATTGGCGATGATGATATGAGGAAATCACGAACGGTTTAGGTCGTTGACTAGATTGAACACCTGTTGAACCCCCACTCCGGTCTCCATGACACCTCACAGAGTAAATGGGTGAGGACTGATTCGGGGGGATAATGAATGGAAGTGTAACTCACCTTGGACTACTGAACCAACTTTGTGGTCAACGCCCTGTATCCTGCCGTCGACGCTCATCACCTTGTCTTCAATATCCTCGACTTTCATATCAACACTCTGAACTCTCTCATCGACGTCCTTCACATTGTCACCAATGCCGCGGGTAATGGCCAATGTTTCTGCTGCTGCCATTAGAGCCTCCTCTTGGGTCAATTTATCCAATCGTTGCAGTGCGTCCTCGACATCCGTCCTTCCAAGCAGCTTCTTGAAATACTTCTCTTCGTGAAGGTCAAGTTTCGGAAATATATCAAGGAAGGCTCGGAAACGCATACTGGTTCGTCCCTGCCGTATTTCCTTCGTCACTATCCCAAGGATAGAGATAACCTCAACCATGATCTTAACAGTGATGTCCATCATGGCCGAAGTTGGTCGGACTTTTATATATGCCTCAAGCCGCTTAAAAAAGTATTCCATGCGGCCAAACAGGTTTATGAGGGCATCTTTGCTGGCACGGACATCTTTAATAGCCTACGAGGTATACGAGTCATAAATATACTCGCGTCAGGTCCAGGAAGATACTCACTCGCAGAAGGACTCCAATTCCCGTGAATATCGCATTAGCAGGCGGGAATACCTGTGGTCACATACGTAAGATGGTAGATAGAGCAGCCTGACGACTCCGAGTCGCAATTTACCACACCAACGCCATTGCCGAGGGTTGCAGAGAATGCGAACAATACATTGACAGTGGGGTCCAGCCACTTTGTCCATTTTTCGTTGACACTTTGAGATTGATCAACCGTCTGGACTTGGGTTCGAAGAATGGCGAGAATGGCACTGGGTGTGTCGCAGGACTGGAGCTGGGTAGCGAGGGGATGAGAGGTAATGTCATTCTTCGTCAGCTGTTTGTACGCCTTAAAGGCAGCCGTAAAGAGTGACTCAAAGCTTGTGGAAGATGTGGAAGTGGAAGGAACTCGGGACATAGTGCTGCTTGGATTGGGTACTCAAGCTCAAGGGACAAGATCAACACTGTAAGAGCCTAGGAGGCACGTCACAGTATCTTGCAAGATCATAGCCGCCACACAGCCAAATATTTCCTTTCCACTGAGCAGAAATATGCTGACTGCTTGCATCGGTAAAGGTGACCGTCGCATCCAATAACTTCCAAGTCGGTAACACATGCTACACGCCTACACCCCCAAGTGACCCTGGCCACGGCTGAGCTCAGCTCAGCTCGGCTAAGCATGGCTTGACCAAAACGGGACGAGCGAGGCTGAGCCACTCCCAAATAAGCTAGCTCGAGCTCAGCTCAGCTGACTTTTTGAGCCAAATAAGGAAGGAGGAGTGGAGCAGGGAGGAATGGGGTTGGGGATGGCGAGGAGGATGGTGCATAGTGCTCGACCCGGCCGACTCGACCGTCTCAAGCCCCTCACAAGTTCTGGCCTTTTTCTCGACTCATTCTCGACTTGTTTTCCTGTCCAAGTGCCGCTTCTCAAGCCTCCGTGATCATCATCAATCATTGCGAATGGAGTTCCGACATCCTGGTCATCATCAGTAACGCACCTCTTTCACTCATCCCAATACCCAAGGATTTCTTTGTTCGTGCAAGTCGATTGAAGGATCGACCGTTGGACGCACGAAACAATTATGGATTCGGTTCAAGTGAATACGAGGTCACACTGTGTGCTGTGCCGTCGGAGCTATATCGGCTTGTTGGCCAACCGGTCGTCCGGAGACTGCGGGAGCTCGGCATACCAGAGCAATCGCGAATCTGGCGGTGCCCCACATCCGTTTTTTGTTCACTCCCTCTCCATGCCATGGATCCTTCCATCGACAGACGATGTAAACACCAAGCAATATATCTGCGACCTGTTCATCTGTTCCTACACTCCAACCCTTTCCGCGCTCATCGATTCTCGTAGTCGCCATTCAATCGTTTCGCGTCGACCTTCACTGCTCCCTTCACTGCACCTCATAGCACAGCCGGATGCATTCCTACCGGGACGCACAAACAGAGATCGAAGTTGTACAAGCTGTACTACGTGCGTAAGTGACGAGCCTTATCTCGGAGGAAGCAACGAGTTCTGCGGTGGGCGATAGGCTCAAAGACCATCAGCTTGTTCACTTCGCGTGCCATGGCACTCTCGAGAGGGCCAAACTATTTGACGCCTCATTCGAGCTTCATGGGAATGATTGCCTCAGGCTCCTTGATATTGTCCGGTCTCAGCTCCCATCCGCCCAATTTGCATTCCTCGCGGCGTGTCACACTGCGGAGCTGACTGATGAAAGCATTGCGGACGAGGGACTGCACCTCGTGGCGGCGATGCAATATTGCGGGTTCCGGAGCGTCGTCGGTACGATGTGGGCAATGGCCGATATCGATGGACCGGTGCTTGCGAAGCACTTTTACAAGGCATTGTTAAAAAGAACAATGGTGGGCCACATTGCGAGAGATCTGCCGGGGCACTCCGGGACGCTGTGCAGAAGCTGCGGAGAAAGAAGATTACCTCGAGCGATGGGTGAACTTCGTGCACTATGGTGTATGAATATTAACTAGACACGTTCAGTGAACGTGTCTCCGATTATATGTGCGTAGTCTGCGGCGTCTGCACTTGGCGGATCCACTTACGTTCCGACTGTATGGCACAGGGACTGCATTGGTCGTAAGTTTAGTATCGCGGGAATCATACTGGATGCTGCTATTGCGTGGCTATTTTAATCGTTGGCTGATAGCTACTGTAATATAATGGCACTCGACAAACATTTTTCAGAGGTGTTGTGCTTGAAATAAATAATTACTAGACCTGACGATAATCCTCGCCATAGGACACTGTCGCGAACTGAAATTTATATTTTAAGCAAAAGCGAGGAATACTCGTGCCCGACAAAAGTGATCGCGATTACATATTGCCGCGTTGCTTATATAATCGCGATCACTTTTGTCGGGCACGAGTAGCAGCAAAGGTGATCTGGCCACCTCAATCCTTCATGACTCTCCGCTGCATCAACTATGGCACTTCGGGATGGCCGTTCCCGAGACCTCAGGCAAATCTTCCTCACTTCGTCACCCGCTGCTATTCTCGGATCACTCGTCCGGGCGTAGAGTCGGCAAGTGACGGCGACATCCGTTGTTGAAAGTGAGGGAGTGATACGCAATACCATAAACGGCATGACATAGACACGCTATTAAAGAGCGCACTCAGAGAGGGAAGAGAGGGCTGATTTTGTTCCGGTTGCGCGCTATTTGTGGCTGCAGCAGATCTTTTCAAAGCAGTTATACAGCCCTTGTAGATAGCGAATGCGAAAGTCGACCCAAGGAGACGATGTAGACAATCACAGTCTGAGACAACAAGAAGCAAACAAGGATAGATATGCATTCAGGCCTCGATTCGGACTGCTTACGGAGACAGAGACGGAGCGCGCGCAATACAGTGACGAGAAGGAAAGCGAGGTGGAGGTCAGCGGAGCTGATACATTTCTACAGTGACTCAGTGAGGCTCGAGGTCTTATATATCAACAAGATATGTACATCTTAGAGAGCCGGGTGAACCGGTCATGCTTGTAAGTGACACTTTGTACTAGGTGTTAAGGCATTAGTGGTGTCGCGTTGACGCAGCGAGTGAGGGTGTTCGGTGAGCGTAGGTCGGGCCGACACTGACCCTTATACTCTTCAAGGGCACTACGCTCCTCACGCAATAGAGGCTCAGCGGTGCGAGCTTTCCCGCGGAGCACGTCCCTAGCATAACTCCAACTAGTGGATGCTGTGGATCCCCGATGGGAGCGTTGGTAGAATACACCTCCGGAATGAAGTACTTATGCTCGGCTGGGGAGAACAAGAGTGGTCTGGGGCGTAATTGTCTGTGGGATGAGCACGTGTTAAGGTCCTCGAGGAGGCGCTGGTGCATAGCGTGCATGAGCAGTGTTTCGCGGAGGTCCGCTCTTTCTATGCGGTTGGGTCACCCTGTTCTCGTGCTTATTGATGGTAACGTCTTCGTTATTGTTCGAATTTCTCCCAACATGGTCGATTGCGCCCCCATAAATGTCAGTCTTCTTATCCCGAACCTATCCCCCGTCGTCGGTGTGCCAGTATCCGCGATCACGCCAGTCGAATACAGAGAAGAAGTGAGAGGTGAGAGCCGGAAGTGATATCAGGCCCAGGCCGCTGCGGAGGAATTCTAAGGAAGACTGCAAAAAAAATGTTCTCACCATCGCAGTAATGCCAACCTTTATGACAGTCAAACGAGCAAAACGAAGGGGTCATTTATCGCAACAAAATTAGATTGAAAGGCGAGTCTACTTTTTCTCTCTGTGGAGTGTTATGTGGGGTTCCTTAGGCTCTCCTCGCGTGCACGCGCATCTAGGAGGGTACGGAGCTTCGACGCGAGCCCTTCCGTGAGCTGAGTGATGCCGTGGGTCGTGCAGACGCGATATGACGGCATCGCCTGGTACGTCTCAGCGAGAATCTGTGCGGCGGGCGAGATGCTTGAGCCAGGCAGGGACAGACGAACGAGGGTTATTTAAAACCCACCTTTCCACCTTCAACTCTGACAGAAGCGAGAATATCGTCAGGGTCGCCGATACGGTTCAGAGGCGGCAAGTTGCGATCATCTGGGGAACACGATATAAAATTGGTGACACGCTCCGCACGCGGAAGAAGGGATGACGCGTACCATGTATGTGCATCCAGCCATCGCCTAGTTGCAGCGCACCCGAGGCCTGAATGTCGTCGACGGCCTCCGAAAGTCCGCTCGATATCGCCTCGTGAAGGAGAGGCAAGAAGCGGGCTGGACATAAAAGAGCGGTGAGCTAAGCGAGCGCGAAACGACAGATACTGTGTACACACAATTCTGCACAAAATCGTTGAGCCCCGCTTCGTGATCACCGCCAGGCGTCTCAGCTGGTAGCCAGCCAAGCACCGTGCTCGACTCGGAGAACGGTGGTGGGTCCGCTAGGAGGGACACGGCGAAGACGGGGCGCGTGTCGGACAGGGGTGTAGGCGGAGGGACTAAGTGATAGAAAAGACCCTTTCGCGAGGGGTCTTCGAAGGTGGTAGTCTGGTATGACTGGTCTTTGAGGGAACGGGTAGAAGAGAAGTGTTGGATGGAGAGAGGTCCAAGCCGTTTCTTATGACTTGAGAGTGTGGGGGAGGGCAGTAGGAGACTACGCAGGCGAGCATTTCTAGACGATGCTAGGAGGACACCTGTGCCCGGTTTGCCTAGGACGCTGCGCAAAGCATTTGTCTTCATCCAGAGGCGCTCTGCCAACAGCCACTCGCTCACTTCAGCCGCGTCGCAGATTCCGGCAAGTGCCGCTCCAGTGCTCGCATCTCCTCGAAACTCCCATCTCGACAAAGTGAACGTGACCTGTCCATGAATTTTGTCGCATTTGGCTCGAATTTCCGAACCTGAGGCCTTTTCGTTTACTGATTGTCTGCCATTTCTCGCAGGGTGTCTCGCAGCACCCCTGCTTCTTGAGTCGAATCCTTTCCGTGGGAGTTTTCCAGCTTGAAGTTCGACCTCTCTCAATCACTCTCTACTCTGATCTCTATCACAAGTTCGCGTCACTGGCATGTCAGTCAGGTCAATAAGGTCTTCTTCTGTTTCTGTCCATCCGAATGTCAGTGGCGTGCATAGTACATGGCACTGTGTTGAGCTCTGTGCCTCGTTTCACGCACCACGAATGCGCAAGCTCAACGCGTGGTTCTTGCAGCTTTTCACTACCTTCTTACTCTTCTTCCCTCACAACTTCCCAATCCACTCTAAGACAGGGGTTTACTTTTTGACTGAACTATGAATACCCAACGTGAGCCTGAATCACCATGTCGGAGCCTCCTGCTGTGTTTCACGTCTTTGTAGAACCAAAATTTCCTCGATCCCATTTTGAACGCCTTGGTAACGTCCACGCACTCGTGTAGTTGCAAAGGCAGCGCTTTGGCTCGGGGGTGCTGTGCAGAAGTTGCGGAAAAAGCAGAAGATTTTCCTCGAGGGTTGGCGAACTTCGTCCACTATGGAACATGAGCACAGCATCCGATCGCATGTGAGTGTTCTAGCGCGCCCGTGCATGAGACTTCCGCTGACTTTCCAACTGTCTGACAAAGTGAATATGCGGTACAGAACTTATTGTGGCGATTTTTCTTTACGCTGCTGTGCGGTTCGGAGACTCAGCTGATAGGGGTTGGTGTGCCTATGGATCAGCACCGTTGGCGCAGGGGAAGACCCTGAAAATTTGTTCAATGCCAACAATAAGGTTGAGCTCTGGCTACCCCAACTTTCTAACTCAGTTAGAGCAGCCTGGCTGAACTTGCACGAAACGATTGTACCCCAACGCCTTTCAGCTCACTCCTTTCGATGTAGAGAACACATGAGCGGGTGCTGGAATGAACGGCGTTTGTCCCACCTTACATGGCATCACCAGCTCGTAAGCGGACGCATTTTGGATGCATACATATATCGGGATGGAATATGGGTAATTGTGCGACCTTAGGTCACTTACAGCATAGTACCTGATTCACAAGCCCGACAATGTGAATTGAGGTATATCGTGCCTGGGTGCCTCGGGCGACTTTACAGTAATCCACTACCTGCGACGGTGCACCACCGCAGTCGTCCTACTCGAGCTTGTTAAGCGGCGAGTAGAGGTTTAGCAGTAAAGTTGTTGTGACTCCGATTTTACGTTGAATCGAAGGTTATTATATGTGGCGTAAATATACATGATCTATACCATGAGCATAAATACCCGACAAGGTATCGACATGATCTGAGCTTCCAGAGCCCGGGGCCGCCCCTCTAAAAGACGTGTTCTCTAATAATTAACCATCATGTCTGGAAGTTGTCTCTGTGAGGGTATGAATGAGCATACGGCGTGAATCGTGTTTACCGCTACCTGGAAAAAAACGGTATGAGATCATCAGGAAAAACGGTCCGCGATAATTTCGATAATTTATCGAAAATTATCGCGATTATCGAATTATCGCGGATTGTTTAGTCCCCACGATAAATTATCGATAATTCAGACAATTTTCAGACAATTGGGCAACAAATTATCGGTATATTATCACCAAATTATCGGTATATTGTCACCAAATTTTCATGAGGCTAGTCAAAAATTATCACAAAATTACTTCGGCATTATGTGAATGATCAGGAGATAAACACAAGACCAGAAAAGAGGGACGAGAAGTAGTAGATAGGAATAAGGCTGACATCACGAGCATCGGGCCATGCGACGCACACAGGTTAAATCAAAGTCAAAAGAGGTATAGTCTGGAGGAGGGAGGAACACTGTTGGCTGGCGAGGTCGAAGTCCTATCAGCCTAATATTCGAACTCATTCTGTTCCACTTACAGTGTACCACATTGAAGAAGAGGTGTTGAAACCTCAATAATACCTATCAGCTGTCAAGATTGTCGAGATTGATCTCTGCAATTTGAACCGCAGGGCTTGGTTCATTTCCGATGGGCAGGGTGCTGGGTCACAACTAATCAGAACAAAAACAGATTGTATGCAATTGAAACTTACTTGGCTTGTTTATAAATGTCGACCATCATAAGGTGGAACGTGTAGCGGATGACTATCGGCTACGTCAAGCAAGCTGAGAATAGAAACAGGCTCGTCAAGGACTGCTCAAGCTTGACGCGGAGATAAATCACGCGCTGAACTACTCACTGTGGAGCGTGCTGAACTTGCTACCTTTATGCAAGGTAATAACAGCGTTGTCACACAAGGGAATAGTCTGAGTAAAGAACCAAGAGGACAAGTTAGATTGGTACTATGGAAGACAAAGGAGGAATGCGAACCTGAGTAAAGAACCAAGAGGACAAGTTGGTTCTACTCAGGACGCTACAGGGTATCTTATATACTACTAGGAATGAGTCACTTACTAATCTACTGAGTAAGTACGAATGACTACAAGCTGACGCGTTGTGTATCTATATTTAGCACTTCTATTGTGATTACTGATCACTGTGTCATAAGTGCTTACTTGCGCTGACGCGTTGTCCTAATAATAGTACAATGCTGACTGAAACCTAATACAGCATGTAATCAACATTACCCTATTGTTCTACGTCCTTCCATGACATTCCGACCAATCATAACGTTCACATGTCTAACGTGTGATAAGGCAGGTCCTTCCCAGGATCACGTGCCTTGATAACGAATACTAATGCACATGTTGGCATCATGTGACTAACCATCTTATCATATCTAATGATAAGGACTTCAACACAGAAAACAGAAAAAGATATACGCGTCCGTGACAGAACGCACCCTCATGCCTCTCCCAAATATGGTTCAAAGTATTGACATGGCCTTGATACACGTCCAAATACGCATTGGCCGAGAACTCTGCAAGTTGATGATCTCCAGTGCGCCACTCGTAGAGCGCGGTGTACAACTAACACGGAGAGTGAGCACAATACATAAGCCAAAAAATGGACTTACCGCGGTTGCAACAAGGGCCACCATCGGAATTGGAACCTCAAGAACGATTTCTCCATCGGCAATTTCATATGTCAGGAAAAGGTATCAGAAATTGTGGGCAAAAGATGCAGCCCCGCCAACAAAGAACATGTCACGGATCACAGTGATGATCCGATCGTTTCGATAAGGCCAAGAGCGCATTACCAATGCATTCGGAGCATTGTTCTAACAGATATCAGCATGGGCTTATTGAGGCCGTACAACTTACCATGGTGGCCCTGGGGAAAGTGTACGTATAGTGGGACAGTTGTTTGTGAACATATTCGATAGTATCCAACGCCGAACCAAACACCAGGAAACCGTTCATGGTGATGGCGTTGCAGCGGTCCTTGATCTCACTTCGAATTAGACAGATACAAGCGTGCGGCTGGGTAAAAAATTCAGTGATGTCATCTCGAACTCACAAACACTCACCAGAGGCGTCATCTTCAACAAATATTCTTGGTCACGAGTGAGCCGGTCGAGCACCTCAGTGGCACCAGGTTTAAGATGCAGAGCTGCAGTGAAAAGGCAGTCCTTGATCAGCGTGAGTGCCGAACAAACATCCAGAAAGGTGTTAGCAAATAGCAAGGCGGCCCGAAGATTTTCAATTGCCTCTTGAATGACGGCGCGGACAATAGGACGTTGGTTAAGAAGGGACAGTTTAGTAGACCCCACGGCGAATATCAGATCGGTGTCAATTGGCCAACCAGCCCGTGGCACGTCCAAACCGGGCGACGCAGTGTTTTTCGGTCGAGTAGCAACAACTCAAGTCCATGTGAGTCGCGACAGAAAGAGAAATAAGAGGCTGCTCACCGGAAAGCTTCACACTGTGTCACGGACTGCCTCAGAAGTGGACTTACTCATTGGTTATGACTACGATCGTAAGCTTACATTAGTCATGGACAGGGGCCGGAGTATCGTTGTAGCACAGACTCACACGCTGTCAAGCGTTCTATTGTTCTCAAGTATCACATGCTCGTGGACATTGCGTCATACTAGGATAGTCGTACTAGGGTTCGTGACTCATCATGTAGTTTAGACTCCGCTTTAAAGCGAGTCTTACGTGTATTTAAGTCGCCTAGTAAAGGCCAGGGATCTCTATCCTGGTCTTCTTCAATTTGCTATCTTGTTTCCGTTTCCGTTCAGCCTGCCTCTTCTCTTCTCATCTTCTTTATCATCTTCTTTCTCTTTCATCTCTATCATCTCATCGTTGATCTAGTGGAGGTGCCGCCACGCCCTTTTCACTCTAAAGGGGCCTAGTGTCAGCCAGCCTAGTGTCCGAGAAGCCCAGTCACGTGTTGCAAGCCACCCAAAGTCGTCCAAGTCAGACTAACGGTTAGCGAACCGTTACATTAAGACCAGGATCCACCGTGGTGTTGCAACGTACAACCAGAGAAGTTTGGGCCGCAGAAGGAGGGTTCATCCCTTACGAAATCGAGAATCAACAACCACAACAAGACGTACCAGAGTCCTTCATCAAAGGAGCCAGTTGGCGGGTAGTCAACGCAATCGAACGGTACCACGCACGGTCAAGTGCACCAGAGTATTCATCAGGAGAGGAGCATTGGTATCCAGTTGAGTTCAACACCGAACGTGCCTGTTGGACTGAAATTCGTTGGATCGAAAATCTAGAAGTTGACGGACATTGGGAAGCATTCCGCATTGCTGGACCAGACCTCGGACTAGATATTACATTACAAGACGCGGCAGATCAAGACCGCATTGACCACGCAAGAAGGATTCGGAGTCAATCCCCAGATAACACCCCCACCACTCGAACCAGTACACCATCAGTAGCTAGCAAAGCAAGCAATATCCAAGTACGGTCGCCAGCACCACAAAGAGGAAGCGATCAAGTCATCGCACTACAGTTAGCTGAGTCTTTACACATACAAGACCCAATCATGAGTCGTACCATGACCATGGAACCAGCAACAGGAACTATCAACCCACACACAGGGCATATGGAGATGCCGATGCATCCAGACGAGGTGGCGTTACATCGAGCCATCGGACCAGACCAACCCGATCCCCCATCAGATAGGGGACGTCACAATTCACCAAGAATACCATTCGGGTGGCCGCGTGGTGGACCACCAGGACAAGGCCCAGGTGGAGGACCATTCGGCGGAGGACCCCCAGGAGGAGGAGGACCACCTGGTGGCGGAGGACCCCCAGGTGGACCCCCAGTTCCCATGCCACAAGCACCACAACCAGGAGGACACCATGGCGACAAATTGGTGGGCAATCCTCCTGTCATTTTCACAGGAGATAGGTCAAAAGCAGAGCAATTCATCACCCAATGGCAACTCTATGAGGGAGTTAACATCACCAACATGCTTATGCGTAACCCCTATCAACGAGCTATGTTTTTCCTCACATACATCCAAGGAGCGCTCGTTAACGAATGGGTCAAAGGAGTCAACGCTTGGCTTCGCACCCAGGTTATCACACAAGGATGGGCCACCACAGACGAACGCCTTTGGAACGGCGTTATTGGAGCCTTTAATAGGCAATACGCCGACGTATTAGAACAAGAGAAAGCACAGGCCGAATTGGGAAGAGGCCTCCGTATGCAACAAGGAGATCTAGACAGTCTCATCACAAAATTCGAAACCTTGGTGCGCCATGCAAATTACGATGTCAATCAACCGCTGGTTCTGCGTATATTCACAGATGCATTGCCACACGCAATGTATCAATTCATCTTTCAAAACATCCAACTGCGGAATTACGAAGGATGGCACGAGGCAGCAATACAACAACAAAAGATGTTCGTTCACATGAAGAGCCGATTAGAAGGCTTCCGATCCAAACCAGCAGTAACATCAACAGTTAACAACTGGAAGGGCACCAATAACAACAACCGAAGATGGGGAGGACCCAACTTCCCGCGTGTACCAGACCCCAACGCCATGGACACCACGCCAGATCGGATTCGAGGACGAGTAGCTCAAAATGAAGATTTCCTCCCAGGAGGGAATCGCTACCAACAACGAGCAGGAGGAAGTCAAGAAGGAGGAGTACCGAGGGGACCAGTACAACAGGATGGGACAAGGAAAGTGCTCACCTGTTTCAATTGCGGCAAAGCAGGCCACTTTAAAAGAGACTGTCGACAGCCGCTCAAAAGGAACCCCTATTACCAACAGGGGCAAGGACCATCTCGCACCAGACAAGGGAACACCGAAGAAGAATACTATGCCGCCCGAAGCATAGTAGACGACCGCAGCGTGGTGGAAACACGAACGCCTCAACAGAAGGCACAAGACTGGTTGAGTGGAGTGGCTGAAGAGGAAGACGAGGTAAAAGACCTTGTCATGCAGCAACTGTGGAAAAGAGAGGATTTTCAAAATGTCTGAACCCGACGGCCTGGGTGAGGACTCTTTGTTGTAACTCTGTGTACATTACCCGCTATCGATCCATGCGCATTCCAGTTTCGATTCGCACAAGTTACTTCATGGCCGACAAACGAGCTCTAGTGGATTCTGGAGCTACAGACAATTTTATGAACGCAACATTCGCCAACAAAATGGGGTTGGGGTTACGAGAACTCCCAACGCCCAAGAAAATATATAATATCGACAATACCACCAACAAATCAGGGGAGATCACCCACTACCTTGACCTAGATGTGTTCACCAAAGGCATTCACAGGGAAATGCGTTTCCTCATAACCGATATTGGAAGCGAAGACATCCTTCTAGGATACCCATGGCTAGCATCCTTCGAACCACGATTCAACTGGAGAAGCGCCGTTATTGATGAGCGCGTCCTACCAGTCGTTATTTCATCCAGTAACCCCCGCGTTATCCGACAGCATCCAGTCATCGCAACAATAATGACCGAAGCGGAGAAACAATCCATCATACGAACGCTGGAAACACAATCCACAATAAGGGGGGTAGCTACCGAGTTGGCCGTGCAGGCTGGCCAGAACCAAGTAGCAGCTGTAATCCCAGAAGTATACCAACGATTCAGCAAGCTGTTCAGTGATGAAGAATCCGCGCGGTTCCCACCCTCCAGACCATGGGACCACGCAATCGACTTCAAACCAAACGCACCGGATGCGCTGCCGTGCAAAGTGTATCCTATGACACAAGAAGAGGACAAAGGGCTACTTAAATTCCTGAGGGAACAAGAAGCTAAGGGATACATAAGGCCCTCTATCTCACCATACGCCTCACCATTCTTCTTTATTCAGAAGAAAGACAGCAAACTACGACCGGTACAAGATTACCGGCGCATCAACGATATCACAATCAGCAATCAATACCCACTCCCACTTATTACGGAACTCCTCACGGACCTTAGTGGAGCCCGAATTTTCACAAAATTGGACGTACGGGATGGGTACAACAATATCCGCATCAAGGAGGGAGATGAACACAAAGCCGCATTCAAAACTAAATACGGCCTATTCGAACCCCTTGTCATGTTTTTTGGGCTAAAAAATTCACCAGCTACGTTCCAAAACATGATGAACTACAAATATCGCGATACTATTGACTATTGGAATGCAAGGGGAACGGCGATCCGCATCTACATGGATGATATCGCAATCGCTACCAGCACCAACCTCGAAGATCACGTCAAAGCTGTATCCGCCGTATTCGAAGTAGCCGAACGACTCGATCTATATTTCAAGCCGGAAAAGTGCACATTCCACGCCCCACGTATGGATTACCTGGGGGTAATCCTTGAAAAGGGGATAACGCGCATGGACCCCATCAAAATTGCAGGAATCAAAAATTGGCCTACGCCCACCAAAGTTAAGGATATCAGATCTTTTTTGGGCTTCTGCAATTTTTACCGACCTTTCATTTGAGGATTTGCGCACATCGCACGACCACTCAATGAACTTACACGCAAAGAAGCCGAATGGATCTGGACAGAACGACATCAGAAGGCGTTTGACGACCTCAGGGACAGGGTAACCAGTGAACCAGTACTGGCACACCCTGAACTTGACAAGCCGTTTGAGCTGGAGGTAGATGCATCCGGCTTCGCAGTAGGCGCAGTACTATTACAGAAGAAGGAAGACGGCAAGCGACACCCAATCGCTTACTTCTCAAAGACCCTCAACGAGGCCCAACGAAACTACGATGTGGCTGACCTCGAACTATTGGCAGTAGTAATGTCACTTGATAACTGGAGATCATTCCTTGCAGGATCACCGCACAAAGTGATCGTATATTCAGACCACCAAAACCTGCTATACTGGAAAGAACCCCACAAAATCAGTAGACGAGTAGCCAGGGAAGTACTTCGTCTATCAGAGTACAACATTGAAATTCGTCACATCAAAGGAACGTCCAATGGAAGAGCTGATGCGCTCTCCAGAAGACCAGATTACGATCAAGGGACCGAGGATAACACCAATGTGGTAGTGCTCCCCGAACGCCTTTTTGCAAGAGCAACGACGACTATGACACAACAACACCATCAGGATGAGGAACGCCTCAAACCTTGGGTTGATCCTCATCAACTCAAATATCTCAACAACATGTGGTACAAGGAAGGATGAGTAGTTGTCACAGACGACCTGAAGGGCAAGCGCAATATTATCAAAGCACACCACGACCCACCGGTACACGGACACCCAGGCATTAGCAAAACGATACAACTGGTTGAACGCAACTATTGGTGGCCACAAATATGCAAAGACATAACTGACTACGTTCAGGGATGCGCGGATTGTCAGCGTCACAAAGTTAACAACCGTCCCACCAAGGCACCACTTAAACCCATTTATCCGAAGCCTGAAGCTACGCCGTTCGAAACTATAGCATTAGATTTCATCACTAAACTTCCTGAGTCGCAGGGATACGACTCCATCCTTACCGTCACCGATCATGATTGCACAAAGGCCGCCATCTTCATCCCGTGCAGGGAGGAAATAAACGCAGAAGGCACAGCGGCACTCTATATACAACACGTATTCGCCCATTTTGGACTCCCGAGGAAGATTATCAGCGACCAAGACCCCCGATTCATATCAAAATTCATGCAAGAGGTCTGCCGTATTACGGGAATAGAACGTAATCCCTCCACGGCATATCACCCTAGAACCGACGGACAATCCGAGCGCTCTAATCAATGGGTCGAGACCGCCATTCGCTTCATTTCTGACTATCATCAGACAAATTGGGCTCCTTATCTTCCTATCGCGCAATTTGCGCATAACAATTGGCCCAGTGACACCACGCGGAAGTCCCCATTTTTCCTTTTGATGGGCTACAACCCACGCGCTGATTGGATCTCTGCACCCTCTCCACTTCCACAGGTCACATTGCGCCTCGAACAATTGAAACAGGCACGAGACACGGCGCAACAACTCATGATCAAGGCACAACAGTCATGGGTCAAACACCGTGATACGCCCAAGTACAAGGAAGGGGACCAAGTATGGTTAGAAGGGAAAAATCTCCGTCTCAGTCAGCCAACCGCCAAGTTTGCGCCCAGAAGGCATGGGCCATTCAAAGTAATCAAGGTACTATCACCGGTCAGTTATCAATTGGCCCTTCCCACGCAGTGGAGCATTCACCCCGTGTTTCACATCGATCTTCTCACCCCTTACTGGGAAACAATAACGCATGGCCCGAACTATCAACGCCCGGTGCCTGACCTTGTGGACAGAGAGGAAGAATACTCCGTGGAGAAGATTCTAGACTCTCGGAAGTTTGGCAGGAAACGGCGTCTTCAATACTTGGTCAAATGGGAAGGTTACCCGGACTCGGACAACATGTGGGTTGATAAGGATGACGTATTCGCGGATGATAAGGTGCGGGAGTTCAAAGCTTCAAACCCTGGCAAAGAAACACATATAAGGCGACTCTCATCCGCTAAGTTACCTTACCCTTCTGCTCTCCAACATTCTCACCTCCTCTCACAACACGCACGCCGATATATGTCATCCAATGGACGCTCAGACCTTGCCGATGAACCTACTGCTGGAGCGTACGCTGACTCCGCCTCTGGGCCTGAAGACGCCATCATCGACGCACTCTATGACGACATCCGGCGAATGGCAACTGAACGCACTACATCCATCCTTAGGGCTCAGGCAGTCCCATTCGAACCAAGACCTCCGTCCCCATCGCCAGACACCATTGCCAACGCATTCCGACAGCTCACCCTCGCCGACGCAGCCGAGTCTCGTGCTGCAGCTAGCGAAGAACAAGTCCTTACGCTTCAAGTGCCCGAAGCCATTATCACTGGGGATGCTGACAGCACGCGAGTGGCATCGGGAGCAGTTGCTGGAAGCGAGGAAGAAACACGACCTGAAGAACCGCCGGCACTGTCAGGCCGGCATGCTTCCGCTAGCCCGGTGTCACCCTCTGATCTCGGATTCTGCGCTCAGTGCCATGGACCAAGAGAATACTGCCATGGCCATGAATCTCCAACCCCCACTCCCGTCCCCGCTCCTGTCAACCCCGTCCCCGTCCCTGCTCCACCCACTCGCACCGGTGCAATGGCGCACTTTCGCCTCACTCGTCAAGAAGCCATGTCTCTGGCAGACAACATTGCCAGCGCCCTCGAAGTCCATCGTCAAAATTCCCCTGAAATACCGCCTCCCTACCCCGAAAACAGACAAGTTGCCAAAGGGATGGACTTACGACGTGGCCGAGGTCAAAGAGGAAGACAACGGCAACCCGTCGCTGTACACTACGCCGTGCCGCCCGCTCACCCGCGCCATGCGCAGCGAGGTGCACAAGCATCGCGCCGACCCCTATCGCCAGCTGCGCAGGGGTACGAAAACAACCAAGGGACAAGTTACGTCCCTTTCACTATCTTAGATGCGACGGGTCGACAAGTCCCTGCCAGGTACATTAAGGTCCACATGACCGACAACCCCTACGTAGAAGCGCGGATGACCATGGATGGACCCGTGCATCGGGGGGAAATCCATGCAGCGGCCGCCACCGACCGGGTTGGGAGAACCCCCGACATCGGGCCGGACGAGTTGCGGTTGATAGACCGCGGATACCAAGACTGGATGATGGTTGACGAGGCCATCGCCCATGTAGGTGACCGCTCACTGACAGCGGAGGTCACGAGGTGGCGGGGATTGCAGAAGAAGATGAAGGTAGCGCAGGAGTCGATTCGACAAATCGAAGATCGACTCTTCGCGATGGCTGTGGATCAGAGGGCGTGTCGCGCCCGGCTAGAAGAAGCGTGGGCGGTACGACGTATCGAGGAAGAGATGCAGCGAGATAGGCGAATCACCGCACTCACTGCGTGGTCGGTAGAACGTGGGCGTTTACCCTGAAAAGGGGATAATGTCACGGACTGCCTCAGAAGTGGACTTACTCATCGGTTATGACTACGATCGTAAGCTTACATTAGTCATGGACAGGGGCCGGAGTATCGTTGTAGCACAGACTCACACGCTGTCAAGCGTTCTATTGTTCTCAAGTATCACATGCTTGTGGACATTGCGTCATACTAGGATAGTCGTACTAGGGTTCGTGACTCATCATGTAGTTTAGACTCCGCTTTAAAGCGAGTCTTACGTGTATTTAAGTCGCCTAGTAAAGGCCAGGGATCTCTATCCTGGTCTTCTTCAATTTGCTATCTTGTTTCCGTTTCCGTTCAGCCTGCCTCTTCTCTTCTCATCTTCTTTATCATCTTCTTTCTCTTTCATCTCTATCATCTCATCGTTGATCTAGTGGAGGTGCCGCCACGCCCTTTTCACTCTAAAGGGGCCTAGTGTCAGCCAGCCTAGTGTCCGAGAAGCCCAGTCACGTGTTGCAAGCCACCCAAAGTCGTCCAAGTCGGACTAACGGTTAGCGAACCGTTACACACCGGCTCCAGTAGACCTGACAGAGTCATTGAGAGACGCAGCCAAACTCTGACTACCTGATTTCTCGGGCTCAGAAGTACCAGATAATACCCACAATGGCCTCTGGAGTAGCTATTAGTTATGATGTGAAGATTGTCGTGAGCTTACCTTGTTAGCCACAGACTCAGAAAATTTGTTGGGATATTTGAGAGCCAGTTCAACCGCCTGGACGTCGTCTTCGGAGTCTTTGTCAGTCTCGATATCCTCGTCATCCACTGCAGGAGCATGGAAAGCGGGGTTTCTGTGGTCAAGTCGCACGAGGACGTGGGTGTTGTCACCACATCCTGGGTAAAAAGACGACGCTGAAAATTTTCATAAGTTGAAAGGTGACAACATACACAAACACGTTTGGTAAGCAAACAACTCACTGCGTTCTAACTCGACTCATTTGCCTTTCACAACGCTACCGGCTTTGTGCTGCTGGATGGTGAAATCACTGTTGTTGCTGGCAAACTCACCACTTTTGACTTCACTCCCACTGGGTAGCAGGAGAGGCATCGGACGGCCATGGGCAGGACCTTGGAATGGACTGTTGGTACGTATATATAATTGTTATCGGCTGAAGGACTTACCAATGTTTCGAGCTTTCTTCACAGTTTTGGCCTGCTTATCTGAGAACTCCAGGGTAGAGCCATGGGCGTCGCTTGGGGTTTGAGTGGGTATATAGGTGCGTTTCCCAAGTGCTAACGATCGCGTCAGCCGTGTCTGACTCTATCTAGTTGTGCACCCACCTGATTGCACGCTTTGGGACTGAGATTCGGGATCGACCCTTTGTGCAGCGACTTTGCTGTGGATTTTTGTATTGACGAGAGTAGAACTTTGCAATGGAACTTGACCTTCATTCTCTTTGCCCTGGGCGCTATCTGCAGGGCCTTTTGTGTGAGATCGACGGGTGCGCAGTGCCATAGACAAAAGAAGTATGGAAGACAATAAAAGAGAGGGGAGTGGATAGGTGAGTAAAGACTGTGTTCGTATTGGGGATCCAGCCCAAGGTGAGCCCTCCTTTTATAACCCAGAATCGTCGCTCATTTTTTCGACTGTGCCTCAGCTCTCTGTCATCCACCCTCATCAATGCACGCACCTCAGATCCATTGCCGTGGGTGTGATAAAGTTTTCAAACCACACGGCCATTCTCAACACCTCAGCAAGCCTCAGAACGCCGCATGTCGCGCCATCTAAATGGCCCTGATAACACCATCCGTGTTTCAGACAGAGTCCAGTGCAGGGACTTCGCTAGCACTGAACTCAAATCCTGGGTCAGGCGACGATCACAGGATTGACCTAGGGAATGAATCTCATGGTGCGTTGAATATATCATTTTAAGAGTAGTTGATATGATTGTACGGTGTTCGCAGGTGGAAATGAGTTATTCCCTGAAGAGATTGACACTGCTGGGCTGGACCCAGCTCGCACTGTCAATGCCATGTGCACTAGTGATGCTGCCAATGCCAATCTCACTGCCACGCACACCAGCGACATTGTTGATGCTGCCGACACTGCCGACGCTGATCTACTAGAAGAAATGGCAACCATGCTGTCCTCATCTACTAACCCAGAACCAGATCAACCCATCGAGGCACAGACACCGGCACCTTTAACTGCACCCCTTGTTGAGCCAGAGACGCCAGCCCCAGCACGAGCTACAGAGCCCAACACCAATGGCTCGGACACCTCACATCAAGTTATTGTCGAGCACTTTCCATATGGTAGACCAGGCGCGCCGATTATAGGAACAGATGAAGGCGTTTCGATTTATCACACAAGTCGTGAAGTCTTCGGATCCTCAGTTTGGGCACTCTTTCACTCCCAGTGTGACTGGGAGATTGCTCATTGGGCAAAAATGCGTGGTCCCACTTCCTTGGCAATGGAAGAATTGTTGGCGATACCAGAGGTACGCACTCACCAACTCATTCTTATTGTGTTGCTAACAGATCGCCACAGGTTGTCAATAAACTCGGCCTATCATTCAGCTCCACAAAACAGCTGAATGATATTATCGACAAGGAGCTCTCTGGGCGCCCCCCATTCGAGACCTGCAGTTTGGTCATTGGAGGCGAAACTCTGGAATTACATTTCTGGAACATATTAGTGTGCATCCGATGTATCTATGGTGACCCTGAGTTCGCTCAAGACTTGGCCGTTGCACCTGAACGCCACTATGTGGATCAAGAGAAGACGGCCCATGTTTTCAATGAGATGTACACTGGAGATTGGTGGTGGGCCGTACAGGTGCGCAAGTCTATGCTACACCTGGAATAGTTCTAAACAGCTGTATTGACAGACGACCCTCGAATCAAACCGACCGGGCGCCACGGTCATCCTGGTCATTCTTTCATCTGACAAGACCCAATTAACACTGTTCTTGTTACGGTTAGACGGACCGCTCTGCTCGGCTTGAGCTAAGGTACGGTGACGGAAGTTGTTCTGTTGGATTCGGATCAACTGGGACCGCAGTTTGTGCGTAACTTCGGATGGATGCGGATACCCAGGACGGTGATAAGGTTTGTCAAACCCTATGGTGACGGCGTGGGACTTAATACCCTCGCGGACTCGGTGGTGACAGAGCGAAGTCTGTGAGAGGAATGGCAGGGGAAGTCGACTGGACTTATGCTGCTCCTAGCCTAGAAGGCGTCGTAGAATGTCTGATTGATTCAAGAACTCAGACCTAAGGTCTAAGTTCGCTAGTGGTACAGTTTATATACTAACTACATGAGTCACTATTACTGAGTCATAATACTAGGATGAGTCACCTATGACGCTATGACTCCACTAATACTACTAGTCCCTGTAATAGTATGAGTCACTATGACTCGTCCTATGGAAGGTGGTAGAATAGTCCGGAACTAATGACATCATAACCACATGATAGTCCCAACTCATGTGATACACCGATGCTGCGTAATCAGAACGTAACAATACTCCCTTTTCAGGTGGAACGCCCACGTTCCATATCCTGCAGGAGTTCCGTAACTCTCCCTCGTGCCTCCGCTATGTTTCGTCCGTTAGCTTCTGCCATCCTCTCAAGTGTGTTAGCCTGCTCGAGTCGCCTTACACACTGATCCTTCTCCATCTGCGTTAGTCCCAAGCGTTCCTCCAACTGTTGGAGGTCATAGAGGAGGTTGGAGATCCTCGCATCCAAACCTCTGTACCGTCGTACTTCTGCTTTGACGGTTTGATCCTTGAGGGCCATAAAGCCCAGGTCTACTTCGTCGCGGTAGGGGTATCGATGGCCGAGGAACCAGAGATCGGCCTTGGAGTAGCGAGGACGGTGGTACAAATCAAAGTAGGGTTCAGCATATAGGTAGTCGGAGTAGGGAGTGGGGCTTCCAGCGCGATAGCCACAGACACGAGGGTTGTCCGTATACTCGACTTTAGTGAACTTCGCCGGCCAAAGACGGCCATCAGGCCCTTTGATGTGCATGGGTACGTACTGATCGCCTAGATTGTAGTTGTAGCCCTCAGGGGGTGGCGTCCACGCTTCTCGAATTGGCGGAACATCTTCCTCGTCAATCTCCGCCCTCCCGTCGGTATCTGCGTCAGCAGATTGATGTCCTCCACCAACCTCTGCTCCGGCGTAAGTCTGAACCTTCTTGGCTTCTTGACCTTGGCCATGGGGTCCAGCGACCGGAGGTCCTTCGCGTAGCCTCCGTGTTTGATCAAGTACGGCCCCCAGATAGTCGAGCTGCGGAGGGATCGGTAGTGGGGAATTGGAGTGTGCGGGGGAGGGGACGGAATCGGGGTCAGTGGGGAAAGCGTGCGTCGGGGAGAGAGGTTCGGAGACGAGCTCCTCGAGCAGTCGTGCGTGAGGGGTACTTCCGGCGCGTCCAATGAGGGTTTGGGGGATAGAGAACTCCGTGTATCTTGGAGCAGTGGGGTCGACAAGCTCGGGTGTACTGGCTGCGGAGCGATGAGGGGACTCAGTGGGGGTACGCCAGCTGGAGGGTTCGAAGCAGTTAATAGCGTGCCATGCTTCGTACCATCCCCTTCCCGGATGAGTGTTGGGGGGCGAGTACTGAGGTCCAGCATAGCTAATTGTCGTTGTTGGTAAGGGACTCGGGACTCCGGCCTCAGGGAGGGGACTCTCGCACTGAGCGTATGGTAAGGCGGCGCAGATAGCATCTTGGGACATTGACGTGTTACTATAGATCCACGAGTGTAGTGTGGGGGTTGATTCTATTGCTGCGCTTTGAGTCCTCCTTATATGTGTCACAGCTCTGGGATTTCGCTTCCTGAAGTCCTCTAGAGCTTCGTCAGCATTCATGTTGTCCCAGTTTACCCATTCATTGTCCGAGTCCGGGTATCCTTTCCACTTGACTAGGTATTGTACTTTACGCCCTCGTCCATGACGTCTTGATGACAATACTTGCTCCACTTCATATTCCTCTTCATCGTTGATAAGGTCAGGTGGTGGCCTCGTGTAGTTGGGTCCGTGGAAGTCCGTTTCGACATATGGGGTTAGAAGGTCAACATGAAACACATCATGTATCTTCCATGTCGGAGGTAATGTCAGTTGATATGTGATCGGAGATAAGACTTTCTGTATCGGGAAAGGTCCGTGGCGTTTTGGCGCTAACTTGGCTGTTGGTTGTTCCGTCCGAAGATTGCGCCCTTCAAGCCAAACCCTATCTCCTACTTTAAAAGTCCGTCCTAAGTATTTGGAGTGCGCCCATCGCTTTTGGGCGATAAGGATTGCTTCTCGCACTTGTTGTCTTGCACGCGTCCATTCTTCTATCCGTGTCTCGACTCTTGGTAATGAGTTAGGGAATGGGGTGATAGTCGCTCTTGGGTGATATCCCATGAGCACTTGGAAAGGGGATTGTTTCGTAGTTTCGTTATGCCAGGAATTATGAGCGAATTCCGCGAAAGGTAAGTGTTTACACCAGTTGTCCTGATCGAAGTTAGTCCAGGGTCGTAGCCATTGTTCTAGCCACTGATTGGACCTTTCTGATTGTCCGTCAGTTCGAGGGTGATAGGCCGTAGATGCGTTGACTTTAATCCCCATTCGTTTACAAAGGGCTTGCATAAATCGGGAAATAAAGCGGGGATCTCTATCACAGATGACTTTTGACGGTAGTCCATATCGCACAAAGACGTTCCTGAGATATAGGTCAGCTACCCCTTCTGCATCGATGGTTTCGTTGCAAGGGATAAAGATTGCCGCTTTAGAACAGTCATGATCTGTTATGGTTAGGATGGAATCATAGCCTTCTGATCTAGGGAGTTTGACAATAAAGTCCATTGCTATTGTTTGAAACGGAAGAGCGTCGAGTTCCGGTGTGATAGGGTTTAAGGGCGCTTTCCTTGCTTGTGTGTTGACCTTATGTCTTTGGCATTCGGCGCATCCTTTGACATAATCATGCACATCTCTGGCTATTTGCGGCCACCAATAGTATCTTGTGACCAGTTTCATGGTCCGCGAAATCCCAGGGTGTCCATAAGCGGGTAGATCATGATGATCATGAATGATTTGTCGCTTCGCGTCCTTTCCTAAAGTGATCACCTGTCCTGTTCCTTTCCACCAGCGCCCATTTATCCTTTTGAGGTTATGTGGATTTACCCATGGTCTTAGGGTATTGAAATCTTGATCGTAGCTTAGGGGTGTAGTCAGGGTAGTGAGAGCGCGTACGAAAAGATGATCTGGTAGTACTGTGATGTTTTCATTGTCTCGTTCTCCTTGATCGTAATCTGGACGTCTGGATAACATATCTGCACGGCTATTAGTGTTTCCCGGTATATGGCGCAGCTCGATATCATATTCAGAGAGTTCTAGAACTTCTCTGGCAATTCTTCGGCTAATTTTCTGGGGTTGTCGCCAATATAACAGGTTAGCATGATCGGTGTATACGGTGATCTTGTGAGGTGATCCCGCCAGATAAGCTCGCCAGTTCCTTAGTCCTTTTACGACTGCCAAGAGTTCTAGATCCCAGATATCATAGTTCCGTTCTGCTTCTGTTAGAGTCGTGGAATAATAGGCTATGGGATGTTTCTTCCCATCGTCGCCTCTTTGTGTTAGTACTGCTCCTAACGCGAACCCAGATGCGTCCACTTCAAGTTCAAAGGGTTTAGTGAGGTTTGGTTGGATTAGAACGGGTTCTGATGTTATTCGTTGACGAAGGGTTTCAAAAGCTTCTTGACATTTCGGAGTCCAGTTCCATGGGATATCCTTCCTTGTAAGTTCGTTTAGTGGTTTTGCAATGTGGGAAAATTGACGTATGAAGGGTCGGTAAAAATTGCAAAAACCTAGGAACGATCGGATCTGTTTTACGGTGGTGGGAATCGGCCAAGATGCTACTCCTGCAATTTTGGCAGGATCCATGCGAGTTACTCCCTTTTCAAGGATTAGCCCCAGATAATCGACTCGTGGTGATTCCCACACGCATTTCTCCGGCTTCAGGTACAAGTCTAGTTCTTCCAGTCGGTCTAATATGGCATGCACTGCTTCCCGATGATCTCGGAGTTTGGCAGTTGTCGCGATTAGAATATCGTCCATATAGATGATAATTTCAGTGCCCTTTAACCTGAAGCGTCCTATGATTTCTTCAAATTCATAGTCCATCATTGCTTGAAATGTGGCTGGCGCATTAGTGGGTCCGAAGGGCATGACTGTTGGCTCCAATAGTCCGAATTTGGTTTTGAAGGCTGCCTTGTGAATATCTTCTTCTTTGATACAGATGTTGTTGTATCCCCATCTGACATCAAATTTCGTAAAGATCCACGCGTCCTTTACTTGTGCAATAAGTCCTGGGATTAATGGCAAAGGGTATTTGTTCTTGACAGTATAGTCATTGAGTTTGCGGTAGTCTATTACTGGCCGAAGTTTTCCATCTTTCTTCTTGATAAAGAAGAATGACGAGGCATAGGGTGATTTTGACTGCCGAATATATCCTTTTGCCTTTTCCTCCTTGATCCATTTAAGGAGTGCTTCTTCCTCGGCTTGGGTCATAGGATATATCTTGCAATCCAGCGCTTTTGGTGCTCCTTCCTTGAGTTCGATCGCATGGTCCCATGGTCTAGATGGCGGAAATCGATGAGACTCTTCTTCACTAAAGACTTTCTGATGGCGTTGATACTCCGGTGGGACCGGCACTTCTTTGACATATTGTTGGACATTTTGCGCCAGCTGGGTTGAGATATTGGCGCTCCTGTGCCCTCGCTCAGTTAGTTCCTGGACAATTTGGTCTTTCTGCGCATCAGATAAGGGTTGGGTGGTTATCCTGTTTAAGGATGTATCCAAATGGGAAATGATTGGTTTGATCCGAAGTGATCGCCAATCTAGGGATCGGATAACGATCGGAAGGTATTTGGTATCGATGACAGCATCCTTCCATTGGAATTGGGGTTCAAACGCCGCTAGCCAGGGGTATCCTAGGATCAGATCTTCGAGTCCTAGATCCGTGATAAGAAATCGCATTTGTTTTTCCTTGCTTCCAGTGCGGACTTCTAGATCAACGTATTCCTGAATAAGGCCAGCCTTATTATTGGTTCCATCGATATTCCAGATCTTCTTTGGTCTATCCAGTTTCTGGGTACCCAATCCAAGTCGTTTGATAAGCCTAGGATCGATGAAATTGTCAGTGGCTCCAGAGTCCACTAGTATGCTTTTGTCGGCCATTGCTCGTGACGTGCGAAATGAAACAGGGATTTTCATACTTCGATAGCGAGTAAGATACACAGAGTTACATTGCAGTCTACGAATTGCTCGCCCCCAGACCGATGGGTTAGAGCTCAGGAAAAATCCTGACGGTTCTTCATGAAGACTTCTTGGATCACTATGTCCTTGTCTTCGTCATTGAGTTCCTTGATTTGTTCAATAAGCCCTTTGGCATCGAACTTCTTTGAAGTCGTACTCGTGGATTGGATTTGTACTTCGTCTTCCTGATTTACTCGAATTTGAGATTGACGAGGTTTGTCAGGGCAGTTTCGACTCATGTGCCCTTGCTTCCTGCAGCGGAAACAGCCTCCCGTAGCCATTAGTTTGGCGCATTCTTCTTCGGTGAGCCCCGCCCTTGCACGGATATGTCCAGGGGTAAGATCCATGGCATTCGAGTTCTTCGCAGAACTGGATCCTTGCCCCTGGCGCCAGTTTTGATTTGGACCTTGCTTCTTCTGGGGTACCTTGCCATTGAAAAAAGTTTGGAGATATAGCCATTTCTGTTGTTGTTCGACCGCTCCTTCGGTCCATTCTTGCCAAGAGTTTGGGCGTCTTCCTCCTTGGCTAATCATGTTGTAATGGAGCATCTTGGGGAGTCCCTCGGCGAACATAGTCCATGTTCCTTTTGCATTAAGATCGTGTCCAGCGATCCGGGCTAGTTGTTCGAATTTGGCTATATAGCCATCTAGATCCCCATCTTTCATGCGGATCTCCTTGATAGCTCGTTCGGCTTTCTCCACACTCATAGTATCGGTGAAGGCATCTTTGAATCGATCAATAATTGTACGCCACAGGTATTCGTTATGGACCTGTGCTCCTCCGGCCATTTGATCTCCGAGCCATTCGATTTGTGCTGCTACCCATTCTTGGATATTTGGTCCCTTAATGAAAGATAGGAATAGCATGGCACGGGTGAAGGGGGTGGTGATAACGTCAGCTCCCCAGTTAAGTCCATAGTAGATGTTCCACTCTTGGAGGAATCCTTCGGTTTTGCTCCTGGTTCCATCGAAGACTTCTGGTTCGCGCCCTACGAGTTTGCCTCCTCCGGGATTTCCCCCTCCTCCATGTCCTCCGGGATTTCCCCCTCCTCCAGGAGGTCCTGGGGGTCCTGGTGGTCCTCCTCCCATAGGAGGTCCTCGACTTGACCAATGTCCGCCTCCTCCTCCAGGAGGTCCTGAAGGTGGTGGTCCACTTCCGAAGGGGTTGGGGGGTACTGTAAATCTAGCAGTTCGGCCCAATATAGTTGCTGGAGGTACTGTGGTAGTTGCTGCGATTGAGGCCATTGTGCTAGCCGGTGTTGATGCCTTATAGACAATGGTTGGTGTGAATTTGGTAGAGACGTTGGTGGGAATGTTGCTAGCCAATTGCTCAAGTTGTTCTTCAGCTGCTTCTGCTGCGTCAGTGGCAGGAATGTCGATGTTTTCGTCTGGAGTGTCTGCGTGGTCGCTACCGAATTTGAACTCGGTTCGTGGTGGTTCTTCTTCGTCGTCTGCTTCTCCGTCCAATGGTCCCCACCGGCTACGGTCAACTCTTTCTTCGTCGTAGATTCGAAGTCCCAATTTGACTGGTGCGGGACGTTCAATTGCGAATCCTCCGTTATCAGGAAGTTTTCGAGTAACTCCCCACTGGAGAGATCCGAAATCGAAATCGATTGCGATGAGTGTATCGTCGTCGTTGGGATCGTTGCTGGTCGTATAGTATCCCCAACCGTATTCTTTGTCCAGCCACTCGGCTTCTTTGAGGTATCGTTTAGGGACGTTCTGTTCCCCCCTACGTGTAACGTAGGTGGTGATCGTGTTGGGTCGTGGTTCCGCCACAGTGGTACGGAGGTCTGAGTTAATGTTATGGTTAGACGGACCGCTCTGCTCGGCTTGAGCTAAGGTACGGTGACGGAAGTTGTTCTGTTGGATTCGGATCAACTGGGACCGCAGTTTGTGCGTAACTTCGGATGGATGCGGATACCCAGGACGGTGATAAGGTTTGTCAAACCCTATGGTGACGGCGTGGGACTTAATACCCTCGCGGACTCGGTGGTGACAGAGCGAAGTCTGTGAGAGGAATGGCAGGGGAAGTCGACTGGACTTATGCTGCTCCTAGCCTAGAAGGCGTCGTAGAATGTCTGATTGATTCAAGAACTCAGACCTAAGGTCTAAGTTCGCTAGTGGTACAGTTTATATACTAACTACATGAGTCACTATTACTGAGTCATAATACTAGGATGAGTCACCTATGACGCTATGACTCCACTAATACTACTAGTCCCTGTAATAGTATGAGTCACTATGACTCGTCCTATGGAAGGTGGTAGAATAGTCCGGAACTAATGACATCATAACCACATGATAGTCCCAACTCATGTGATACACCGATGCTGCGTAATCAGAACGTAACAGTTCTGCAGCAAGACAGCATACCCAGTGTATCTCACCATTGGCAACATTCCAAAGGAAATTCGACAAAAGCCCTCACGCCACGCACAGATCCTGGTCACCTACATCCCCACCACCAAGCTGGAAGATATTGCGAATAAGACTGGTCATCGTCGCGCAATGTCAAACCTTTACCATAGCTGCATGCAACTTATCTTATCCCTGATTACAGCTTGCGGCAAGACTGGCGTTCCGATGATGAGCGGCGATGGCATCTGGCGCCAGTGCCATCCCATCTATGCTGTATTTGTTGGTGACTATCCGGAGCAACTTCTCGTAACCTGCACATACAACAACCGGTGCCCGAAATGTCTGGTACCTTATGACGAGCTAGGTACCCATACTACATTCCCTCCACATGATTACAACAAAGCCAGGGACGCATACCTCCTGTCAGATGGTGATGCACATGCATTTCACCTGGCCTGTCGTGAGGTGGGCCAGAAGCCGGTCTTCCACCCATTTTGGGAGACTCTCCCATTGTCCGACGTTTTCGTATCTATCGCACCGGATATACTTCATCAGTTACTGCAAGGCGTCTTCAAACACTTGGTTGCTTGGCTCATCAACACTTTTGGTTCATCGGAAATCGATGCACGATGTCGATCCATTCCACCCAATCACCACATTTTGATCTTCGCCAAAGGGATATCGTCACTCAGTCGTATAACAGGCAAAGAGCACAAAAACATGTCCCGCTTTCTGCTCGGTCTGGTTCTTGATCTCCTGGTCCCTGATGGTCAAGTCTCGCCACGGATCATTTCGGCTGTGCACGCGCTTTTAGACTTCCTGTATCTGGCCCAGTTACCTTCGCATTCCTCAAATACTCTCGTGCGAATGGAAGAGTCCCTGTCTCGGTTCCACAACAATAAAGAAGTTTTTGTTGATCTCGGCACTCGCAATCACTTCAAAATACCGAAATTACATTCCTTGACTCACTATGTCCCGTCGATCCGGCTCTTTGGTACAACTGACAATTATAACACAGAACAAACAGAGCGGCTTCATATTGATTTCACGAAACTAGCTTTTGGAGCGACCAATCACAAGGACGAATACTATCAGATGACTACTTGGCTGGGACGCCGCGAGAAGGTACAACTTCATTCCTTGTTCATCAAATGGCAGCAACGGACAAATGGGGATACTACCCCCTCTAAAATGCCAATTGGTCCTCCATGCCCTGGTGCGCGAAGCTTGAAGATAGCTCGAACTGCGACACTCAAGGCAGTCTTGTTTGACGACCTTGCACAAAAATATGGTGCCATCGAGTTTCAAGATGCGCTTGCAGATTTCATCGCTCGGACAAACAACCCTGCGGCTTCTGGGGCAGCACTATCTGCTCTCGCTTCTGACACCCTCATTCCATTCCGCTCAGTTCCTGTACACCATAGAATCAAATTCTCAAGTCCTGATGGATCTGAAATAGTTGACAGTATTCAAGTTCGGCCGGAACAAAAGGATGCACGTGGGCGCCAAGTCCCATCTCGATTTGACACAGCGCTTGTCTGCGGTAAATCTGCAAGTCAAGATGGATTGATGCACGGAACTGATGGTAAGTCTTTCAAAGTATCAAACTGTCTTTCCAACCTCACTATTACACAGGTCATCGTATAGTACAAGTGCGAGTAGTGTTTGAGATACCAAAACGAGTCGTTGAGGAGGTTTTCACGGCTCCAAATACACCACCTCCTGGATATCTCGCCTATGTCAAATGGTTCTCCCCCATTCCTATAACCCGCGGCTCAAACCACCATCTGTGCAAGGTAACAAGGCTTACACAAAATGGCCGGCGGCGTGCCAGTATTATCCCTGTTACATCTATCATTCGTAGTGTACATCTGTTGCCAGTTTTTGGGCCCCATGTTCCGCAGGGGTGGAACACATTCACGGTATTGGAACTTTGTAATTCATTTTACATAAACCCGTTTAGCGATCGGCAAAATTATCTCATATTATCGTAATTATTCGTGGGCGAACGAGTATTATCGCCAATTATATGTCCATTATCTCCATTACTCAGATTATCGATAATTTAGTGACGGATTATCGCTCGTTAGCGCGGAGGCTTTTTCCTGATGATACACCAAGGGTAGTACAACAAACACCGTTGATGATCGACACGATGATTCCAACCATAGTGGCTCTCCCAGCCACATGTATAAGAGCATCTGCGTCGTGAATGACACAGTACCCGCAATGAGGGAGAACGCCCCTGCAATCTGTCGTGAGGAAGAGGGACACAGCTCAATAATGAACGAGGAGGCGGGCCGAACACTTACGGTGCCACATGACACTGACCCGGACCCAAGTGCGTTGTGACCTCGCGGCTTTGCAACTGCTCCAATGTCCCGCCATCGGGCAAACCATCTTGAATCAGGTCCCTCCTGGGGGGGCCGCGTCGGGAGCTCCATCGGCCGGTCCGCTAAGATAAGTGCACTGATTACCGCACCTAGGCAGAACAATGGTGCGAGATATGTGAATAGCACGAGCGTGCTCTTCGTGCTATTTCCGATGCTGTGGTCTAAATTTGCGCCATTCTTGAGGAAGGCGAGAACGTGGACTCGACCTCTACGATTGCAAATCGATCGCCTTGCCTGATAGTAGATTGTGATAATACACAACTGAAACTCATGAGACGGCGGGCCACGGTCTGAATAGAACCCACGGACCAAAACTGTTGAGCTGCGGTATATTGCCAGCCTTCCGAGCCTGTCATTGAGTGACTTGACGGGGGACGGGCGTTCGTCTACAGAAACAAGCGTGGTCAAGATCGAGCAAGGCTAGCGCTTACGCGCGATTTCGGTTCTACGAGACATAATGAAAAGGCTGGGACAGTAGACCTGGGTAGGGTTCGTTGGAGACAATTCCGTTCATCCAGAGTAGTCATATTTATATGATGATTTGTGAACTCAGGGACGATCCTCGAGGACACAAATTGAACGCGAAAAGGCCCTTCATTGCACTGACGGTGCTCAGGGGTAAAGAGAGGGATACTTGGCCGCATCATCGCTAGATGGAAACCTGGGTCGTCTAGAAACTATGGCGGCCCGAAAACTCCACGGGGGGACATGCCGAAGTAATGCAGCCTGGGGACGTTTGAACGATGTCTGCTTGATGAGAATGGAGTCAGAATTGAAGGCGATTGCCACGCACTAGTCAGCCGTAAAATCATTCGTCGCCAGCTCCCTTTCGTTCTCTTTATCTCCCTCTCAAAGCGAGTCAACCCTTAGTCCTCCGGTTAAGCTGTTAAGGGTCAGCCCAAGTCACGAGCGCACCATCGCGGCTAGATATGATCACGATAGAAGTGTAGATGGATGGATTGACTGATGGCCGGATTTAGAATTACACTTCGTAATTATATAATTGCCCAGTCTAAGCGCGTAATTTCTTCTCGTGGGGATTGCAGGTGCAAATGAGGTGCTAGGGCGTCCAGGGGCCACCCGTCACGCGTCACATGGCGCTGGTGGGAAGATAGTTACGGGACAGTTGCTTCAGCGCTATGGTTCCACGGTTCCACCCTCTCAGCATAGCCACCCTGTAAGGCTTCCTCATGTCCTCTCCTAGGAGGCGCCTGCAACGAGTTTTGTTGGAAGGATGGTTGGGCATCCCTTGGACCCCCATTACACGGCGCTGGTGGGAAGAGAGTTAGGACGGGACAGTTGCTTCAGCGCTATGGTTCCACGGTTCCACCCTCTTAGCATAGCCACCCCCGTAAGGCCTCGTGTCCTCTCCTAGGAGGCGCCTGCAACGAGTTTTGTTGGAAGGATGGTTGGGCGTCCCTTGGACCCATTACACGGCGCTGGTGGGAAGAGAGTTAGGACGGGACAGTTGCAATTCAGCGCGTGCGCGTGATACGGTCCCAGTGTTCCACCCTCTTTAATAGCATAGCCACCCCCGTAAGGCCTCGTGTCCTCTCCTAGGAGGCGCCTGCAGCGAGTTTTGTTGGAAGGATGGTTGGGCATCCCTTGGGCACCCATTACACGGCGCTGGTGGGAAGAGAGTTAGGACGGGACAGTTGCAATTAGCGCGTGCGCGTGATACGGTCCCAGTGTTCCACCCTCTTTAATAGCATAGCCACCCCCGTAAGGCCTCGTGTCCTCTCCTAGGAGGCGCCTGCAACGAGTTTTGTTGGAAGGATGGTTGGGCGTCCCTTGGACCCATTACACGGCGCTGGTGGGAAGAGAGTTACTAGGACGGGACAGTTGCAATTCAGCGCGTGCGCGTGATACGGTTCCAGTGTTCCACCCTCTTTAATAGCATAGCCACCCCCGTAAGGCCTCGTGTCCTCTCCTAGGAGGCGCCTGCAACGAGTTTTTTGGAAGGATGGTTGGGCGTCCCTTGGACACCCATTACGCGGCACTGGTCGCTTCGTCGGCAATACGCCCCAACGGCCGGCGATCTAGGCATCGAGGACCTCGACGCGGTCCTAACTTTTTTCTACTATAGGCTCAGTCGTGACCAGTCGGTTTTCACTTAACTCTCCATATGCAGGTGGCCCCTGGTCTAACTTTCTTCTGCACTATGATAGGCAACCTTGCCTTCAAGCTGACCATATATGTTCAAATGTCCCATGATAACACCGGGTGTGTTACTTCTCGGCACGATCATCATGTCGCCTGCGGCGTTTTCGGAACGTGCGTTAATATTTCCTAGATGGTTGGGTTTTCAAACCAAGGACCCTGCACGCAGCACCACATCCCCGGAGCGCTGGCGGTGCAGTTAAGGGAATTTTCACGTCGTGTCCCCGAGCATTGATTTTTCCTTGAGTTCATGAACTATATAAGTATAACGACTCTGAGAATGGACGGAAGAGTCCCCAAAAATCCCTAGCTTTCGTCAAGCCCACTGGGAAATCTATTGTTCTAGCATATTCATGATGTCTCGTACAACTGACGTCGCGCGTAAGCGCTGAGTCCTGCCTGATCTTGCCATGCTCACTCTTGACTACAATTCTTTCTGTAGACGAACTCCCATCCCCCGTCAGGCCACTCAATGACAGAAGGCTGGCAATATACCGTAGCTCAACTGTTTTGGTCCGTTGATTCTATTCCGACCGCGGCGGATCGCTCACGAGTTTCGGTTGTGTATTATCAGGCAAGGCGATTTGCAGTGCTAGAGGTCCACCTTCTCTCCTTCGTCAAGAATGACGCAAATTTCGACAACAGCATCGGAAATAGCGCGAAGACCACGCTGGCGCTATTCACGTATCTCGCGCTATTCTTCTGCCTCGGTGCGGTAATCAGTGGTCATATCTTAATATACTGGTCCATGGAGTTCCCGATGCGCCCCCCCCAGGAGAGAGTCTCGGTTCGAGAAGGTTCGCCCGATGGCGGGACGTTGGACCGGCGGAGCCACGAGGTCGAACGCACTTGGGTCCGAGTCAGCGTCATATGGCATTGTGAGTGTTCCGCATTCATAATCGAGCCATCCCCTTCCTCACGACAGATTACAGGGGCGTTCTCCCTCATCGCGGGCACTGTTTCATTTATGACGCAGGTGCTCTTATACGTGTGGTTGGGAGAGCCTAACTATGTTAGAATCATCGTTTCGATCATTACGGTGTTCGTGGTCCTACCCTTGGTGTATCTCATACCCTTTCTTTCATGCAGCGGTAAACGCCCTAGGATCGTTGGCGGTTGATTCACGCCATGTGTCCATTCCTGCCCACACACAGATAACACACACATCCCGGACAACAAGATTATATACTAGATGATTTCCCGTCCAAGTCCCCGTCTATATTTCCCAACTCTATGTATTGTTTAGGTTCTAGTTTGATGAGATGTGCCAAGTGTCAATCATAAACCTCGGAAACCCAACCAAGCCCGAAACCAAGGTTCAACTTACCAAACCGTAACAGTGAACGAACAAAGAGGCACGAACGAACTATCATGGGTTGGATACTGATGCACTGCAGATTAGATAGTCAGAAAAACTCAGGACTCGTGCGCGTTAATGGGAAAAAGTCGAAGTCTGGACTATCCAGCTACGAGAAAAAGAAAGCAAGGAAACTCTATGAGCTCTCGCATGAGTTTTTATGGCACACATTTTTTCGTACCAACACTTTACAACTCTACTTCTGTATTCCGATTGGTATCTCGGTGGTTGCCTCTTGCAGAAATCTCGTCTTTATCTCGCTTACATTTGGACCTCAGCGTGCATTTGGTCGGCGCTTGCGCACCTGTGCATGTGCTTCGCACTCGCAACAGCACCTGAGCGAATAGGAAGCCGGGTACAATAGAAACCGGCAAGTCCTGACAGACTTACCTATTGTTACTGAAAGAAGATCGTGGTCGTTGATATAGCTTCGTGTAGTGTCACGACGTTTGATTTTCGAAGGAGTTAGCGAAATAATAATAATTTTCAACTGGAAGTCGCCAAGGAGTGACTGACCAGATAATGCTTTTACAAGTGTTAGTTATGACCGTCAGAGACAGTCAGAAACAGTGATTCCCACAACGAAAATGGGGTGGGCATGTGCCGTGGGTCCATAACGGGGAGCTGTTATTCATTGACACGACACTATCTTGGGGTAGGCTCGTCGTAAAACGTTGCGAGGCGTCGGTGGACCTCAAGGAGAGTGTCACTCCGAATAAGCCGTTGTAGCCTATGCCACATGAGTAAGTTAGAGCGTCTACAATGAGTAACAGCAAGGTTAACATATTACGAACGCTTTATTTCTCTGCCTCCACACTACTCACTGTTTTCTGGACAACTAAGATTGCTTGTATTGTTGTCACTCTTGCCTCTTTGCTGTCAAACGATTTTAGTGACCGACTGGACATGCTTTGTTCCTCATTAATTGCTACTTGGGCACTTTCGTGAAGTTTCGTCGACGCGTTGCACCTGGTAGTCATTTTTTCTCCACGTTACCTTTGAGGACCCTTTACTCCATCGTGGACGCTGCACTACCTCTTCAGGTGCCAATCGAGCATCTCATGTCAGTTTGTCCAGTTCGTTTGGTACAGTCGATGCAACGAGTAAGTCAACAAACGGAGTCCGAGCGCTCGATATTCGTTCTCTTCCTGCCAGAAATTCCTCAGGGCGGAGTTTAATAAGGATCACGAGGGAATCGAGTAGCCTGAGAAGTAAACTAGTAACCACGCGTATGAGAACACGAGCGATTGTTGAGACCTCGACATCCTTAGGCGGCCCGGACCTCTCTAAGTAGAGGACGATAAATAGACCTGATCGATGTGGATGTGGCATATGGTCGCCTAAGAAGGCCGCCTCTGTACAATGTGCAATATATTTATCTGTGGTTAATAGACCTGGGGCGTGAAAACCGTGCTAGAGTCGAAGTTCGGAGAGGTGTGATACGATCTGGTTAACAGCGAGCAATAGTAAGAGTTGATGCGTGGACGGCTGACTGGTAAAGTTACGCGGCCATCGACGAGGACGTCACTATTCCCACGGTCACCATTACTCCTACCACTATCACTGCAATGGCGTATGTCGCCGTAGAATCAGACGAGGTCTGTCCATTCAGCTCTTCATTTCAAAACACCCAGAGATTTACCTGCACCATAGCACTTAGAGGAAGGCAATAATACAGGTTGCCATTTGTCCAAACCGACTGTAGCGATGTATCGTTGACTGAGAACTTCAGCCTTCGTCCAACCTCCTGCCGCAGTCCTGCGGGTAAAATTGGCGACTTTTCTCCTAGGGAGAGTCAAGGTAGAGGTGCGATACCCCTTCCACGCTCTCACGTGAGCCAGCCTCATCTCATCTAGGTTCAGGCTACATCTTTGACGCCAGTAAGTCGTCTTTCTGGAATATCGACTACTACCAACACCATTTTGACGTCGACACCAAAACCGTGCGTCCTTGCATACAAAAAGCATCCTGGGCCCTTTTTTAGGTCCTCCTCCGCTGCGTCAACACGCTCAACCCACTCTCCCCCACCCACACTTCCGTCCACCTAACGCCCGCGCCGGACCTCTATGGGACCTTCTGGACGCTCACGACGCTCATATTCACACTCGTCGTCACGTCATCGCTTGCCCACTCCATCGTTTCATACCTCTCGTCCGACCCGGTCGAGTACGACTTTGCGTTACTCAGCACCGCCGTCGGGTTGGTGTTTGCGTACGGAATCGGCGTGCTCGTGAGGCTATAGGGATCCCTGCGCTACGCAGGCATTAGCGAGGGCTGGACGATGGTAGAAGCTGTGACGGTGTGGGTCTATGCTATGTTCGTTTGGATACCGGTTTCGGTACGCGCTCCTTGGTTACCAAGCGCCGGTCTGAATTGACACTCGGCTACTGTATCAGATTCTTTGCATCGTGCCGATCGCTCTTCTTCGCTGGGTTTTGTGCGGTATCGCATTCGCTCTATCAGGTTACTTCCTCGTCGCAAACATTTACCCGGTTTTCGCATCCGTATGTCACCTTAATTTGATCATCTGCATTGTTTCACCCCGTTCACCCTTAATGCAGGCGGACCACAAGTCAACCCGGCTTCTGGTTATCGTGGTCGCGGCACTGCATACAGTCGTGGCACTGTTATTCAAGGTTTTGTTCTTTAGTTATTACTTAGACGGCAGCATCGGCCCCGGCGATCCTACTGGTATCAACCCGTGATGACATTGTAATACAGTGTAACCTCTTGCATGCAAATCATCATTTGAGTTCCTAGTCCCCCCGAGTATCAAGCGAGTATGTCCGTGTCCGCATAGTACAAAGTCCAGATCTAGCGGCGGTATAATCACATTGATGTCCGTTCGAGGATCCTCTCATTATTTTTAGACTTGCTTGGCAGATTCTAAGCCAGACATTTCAAACGAGTCGTCTTCAGGAACCATGCAGAATCTTTCATAAACATCCGGGACCGGAATAGGAAAGCGTCCATCTTGTTCTAGAGCTCACGTTAAGTCCACATGCGAACGCAGAAAAAAGAAAAAATCGACTCACTCTCCGTCGGCGTCGGCGCAAACTGGTATAAATAGATCATCCTGGGCTCCTCAGCGCACACCCCACACATACTCATACTCCAATCATCCCACTCAATCGCGCTGACACCCCGCGAGAACCGCTCGCGCACCGCACGCGGCGGCAACGCAAGCTGCGCGACTGACGCGGGGCTCTCGCGCCTCCTCAGCGCGGCATCTACCCACCCACGCTCCGCCTCTCCCACCGCACGACGTTCGCCGTCTTCCAGCCAACGCACATGCGGCAGGGGCGGGGGCGCCAAGTCCGCGTACGCCCAGAGGTCATGCAACGCCGGCGCGGCGCGACGGTCGCCAGCCTGCGTGCTTACCAACAAAGGACGGGTGGTGCCCGCGAGTATACGCAGGTTTCCTAGCGCGCTATATTATGTCATCTAGGGTACACGATCTAAAATTGGTGATACGCTCCGCACGTGGAAGAAGGGCTGACGCGTACCGTGTATGTGCATTCAGCCCTCGCCTAGTAGCAGCGCCCCCGAGGCCTGAATGTCGTCGACGGCCTCCGCGAGTCCGCTCGATATCGCCTCGTAAAGGAGAGGCAAGAAGCGGGCTGGGCATAAAAGAGCGGTGAGCTAAGCGAGCGCGAAACGACAGATACTGTGTACACACAATTCTGCACAAAATCGTTGAGCCCCGCTTCGTGATCACCGCCAGGCGTCTCAGCTGGTAGCCAGCCAAACACCGTGCTCGACTCGGAGGACGGTGGTGGTCCGCTAGTAGGGACACGGTGAAGACGGGACGCGTGTCGGACAGGGGTGTAGTGGGACGATACGCAGGCGGGCATTTCTAGACGATGCTAGGAGGAGTACACCTGTGCCCTGTTTGCCTAGGACGCTGCGAAAAGCATTTGTCTTCATCCAGAGGCGCTCTGCTAACAGCTGCTATTCGAGCTCAACACTCACTTCAGCCGCGTCGCAGATGCCGGCAAGTGCCGTTCAACTGCTTTCTGGTACTGTCCCATCTTGAAACGAACAAAGCGAACATGACCTGTCCGTGAATTTTGTCGCATTCAGCTCAATTTTCCGAGCCAGCTGTTCCATTTATTTTAAGGTTATCTGCCATTTCTCGCCGTGTATCGCAAGACGCCTCTTCTTGAGTCAAATTGTGTCCATAAAAGGTTTCAAGTTTCAAGTTCAACCTCTCTCAAATCGCACTTACTCTATTCTCTATCGCAGCTTCGTGTTCCTGGCATGTCCGTCAGGTCGCTAGGGTGATCCGCTTCTGTCCACCCGAATGTCAACGGCGTGCATAGCACATGGCGCTGTTCGAGCTGGGCGCCTCGTTTATTGCGCCTCGGTTATTGCAAGCATGCAGCGTGAAGGCCCAAGCTCGATGCGTGATTCTTGCAGCCTTTCACTACCTTCTTGCATTTCTTCTCTCCCAAACTCCCAAATTACTCTAAGACGGGGATTTACTTCCTTCCTGAACCCTGAATACCCAATGTGAGCCTGAATCATCGTGACTAAACCTTCCTTTGTTAGGAATTGGCAACGCCCTCCCCCCTCCGAGTCCCTTACGGTTACCATCGCCGAAATCGATGACCCAATCACGTCTTTCTAGAACCAAAATTTCCTCGATCCCATTTTGAACACCTTGGTGACGTCTACGCACTCGTGGAGTGCCAAAGGCGCTTTGGCCTATCTTGGACCTATCTGGACAGAAGGGTCATGTTGAAAAATGCATCGTACATATCGGAGCTATCCTGTTTCCAACCCCTTCCGAACCAGCACTTGACTTCAATGAGTTCTTTTTCATTGAGCGTTAACATTGGCGCTCTCAGTTATTTGAACAGTCCCAGGAGGCTGACGACATCCGGCATTCCATCCAATATCTCCAGTAACTTACCTCCGAAGACTCCCCCTTGATTCTTTTGGTGTTCCTCATACATACAGTACATATATCGAGGGCTTGTGCCTTCAAACGACGCCGGACGCTCGGCATGCAACACGGAATATGATGGAGGTGATGGTGGTCGTTATGCACTAATCTCGCAGATACAAGGGCGTCCCGCGCATGGCGGAAAAAAAGGGGGCATCCCGTGTTCTAGCGACTTGGGAAGACGCTGTCATTTGCAAACTTCAATCTGCCGCTTGACTCTTCGCATGGTCGCGAGATCGTCATGAATCATAGGCAATGGCGCTCCGATATCTTGATCCTCAGTGACGCACCTCCCTCGTTGATCCCAACTCCCAAAGACCTCTTTGATCGTCAAGCAAATTGAAGGAGCAATTACCCTACGAAATATTCTCGGACCGGATTCAAATAAATACGAACTCACACTAGACAGTGCGCTTCCAGCCTATCGAAGTGGTATCAGCGTGTTGGCGAACCTGTCATCTAGCGACTGTGCGAACTTGGTACCCCAAAGCAATCGCGAATTTGGAGGTGTCCCACATCCGTTTTATATTTACTTCCTCTTCAAGACATGCGTCCTACTCCATCAACGGACGAAGTCATCATCAAGCCGCAGTACTTCTCGGACTTGTACGTCTGTTCCTACACTCCGACCCTTTCCGCACTTATTGGACCACACAATCGCAATTTACACGCTTCGAACCAGCCCTCACTACTCTTTGTATCACAGCTGGATGCATTCCTTCCGGACGCACAAGCAGAGATCGAAGTTGCACAGGCCGTACCGGTGCAAGTGACGAGCCTCATCTCAGAGGACGCGACAAGTTTGTACGGTGGTTGGTAAACTCCGTGACCACCAGCTGGTTCATGTTGCGTGCTATGGCACTCTCGAGCGGCCAAACCATTTGGCGCTTCGTTTGAGCTTCGTGAGGACGATCGCCTCAACCTCCTTGAGATTGTCCGGTCTCAGCTCCCATCCGCTGAATTCGTGCAGCATGTCACACCGCAGAGATGAACGATGAAAGCATCGCAGACGAGAGTACGCACCTCGTGGCGACGACGCAAATTTGCGAATTCAGGTGCGCCGTCGGAACGATGTGGGCGATGGCCGAGATCGACTGACCGGTGCTTGTAAGCCACTTCTACAAAGCAAATTTCTCCAACAAGAACAAAGATGTACCATATTTCAAGAGACGGGCGGAGGCACTCCGCGATGCTGCACAGAAGTTGCGGGAAAAGGAGAAGATTTTCCTCGAGGAAAGGGTGAACTTGGCGCACTTTGGCACGAACACAGTATCCGATGGCATGTGAGTGATCTCGTGCGCCCGTACATTTCACCGCTGACTGGCCAACTGGGTGACAGAGTAAAATGGGATACAAAATTTATTGTGGTGATTTTTCTTGACGCTGCTTTGAAGTTCGGAGACTTAGCTGATAGTGGTTGATGTACGGATGGAATCAGACAGTCGTGTTTCGCAGATAGGGTATCTAAGAATCTGCACCGTTGGTGCAAGGCTCGACGCAGAAATTTCGTTCAATGCCAACGATAAGTCGGGCAATGGATACCACAACTTTCTCAACTCAGTCAGATCAGCCTGGTCGAATTCGCACACAAAACGGAGTCGCCGATTGTACCCCCAACGCCTCTCTACCTCCCAGTCAGCTCTTTTCGGCATGGGAAACACATGGGCGAGTGCTGGAATGAACGGCGTTTGACCCACCTTACATGGCATGGCATGGCATCACCATCGGAAGCTGACGCATTTTGATGCACACATATATCGGGATGGATCATAGGTAATTGTTTGAACCCTCAGGTGACCTACACTGTACCTGATCCACAAGCCCAATAATATGAATTGAGGTATATCGTGCCTGGGCCGCTGGGCGCCTCGGGCGTCCTTACATTAACATTAACTAGATGTACTAGCACTAGACAATTCTACTCGCATGTCCAGATTCCGAACTAGGTATTAATCAAGTTATCTGGCATTGCTACAGTAGAACGACTGGCTCTTGTGATGCCAGTAATACTTGTCATAATAGCCAGACTAGGTCCTTCTAGTACTCTGATCTAGTTAGTTCACGTTTTGCTGATGGTGACGAGACCGTTGCACAAATTCAGAGATTGTAACCGGCTTCAAGTTACAGATGTTGTATAGCCGCCGTAAAAGGCGCCATGACTACTGTAATGTGACGTGTCCTACTGTATGTGTACAGTAGTATTACAAAGGGAATGCAACACAGTATCGTATCCGAACGACCAAATAGAACGCAGTAGTAATTCTAGCGCTGTTGTGATGGGAACTCAACGATCGCCTGGTCACCAAAATCATCTGTCGTACGATTGATGTCGTTACGCTATAACTTTCGTGAGAAAATGGCGATGCCTGGGTCTGCTTCCGATCCGATCATGCTTCCGGTGCCCTGTCTGACGACTCGGATGCTTCACATTTTGCTAGGCTTTTGTGATAGCATTTCTGACAGATGCACCGCTTCTCCAGCGACGTCTCCGAGGCGTTCGTCTCTTGTTTCTCACATCCTGTACGTAAGGAGTTCTCTTGAATTGAATCAAGTAAGTTACAGCAGGTACGGGCAGGTACAGACCGCAAATGGGCGCTATCGACCAAGCTGTCGATGGCTGGATCCGAGCGAGACCATGTGGGTGAAGAATCATCTAGAGTGTCCGAGGGAGATCCTGAGCTATTGATCTTGTGCGAGAGCAACTTTCACACATATGACGCTGTTAACGTGCTGGAGCTCAGCCACCACTGAGTCAGTTAACCTCAGGACAGCTTCAATGACAGGTGGTGTAGGGTGAGGTTTTTGCGGAGGAATAATGCTACGGTCAAGGATCGCAACTCGGACCAATCATGCAGACCACATGATTTGCATCACTTGTTAAGAAGAATATGTACACACGTACATGCGTACATACATAAAGATATGCAGCTCACACTAGTCAAGAAAAAAGAGACAAAATTACGCCTGCGATGGCAGCCACCGTGGTGACGCAACCCGCGAAGGAGTTCGGGTTCAATGTAACTCCAGAAGAGCCTGAGGAGGGAATGGTCGAGATGGGTGCGTGCGCGTGTGATTGAGATGACGAGGTAGGTGCTGGCACGGACGAGTGAGAGGGGGCGCTGGTGGTAGGCGGGAATACTGGAGTGTCGATCAGTCCACCCGGAGGGATCTCCGGAAAGTCTGAGGAATAAAGATAGTATTTTGTTAGACCAGAAACGTAAAGGGTGGTGCTACTGGTTGAACAACCTACCGCCGACACGGTGCCACAATGGAATCCCAGGAATAGTCATTCTGTGAAGAGGGGATAACAGCTTAGGTAGGGTGTTTGCAAAGGCGCCAACTACCGAACTGACCGGGATTTCCAGGAGAACCCACCGTGGAACGCGTGTTCCTGCAGGTACTTGGTTGGGGAATCTGAATGCCGGGGGAGAAATCCATCGCCGCTCAGGGCTAAGATCAAAAAAATAAGCTAGGGGTTGACTAGTTGACTCACGTAGCGGGTGGCAGGATGGTTGAACAATTTTGATAATAATCGTACCAACTGAATCGTGAAGGGTAAAGCAAGCAAATGGTGATGCAAAGGATCAAAACGAACTATAACGGCAGTCCTCCTTGACATTGGCTGCAGGCACTTAGGAGATTGTATATCACGGTGTTGCACCAACACGCGCCTAAAGCTATGGCTTGTTCTATGGTGGGACCCGCATAAAAAGTACTTCCCAAGGCCAGGGGATTCATGTCAAACACTGTGGGCGGTGAGGAAATGATGCGGTGAACACAAGAGCTTTAAATATGTACCGCCACCGTAACATGTCGCCATCAGGTAAGCTGTGACAGTACAGGGGCTTTGGTCAAGAGAGTTGAATGACTGTGTATCGATCGTAAACCAGTCAACATGAAGGATAGGTGGTAGTTTTGTACCCATTGCCACGACGACCTGGTATCAGTGCAGAGCGGCGCACTGATCTGAGCAGCTACGAGATCACTGGCGTAGAAGAGGAAAAGAGACGTGAAAGCAGCGAGACTTGACAACACTTTCCACTGCATGAAGAACCGGATAGATAGATAACTAGGGTCAGGCTCCGGCCGTGTTGTAGTGACAGAAGACCGACTTATAAGTGGATCCAGTACGCCACGGTTATGCACCCAAGGCGCACTATAGTGGATGCCAAGAAAAAAGGATGCGTTGACATATGTTGGACGCCAACGTAATACAGTGGTATTGGCACTTCGAGCAGTAATGAACCCATGCTTTTTTACCATTTTGGAACGAAACAAGCGGAAGAATCACAATCCGTGTGTGTGCCAAGTCTTCATGTTTTCCCAGCTTTGTTCCGTATGAAGCTATATGATGGGCAGGGCCACGCAAAATCATCTTGATCTCGAAAGTGTGCAAATTCTTGAACTTGATGTTCGTATGGCAACAGGAGTGAGCAGCCGCTGACGCATTGTCACATGTCAAAATTCAAGTTCCGCAATCTAGATTCACTAGCCGGCCATGGGCCCAATTCCCGGTATGGCTTAAGGTCACGTGACACTGACACACTTCCAAAAATGGCTGTTACATTTACAGTATCTAAACTGCTGTATGCGAACTCTCTTAGGGCCCACGACCACAACACTAGGCCCACCTACGTATAACACCAAACAATAGCTAGAATACGACCGGCATTAGCCTGGCTTACACTCCGGAATAGCCTAGTATAAACTGAAAGAAGAAAAGAAAAATATGCCAACACCGAGCACTACTGTACTGCACGGAAAATCAAATTGTTAGCTCAGGAGGAATTGATAGTCTTTCGCCGAGTCGGAGGATTATTATCCTGCCGATGCTGGAGAGCGTCCTCGGGGATCAAGGGGAGGTCGAGTGGCCGGGTTAGAAGTCAACACGTGCATGAGGTCCAGGCGATTTTTGAGAGCTCGAGATCTCAGGCTTCAGACGGTCCGAACCTCTTGAACAGGGGACAACTAAGGGACAGTATACCTGATGGATGTGGATGTGGTGTATAGGCCTAAGAAGGCCGCCTCCATACAATATGCAATAGATTTATCTCTGGTTAATAGACTTGGGGCATGATAGCTGTGCTACAGTCGAGGTTTAGAGAGAAGAGCGACGGCGATGGTAAGCGGCCATCACCGAGGACGAAACGTCACTATTCCCACAGTCACCACTACTCCTAACTTACTACTGACACCAACGATCGCTGCGATGGCGTATGTCGCCGTAGAATCAGACGAGGTCTGTACATTCAACTATTTCATACCAAAAACACTCAGAAAATGAACTTCTCCATAGCACTTGGAGGAAGGCGATAATACAGGTTGCCATTTTTCCAAACCGACCGTAGCGATGTATCGTTGACAGTGTGCTCTTCAGCCTTCATCCAGCCTCCTGCGGGTAAAATTGGCGACCCTTCTCCCAGGGAGAGTCAAGGCAGAGGTGCGATACCCCTTCCACGCTCTCACGTGAGGCAGCCTCATCTCATCTAGGTTCAGGCTACATCTCTGACGCCAGTAAGTCGTCTTTCTGGAATGTCGACTACTATCAACATCATTTCGACGTCGACACCAAAACCGTGCGTCCTTACACACAAAAAGCATCCTCCTGGGCCCTTTTTTAGGTCATCCTCTGCTGCGTCAACACACTCATCCCACTCTGTCCCACCTACACCTCCGCCCACCTAACGCCTGCGCCGAACCTCTACGGGCCCTTCTGGATGCTCACGATGCTCATATTCACACTCTTCGTCACGTCATCGCTTGCACACTCCATCGTCTCCTACCTCTCGTCCGACCCGGTCGAGTACGACTTTGCGTTACTCAGCACGGCCGTCGGGTTGGTGTATACGTACGGAATCGGCGTGCCCGTGATGCTATGGGGATCCCTGCGCTACGCAGGCATTAGCGAGGGCTGGACGATGGTAGAAGCTGTGGTGGTGTGGGTCTATGCTACTGTATGTTCGTTTGGATACCGGTTTCGGTACGAGCTTCTTGGTTACCAAGCGCCGGTCTGAGATGACACTCGGCTACTGTATCAGATTATTTGCATCGTGCCGATCGCTCTTCTTCGCTGGGTTCTGTGCAGTATTGCATTCGCTCTATCAGGTTACTTCCTCGTCGCAAACATCTACCCGGTTTTCATGTCACCTCAATTTGATCATCTGCACCGTTTCGCCCCGTTCACCCTTGATGCAGGCGGACCAAAAGTCAATCCGGCTTCTGATTATCGTGGTCGCGGCACTGCATACAGTCGTGGCACTGTTATTCAATATTTTGTTCTTTAGTTATTACATAGACAGCAACATCGGTCCCGGCGATCCTACTAGTATCAACCCGCGATGACATTGTATTACAGTGTAATCTCTTGCAGGCAAATCATCATTTGAGCTCCTGTCCCCCCGAGTACTAAGCGAGTATGTCCGTGTCCGTATAGTACAAAGTCCAGATCTAGCAGCGGTATAATCAGATTGATGTCCTTTCGAGGATCCTCTCATTATTTTTAGACTTGCTTGGCAGATTCTAAGCCAGACATTTCAAACGGTTCGTCTTCAGGAACCATGCGGAATCTTTCATCCACATCTGGGACCGGGATAGGAAAGCGTCCATCTTGTTCTAGAGCTCACGTTAAGTCCACATGCGAACGCAGAAAAAATAATAAACCGACTCACTCTCGGTTGGCGTCGGCGCAAACTGGTATAAATAGATCATCCTGGGCTCCTCAGCGCACACCCCACACATACTCATACTCCAATCATCCCACTCGATTGCGCTGACACCCCGCGAGAACTGCTCCCGGCGGCAACGCAAGCCGCGCGACCGCGGCGGGGCATCTACCCACCCACGCTCCGCCTCTCCCGCCGTACGACGTTCGCCGTCTTCCGGCAATCGCGCATGCGGCAGGGGCGGCGGCACCAAGTCCGCGTACGCCCAGAGGTCATGCAACGCCGGCGCGGCGCGACGGTCGCCAGCCTGCGTGCCTACCAACAAAGGACGCGTGGTGCCCGCGAGTATACGCAGGTTTCCTAGCGCTGCGTTCGCGCTGTATTAGGTCATCTAGGGTACACGATCTAAAATTGGTGATACGCTCGGCACGCGGAAGAAGGGCTGACGTGTACTGCATCCAGCCCTCGCCTAGCTGCAGCGCCCCCGAGGCCTGAATGTCGTCGGCGGCCTCCGCGAGTCCGCTCGATATCGCCTCATGAAGGAGAGGCAAGAAGCGAGCTAGGCATAAAGGGGCGGTGAGCCAAGCGAGCGCGAAACGACAGATACGGCGTACGCACGATTCTGCACAAAATCGTTGAGCCCCGCTTCGTGATCACCGCCAGGTGTCTCGGCTGGTAGCCAGCCAAACACCGTGCTCGACTCGGAGAACGGCGGTGGGTCTGCTATGAGGAGAACACCTGTGCCCTGTTTGCCTAGGACGCTGCGAAAAGCATTTGTCTTCAACAGCTGCTAACTTACTCGCTCACCTCAACGCGTCGCATATTCTGGCAAGTGCCGTTCAACTGCTTTCGTCCCCCATCTTTAAACGAAAAAGGGAACGTGACCTGTCCATGAATTTTGTCGCATTTAGCTCGTTTTTCCGAGCCAGCTGTTCCGTTTATTGTAAGATTATCTGCCATTTCTCGCAGTGTATCGCAAGACGCCTCTTCTTGAGTCAAATTGTGTCCATAAAAGGTTTTCAAGTTCAACCTCTCAAATCGCACTCACTCTATTCTCTATTGCAGCTTCGTGTTCCTGGCATGTCCGTCAGGTCGCTAGGGTGATCCGCTTCTGTCCACCCGAATGTCAGCGGCGTGCATAGCACAAGGCGCTGTGTCGAGCTGGGCGCCTCGTTTATTGCAAGCATGCAGCGTGAAGGCCCAAGCTCAATGCGTGCATCTCGCAACCTTTCACTACCTTCCTGCATTTCTTCTCTCCCAAACTCCCAAACCACTCTAAGACGGGGATTTACTTCCTGACTGAACCCTGAATACCCAATGTGAGCCTGAATCATCGTGACTAAACCTTCCTTTGTTAGGAATTGGCAACGTCTTCCCAGTCCCTTACGGTTGCCATCGCCGAAATCGATGACCCAATCACGTCTTTCTAGAACCAAAATTTCCTCGATCCCATTTTGAACACCTTGGTGACGTCTACGCACTCGTGGAGTGTCAAAGGCGCTCTGGCCTATCTTTAAGCTATCTGGACAGAAGGATCATGTTGAAAAATGCATCGTACATATCGGAGCTATCCTGTTTCCAAACCCTTCCGAACCAGCACTTGACTTCAATGAGTTCTTTTTCATTGGGCGTTAACATTGGCGCTCTCAGTTATTTGAACAGTCCCAGGAGGCTGACGACATCCGGCATTCCATCCAATATCTCCAGTAACTTACCTCCGAGGTCTCCCCCTTGATTCTTCTGGTATCCCTCATACATACAGTACATACATCGAGGGCTTGTGCCTTCAAACGACGCCGGACGCTCGGCGTGCAACACGGAATATGATGGAGGTGATGGTGGTCGTTATGCACTAATCTCGCAGATACAAGGGCGTCCCGCGCATGGCGGAAAAAAAGGGGGCATCCCGTGTTCTAGCGACCTGGGAAGACGCTGTCATTTGCAAAACTTCGATCTGCCGTTGGCTCTTCGCATGGCCGCGAGATCGTCATTAATCAAAGTCAATGGCGCTCCGATATCTTGATCCTCAGTGACGCACCTCCCTCGTTGATCCCAACTCCCAAAGACCTCTTTGATCGTCAAGCAAATTGAAGGAGCAATTATCCTACGAAATATTCTCGGACCGGATTCGAATAAATACGAACTCACACTAAACAGTGCGCTGCCAGCCTATCGAAGCGGTATCAGCGTGCTGGCGAACCTGTCATCTCGCGACTGTGCGAACTTGGCATCCCAGAGCAATCGCGAACTTGGGGGTGTCCCACATCGGTTTTATTTTTACTTCCTCTTCAAGACATGCGTCCTACTCCATCAACGGACGAGGTCATCATCAAGCCGCTGTACATCTCGGACTTGTACGTCTGTTCCTACACTCCGACCCTTTCCGCACTTATTGGACCACACAATCGCAATTTACACGCTTCGAACCAGCCCTCACTACTCCTTGTATCACAGCTGGATGCCTTCCTTCCGGACGCACAAGCAGAGATCGAAGTTGCACAGGCCGTACCGGTGCAAGTGACGAGCCTCATCTCAGAGGACGCGACAAGTTTGTACGGTGGTTGGTAAACTCCGTAACCACCAGCTGGTTCATGTTGCGTGCTATGGCACTCTCGAGCGGCCAAACAATTTGGCGTTTCGTTTGAGCTTCGTGAGAACGTTCGCCTCAGCCTCCTTGAGATTGTCCGGCCTCAGCTCCCATCCGCTAAATTCGTGCAGCATGTCACACCGCAGAGCTGAACGATGAAAGCATCGCAGATGAGGGTACGCACCTCGTGGCGACGACGCAAATTTGCGAATTCCGGTGCGCCGTCGGAACGATGTGGGCGATGGCCGAGATCGACTGACCGGTGCTTGTAAGCCACTTCTGCAAAGCAAATTTCTCCAACAAGAACAAAGATGTACCATATTTCGAGTGATGAGCAGAGGCACTCCGCGATGCTGCACAGAAGTTGCGGGAAAAGGAGAAGATTTTCCTCGAGGAAAGGGTGAACTTGGCGCACTTTGGCACGAACACAGTATCCGATGGCATGTGAGTGATCTAGTGCGCCCGTACATTTCACCGCTGACTGGCCAACTGGGTGACAGAGTGAAAATGCGATACAAAATTTATTGTGATGATTTTTCTTGACGCTGCTTTGAAGTTCGGAGACTTAGCTGATTGGTTGATGTACGGATGGCATCAGACAGTCGTGTTTCGCAGATAGTGTACCTAAGGATCAGCACTGTTGGTGCAAGGCACGACGCCGAAATGTCGTTCAATGCCAGCGATAAGGAACAATAAGTTGGGCTATGGACTAACTTGCCCAACTCAGTCAGATCAGCCTGACCGATTTCGCGTAAAAAACGGAGTCGCCGATTGTACCCCCAACGCTTCTCGACCTCCCAATCAGCTCACTCCTTTCGGCATGGGGAACACATGGGCAGGTGCTGGAATGAACGGTGTTTGACCCACTGTACCTAATCCACAAGCCCAACAATATGAATTGAGGTATATCGTGCCTGGGCGCCTCGGGCGTCCTTACATTAACATTAACTAGATGTACTATCACTAGACAATTCTACTCGCATGCCTAGATTCCGAACTAGATATTAATCAAGTTATCTGGCATTGCTACAGTAGAACGACTGGCTCTTGTGATGCCAGTAATACTAGTCATAATAGCCGGACTAGGTCCTTCTAGTCTGATCTTGTTACAGTAATTCACGTTTTGCTGATGCCTGTGACGCGTGACGACGCACAAATTCAGAGATTGTAACTGGCTTACAGATGTTGTATAGCCGCCGTAAAAGGCGCCATGACTGGAGTGACATGTCCCACAGTATGTACTGTATTACAACGGGGGCCCGTGCAATACAGTGTCGCACTGTATCCGAACGTAACCTAATAGAACGCAGTGATTCTAGCCCTGTTGTGATGGGAACTCAAATGTTGCCTGACCACTAAATTCATTACGATTGATGTGATGTGTCTGGCACGTTACGCTATAATTTTCGTGAGAAAATGGCGATGCCTGGGTCTGCTTCCGATGCCCTGTCCGACGACTCAGATGCTTCATTTCTTACTAGGCTTTTGTGATAGTATTTCTGACGGATGCACTGCTTCTCCAGCGACGTCTCGTTCGTCTCTTGTTTCTCACATCCCGTACGTAGGGCGTTCTCTTGAATTGAATGAGGTGCAGCAGGTACGGGTAGGTACAAGCCGCAAATGGGCGCTATCGACGGCTGGATCCGAGTGAGACCATGTGGGCGAAGATGAAAATTCATCTAGAGCGTCCGACCCTGAGCTATTGATCTTGTGCGAGAGCAATTTTCACTCATATGACGCTGTTAACGCGCTGGAGCTCAACCACCAATGAAGTTAACCTCAGGACAGCTTCCATGAGAGGTGGTGTAGGGTGATGTTTTTGCAGAGGAATAATGCCACAGGCAAGGATCGTAACTCGGACCAATCGTGCGGGCCACTTGATCTGCATTACTTGTTAAGAAGAATATGTACACACGTACATGCGTACATATATAAAGATATGCAGCTCACACTGGTCAAGAAAAAAGAGACAAAATTACGCCTGCAATGGCAGCCACCGTGGTGACGCAACCCGCGAAGGAGTTCGGATTCAGTGTAACTCCAGAACTTGCTCCAGCAGAGGAGGGAATGTTCAAGGTGGGTAGGGGCGTGATTGATAGAGATGGAAAGGTGGGTTCCTGCACGACTGATCGAGGCGAGGTGGGTGCTGGCACGTAGGGGGGGATGCTGGTGGTAGGCAAGATGGCTGGAGTGTCGATCAGTGCACCCGGAAAGAGCTCCGGAGAATCTGAGGAATAAAGAAAGTTGTGTCAGACTAGAAAAAGGGTGATGTCACTTATTGGACAACCTACCGCCGACAAGTTGGGCCGAGGTGGGACTCCAGTAATTGGTACTCTGTGAAGAGGGGATAACAGCTTAGGTTGGGTGTTTGCAAAGGCGCCAGCTACGGAACTGACCGGGATTCCTAGGAGAGCCCACTGTGGTACGCTTGTTCCTGCAGGGACTGGGTTGGGGAATCTGAATGCCAGCGGAGAAATTCGTCGCCGCTCAGGGCTAAGATCAAAAAAGAATCTAACGGTTGACTCACGTAGCGGGTGGCAGGATAGTTGAACAATATTCATAATATTCAGACCAACTGAATCGTGGAGGGTTAAGTAGGCAAAAGGTGATGCAAAAGATCAAAACGAACAGTATCGACTGCCCTCCTTGACATTCGCTGCAGGCACTTGCGAGATTGTATGTCACGGTGTTGCACCAACAAGGGCCTGCAGCTGCGGCTTCTGCGATGCTGGGACCCGCATATCCAGAATCTCCCAAGGGTAGGGGATTCATGTCAAACACTGTGGGCGGTGAGGAAATGATGCGGTGAACAAAAGAGTTTTAAATATATACCGCCACCATAACATGTCGCCAACAGGTACGCTGCGACTGTACAGGGGTTTTGGTCAAGAGAGTTGTATGACTGTGTATCGATCGTAAACCAGTCAACATGAAGGATAGATAATAGTTTTGTACCCATTGCCACGATGACCTGATATCAGTGCAGATCGGTGCATAGATCTGAGCAGCTACGAGATCACTGGCATAGAAGAGGAAAAGAGACGTGAAAGCTGCGAGACTTGACGACACTTTCCACTGCATGAGGGACCAAGGATAGATAGATAACTAGGGTCAGGCGGCGGCCATGTTGTAGTAACAGAAGACCGACTTATAAGTGGATCCAGTACGTCACGGTTATGCACCCAAGGCGCACTATAGTGGGTGCCAAGAAAAAAGGATGAACTTCAGGCCAGGGCAAGCTAGGGCATCGTGTTGGACACGAACGTAATACAGTGGTATTGGCACTTCGACATCACTCCATCACTAGTGATGAACCAATGCTTTTTACCATTTTGGAACGAAACAAGCGCAAGAATCACAATCCGTGTGTGCGCCTAGTCTTCACGTTTTCCCAGCCTTGTTCCGTATGAAGCTATATGGATAGGCAGGGCCAGGCAAAATTATCTTGATCTCAAAAGTGTGCAAATTCTTGAACTTGATGTAAATCGTATAGCAACAGGAGTGAGCAGCCGCTGCCGCATTGTCACATGTCAAAAATTCAAGTTCCGAGATCTAGATTCACTAGCCGGCCATGGGCCCAATTCCTGGTAGGGCTGGAAGTCACGTGACATACTTCCAAAAATGGCTGTTACATTTATAGAAACTGCCGTACAGTATACACTGCCGGACGTACCCGGCCCTGTTTGAGGCTTCGGCAATTCAAGATTTATACGACCCCAAATTTAGGCCCCAGTGGGTGCTATCTGCGCAAAGGCTGTGATAGGGCCAGAGCCTTGGCACTGGCTGAATAGCCGCTTGGGCGTCACCTCGGGCCCATCTGAGGTCGATCCAAGGTTGTGCGGGCGCCCGGTAGACAATATAGTTTGGAGGGTTGGGTCAGCATTCAGTCTCGTCCCCCCGTTGGCCTTTGTGTGATGTTCAATCAGTGTTCTGTGGTGGTTTCCATGTGGTGAGCCTTGGGCAAGGTTGGTCAATTTGGTTGCGGCAGACAGTCGGTGTGTACATCGGAAAAAACAGTGATATTAAAGATGTAGTAGTTTCGATAACGCGATAGGTATTTATGTACTGTAATCCAATTCAAGCTTGACTCCAAGTATCACCAGCACGCGCTGCGATGGAGGACCTTCTGCCACCCCAGGAGTTGCTCGCCTTGAGGGGATCTTCTGCCGCCATCCCTGTAATTGTACAGGTCGATCTGCAATGCTTCATTGAACAACCTAGAAGTGTGATTAGCAAAGTGAAAGAGACGAGAACGAGAATAAGTACACACTGCAGCATCTGGGATTGCCGTTCAGAGCGGTCCACGATGTCGGCGAAGAGTGTGGTCCTGATGTACTCCAGATAATCGTCGACATAGTTCCAGTATTGCTGTTGTGTATACGTCTTCCCAGTTATTGGTCCTTGATCGTCCGCGCCGTCCTCTTCATCGACTCTGACACCGTCATCTCCATCATGACCATCCGTTGCTACAGTCTCTGAATCATTGTCTCTTACTTCTGGAGTGGAGTTGGGACGCCGGCGCAATGGAACCAGAGCCCCTGGTGTCTTCTTCAAGCCCGTGAACTTGACAAAGTCTCGATATGAAGATCGCTAGAATTGATCTCAGAATAAATACACAGGAAAAAGGGAAATACTTACCAGAAAGGCAATTTGCATCCAGTGTTCCGTTGTGCTTGGGACACCCTTTGGGAACACCCTCTGCACGAGAATGCTGATGTGGAGCGCGTCGCCATCGTCTTTGAACGATCCTTCGATCTGTTTGGTTGCGACCATCAGACAGGCATGCCTTTGAACAAAGAGTGACTGACCTTTTGCTTGATGGTGCTCCGGCACGAAGTGAGGAGCTCACTGATCATGGTTTCGAGTCGAGGACAATAGTCTGGGTCTTCAAATATATCCTTGGGAACTCTGAAAAGCTCACATTGTTCCTTTACGATGTTCTAGAAAGCCATTGAGATGGGAAATAGAAAATATGGCAGGGCTTACCAACATCCGTGTTGTCACGTCGGTGACATACGCAGGTATACCAGGGGAAAGTAGAGCAACCATGAGTCGGTCCTGTAAACCGCTCTGGAGTGTATTGGTTAAAAAATCATGGTGCAATAAATGAGAAACATACCCTGAAGTCCGCTGATTTGAAGAGGCCGTCGAGCTTCTCCTTCCTGAACATCTTCTCTATTCTGAGGAGGTGTGCCTCCACATGGATGAGCATGTGAACGACAGATGAGGCCTGCACATTAATAAATGACTTAAGAGAGTTGAAAACGTAACATACCTCTGCAAACATGATGAGTTGCTGGGCGTCAACATCGAAGAGGCGTGCGGCGTCCTCACAAGACACTTTGAGACGCTTCCTGGTTGCAGGTGTAATCGGGATGGTCCCAGCCGGCCTAGTTATAACAATGTCGTCCTCGACATTAAATTCAAGATCGTTGCTATCTCTGCGGCAGCGAGTACCACCAGAGGGTGTGGGTGTCATGAGAAGACCAAGCGTCCTGGAGTCGGAAGCTGTCGTACGAGTGAGATTATTATCATTGTCCACACTAAGGGCAGTTGTCCTGGAGTTACGAATGTCGCGGCACAAGCTCATTTCGCTTGTACAAAATGAGGGGAACGCCACAGGAGGAAGACGCGTCACAAAGAAAGAAGTTGAGAAGTCGCGTTGTTGACTTGTTGACTTTGCACATGCAGGCCCATCAAACTCGACCAAACACAGACGATCAGATTGCTCATGCTGCAAAGGCAGACAATTGATTCGTTCCGATGTACTTCAGAACATGCTATCTCAATTATTTATACCATTCTGCCCTTCAAGCTTCACCTTAAGCCCCCAACTTGCTCCTTCCGATGTGCTCCAGAACCCATACCACCAATCAAGACTGCCATTCAAGCCTCCAACTCTGGTTTCCAATGCACCCAACTCCCATTTCCGACGCCCTCTGGAAGACATAATATCAGTCACTTAAAGCCTAGATATTATGATCCTGTAACGACACTTGCACATACTTTCTAGCTCAAGATCTAGGGTGATGTTCTTGATTTGCGACTGACCCTGGTTCCGGGCCATGTGTGTGTGTGTGAGGTTGAATATCTGGTGGGAAATGACCCTGCCAGTTGCGTTGCCCACCTACTGGGGGGGCGTGTGAGGGCGGAAATAGATAAGGTGCATGTGTCGTCAATGGAGTGTAGTTGAGTGAAGACAATTGGGAAGACGTTGATGGCACAGGATAGCCCATTGCCGGTAGACCAGCCACAGAATGAGGTAGTTGTTGTGTACCAAACGGAATAAACGGGGTGTGCGAGGGAATGAATGAGGACATTTGTTGGTGAGTCATGGCCATTCCGTGTGGCGTTCCGGAGGGGGGAGTGGGGACAGCAGAACTTGAAGATGTCTTGCTCCGATTTGCTGATCGCCAAGTCAGCCGCCCAAATTGCGCGCTGTTCCTGGTATTGGGGTTAGTATCCAAATGGTCCCGTATTTTCGAAGTGAGTTCTTGTTTCCGATCCTTTTCTGTGGTTTGAATGCCTAGCACTGCCGCCATTGTCAAGAGCTCCAGCTTGCTTTGCGAGCTAAGCGTGCCAGTAAAAGTTGCGTTCAGATCAAGATGAGGTGCTGCCTGAGTCTTTCTGCGCGTCCGATCAAACGGAAGTGATCCTGAGGTGAGCTCGTCAGGATCCTCGGGATGTGCAATATCATCATCTGTGCGTTCTTTTCGGATAAGTTGTGCTGCCCTTTTTCTGAGTGTAACAATGTCCACATCAGCACTCGTAAATGGCTTCCGAAGACCTGGGGGTGTGACAGCCAAAATCGACTTGTAGTTGTGAATTGAGTGGACATTGAGAACAAATCGTGGCTCGGGATTGTGGTCAATAAGATCCCGCGTCCTGCTGGTCTTATCACGTTCTTGCTGCACGGCACTGTGCTGGATGCCCGTGCATCTGCATGAATAGCAGTCATGCTGGACATTCACGATACAATAAATTTCCTACAGCATTTGTGCGGGTGTCAACACAGGTCAAGTGCGGCAACGGGTGACACACCTTTGCAGCAACAACAACAAAGTTTTCGGACCCTGAAGGTTGGATACACGGGGCATCCCATACTTTGTGCCGTTCCTTGTCAAAGTCATAAACCTCGACAGTGACATGTGAAACTCCTAGCTTGCGAGGGGTGCGACGGCTTGCTTGGTTCGAGTTTTCTGCAAGCACAAGTATCTCCACCACACGGCCAATGGCCAGCTGGTCAAGGGGGAATTCCTGGATCAGTGTGCCGTCAGTTCTCCAAGACGTATTACTCACTGATGGCTGTGTGTAACGCTTCGCTAAGCGTTCATCCGACTTGGACTAGGGGTGTGGCGGAGCAACTCAGAACTCGGTTCTCGGACACTATGTGTAACGACAATAGGTCCCCTGCGTGTGAGTAGGCCTGACAGCACTACCACAAGATATAGACAAGCGTAGAGTTGGAAGTAGAGATGGAGAAAGGGAAGAGACCAGAGAAAGAGGCGGAAGAGAGAAGGCAGACTGAAAGGAAAAAGGAAGTCAAATAGCGAATTGAAGAAGACCAGGATAGGGATCCCTGGTCTTTACTAGGTGACTTATATACACGTAAGACTCGCTTTAAAGCGGAGTCTAAACTATACTATGAGTCACGAACCCTAGTACAGCTATCCTAGTATGATGTCATAGTCCAATTCATGTGATACATACGAACAATAGAACGCTTGACAGCGTGTGAGTCTGAATGAGTCATACTAATACACCGGTCCTAGGAATGGAACGTTATGGAAGGCTATGGAACCTTGCCTATCACATGTCCTAGAGTCATCTGACAACACAATACACGCGCGATGATAAGGAGTAGAGTGAGATAAGAACGACTGCAGTCCCAATGATAATCTGCAAACGATGTTAGCGCGCGGCAGTCCGTGACATTATCCCCTTTTCAGTTCCAGCGCCTACGCTGGATGGCCGAAGTGAGATTCTTGAGCGTCTCACTCATGACGGCGCGAAGGGTGTCCATGTCATCCTCCTCCCATCCATCCCACCTGTCCAGACGTTCCCAAGTCGCCTGGTCTTGTTGCATCCCGTACCCCCATACCTTATGATGTTTCAACGGCCGCTCTTCCACCAGGGTGGCCGTGGTCCAGGCATCTTCTGCTGCCGTATGGTCGTGATGGTGGAGCGTGAAGGCGATGTCGAAACAATACTTAGTACACCCCGTTTTATTGCCTGCCGCTGGTGCCTCTAAGGCTGGTGACGATGATGACGAGGACAAATCCTTGGGTGATGGTGGGGAGGTCAGGTCATAGTTATACTCCGGCGTTCCAACGATAGGTGACCCTGGGTTCTCACCCAGGGCTGTTACTGGTACGGCGTCAATCCCCTTTTCAGGGGTGCCGCGAGGTCCCTCAGGCCAGAAAGGGGAGGGGTCTCGACTGAGCGTGGTGATGGGGGTCCATGGAGTACTACCAGGGGCCCCGACCATTCTTGGGGGAGTGTGAGTCTCAATGTTCATGTCGTCAGATAGTGGCCAAGAGGCTGGAGTCTCGACCCGGTTATTGAACAGCAGTACGGGCGGGGGTGCAGGAGAGGGAGGCGTACGTGGCAGAACCATCCCGTGGTCATCTACCAGAGGTCTCAAGGGAATGTCAATGGGTGTCGACGTTGGGGCAGTATCAATGGAGGACGTGTTGGTAAGGATCATCGTTGGCGTGGAAGTATATCGAAGAGCGTGCTGATGTAGTAAATGAGATTGGAGAAGAGCTGAGGGGTGGGGTAACTTAGCAGATGCGAGTCGCCTTATATGCGTTTCCTTGGTGGGGTTTGAAGTTTTGAACTCCCGCACCTTATCATCAGCGAATACGTCATCCTTATCGACCCACATATTGTCCGAGTCAGGGTAGCCTTCCCATTTGACCAAATACTGAAGTCGCCGTCTTCTGCCGAACTTTCGGGAGTCTAGAATCTTCTCTACGGAATATTCTTCTTCCCCGTCCACGAGGTCAGGTACCGGGCGCTGATAGTTTGGGCCGTGTGTTATTGTTTCTCGGTAAGGGGTGAGAAGATCGATGTGAAACACGGGGTGAATGCTCCACTGCGTGGGAAGGGCTAATTGATAACTGACCGGCGATAGTACCTTGATTACTTTAAATGGCCCGTGTCTCCTGGGCGCAAACTTGGCGGTTGGCTGACTAAGACGGAGATTCTTGCCTTCTAACCATACTTGGTCGCCTTCTTTGTACTTGGGCGTATCACGGTGTTTGACCCATGACTGTTGTGCCTTGATCATGAGTTGTTGTGCCGTTTCTCGTGCCTGTTTCAGTTGCTCGAGGCGCAACGTGACCTGTGGTAGTGGGGAGGGTGCCGAGATCCAATCAGCACGCGGGTTATACCCCATCAGAAGGAAGAATGGAGACTTCCGCGTGGTGTCACTGGGCCAATTATTATGTGCGAATTGTGCGATTGGGAGATACGGAGCCCAATTTGTCTGATGGTAGTCCGAAATGAAGCGAATAGCGGTCTCGACCCATTGATTAGAGCGCTCCGATTGTCCGTCGGTTCTGGGGTGATATGCCGTGGAGGGATTACGTTCTATCCCTGTGATTCGGCAGACTTCCTGCATGAATTTTGATATGAAACGAGGGTCTCGATCGCTGATGACCTTCCGCGGTAGTCCAAAATGGGCGAATACGTGTTGAATGTAGAGGGCGGCAGTGCCTTCTGCGTTGATTTCTTCCCGGCATGGTATGAAGATGGCGGCCTTCGTACAGTCGTGATCGGTGATGGTAAGAATGGAATCATATCCCTGCGATTCAGGAAGTTTAGTGATGAAATCTAAAGCTATAGTTTCGAATGGCATAGCTTCAGGTCGAGGGTAGATAGGTCTCAGTGGCGCTTTCGTGGGACGGTTGTTGACTTTGTGGCGCTGACAATCCGCGCATCCTTGAACGTAGTTGGTTATATCTTTGCGCATTTGTGGCCACCAGTAATTGCGCTCCACGAGTTGTACTGTCTTGCTGATACCTGGGTGTCCGTGTACTGGCGGGTCGTGGTGCACCTTGATGATATTTCGCTTGCCCTTTAAGTCGTCCGTGACAACCACCCGCCCTTCTTTGTACCATGTGCCGTTAAGGCATTTGAGTTGGTGAGGGTCAATCCAAGGCTTGAGACGCTCTTCGTCCTGATGGTGTTGTTGAGTCATAGTCATCGTTGTTCTTGCGAAAAGACGGTCGGGGAGTACTACTACGTTAGTGTTGTCTTCAGTCCCCTGATCGTAATCTGGTCTTCTCGACAGTGCGTCTGCGCGACCGTTTGCTGCTCCTTTAATGTGGCGGATTTCAATGTTGTACTCGGATAAACGAAGTACTTCCCTGGCTACTCGTCTACTGATCTTGTGGGGTTCTTTCCAGTATAGCAGGTTTTGATGATCCGAATAGACGATGACTTTGTGTGGTGAACCTGCTAGGAATGACCGCCAGTTATCCAGTGACATTACTACTGCCAGTAGTTCCAGATCAGCCACGTCGTAGTTTCGCTGTGCTTCGTTGAGGGTTTTCGAAAAATAGGCAATTGGGTGTCGTTTGCCGTCTTCCTTCTTCTGTAGTAGCACTGCGCCTACTGCAAAGCCTGATGCGTCCACTTCCAGCTCAAACGGTTTGTCCAGTTCAGGGTGTGCCAGTACTGGTTCACTGGTCACCCTGTTCCTGAGTTCATCGAACGCCTTCTGATGTCGTTCGGTCCAGATCCATTCGGCGTCTTTACGTGTAAGTTCATTAAGTGGTCGCGCGATGTGCGCAAATCCTCGAATGAAAGGTCGGTAAAAATTGCAGAAGCCCAAAAAAGATCTGATATCCTTAACTTTGGTGGGCGTAGGCCAGTTCTTGATGCCTGCAATTTTGATGGGGTCCATGCGCGTTATCCCCTTTTCAAGGATTACCCCCAGGTAATCCATTCGTGGGGCATGGAACATGCACTTCTCCGGCTTGAAATATAGATCGAGTCGTTCGGCTACTTCGAATACGGCGGACACCGCTTTGATGTGATCTTCAAGGTTGGTACTGGTGGCGATCGCAATATCATCCATATAAATGCGGATCGCAGTTCCCCTAGCGTTCCAATAGTCAATAGTATCCCTGTATTCATAATCCATCATATTCTGAAACGTAGCTGGGGAGTTTCTTAATCCGAAGAACATGACGAGCGGTTCGAATAGGCCATATTTAGTTTTGAAGGCCGCTTTGTGCTCATCTCCTTCTTTGATTCGAATGTTGTTGTACCCATCTCGTACGTCCAGCTTGGTGAAGATCGATGCTCCGCTTAGGTCAGTGAGCAGATCCGTGATGAGGGGGAGGGGGTATTGGTTGCTGATAGTGATATCGTTAATACGCCTGTAATCTTGTACTGGACGTAGTTTTCCGTCCTTTTTCTGAATAAAGAAGAACGGCGACGCGTATGGTGAAATAGAAGGACGTATATATCCTTTGGCCTCTTGTTCTTTTAGGAATTTGAGAAGTGCTTGATCTTCTCCTTGCGTCATTGGATATATTTTACAGGGTAACGCATCGGGTGCGTCTGGTTTGAAATCTATCGCGTGATCCCAGGGTCGAGTCGGTGGGAATCGTGATGATTCCTCGTCACTGAAGAGTTTGTGAAAGCGTGCGTATTCAGGTGGTATTTTTGCCGCCTTTTGGTGTTGTCCGGCTTGAATCGCGAGGTCGGTCGATACTCCCCTGATCGTGGATTGTGTTTGCAGAGTGCGTATAATAGCGTGTTTTTCTTCGGTGGTCATTAGTTTGGCAATGACTGGGTGCGATCGTATGATCCGGGGATTGACAGATGAAATGACGACGGGCAGCATTCGTTCGTCAATAACGGCGTGTCGCCAGTTAAACTTTGGTTCGAACGTGGCCAGCCAAGGGTACCCTAGTAACAGGTCTTCGCTCCCAATATCCGTGATAAGGAAGCGCATTTCCTTATGAATTCCTTTAGCGCAAACATCCAAATCAAGATAATGTGTGATCTTTCCTGATTTGTTTGTTGTGTTGTCGATATTGAATATTTTCTTGGGTGTTGGGAGTTCTTGTAGTCCCAATCCCATTTTCGTAGCGAATGCAGCGTGCATGAAATTGTCAGTGGCTCCGGAGTCCACCAACGCTCGTTTGTCGGCCATGAAGTAACTTGTGCGGATCGAAACTGGAATACGCATGGATCGATAGCGGGTAATGTACACAGAGTTACAACGTAATGCCCTTACCCAGGCCGTAGGGTTCAGGCGTTTTGAAAATCCTCCTTCTTCCATAGTTCCTGCATTACCAGGTCCTTTACTTCGTCATTTTCTTCAGCTACTCCACTTAACCAGTCGTTCGCCTTTTGTTGCGGGGTTCGTTCGCCGATATTGCTGCGGTCGTCTACTATACTTCGCGCCGCATAGTAGTTATCTTCGTTGGTATGCCCCTGTCTAGTGCGCGAGGGTCCCGGTGTTGTAGGGTAGTTGTTGCGCCTTGGCTGTCTACAATCTCGTGCGAAGTGTCCGATCTTTCCACAGTTGTAACAGGTAAGGACTTTCCTTTGTCCATTCTGTGGCACTCCTCCTCTCCCTCGGTTTTGGTTGCGTTCTTCATGTCTACTTCCTCCTGGAAGGATGTCTTCAGCGTCTGCGAGTCTTCCTCGAATTCGATCCGGCGTAGTGTCCATTGCGTTAGGGTCGGCTTGGCGGCCCATGTTTGGTTGTCCCCATTGGTTGCTTGGCCTCCAGTTGCTAAACTGGTTGACTGGTTTCGCGGTTTTCGGGGCGAATCGATTTAGCCTGCTTTTCATATGCACCCACGTCATCTGTTGTTGAATTGCCGCCGCTCTCCATCCTTCATAGTCGCGGGGCTTTACATGATTGATGATGTAGCCATACATCGCGTGGGGTAGTGCATTAGTGAAGATTTGCAATACCAATGGTTGATTGACGTCGTAGTTTGCGTGCCGAACTAGTGTTTCAAATTGTGTGATGAGCGTGTCGAGGTCTCCATTTTTCAGTTGGAGTCCTTTGGCTAGTTCAGCCTGTGCCTTTTTTTGTTCGAGTACGTCCGCGTATTGTCGGTTGAATGCTCCAATAGTGCTGTCCCATAGTCGTTCGTCGTTTGTGGCCCAATGGTGTGAGGTGATTTGAGTTCGTAGCCATGCGTTTACTCCCTTTACCCATTCGTTAACAAGAGGTCCTTGGATATAGGTGAGAAACAACATAGCTCGTTGGTATGCATTCCTCATGAGCGTGTTGTTAATGTTGACCCCTTCGTACAGCTCCCATTGAGTGATGAATTCTTCGGCTTGTGATTTCTCTCCTTTGAAGATGATAGGAGGGTTACCGACTAATTTGGAGTCGTGTGGTGCAGCTGGGATGACGGGTGCTGCTGGCATGGGCATGGGAGCTCCTCCCGGTGGTCCTCCTCCGGGTGGTCCCCCAAATGGTCCTCCTCCTCCGGGTGGTCCTCCAAATCCTCCTCCAGGTGGTCCTTGATAAGGCGGTCTTCCACGCGGCCATCCAAATGGTATTCTGGGAGGTTCCGATCTTGAGCGTCCTGCACTACTCGGGGGGTCTGGTTGGTCGGGTCCTATAGCACGATGTAGTGCTAAGTCATCTGCGTTTTCCATATGTCCTGTGACCGGGTTGATAGTCCCTGTTGGCATTTCTATTGTGACTGTGCGACTCATTGGTCTGTTTATCTGAAGGGACTCAGCTAATTGTTCCGCGATTTCTTGATCGCGACTCCCTGGTACTTGTGGTGAAGGGCGAATTTGTATGACACTCGCCCTACTTGATGGCGTGCTGGCCCTAGATGTTGGAGTGTTGTTGGCGGATTCTCTGTATGCTGTGACTGCGGCTGCTAGGCGCGCTCTTTGCTCGTTTTCGATGCGATCTTGTTCTGTGACGTCGTCTGTCGTGATATCCAAGTGAAGGTCTTCTCCTGCAATGCGAAACGCTTGCCAATATCCTTCTCCTGTGATGGGTTCTACCCAGCGTACTTCTACCCAACAAATGTGTTCGAAGTTGAACTCAACTGGATACCAAACTGCGAGCCCTGATTCTTCTGGGGCGTGTGACTTGGCGTAATAACGCTCTACTCCGTTGATGACTTGCCAAACAGCTTCTTTGAGAAATGCTGATGGTACGTTCCTCTGTGGTCGTCCGTTGATAGGATATTGTTCGAAAGGGCCTGCTGCTGCCCAGATTTGTCTTGTTGATTGCAGCGCCACGATGGGATCCTGGTCTTAATGTAACGCTTCGCTAAGCGTTCGTCCGACTTGGACTAGGGGTGTGGCGGAGCAACTCAGAACTCGGTTCTCGGACACTATGTGTAACGACAATAGGTCCCCTGCGTGTGAGTAGGCCTGACAGCACTACCACAAGATATAGACAAGCATAGAGTTGGAAGTAGAGATGGAGAAAGGGAAGAGACCAGAGAAAGAGGCGGAAGAGAGAAGGCAGACTGAAAGGAAAAAGGAAGTCAAATAGCGAATTGAAGAAGACCAGGATAGGGATCCCTGGTCTTTACTAGGTGACTTATATACACGTAAGACTCGCTTTAAAGCGGAGTCTAAACTATACTATGAGTCACGAACCCTAGTACAGCTATCCTAGTATGATGTCATAGTCCAATTCATGTGATACATACGAACAATAGAACGCTTGACAGCGTGTGAGTCTGAATGAGTCATACTAATACACCGGTCCTAGGAATGGAACGTTATGGAAGGCTATGGAACCTTGCCTATCACATGTCCTAGAGTCATCTGACAACACAATACACGCGCGATGATAAGGAGTAGAGTGAGATAAGAACGACTGCAGTCCCAATGATAATCTGCAAACGATGTTAGCGCGCGGCAGTCCGTGACACTGTGATCCCAGCTCTGAGTTTGTGTGCCAGCAGAAAACCACAAAGTCACGCAGGCGCACCTGGTCCTTGCCGTTCTGGGCAATAAATAACTCTGCTTGATGAAAGGAAAGGTTCACCATTGCAATCGAAGTGTCAGAATCAGGGCATAGGACTTGAAACGTTCTCGTCTCGCTCCACAAAACTGGGGGAAGGGGTATATAGCGTGTATATTGTCCTGACACAACTGACTTGTGGACGAGTTTTGTCTCGCCTTGTCACGGATCGCCCCATGACGCGCCGGAAGAAGGTCACGTTCGACAAGAATGCGAAGGTGCAAGCGCTGGTACAAGGCGCGCAAGCCTTTAAGGAGAAGATGCTGGCTCTGGAAGCGGAAGCAGAAGTATGCGAGGAGCAGCAAGCGCTGGCACGTGCCGTGAGTACCCGCCAATATGCAGTGGTGCGACGTACTGGCAGTGTCACAGGACGAGCAAGGACCACGTGATGGGATCACGTGATGACGCCCAGATGTAGGACATCTAACATATAAGTCATGGGCTACGTTTCGGAGCAAGACCACAAGAAGAAGTCACGTGACAGGGTCATGTGATGGACGCCCAGACCTAGGGGCCAGACTTGAGCCTAGAGGGGTCTAACCGGATAAGTGACGGGCAGCTGATGAAGTTATGATGACATGTTCTAGACAGGGTCTAGGCAGATGGTCTGCCATGGAGAGTCTGGAAGGTTCTAGGAGGATTCTGGCTGGGAGTCGGAAAGGTTCTGGAAGGATCTAGGCGGGCTTGGCAAGAAGGCCATGAGGCGCGTGGTGCGCAGAGGTATTTATCCCATTGGTGGGAAATATGGACATGCGTTGGACATGTGTTGGATGCCCCTGGCATGTGAGTTGCCTTGAGGCTTGTTATCTATGAGTCATGCCTGATAAGCCCCTGTGGCTTGATGGACATTTATTATTGGACGATTACCTACTGTTTCATATTGGAGCGGAGCCTGAAGTATGGCTGCCGTTTAGGATATAAGACTCTGCAGCTCGAGCAGTAGTCTTTAGCTTAGTTGTCTTGAGAGTTCCACTTAGATCTCATCTCAATCCAAGCAGATACAGTCGTTGCTTCGCCTTAACTCAGGCATTGTGATCATCCACTTCTGTATATATACCAGCATTCCTATCCCTTTGCAACAGGTGATAGAGGTTCAGTTCGTCAAGTGTAGCCATTGTCATTCATCAAGACCCCCACCCGCCTAAGTCAGGCAGAACGATCAGTGGATCGTTACACGCCTGGAGAATGTCAATAGGTTTGAGTGGATATGTTGGGGGAAACTCACCGGGTGTTAACTTGCTCTCTTTGGGAAGACCGAGCCAACTTAAGGCTTCGTCATGTGTTGACACATAGTCAAGAATTGTCTGCCCTGCTTGTACCCACCGTCCCGTGTCAGTGTCCAGCCAGTAGCCCCCTGTGGAAACGTGTTTGATGCGATCCTGTGCTGCAAATGTGTTGCAGCTGTCACGACTTGGTGCTTGACGATTGCTGTAGATGCATGAGAGGCGGAAGACATGGTTAAACGATTCATAACACTCAGTGGAAAATAAGATTGCTGGGCCAAAACGCCAGATGAATGCTGGAAGGTGGATGAGAAAATGGAATTTTGGCTTCGAAATAAGAATGCTTGGAGAGCACTTTGCTGTGATATCGAGAAAGTCCCCAATTATCTGAGTTAGTGATGACTGCAGCATGTTAGGATGATGCCAACTGAATGAAATAAATTGAATCTCACCAAATAGCACTCTACATCATCAATCTCTGTATGCCAGAGAAGGACAACAAGTGCACCAATAATATTCCATGCATGCAAAACATTTTCAGGCACAAGATCATACACCAGGAATGGCATGACTTGTGCCAAACCTTTAAAGTGCTTCCCAATCAAGCTGCCATGATATTGGCAGATATATGCAGCATCAGTACTTGGTGCATTTAATCCATTCCACTCAACTGAGGCAAGACAGATCTAAAATAAATTCAGAGACTTTGAGCGGTTCTTGAGATACCAGATAGTCTGAGCCCAGTAGTATTTCACAACACCAAGGAGGACAGTGTGAAGGATTTCCGTTGGAGTATCAAGATGTATGTTAAACCCTGCAGATATCACCACCTGCAACTCTGACTGATATGAACTAAATACATACCTGACATTCCAATGAGAGGATTAATACCCCCTTTACTCAAGAGGTCCTCCATTTCTTCTGTCAATTTTGCCTGAATTTCCTGCTCAGAAAGTTTCTGCACATTGCCCACAGGCCCAGCTTCTTGGGAATAATCAGTGATTGCATTTGGCTGACAACCACTGTTATCTGTTATCTCAGCTGGATCCTGCAATCTGATGAGTACTCTGGGGCTTCCTAATAATTTCACCTCACCAGAACATTACTGTGACTTGAATCAACATCCCCAGCTGTTGTTGATTCAGCAACATTTGGAGCTGCTTCATCAGTGTTTGGTGCCTTGCGCAGTACCTTCCCTTTTGCTATCATGTGACGCATGATTGGGACAACCATTGCATCTTTAATGCCAGAGTTTCGTGATGCAGAATCAACCTTTTCAGAACCACCAGGGAGAACACAAAGCCTCAGCTGCTTCTCAATCTCTTGTTTTGTCTCAGTTGGGTCACGTATGTTTCCAATCTAAAGTACACAATCATGAGACAGCAGTATCATCAAGAATATCAAAAAAGACTCACTTCAAATAACTTGGCAAATCCTTCATCTGATCTCTTATAGGCTTTGGTACCACCTACATCACATGTACGACAGAAATAGTTTGAGTTGAGACCCGAGCCACTTGTTTGTTCAGCATGCATGGGGTTGTCACTTGCAGTGAATATAAGATAAGGGATTGTCAATACTTCCTTTCTTGTTTTGCAGTCAAACGTGGTGATGGGAAAGTCCAATGCCTTGCTAACAAAGGGTGAGATATGACAAGTAGATAAAGAAGATATTACACATACTCCATTGAGTCACGCACCGCATGCATGAGCTCCATCGGCGAAGCATTTGGAGACGATGTGACAAACTTTACACAGAACTCCTTCTCCAGCATCTCCCGAGGAAGTCCGGCGTTGGACAGATAGACGACGATGTGCTTGTTCCATTGCTTGGAAATATTAGCTGATGCATCGTCCATGAAGACGATTACGGGGACAGTATAGACCATCCGACCGTCTGCCTTTGCACGCAGAGGGTGTGGCATGCGGGACCCATATACTCTCGATGAATCTGCGAGTAAAAATAAATTAGTGTGAGCTTAAAGGCCACCATCAAACACACCTATGAACCCACACGCAAATTCTTGCCGATTGGACTGAATGTCCAAAAACGTGCGTTTGAACGCATCAACGCGCACGGTGGATTTCTCATTGGAAACAGAAAAGCCTTCCTGTTTTAAAGAATAGTCAGTACAACACCACACACGAAGTTAAAGAGCGAACGTTAGTCCGCACAACTTTATGGCCAAGTGACCACAAATCATGGACAGATGGCTCATATACCGCCGGGGAACCGTCACTGTGCTTGGCCGATCCAGTGGTATTGGGAATACCTGACAACTTTGCTTCTTCTGGCAGTCGATAGAAGAACCGCTCGGGAATAAAATAAGTGTTGTCTTGATTTTGTAGGAGCTCGTCCACGAAGAATATGTGGTCATTCACACATACAGTGGGTACCACGAGAGCGGAACACATGTCATGTATTTTTGATCTGTGAAATACCTGCGAGGTACCACCATCACCATCAATGGGGTAGTCCCACATTGCTAAACGAGTGATAGGGTTGGCATAGTCCTGCGTGGCCTTGCTGCATCAGACGTAATGGTTCCAGGCATGAGGAGAAATGCCGCACCTTCGCTATCAAGAATGGGACGTCCTGCATATATAACCTATGGCCCGTGCCAGTTGTGACAGCCGTGGCTGAGTTCCCAACAACTTTTTTGACATGTTCTTGGCATTGGGAAAGCGCATAGAGTGATGGGACATTGCGTGCACCAAGCTGCGAAGCCCAATTGAGCACGGCCTTCTTTTGTTGTTCCGAGAACCGAAGTCGAGGAGAATTAAATAACATGTCCGTCAAGTATAACTTAAGTACGTGAGTAGATGTGCTTAGAACGAGAGACGTAAAACTTACTGCGAAAGATGGATATGGGTATGTCGGATTTGTTGGGCTGACTCCGCCAACTGGAGTCGATGGCACATCCTCGAAATTAACGACAGCTAGAATTGTTCAGCAGCGGAAAAAGAGAGCAAAAACGATAAACTCACCATCAAGATCAATATTGAGGTCGCTTGCGTGTACCCCATCTCCGATATCTTCATCGGCAAACAGAAAGCCTTCACCTAACGAAAGGTTGAATGTCATGTCAGCTTGTTCAGGTTGGGTGCTCTGTATAGACCATTGGTAGTCAAAATCGTGGACGTTGTCGACAGGGGTGAAACCAAGGCACGAATTGGGCAAGGGACTGTCAACGCGGCTGCCTCCCACAGCACACAAGGGGTCAATCGAGGGACCGTCGACATGGCTGCCTCCCGTGGCATGCGAGGGGTTACCGACCGGGAAAATCGAGGGGCTGTCGGCATGGCTGCGTTCCGCGGCACACGAGGGGTCATCGACCGGGAAATTTGAGGGACTATCGGCATGGCTGCATTCCGTGGCACACGAGGGGTCGCCAACCGGGAAGATCAATGGATTTTCAACATGGATGCCTCCCATTGCACACGAGGGGTGAGTAAAGTGCGTATTCAATAGTTGGCCTCCAGTGGACGACTCTGCATCCTCGACTATCATCTAAAACAGAGTCAGATAATGAGCGCTGCGAAGCAGATCCATACTCACCGGCTCAGCAGGCAGAGACTGCTGCACATCATCCATATCAATTGGTCCAACAGGCCCGGCCACGCTTGTCGAGCATAAAGGGCCCTGCAATGCAATCTTCGAGTGGCGCCGGTGAACACCAGTTGATAGGTGCTCTCTTGCGTGACTGGCAGTCATGGTCAATGACTTCCCTTTTCGTATAGGACATACAAGGCATTGGAATTTGTTGCTCGAATGCCTCAAGAAATCTGGAAGGGAATAGGACAAGTATCAAAAGAAGGCCAACGAAACTCGAGTGAAGAGCATACCTGCGGAATTGAGGGCATCATTATGCGCATCCCCAGATCCACGAGCCGTGCAGAGTGGAGGGGTCATTGATGTGTTGACGATGTTGTGACTTGATGCAAGTTTCTTGTGTGCAAGGACGATGAGCGACTTGGATCTGCAGCCACGACTCTGGCACGACTCTGGCGCGTGGCCATCAATCTGTTGATCATTGCCAATTTCCATCATGTGAGTGCTGACTTTTGCGTTTTTTTGGGCCCACGCACGCATTGCTTCACTCACGCAAATCAACATGGACATGATGGCTGTCGCAAGTTACTTTGCACTGTTCCCAACTCCACAGAATTCGTTCAATTTTTCTCTATCTTTCGAAGGTGATATCCCGAATCATCTTCACAATGTAGAGATGGTAAGCATGCTTCGTATCCACAAGCCGAGTTGTCATTAACCGGAATTTTTCTTGACAGCCATTAGAACTAACGATTCACCTTCTTCCCGAATTCACCAACCTCCGCCCTGTTATTAGGTCTACCAATGCTCCTCAGGAGTCAGTTCAGCCAAACGCGGAGGTACCATCCCATTCGGTATAACTCCTACTCACCGTCCCCACGTCTCAACCCTCATGCATTGTCGCAGACTCGCGTTATACCAATCTCGTTCCTTCCTCTTTCGCCGACTTTCAATAAAGCATCTACTGTGGCCTGGGAAACACTGGCGTTCCGAGTCCAGCACTGGCTTATCTATTACATTCGAGACCAACAACTGCCACACTGGAAATGGGGAAACGAAGTGTTTTGGACCGCGTTCATCGCTGCGTTTCCGACTTTCCCCCTTGGGGACTGGCCACCTTGGGACGTGCGAATCCCGATGGCGGGCGCCTTCATCAACAAGCAAGTCGTTGCGGCCGACTTCGATGAGATCACTCAGCGGGCGAACGAGTGCACCGCCGAGGATCTGATCAAACGTCGTGAGGAGTTGTGGGAGGAATTTTGTAAGTTAGTCAAAGTCATGTATCCCTTCCCCATCCATTACGACGACACTCCGGACATTGACTAGCTCATTTATGGCCTTTCTTTGTGTATGTTGTACTCCTACATACATACCCTATACCCACCTATGAATAGAACGCATCAACAGGAGAGCATGAGTGACGACAGAGCTACAGAACTCAAAGCACGGATCGCTGCTCGTGACGCGCATGTGCATGGATCTTGGGTCCGAACCATGGAAGCCCGCATCGTCAGGGACCAGCTTCAGAGTTGCTATCGTACTGAGGGTGTCAATCACTACGAAACTTTCCGCGAACTGTCGGAGAAGTATACCACATTTCTCAGGGAGAATCGGATGTTATATAGGTCAATGTCTAATACATCGTTTAGAAAATACTATTGCCGGATCCCATCGATTCCTCTTTCCTCCCCTTCAAAGAAGCCATGGACGATGATGACCGGTGACCAGTGACCAGGTATTTGATGGAGACGAGGTCGTATGTGATGGGCTTCGCACCCCGTACTCGCCTCGTTCGTCCCAGCATCGGAGTGAGTGCGCGCTAACATCATAGACGCCCATCACCACCCATCCCAAGAAAACCCCGGCTCAGTCCTGGGCTCAACCTCACCCAGACCTTGACCAAGACCGGAGTCAGTGTCCGGATGTCACTGATCGAATGTCATAAGCCCGATCCCTCAGACGGGATTTGCTCAAGGCATGGTAACATATTTGCATTGAACACTCGATCGGATAGGTGATGGGCACCTAAATAAGGCTGACACGTGGTCAGATCGGTGCGGGCCGCGCGAACCCCTGTCAGAAGGTCCGGCGACAACTGCCCGTGTAGGGGCCCACGGCCAGAGTGGCCCACACGTATACCACCACAAACAGTAGCTAGACTACAACCGGTCTTAGCCTAGCTTGCACTCCGGAATATAAACTGAAAAAAGAAAAGAAAAAATTAGCCAACTCCAAGCACCACTGTACTGCGCGGAAAATCAAATTATTAGCTCAGGAGGAAATAATAGTCTTTCGCCGAGTCTGAGGATTATTATCCTGCCGATGCTGGAGAGCGTCCTCGGGGATCAAGGGGAAGTCGAGTAGCCGGGTTAGAAGTCAACGCGCGCATGAGGACCAGGCGATTTTTGAGAGCTCGAGATCTCAGGCCTCAGGCTTCAGACGGTCCGAACCTCTCGAGCAGGGGACAACTAGGGGACAGTATACCTGATGGATGTGGATGTGGTGTATAGGCTTAAGAAGGCCGCCTCTATACAATATGCAATAGATTTATCTCTGGTTAATAGACTTGGGGCATGATAGCTGTGCTATAGTCGAGGTTTAGAGAGAAGAGCGACGGCGATGGTAAGCGGCCATCACCGAGGACGAAACGTCACTATTCCCACAGTCACCACTACTCCTACTACTGACACCAACGATCACTGCGATGGCGTATGTCGCCGTAGAATCAGACGAGGTCTGTCCATTCAGCTATTTCATACCAAAACACTCAGAAACTGAAGTTCTCCATAGTACTTGGAGGAAGGCGATAATACAGGTTGCTATTTGTTCAAACCGACCGTAGCGATGTATCATTGACCGTGTACTCTTCAGCCTTCATCCAACCTCCTGCGGGTAGAATTGGCGACCCTTCTCCTAGGGAGAGTCAAGGCAGAGGTACGATACTCCTTTCACGCTCTCGCATAGTCGGCCTCATCTCATCCAGGTTCAGGCTACATATCTGACGCCAGTAAGGCGTCTTTTTGGAATGTCGATTACTACCAACACCATTTCGATGTCGACACCAAAACCGTGCGTCCTTACATATGCCAGTACAAAAATCATCTTCCTGAGTCCTTTTTTAGGTCCTCCTCCGCTGCGTCAACACGCTCAACCCCTTGTCCCCTACCTACACCTCCGCCCACCTAACGCCCGCGCCGGACCTCTACGGGCCCTTCTGGACGCTCACGACGCTCATATTCACACTCTTCGTCACGTCATCGCTCGCCCACTCCATCGTCTCGTACCTGTCGTCCGATCCGGTCGAGTACGACTTTGCGTTGCTCAGCACCGCCGTCGGGCTGGTGTATGCGTACGGCATCGGCGTGCCCGTGATGCTATGGGGATCCCTGCGCTACGCGGGTATTAGCGAGGGTTGGACGATGGTCGAAGCTGTGACGGTGTGGGGCTATGCTATGTTCGTTTGGATACCGGTTTCGGTACGTGTTCTTTGGTTACCAAGCGCCCGTGCGAGATAACACGCTACTGTCTTCTCAGATTCTCTGCATCGTGCCGATCGCCCTTCTTCGCTGGGTTCTGTGCGGTATCGCATTCGCTCTATCAGGTTACTTCATCGTCGCAAACATCTACCCAGTTTTCGCATCCGTATGTCACCTCAATTTGATCATCTGCATTGTTTCACCCCGTTCACCCTTAATGCAGGCGGACCAAAAGTCAATCCGGCTTCTGATTATCGTGGTAGCGGCACTGCATACAGTCGTGGCACTGTTATTCAAGGTTTTGTTCTTTAGTTATTACATAGACGGCAACATCGGTCCCGGCGATCCTACTGGTATCAACCCGCGATGACATTGTATTACAGTGTAATCTCTTGCATGCAAATCATCATCCTGTCCCCCTGAGTATTAAGCGAGTATGTCCGTGTCCGTATAGTACAAAGTCCAGATCTAGCAGTGGTATAATCACATTGATGTTCGTTCGAGGCTCTTCTCATTACTTTTCGACTTGCTTGGCAGATTCTAAGCCAGACATTTCAAACGGGTCATCTTCAGGAACCATGCGGAATCTTTCATCCACATCGGGCACCGGGATAGGAAAGCGGTGTCCATCTTGTTCTATGGCGCACGTTAAGTCCACATGCGAACGCAGAAAAAAGAAAAAAATCGACTCACTCTCCGTCGGCGTCGGCGCAAACTGGTATAAATATATCATCCTGGGCTCCTCAGCGCAGACCCCACCCATACTCATACTCCAATCATCCCACTCGATCGCGCTGACACCCCGCGAGAACCGCTCGCGCACCGCACGCGGCGGTAACGCAAGCTGCGCGACCGCGGCGGGGCTCTCGCGCCTCCTCAGCGCAGCGTCTACCCACCCACGCTCCGCCTCTCCCGCCGCACGACGTTCGCCGTCTTCCGGCCAACGCGCATGCGGCAGGGGCGGCGGCACCAAATCCGCGTACGCCCAGAGGTCATGCAACGCCGGCGTAGCGCGACGGTCGCCAGCCTGCGTGCCTACCAACAAAGGACGCGTAGTGCCCGCGAGTATACGCAGGTTTCCGAGCGCCGCGTTCGCGCTGTATTTGTATGAGATGATCTTGAAGAAGGGGCCGTAGAGCTGGAAGCGGAACGTCGTGTCTTCGAGCGGTACGGGAGCTGGTGTCTGTGGTGGGGGCGTCGGTGACGGCGATGGAGGTTGAGGTGTGCCTTCGTCTCCTGCTCCTGCTCCTGCTCCTGCAGGTGCGGGTGTCCCTGGAGGGGGAGTCGCTTCGTCGACTGCCATACCATCTTCGTCCCCATCGATAGCCTGTTCAACTTCACCCTCCTCGTCCATCGCGCCGCCGCCGCCGCCACCGCCGCCGCCAGCAGCAGCAGCCAATGCAGCCTGTATCTCCGCCTGCCACTCGCTATCAGGGCGGAACAGCCCAATTTCGGCTTTGGGGATGCGTTCAGGCCACAAGCGGAACTGCACCGTGTGCCATGGATCGCGCATGACGACGAATACCGATATGGCCGGCGGCTCCGAATGCGCCGTCAGTGCCGCAGTCGCGTCTTCCCCGTCTGTCGAGGAGGGCACGGCGGAGATCGTGGCGTGGATCAGGCGCGAGCCTGTCGCGATCGTGTGGACTGAGCGGGGCCAGGCGGCTGGCGCGCTGTCGGGCTCGGAGGGACTGTTGTCGTGGGGGATTTTGTAGAGCTCGAGAGCCAGTGGCATCGAGACGTCTTTGCGATGCGTGCGCACGACGAGCAGTTCCCGCTGGAATGCAAGAATGCGGATAGCCCGGATGTTGTAGGTAAACAACCCCTGCGAGAGAGAAAGCGTACAGGCGTCTAACTAGGGAAAGAGAAGACAGAAGCTAGGCTGAAATTCCTCACGTTGGGGAGAACTTCCGACGCTTCCTCTTCGTATCCAAACAAAGCGCCGACTCGGATGATACGGGCGTTGCGCGAAATCAAGTTCTTGAAGAGTATCCGCCGTCCTTGTACAGCTACGATGTATGGCGCGCTGTCGATAGCGTCGAGGTCGGTAAGGTCAAAGGCGGTGTTGGAGCGGATGACGGTGACGTTGTTGAAAGGTGACTGTTGAGCGTCGATTCGCGCAGTGAATGCGCTCGATCCGGGAGGGAAGCGCGGGTCCTCAGCGACATGTATCGCAGAAAGTGGGCAGTGGATGACGTTGAGCTCGTAGCGCACCGGGACAGGGTAGTCAATGAGGTACTCCTCGCTATAGTCAGAAACGTCTATGCTAGAGCCGAAAACGTTCAGTTAGCCGTAATAGCACAGGGCGAAAACGACGCACCCCGCCAGGCGATCTGAAGACCGTTTGGGCTCGCGTCGCACATAAGAAATCATGATGCCCATTTCTGATCCGTACCGCATGTATTTGGCCTCGAGTTTATATGCCTTGGAAGCGATGGCCATTTTCGCAATGGGATACGCCGTCTTGACGCGATGTTCCATCATGAGGAGCATTAGCGAATACCGACTCGTACCTTCGCGGACCGATACGACTATGTATTTCCCCCCGGGGACTATCTTCATGGAGAGTACGTCGGCGAAGACACAAAATCTCCAAGACTTGAACGCTTTGGGTACGGTGCTCCGCCAGTTGGCCTCCGCGGAGAGCGCACGGGTCACCAGACGCTCTGCCTCGAGACTGCTGAGGGCAGGGAAGGAGTAGCGGGTAGTTGGAGGAAGGGGTGGTAACGGAAGGTGAAACTTGCGCAAGATGCGTTTCCAGACCATTGGCTGGTGTGTGAGTTCGTAGAATAACTTGCATACCTTGGACCAGCGTGAACCTCACGCTTCAATGACGGCAGTGAGCACGTACCGATCTTAGACGGAGGATGTCGCGCACGCATAGGTGGATGAAGATGAGGTCGACGAGAGTGTCATTTGGAAGCAGCAAGATGGTGACTTTTCTGAGTGAAGCTGTGTATCGCTGTACTGTGCGGCGTATGAGATGGCTCGGAGGTGAAGAAGACATTGCAGGTTAGATTGGAACGGACGAACCTTGGGGTATTAAATTGAAGATAGTTTACAATAGTCACTCTTCGCGAATACAATCATCTTTGTTCTTTCGCTGCTTTCGACACAAAACATGTTCTTGCGTGTCTCGGTCCGGCCTGCCGCTTGTTCTGCGCCTCCAACCAACGCATCCGAGTCCCACCTTATGTTGTCTTCCCTCCGCTGCACAGCACGTCGCTCCTTCTCTGCCATCGCCATCACAACGAGGTCTTTGTCAAATGTAGCAACCGTCACCTCTCATCAGGTGCCACCAACTCTCGCCGCTAAATCCGTTTCGTTACCCTTCGCCACTCCCACTGCTCCTCCGCCTATGCTTGACATCCCTCCAGCCGAGGACCCCCTTCTTCAATTCATGGCAAACACAATAATGCGCCACGGAAAGCGCAAACGTGCGTCTCGCATTGTCTCCCGCATGCTCTTGTGGGTACACTCCCTCACCCGTGCACCGCCACTCGATATCGTACGCCAAGCCGTCCTTCTCGCCGCCCCTGCCGTACGTATTATGTCCCACACCCACGGAGGGAAGATCGTATCGCGTCCAGTTGCGCTCAGCGAGAAACAGCGCACGCGGTACGCCGTCAAATGGATCATCAAAGCGTGCGAAAACCGGCCAGGTCAGACCCTTGAAGAACGACTCGCGAGGGAGATTATCGCTACCCTCCAGGGTTCCAGCTCAGTATTGACAGAGAAGGAGAGATTGCACACTTTAGCTATGGTCAATAGGTGCGTCCCTGCTGACGTCTTGACTGTATCATACCCTTGCTGATATCTGTCCCAGGGGGAACGCGGGCGCGCGAGTTTAGAGCAACAAAATATTACTACCATATACACACATATATCTCCCCGGAGTATACTTTTCTCAAAAATGCACAACGCATCTCGTCACCGCGCGGTTCCCTAACTGTACTTTGCCTGGAAGTCTTCGTGGTCCTTACATCCAACCTCGTGAACATCGCGTGCAATACCGGATATTGGTGACTAGCTACTAGTTAACATCGTGAGAACCCTACGGCGCAGCGTTGTCACAACACCCAGAGGGCAACCAGGATCCGCAGTCTCAGGCTTAACGTATTTCCTGGTCACGGTTAAGTCTTGGTTCAGCCACGCCCTGTCCTCGGCGGAGGCTCCCTCAAAACATTCTTCATGGCGTTGGTCTCGTTCACCCTTACCGTGATGTTCTCGCCTGCGAACCAGCTGCAGGACATGCTGGCAAATTACCGGTGAGCTACACGACGAACGTATGAAGTCAAGTCCTTGTGGGTCCACGCGCGCCTATGAAGAAGCCGCGGCACGCTCAGAGTCTCGAATGCGTGCGAGTCGGCTGCCTCAGTATCATCACATTGTACCAGAGAACAAGTAGACAGAGATGAATTCTCAATGATGTCCCGTTTCATCCGTTCGCCTGATTGCGTGCGCCCTTTTCCAACCTCAAACCCTCCAATATAATTTCCTTTTGGGATCTAGTTCCCTGGTGCGAAAACAGCCGCGTATTTGATTCTCAAGACAAAGGAATTACGGTACTCGGATGCAGTGGGCCTTTTTACACACGTGTTGAGATTTGATTGCGAAAATTTGAAGGACCTAAAACTGTTGTCGCAGAGCATAAGATTATAAGTGCCGAGACGACTTTCCAGGTTCGTGTGTATCCATCGGAGTTGGGGCCCAGTTTGGGAGTGAGAGACGAGCATTGACGTAGGCTGGCCCTAGCACCTGCGGGCCCCAGGCTCTGCAGCGGATAAAAATGTTGTTCCCAAAAACAAAAGAAATAAAAAAGGCGAGCGGGTTTCTTCGATGGTGGGCCCCGGTTTCAAACGGTAGACGCATTTGTCAATGTGTTAGATCGGCTAGTTGCCTAAGTTGACAGCATAGCATGCTGTGGCCCAGTGGCGACTTACAATAGCCTGTCAATGCACCCGTGAAGAGACGCGATGAACACGTAACAAAAAATGGTCCGTGCGCTGCATCCCGCGATATATAAGCTAGCGGTTGGGGTAGGTGAATCTTCATACTTACCTTGATGGCATAGATCCCTTCATGTACCAGGGTCTGTGGGCTGCGAGGGCCTCCCATAGCACGGCGACCTTGTCCCCAGGGGGAACTTGTGGTTTGTATGGGCTTCGGTTCATGCACCGTCTCAATATTTTCCTGTCCCGCTCCGGCCCTCGGGCTGGGCGGGCCTTAATTTTTGTCCGATCCTTGTTTTAACCCTAACCCTAATACACGTTGGGGTGACAACAATCTCGTTGCTTTCGAACGAGTTACGCTTGGGGTTACGACGACATTACGATAACATAGAAAAGACTTGAAAGTGGAACCCGGATAGTCAATAACAATTATGATCTAAATTACATCAAAGGACATGAAACGATTCGAGAGTAGAAAAGCCTCCTCCTAGAACCAATGAGCGCCATGAGCGCCTCATGTATCGGGGATAACCTGAATCACGTACGAATTCGGTGGTGAGGTTCAGTCCTCTGTCTTCAGAGTGACCTTCCTCTTTCCCCGGGAAGTCGACGACTTCCTCTGCGATCGTGTTCGCGAGGGAGAAGCGCTCCGCTGCGTCGATGGGAGCTCCCCAAGCAGCCCCCACCCAACGAAATTGACAACTTGCCGCGCCCCTAAGCCCACAATTATCCCAATAAGGCACGCGACTCCAATGAAGGCATAGATCGGATACAGCGCTTGCAGGACATACACGGCGGCGTGAAACGGCATGCCGACGAAGGTGTCGAAAAGGATTTGTGAAGAGATGATGATTGGGGAAAGGAGGTAGAAGGCGATCGGGATGATGGCCAGGAATGGCGAGAAAAGAATGCGGGAAATCGTGTGAAGAATCCCGGACGTGTAGGAAATCGCTGAGAACCCGGTCGAGAGGGAAGAGAAGAATAAGGGCAGAAGAGATGATATCGGTGGGGCGGTTGGACCACGAGATGGGGTATCCCCCAAGGCCACTGACGATGGTGAAGGCTGCGCCATAGCCTGCGGGCGAAAATAGCACCGGTTTACGAACTGATGTTGCGGTCGGTATCGCTTCGGTAGCGGGGCCACAAGGAACGGTATGCGAAGGCGGTGGTGATGGTATGTACGGTGTACATGATGCCTCTGATGGCACATCACATGACCTCATACCACACGTCGAGCAGAACTTCGAGTTTCAACCTACCACGGGTATCGCAATTGGCCCCGTTCTCTGACCTCCTCTCGGTGTGATAGAGGCGGTCACTGTATTGAGCCTGGATATAATCCCTGCCAGTTTCATGGACAACAAAAGCTCTTCAAAACTCTCGTCTTCGGGGATACGGAAGCAATGCATCTCTGACCATAGTAGCGCTCGCCCGTGCTCACAAGTTTAGATGGTCTTCTCAAGTTGACCTAAATATATCTGATAAGATACGAAGTCCAATGAGATGTATATACAATAATCGTCCGTTGCGGTGAGACGATCTAAATTTGCATGTGCGTGAGTAGGACGAAGAACCTGTGCCTTGCATCAATGACACGGCCTTCTTTTACACTCTTACTAGTAAGAAAACAGGTCCTTCTTATATCGCGCAAATAGATCTCAGATGCTCGAAAGTTCGAATCGCTCAAGTCGTCGATAGCCAATGACGTTAATCAATTGACTCCATCCAGATCTTCTATTCGGCGGAATAATGAAAAGCGTACATTGACAATTAGAGATGACGCAAGTCGCCAAATACCTTCACAAAAGATCGGCTCCGCGCCTCCCAACTCAAGAAGGCCATAGCCAAGGGACATACTCATCGAGATAGCCGATTTGTGGGAATGTTTGAGTGCAAACCAGAGGGGGTCGAGTAGCCGAGGGAGACAAAGGATCTTGATAGATTGGAATCGGCTGCATCAAGTGACAGCCGGAAATGGACTCTTCGATATCCGCTGTACACTATCGTTAGTACGAGATAGATTGGCTTTGTAGCACCCTGCAAGGCGCCCGGGCACTCGCTGTCATCTCCGGACGTGCATTGGAGAGCAATTCCTTAAGATCCAGAATTTTCCGATCTACCACCGTTGTCGAATAAGTCTCCAGCAAAGGATTCGAGCCAAAGAGATCCTGAGACGCGGCTAAACTTTGAGAGGACACAATCCTTATAAGTTCTAAATTGAAATATTTTGCTTCGTGAAGGTCGTCAGAAAGGCCGTGATGTTATAAGCGCATTCCTGCTAACATACCCAAGGCACAGATGGAAAGTTCCGGAACATAAGAAGAACTGAGAACAGCAGGCTGTGAGATATCGCCCCTTCGAAGTATCCTGGACAAGTCGAAGCACAAAGATCGTGCTGTTACGAGCCCTTTGACGGAAAGTATGTAGGCGAAATGATACTAAGGGAAGAGGGAACTTGGGGGGAAAGAAAGACTAGAGCATGAGCCCGAGGGCAGGTGAAAAGCCGCAAGGGCCACGCCCCGAACATGTGCGTACGCCAAGGCGTTGACGCAGCAGCAAAATGGGGGTAAAGGGGTCGATCTGTCATATTTTTGTTTACGAAATCGCTGAGAACTAACCCTCGAGAGCGAGCGATGCACCGCCAATGTACGGCCAGCCGTAGTGACTTGAAGGATATGATAGATCAGTCAACGCACGGCAAGGGGAGGAAACAAGCGAAGCTGTGGAGCGAAGTTTGTTTTTGGTTCCCACCCTCATGATCATGCTGGCGACATCGACGTTCCCTTCCCATCTTATCTGTCTTGAATCGATTCCTCCACGGTCACCCCTTCGACGTGGTTGTCTTTTTCAATGACCTTTCGAGAAGGTGTAGGTTAACGTATGTACCACTCTGTTTCTCTTATTCATACTTTTTCAAAGGCATTTTCGCCTCCAAAAGGGATCATTGCAGCATGTGCAGTGTTTCTAGGTAACTTTTCTCTTGGCCGGGTTATTCTGACATTGAAAGTCTTTTAAAGATCCAAAGACGCTGCAGCGGGTCACCCGGTCACGCTCTAGATGATTTGTAGACCTCTGCAATAATTGTTTTTCAAATGACCTGGGAATTATATCAAGGTAACGCTGACTGCAGAATCACGGATATCATGACTACCCAGAGGATTAAGGTGGAAATACTTGCAAGCGTTGGCATCTAGCCCGAGGGGATAAAACGGGGGCAAGTGAGTAAGTTTCTCCTGTGCCATATATTGATCTCAACTGAACTGAGCCGTGGGCAGTTTCTGAAGAATATTGGTAGGAGAGGATTGATATCAGGGATTTGGCCTCAGTTTATCTAGTTTCTTGAGCGCGTCCAACGTACTGAAGATGCTAGATAAACTGACGAGAAAGGCAGCTCGGATGATACACTGCAGAGCTCCTGAGAGCCGCGTATGGCGTCCGTGGTGCAGTGGCAGGGCTCAACTGTAATCGGAGGGCGTAATCGACATGCTACACTGCAATGCATTGGTGAGAAGAGCCAAATAGTCATTGATCGCAGCTTGCTGCTGATACCGTCCTTACATTGAGATCCTTAGACGCCAAGGGGGTAAGAGCGATAGCGATGGAGGCTAATTAATCATCACTAATCAAGCCCCACGAAAACGCTTTGATTCTTAGCCATCGGAAACCCGTTCCTCTACCAAGAGAGTGCGAAGTAACCCTCACTACCGCCTAAGTTGGTCAACGGTTTGATACGTTGGTCTTTTGAATGAGGACAGAGATTATACCCAAACATACAGAATGACGATGGCGAAAGCTGCTAATGCCAAGAACATATGTACTGTATTTGTGAGTTCTGTTTGTTATCTGCCTTTGTCTCTAAGACGATTCTCACCGATCCACCGCACCAGGTCGGCTAGCGGAGGTGTAGTTCAATATTTGTTGCCACCTTCCGTGTCGGTGATTGCTATATGAAGCAATATAAGTTGGCCGTATCTCCCGTCGTTGTACTAGGATGAAGGGCGTGCCGTGGTGGGCTATCGCATTTCGAATTGATGCAGAGCGCAAACTGTGGGTATCGCAGAGTCATGGACTCTAGCTGGACCTCCCTCTTTCTGCGCCATTTCGCCAATCATGTGCTTACAGTAAAGTCGGAATAGGCGATGGCAGTTATATTCTGAATTACAGTGGACTACTGCGGGGCGGCTGGTACTAAGAGTAAGGTATAGTCAGGGCCACTAGTCGAACAAGAATAAATTTGAAACGAAGAAGTGAAGGTCATTCCGAATCGGAGTCCTATAACTGAACTCCTCTTAGTGCGGTCACTGGTATGTCGGTAAGATCCCTCTGCCTTCACAGTGACTTTTCTCTCCCTTTTCCTCTCACTGAGAAACAGTCGCCTGTTCGCGGGGAGACTCGGAACTGCTTCACTGCTGCCATCGGGTTCCAAGACATCAACTACCCGAATAAACCATGCCGAGAGCTGTCCTGGAAAGGCACGCAACTCAGAGTACTGGTAGCTTGGATACAGGACTTGCAAGGCTCGTGACAGGGAAACGAGGTAATCCATTTGCGCGTTTATCTGCGCGTCTATCGCTCATGACATCGGCGGTCGCCGATCCTTGTTGGGAGGCTGGACCATACGGTGTACAGTACAACATCTATCTATCCAGTGTAGTTTTCTCCTTCCCACCCTCAAGTCATCTTCGATTTTTCCACAGTCGCCACTTTTTCCATGTCCCAGACGGCTTTCACATCCACACCTTCGTCACGCTTCCAAGCCATTTTCGATGCAGCCGTGAAATCGTACGAAAAGCAGACAAAGGAAGACCTTCTCGCACATCCACTCGCCTCCCAGTTGCAATCATGCGATTCAACTAGTTCCATACTTACCCTACTACAAAACCAAGTTCGGGAATTCGACAAAGCTCACAGTGGTGACGAGAGATTGACCAAGTGGTTGAACCCAACTGTGAACGTCCTGTGCGCATTTTCTGCGGCTATCTCTGGGGGCGTTAGTCTGGTATGTCTACAAATGACCTAATGTATACCTTGGAGCTTCCTCTGATATATAATTTGCAGGTATTTTCGCCTGCAAGTACGATTTTTACAGGCATTGGCGTCTTCCTTATGGCAAGTATCTTGTATATTTCCTTGAGCAGATCGTCCTCAGTTCATGGTCTTGTAGGCAGCCAAGGATGTAGCCGCGAGTAAGGACGTTCTCGCAGAGCTTTTTGAACGCATCGGATTCTTCTTTACACGGCTTGAAACCTATACAGAGTTAACACCGACTCCGGCGATGACGGACATAAGTACCAAGATAATGGTGGAAGTACTTACGATCTTTGGGATTGCAACGAAAGAGCTGAGGCGTGGATCAGCGAGTGAGATTCCTATTGGCTATCCATGAGTCTCCACTGAACTACGCGTAGAAAAGTTCCTGAAAAGGTTGGCGGGAAAGACGGATCTGGAGGATGCGGTCAAAAGGCTTGATAGATTGACCCAGGAGGAGGCTCGGATGGCGCTTGCAGAGGTCCTGAGGATCACTCACGGTGTCCGTGACAAAGTGCAATGCGTTGATGAGATGGTCCAAGTAGTCATCGACGGTACGCGAGGCGCGTCTAACCAGTCACCGATACCTTCTGATGTCAGAGTTTTAGACGGAAAGGAGGGAAGAGTGGCGGCGAAGGAAACAAAAATAATTATCCAACAGACCGCAAACACCGTGAACGAAATTAAGTGTTCGTGATCTCCTAATTTCGACGTCGCTCGTTGCCCGCACTCAGACCCACTCAGAGGGAACCAGTTGAAGCAGCTCCTAAGAACCTGGCTCTCTCCAGCCGATCCTTCGACCAATCACAATATCGCACGAAAAGCTCAACATAAGGGAACGGCGGTTTGGTTCTTTCAAGGCGGTATCTTCATCGAGTGGAAGTCTACTGGCTCCCTCTTATGGATCCATGGCAAACGTGCGTTCCTGTCGGCATTTTTAACTTCGCATCTCCTGACATTCTCCGATTTTCGTAGCGGGCTCCGGGAAAAGTATTATCTGGTTTGTAGTTCCTCCCCTACTTACTGTCGGAACATACATATTTATTTTTCACCAGCTCCTCCGTCATTGAAGACATCACGGCTCTATGCGAAACTGGATCGGCCATCATGGCCTATTTTTACTTTGATTTCAGGGATCTCAACAAGCAAAGCTGTCACGATCTCCTACTTTCTCTCGTATCCCAGCTTTCTTCTTCCTCTAGTCCCTGCTGCGACATTCTCCATCGCGTTTATACGAGGCTCCAGGAGGGTGCTCGACAACCCAGCGACGACAGTCTCAAGGAATGCCTTAAGGAGATGCTGAGACTACCTGGACAGGGTCCCATTTTCATTATCCTGGACGCGCTCGACGAATGTCCAGCCTCGTCCGGGATCCCATCTCCTCGTAGCGAGGTCCTTCAACTTGTGAAGGAACTCGTCGATCTTGACCTGCGAGAACTTCACATATGCGCGACCAGTCGGCCAGAGGTGGACATCCGGGCTGTTCTTGAGCCGCTGGCGTTCCGTTCCGTTTCCTTGCACGACGAAAGCGGACAAAAAGCGGACATCGAGGACTACATTCGGAACGTTGTCGATGCATCCTCGAGTATGGCAATGAGAAGATGGAGAGACGACGATAAAATCCTTGTGATCGAGACGCTGACAGAAAGAGCAGACGGAATGCGAGTGCACCAATATAATCTGTGCTAACCGCAATTTCTTATATTCTTGTACAGGTTCCGATGGGTATTCTGTCAGTTGGACACGCTGCAACATTGCTTCCCGCCGAACCTCCGCAAATTCCTTAATGAATTGCCCGATACCCTCGATGAAACCTACGAACGGATGTTGAAGAGCGTCAACAAGGCACAAAAAGATGACGCCTATCGTCTGTTACAGTGCCTTGCTGTTGCTGTCCGACCGCTTCGTGTCGAGGAGCTTGCAGAACTATTGGCATTCGATTTCCAATCATCGAGCTCTGGAGGGATTCCGAATTTGAAGGCGGACTGGCGTTGGGACGATCACGAGGAGGCTGTACTTTCGACGTGTTCCAGTTTGATCACCATTGTTCGTGACGATGATTTCCGGGTGGTGCAATTCTCGCACTTTTCGGTGAAAGAATACCTCACGTCGCCTCGACTCGCACAGTCGCTTGGAGATATCTCGCGATATCATATTGATCTCGAGCCGGCGCATACGATCATGGCGCAGGCCTGCTTGGGGACACTGCTCCGGCTGGACGAACACGCTGGCAGTACCGAAGCGTTTCCTCTAGCTGAATATGCTGCTAAACACTGGGTAGAACATGCCCGATTCGAGAAGGTGTCATCAAGGGTACGGGATGGGATGGATGATCTATTTGACACTTCCAAGCCACATTTTACAGCTTGGCTCCAGGTGTACGACGCTGACGAAGACTGGACTGATTTCTGGCCCGGGGACCACGATGATGGTTCCCCCCTCTACTATGCTGCGTTTTATGGACTCTATGACCAGGTGGAACGTCTCATCGCGAAGCATCCCGAACTCGTAAATGCAGTTGGCGGTCGCATCGTGACGCCGCTCACAGCAGCATTGCGCGGGAGATACTTCCAGATTGCAGATTTACTCCACAGACATGGCGCCGTTGTGGATGTTCGTGGTTATAATGGGAAGACTCCGCTACAACGTGTGTCGATGTATGGAGAAATCGATTCGATGATATGGCTACTCAATCACGGCGCAGACGTAAATGCCAGGCAGGATGACCTCTGGACGTCGCTGCACGAGGCAGCTGTTAACAAGCATCCCGAGGCTGTTCAGGTGCTACTCGACCACAAAGCAGACGTCGAGTCGCGGAATGAAAAGGGAAATCCTCCTCTACACGAGGCCTTCTTCTACATCGGGTTTTCAGATGAAAAGACAGCCACTGGCGTCGTGCGGAGATTACTGGAGCATGGGGCGGACCCAAATACACATAACGACAGGTTCTCTACTCTGTTGCACATAGCATCGTCCAAAGGATGGCTCGAGGTCGCTCGCCTGCTACTCAGTCACGGCGCGAATGTAGATGAGAGGGACAAGCTGGGGAGGACCCCATTCCAAGTGGCCTCGTCAGAAGGACACGTTGAAATGATGAAATTGCTGTTAGATCACGGTTCCAATCCAGAGCCTCAGCTTGTATGCGTCTAGTAGTCTTCACCGTGTAACCTGTTGATACCAAAAGCCATTACATTACTCATGCCAGATACCCGTCCAAATACCGGATGATGCGAGAATCAGTAGTCCCTAGGAGTGAGGGGAGGGGGAAAGCGCTGAGGGCCCTCATTCTGACGCCAACACCTACGTGCTATTAGCAAACTCATGCAGGTGTAACCTCCAGTCATGGACTTCTCAGCTTCAGATCACACGATAGCAGCGTCAATTACATACACCACTCGGCCGTCGACAAGGACATCTACCGTCAGCTGAGCTCCTTTTTTCAGATCATACACGTTTCCCTGCCAGATATGGGACATGCCTTGGTTCATAGAGTCTCAGGGTATAAAGGAGGACCTTGGATTACCAGTTTGGTACTACCCATAAACCGTTCACAGCTCCGCAAACGCAGACGAGTCTAACAATCACCTCATAACGGAGTGCACTAAAGTTCACACTGTGGCGCCAAAGGTGGTGTGCGTGATAAGGTCGATCTTCGAGACTTCAGAAAACGATAAGATATACGACGCCAAATGCCCAAAGAGTCGAGAATCAAGCTGGAATGCGTGTCAGTGGCATTGGACTCGGAACCGTTAAAGTTGACCATTCTCACTGTGCGCAAGGACGTTGCACTGGTAACTAGCTAGATCAAATACTTGGGAAAGGTCCTCATACTACCAGTAGAGAAACACACACAAAAATTGTAGTGGTGTAGACAACTATATAGCACAGCGAGAGATTCTATCCTTGGTTATTTTTCTTTTCGATGGTAAGTTCGAAGCGGAACATAGTATGGTTTAACCAAAACAGCGTTGAGTCCATGGTTGAGTCCACGTTGTTGCGAAACGAGATTCCCAGCGCTCCCCGTGGGAAAGACCAACGGCGAAAGCCGCACCTACATCTTGCTGGCAGCGGCGCAGCAGTGGCAGCGCTCACCCAGTCACTGCGACAGGTCAACTGGTGTGAGCGTATTTCATGTCGAAATCTTTTGATCCTTCCATGGCATTTGCAGCAATGTTGAAATAGGGCGAGTTTGGCAGGACATCTTCCTAAGTCCTGTAAGCAGCCAAGGACGCGCTACGGCTAGTCAAGATACGTTTGCAGATCTTTTCGAACGCAGGAGATTCTTTTTCGAATTTATTGAGAATACATCAAAGTGGCGATACCAAGGGATGAAAGAGGGACCATAGTGAGTTTCTCCTTGATCATATATTGGTCTCGACTGCCAGTGAATCATCCCCTGGGAGTTCCTGCAGACATTTGGCAGTAATGGACTGATATCGAGGATCTGGTCTTAGTTTGTCTAACCTCTTCAGCGCGTTCGACGTACTGGCGAGGTTAGATAAACTGACACGAAAGTAGACTCGGATGATCCTGCAGAGTTCCTGAGGGCTACGTATGGCATCCGCGGTGGAAGAAAAGGAGATAATTTTCAATCAAAGGGCGTAAATAACATGCTTCAACATATTGGTGAGAAGAGCCAAGTGGTCATTAATGTCATTGCTGGTGAGTTTCTAGCATGCTTGCTACTGATATCATTCTTAATAATAGGCGTCAAAGAGGCAAGAGTGACAGCAACGAAGCAAACCAATCGCCAAACAAACAGCAAATAACGTTGACGACTGAAGCGCCTGCTTCTCCTAGCCTCACTTCTCGAGGTAGATCCCCACATCATAAAGGGGACTTCGATTGAGCTCTCTCCCTGGATCCTTCTCCGTGTTTCGCGAAGGGTCCAGCACAAGAGAATGTCAGTGCGATTCTTCCACTTCCAAGGTAGTTTCTGCAAGCAAGTTCCCTACTCGGTGACTGGTCACCGGTCACCAGCGTGGTCCAGAAACATTGTGCACTCTCCAATTCCTTGCCATCAGCGACACGACACGTTCCTCTACCGGAGAAAGATAACATTTACCTCACATCCGCTTGAGTGTTGGCCAACAGTTTTGAGATGCTAGTCGACTGAACCAGGTCAACGAGAGAGACCAATATAATGGCCGCAAAACTGCTGATAGCAAGATCTAAATTATTTGCTGTATGTTGTGAGTTCTGTCCCATATCGGCCTTTTCCTCAACCGCTGCTTGCCGATACAACCCCCAAGTCAGGTCAGTTGGCGAAGGTGCAGCTCAATATTGAACTATGTTGTCGCTTTGCGATGTATGCCGCGACGTTGGAATAAGGCTATTTGTCACCGGGAGAGAACAGTGCGAAACCAGATGCGTGGCGCTCTCGTGCAACGTATCAGTCAACGCGCCTTGTGTGGCAAGTACTGGTGGGATTGGTTAGCACGCTAAGACCTGAACAACGCTCAGAAATAGTACCCCACTTTGAAATTACGGGCCAGCTCGACGGTATTCTGTGTGTCGATGTCCACGTATGCAAAGTGCTAACTTCCGTGAGCCATTCGATAGCACGATTTGGTGCGCGATGTAAAGGCAAAACGACGACGAAGGATTGTAGGTCGAACAGTTTCGGCCTTCGCGGTCATCGATCACCCCGATGTTGAGGACGTGAAAAAAAGTCCCCGAATTGCTACCCAACTAAGCCCTACGCCGAATTTCACCGGGTAACTCCAAGGAATGCGTAGAGTGCTTGCAAGGTATAAAGGCGGCAGTGCGATAAGGAAAGGGGGTAGTCCGTTTACACGTTTATCTGCGCGTCTGTGGCTCATACACATCGGCGGTCGCCGAGGCCTTGTTGGGAGGCTCAATTATGGGCGCAGTGATGTGTTCCCATTCTCACCTGTTGGTAGATTATCCTCGATTCTTCCTCATTTGTCTCTTCTCCCATGTCCCAAACACCTTCCACATCCACAGCTCCCTCCCGCTTCCAAGCCATTTTTGATGCGGCCTTGAAATCGTACGAAAAGCAGACAAAGAAAGACCTTCTCGCACATCCACTCGCCTCCCAGTTGCAATCATGCAACTCAACTAGCACCATCAATGCCTTGCTTCAAGGCCAAGTCCGGGAATTCGACCAAGCTCACAGTGGCGATGAGAGATTAACGAAGTGGTTGGGCCCAACTGTGAACGTTCTGTTCGCGTTTTCTGCCGCTGTCTCGGGGGGCGTCAGTCTGGTACGTCTCGTCAACATAGCTAATTTAAAACTTCTTCTGATACATATTTTGTAGGTGTTTTCGCCTGCAAATGCTATCTTTACAGGCATTGGTGTCTTTCTCATAGCAAGTATCTTGTATATTTCTTTAAGCAGATCATTCTCACGTTCATGGCTTATAGGCAGCCAAGGATGTTGCGGCGAGTAAAGACGTTCTCGCAGAGCTCTTTGAACGCATCGGATTCTTCTTTACACGGCTTGAAACCTATACAGAGTTGAGACCAACTCCGGCAATGACGGAAATAAGTACCAAGATAATGGTGGAAGTGCTCATGATCTTTGGGATTGCAACGAAAGAGCTAAGGCGAGGATCAGCAAGTATGTTTCCGATTGGGCGTCTACTATCGGTCTCCGCTGAACTACGCGTAGATAAATTCCTGAAAAAGTTGGCGGGAAAGACGGATCTGGAGGATGCGGTCAAAAGGCTTGATAGATTGACCCAGGAGGAGGCTCGGATGGCGCTTGCAGAGGTTCTGAGGATCACTCACAGCATCCGCGACGAAGTAGAAGTAGTCGACGGCAGAGTGGTGGACGTAGGCTACGAAGTGCAATGTGTTGATAAAAAGGTTCAATTAGTCGTTGAAGGTGCGGATGTCCAGCCAGTACTCGATGCCTTCTAACACTTATGCTTTCAGGTGGCAAGGAGGCAAGTGTGGAGGCGAAGGAAGCAAAATTGATTATCCAACAGACGTCTAACATCGTAGACGAAATTCATTGTTCGTGATCTTCCATGCCTACCTTTGTTCGTTCCTTACGCTCAAAGCCACTCGAAGGGAACCAGCTAATACAGCTCCTGCGAACTTGGCTCTCTCCCTCGGATCCGTCCACAAATCACAACATTGCACGAAAAGCACAACACAAGGGCACAGCAGTATGGTTCTTCCAAGGTAGTATCTTCATAGAGTGGAAATCCACTGGCTCCCTCTTATGGATCCATGGCAAACGTGCGTTTCTGTTAGCATTTTCAACTTCTAGTTCGCATCTCTTGACATTCCCCAATTCTTGTAGCGGGTTCTGGGAAAAGTATTATCTGGTTTGTTTCTCCTTACCAATTTACTATCGAAACTCATTTTCGCCAGCTCCTCCGTTATTGAAGACATTACGACCGTATGCGAAAATGGATCGGCCATCATGGCCTATTTTTACTTCGACTTCAGGGATCTCAACAAGCAAAGCTGTCACGATCTCCTGCTTTCTCTCGTATCCCAGCTTTCTTCTTCCTCTAGTCCTTTCTGCGACATTCTCCACCGTATTTATATAACCCTCCAAAAGGGTGCTCGACAACCCAGCGACGACACTCTGAAGGAATGCCTTAAGGAGATGCTGAGACTGCCTGGACAGGGCCCCATTTTCATTATCCTGGATGCGCTCGATGAGTGTCCCGACTCGTCTGGAATTCAATCTCCTCGTAGCGAGGTCCTCGAACTCGTGAAGGAACTTGTCGAACTTGAGCTGAAAGGACTTCACATATGCGCAACCAGTCGCCCTGAGGTCGACATCCGGGCTGTTTTTGAGCCGCTGGCGTTCCGTTCCGTTTCCTTGCATGACGAAAGCGGACAAAAGACGGACATCGAGGACTACGTTCGAAACACTGTAAATGCGTCTTCGAGTGTGGCCATGAGGAGATGGAGAGAAGAAGATAAAAATCTTGTAATCGAGACGCTGACAGACAGGGCCGACGGGATGTGAGTGCATCAAGCTATTCTATAACAGAAATTTATGACATCGTCTTATAGGTTCAGATGGGTATTCTGCCAGTTGGCTTCACTACGACATTGCTTCCCACCGAACCTTCGTCAATTCCTTAACGAATTGCCTGATACCCTCGATGAAACCTACGAGCGGATGTTGAGGGGCATCAATAAGGCTCAACAGGATAACGCCTACCGTCTGTTACAGTGCCTTGCTGTTGCTGTGCGACCGCTTCGTGTCGAGGAGCTCGCCGAACTACTGGCTTTCGATTTTCAGGCACCAGGCTCTGGGGGGATTCCGAAATTAAAGGACGACTGGCGATGGGACAATCAAGAGGAAGCTGTTCTTTCGACGTGTTCCAGTTTGGTCGCCATTGTCCGCAACGGTGATTCCCGGATGGTGCAATTCTCTCACTTTTCGGTGAAGGAATACCTCACGTCGCCTCGACTCGCACGGTCACATGGAGACGTCTCGCGGTTTTATATTGACCTCCAGCAAGCACATACGATCCTAGCGCAGGCGTGTCTAGGGACAATTCTCCGACTGGATGAAAACTCTGAAAATAATGATGCCGAAAGGTTTCCCCTGCTGGAATATGCTGCTGAACTTTGGGTAGAACATGCCCGATTCGAGAAGGTGTCCTCGAGGGTACGGGACGGGATGGATGATCTATTTGACTCCTCGAAGCCATATTTTGAAGCTTGGCTCCAGGTGCACGACATGGACGAATCCTGGCAAGCATTCTCACCCTTTGCGCGGCAAGGTGGTTCCCCTCTCTACCGTGCCGCATTTTGTGGATTCTATGACCTGGTGGAACGTCTGATCGCGAAGCACCCCGAACAAGTAAATCTAATTAGCGGTCGCATCGTGGCGCCGCTCCCAGCAGCGCTGCACAGAAGACACTTCCAGGTCGCAGATTTACTCTTCCAACATGGTGCCGCTGTGGATATTCGAGGCATATACGAGAGGACTCCACTCCATACCGCCTCGATTTTCGGACTTATTGATATGATGCGATGGCTACTCAATCATGGCGCAGATGTGAATGCCCGGCAGGATGACCGCTGGACACCGCTGCACCTTGCGACCTACAACACGCAACTTGAGGCCGTTCAGGTGCTACTCGACCACAACGTCGATGTCGACCTTCTCAATGAAGTCGGTCGAACTCCTCTGTGCGTGGCCCTCTTATTCGGTGACCTTTCTCCAGGGGGAAAGACAATCGACATCGTGCGACAACTGCTGGAGCATGGGGCGGACCCAAATGCGCGCGACCTCTCTACTCCGTTACACGTAGCATCGTCCCGGGGACAACTCGAGGTCTCTCGCCTACTACTGAGTCACGGTGCAAACGTAGATGAGAAGGATGAGGAGGGAAGGACTCCACTCCAAGTGGCCTTGTCCGAAGGACACATTGAAATCGTCAAATTGCTCTCAGATCATGGTGCCCAGCCGGGGCCGTAGCATGGATGTATCTGGTCTTCCGCTATTACATGTAGACATCTAAAAGTGTTGTAATTCATTAACACAAGGAGTCGCTATTCATGCTAGATACCCGCCTATTGCTGGGCGAAGCGAAATCAGTTTTCCCGAGCGGTACACAAGGAGCGGAGTGCACACGGAGCAGAAGACAGAGGGAGCTTTTGTTTAATGGGACCCCATATCCTCCATGTTGCAGTTGACGAACCCATATCAGTTGTAGCTTCCAGCCGAGCAAAGAAGATTGCTGGTTTGATGTTATCGGAGTCGAAGATGATAAACGCGGAATAGTCACGTGTATAATGAATCGAGACTCTCAACTTGTTACTCATCTTTGCGAGTTACTCCCAGGCTGCCTGAGGGGTAAGACCGCGCCGCGCCGAGGGGAGAGAATGAGGGTGCGGCACTCGGCACGGAGAGTCATTTTTGCAGGGAGAAGAGTGGAGAAGTAAGGGATCGGGTATGCAACGTGCAGGGTACGCAAGTAGGCTAAGATACTAGGCGCATGGTGGGGTAATGAAATTTGGGGCAGTGAGAAGAGGAAAGACATAGGTAACATAGAGAATGGGCGGAAGCACGAAGTGCTGCTTGATCGAAAATACGGGGTGCTGGGCGGGCGGGACCACCGGGCCTATCTGGCTGTGGGCACGGCCGAGATGCACTTCGAGTCGGCCCAAGAGTAAGTAGAAATGCGGTGTTCTGGTTTCCTCTCTGATAGGGATTACTGTAGTTCACATTACCATCAAATCATTGCCTCTAAGGACCATTCGTCTCCGCACTCAACGAGGTCTGTTTTCTGAACCTGTTTTGTGAACCTTGGGTTACTCATGGACGTCTCGAGTGCGATGTACAAACATAGCGGGAAAGGACGACAAAGACGATTGTTTGAGGAATTTGGAGTTTAATTTTCCAAGTAGTCCGGAGTCGTCCAGTTGAGAGAAGACTAGGCCGGGGTATAGTAGAGTACATCTCGCACAGTGCCGGATGTTGTACCGATGAATTGCCGACCACCACGACCACTGTGGCCTTGTGGAGCCAGAGAGAGGTAAATGTATGAGGAGAGGAAAGTCATTGGGGTTTTGAGCGGCGACCGGTTTCAGACGAGGCGACTCGAGCAACATGGACGCAGTGGCAATTGGCATGGTCACAACCCTGTGCTCCATCACCAGCATCACCGGTGATAGTTCTTCTGCTCGAGTACAATGCCAAGTTAATCGAACTGGCGACAGACTCGGAACAGCGACCCCTGGCCCAGTGTTGATTTTTTCTTTTAAGTCTTCGGGAGAGTGCCGATCTTGCCGCAGTCATGCACGGTATCCGATCCGGTGTGGGCGCTTTCACAGTGCCTGGGCGTCTATCGATCCTGTCAATCGGCGGTAGCCGACTGCTTGTCGTAAGTTTTGAGCGTCGACCAAGAGTGGGTGAGTTCTTGAGGCGGTGCACACCATCCGCCTTTGGCCAGTGAACACTTTCCTCGTTGGCAGATCATCGATCATCCTCTATTCCTCAGTTGTCACTTTCCCATGTCCCAGACGGCTTCCACCTCCACATCCACGGCTTCTTCACGCTTCCAAGCCATTTTCAGTGCCGCCTTGAAATCGTATGAGAAGCAGACAAAGAAAGACCTTATCGCACATCCACTCGCCTCCCAGTTGCAGTCGTGCAACTCAATTAACGCCATCCTTGCCGTACTTCAAGATCAAATTCGCGAATTTGACCAAGCTCGCAGTGGCGATGAGAGACTGTCAAATTGGTTGGGCCCGACTGTGAACGTCCTGTGCGCTTTTTCCGAGGCTCTTGGGGAGGGAGTCAGCCTGGTAAGTCTCGACGCTCGGATTAATTTAAGCCTCCAACTTTCTCTCTGATTTATATTATATAGATATTTTCGCCTGCAAAAGTCATCTTTGTTGGCATCGGTGTCTTACTTTCGGTAAGTGTCCTATATATCGCTTTGAGCGGATAGTTCTCACTTTGAGGGTCTCATAGGTAGCCAAGGACGTTGCGGCAAGCGCAGATATTCTCGCAGAGCTCTTTGAACGCATTGGGTTCTTCTTTAAACGTCTCGATACTTACACAGAGGTGACACCGACTACGGCGATGACGGACATTATCACGCAGATAATCGTAGAAGTGCTTACGATCTTTGGGACTGCAACGAAAGAGCTGAGGCGTGGATCAGCAAGTGAGATTCCTATTGGCTATTTATGAGTCTCCATTGAACTAGGTGTAGAAAAGTTCTTGAAGAGATTAGCCGGAAGGACGGATCTGGAGGATGCCGTCAAGAGGCTAGATAACTTGACGCAAGAGGAGGCTCGGATGGCGCTTGCAGAGGTTTTAAGGATCACTCACAGCATCCGCGACAAAGTGCAATGCGTTGATGAAAAAGTCCAAGCAGTCATTGACGGTGCGTGAGCAATATCCAGCTAGTCACTGATTTCCTCTAAACTTTATGCTCAGACGGCAAGGTAGCAAGTGTAGAGACGAAAGAAACAAAATTAATTATCGAACAGACGGCAAGCAGGGTAGACGAAATTCAATGTTTGTGATCTTCTGGACCCACCTTTGCTTGTTGCTCGCGCTCAAACCCACTCACAGGGGAGCAGTTAATACAGCTCTTACGAACCTGGCTCTCTCCTTCGGATCCGTCCACAAATCACAACATTGCACGAAAAGCTCAACACAAAGGAACGGCAGTGTGGTTCTTTCGAGGCAGTATCTTCGTACAGTGGAAGTCCTCTAGCTCACTCTTGTGGATTCACGGAAAACGTGCGTCCCTGTGAGCAAATTTTTGAGTTCGCGCCTTCTGACATTCTTTGGTGTGTATAGCGGGCTCTGGCAAAAGTATTATTTGGTTTGTTCTTCCTCGCCTGCTTGTCGTCGTGACTTGATTTTTCGCCAGCTCCTCGGTCATTGAAGACATCATGACCGTATGCGAAGATGGATCAGCCATCTTGGCTTACTTTTACTTCGACTTCAGGGATCTCAACAAGCAAAGCTGTCATGATCTCCTACTTTCTCTCGTATCCCAGCTTTCTTCTTCCTCTAGTCCCTACTGCGACATTCTCCACCGCATTTACACGACGCTCCAGAAGGGTGCTCGACAACCCAGCGACGATACTCTGAAAGAATGCCTTAAGGAGATGCTGAGGCTACCTGGACAAGGCCCCATTTTCATTATCCTGGACGCGCTCGACGAATGTCCAGCCTCGCCCGGGATCCCATCTCCTCGCAGCGAGGTCCTCCGACTCGTGAAGGAGCTCGTCGACCTCGACCTTGACCTGCGACAACTTCACATTTGCGTGACCAGTCGCCCTGAGGTCGACATCCGAGCTATTCTTGCGCCGCTGGCGCTCCGTTCCGTTTCCTTGCATGATGAAAGCGGACAAAAGACGGACATCGAGGACTACGTTCGAAACGTCGTCAATGCGTCCTCGAGTATGGCCATGAGGAGATGGAGAGAAGACGATAAAAATCTTGTGATCGAGACGCTGACAGAAAGGGCCGACGGAATGTGAGAGCATTCTACCCTACTGTAACGACAGCTTTTTCACATTGTTTTTCAGGTTCCGATGGGTATTCTGCCAGTTGGACACGCTGCAACATTGCTTCCCACCGAACCTCCGTAAATTCCTTAATGAATTGCCTGATACCCTCGATGAAACCTACGAGCGGATGCTGAGGACTATCAACAAGGCACAAAAAGATGACGCCTATCGTCTGTTGCAGTGCCTTGCCGTAGCTGTGCGACCGCTTCGTGTCGAGGAACTTGCCGAACTACTTGCTTTCGATTTTCAGGCGTCAAGCTCTGGAGGGATTCCGAATTTGAGGGTGGACTGGCGTTGGGACGATCACGAGGAGGCCGTACTTTCTACCTGTTCCAGTTTGATTGCCGTTGTCCCTAACAGTGGTTCCCGGGTTGTTCAATTCTCCCACTTTTCGGTGAAGGAATATCTCACGTCGCCTCGACTCGCACAGTCTCATGGACACGTCTCTCGGTTTTATATTGACCCTCAGCGCGCACATACGATCATGGCGCAGGCGTGCCTGGGAACACTTCTCCGACTCGACGACATCTCTGGAAACAGTGGCGCAGAAGGGTTTCCTCTGGTCGAATACGCTGCCGAACACTGGGCGGAGCACGCACGATTCGAGAAGGTGTCATCGAGGGTACAGGACGGCATGGATGATCTCTTCGACACCTCCAAGCCTCATTTCGCGACGTGGTTCCAGGTACACGACATCGACGAAGACTGGAACTTTTTCTCGCCCACGATGCGAGATCGTGGTGGCTCCCCCCTCTACTATGCTGCATTTTGCGGATTCTACGACCTAGCAGAACGCTTGATCGCGAAGCATCCCGAACAAGTAAATGAAGTCGGCGGTCGCATCGTGGCGCCGCTCCCAGCAGCGTTGTACCGGGGACACTTCAATGTTGCAGATTTACTCCACCGACATGGTGCGGCTGTAAATGTCAGGGGTATATATGACGGGCCTCCACTGCACTCCGCGTCTATCGATGGACGCATCGACGTAATGCGGTGGCTACTCGATCACGATGCAGATGCCAACACTAGGGAGGATAGGCGCAGGACTCCGCTTCACCTTGCAAGCCTCAACGTGCAACCCGATGCCATTCAGGTGCTACTCGGCCACGGCGCAGACATTGATTCGTTGGATGAAAGCGGCCAAACTCCTCTGCGCGTCGCCTTCATCCGAAGTCATGTTTCAGAAGGCAAGGCAACCGACGCCGTGCGACTACTGCTGGAACATGGGGCGGACCCAAATGCGCGTGACCAAAACCACTCAACTCCGTTACACAGAGCATCGTCCTTGGGGTGGCTTGAGGCCACCCGCCTACTGCTCCGTCATGGCGCGAACGTAGACGAGGAGGATAAGGTGGGAAGGACCCCATTGCAAGTGGCCTCGTCAACAGGACACGTTGAAGTGGTGAAATTGCTGTTAGATCATAGCGCACAGCCGTAGTAGTAGCTAGCATATAGTATGTATCTGGTTTTCGGCCACGCACTTGTAAATACCTAACGGCGTTGTAATTTGCTAATAATTGAAGTCGCTTTTCACCTCAGATATACTCTACACTGGCAGGCGCAAGCATCCGAGTCACACATGGGCCGACCTCTGCGAGGTCTTGCTACTAAACTTGCACCCTGCCACCCATTGTGAACAGGCACCTCTATGAGGTCCTCTCCTGATCTCCTCCTTCATATAAATCTATATCCACACTAGGATCCCCCCTTGGACGCCAACGTCGGACCCAATCTCGACCATTAACACACACCCTCCCTTCTCTATCGTGCCCGAGTACTCGATGCAGGTTATGTGCTACGCTACTCGTACTTGCTATCCTCCTCCTATCATGCTCAACTTTTGTCCGATGCGCGTATTATGTGACACCGATGCGTCGCCCATTCTCGAGAATCGCATTGTTAGAGTGCTCAAGGAGAAGGCAGTGCGACTCATCTTCGTGCTCCTTACTGTAAAAGACAACTTGAGCGAGATACCGTCCCCCGAGTTTCTGCGATTATAAGGTTGCACGTCTGGAGACGAACACATCACCTTATCTACCTCATAGTAAGTCTGTCTCTTCTAACCTAGGGGTGTTGTTGGGTGTGACGGAACTAGGGCCGTGCAAGGTCGCATTGCGTGGCTAGCGGCGCCACTGGGGATGACTGTGACCTAGCAATAGAGCCGCTCCATAGCTACGATACATGACATAGCCTTTCCTTGATGCCAAGTCCCATGTGGGGCACAGCAGGCTCGAGATCAAGTCTATCTGGTCACTCGTTTTGCCGGATGGGGTGAACGAGACGGAATGAGGGGGAGATTAGATATGGGAAATGAGGTGACAAAGGCAGGAACGGCACGTCCTGGTCGGAGTTATGTCTCTGTTCGGCTTCTGCACCACAACAACCATGAGTGGTCAGCCCAGTCAAGCTGTAGGAACATTTACAGCAGATTAAACATCGCAGTCTGGACAACATGCTCACTGCCAGAAATAAGAGAGTAGTCCCTTTAGTACGGACCAGCGAGACCTCGTGTTTGTTGTGGACGTCATTGTCTGCAGGTCAAGGGCCATACGACTGTAGGAGAGCAACGAGGAGAGTCATACAGGGTTTTTGAAGTGCAGCAAGACGCACACGACCAAAAAGGGGAGAAGAATCGAACTACCTTTTCTAGAGGGTCTCAGAAAGACATATTTCACTTCGCTCCAAAGCGTGGGGTGCTTATCAAGGTGATTGCGATCCAAAACACTTGGCTAGTTGGCTACATTACCCCATTGTTGTGGGATGAAGTTGAAATGTTGACACGCAGCACGAGCAGGCGTCGAGTCGAGTCAATCTGCAGGCTCTAGTAGCTCCGTGACTCTAACTAGAGCCTCATAAACCTCACGCAACCTATCTAATGACGACTGAGCTCGGTTGGGCCTCTGCATTTCCATTTCTTTCTCCAGAAAGCAGACGTCATTTTCGGTCGTGCTCGTGAGGAAGAAGCGACTAAGAACCGCTTCGTTACTATCATTGGGCTTCACCCAGTTGCAGGAGTGCATGCTGAGTGCATGGGAGTCCTCACCCAACTAGACCTAAGCCAACAATGACCCTGGAAAGGAACGCATATCCGAGAAATGCGAATATTGAATACAGTACTTGCAAGACATACAAAGTACGAGAGGGAAAGGAATTTCGGGAATCCGTTTGCGCGTTTATCTGCGCGTCTACTCGTGCCCGACAAAAGTGATCGCGATTACATATTGCCGCGTTGCTTATATAATCGCGATCACTTTTGTCGGGCACGAGTATAACCCCTGCACTTCGGCGGTCGCCGACGACGCACGATCATCTGAGGCCATCTGCACAGTGTCCACTTTCCTCGTTCCCACTCTCACCTGTAGACTGATCATTCTCGATTCCTCCTCACTTGTCATTTATCCCATGTCCCAGACGGCTTCCACATCCACGGCTTCCTTACGCTTCCAAGCTATTTTCAATGCAGCTTTGAAATCCTACGAAAAGCAGACTAAGAAAGACCTTCTCACACATCCACTCGCCGCCCAGTTGCAATCGTGCAACTCAACTAGCGCCGTCCGTGCCTTGCTTCAAGACCAAGTCCGGGAATTCGACCAAGTTCACAGTGGCGACGAGAGATTGACCAAGTGGTTGAGCCCAACGGTGAAAGTCCTGTGCGCGTTTTCTGCGGCTATCTCTGGGGGCGTCAGTCTGGTATGTCGACAATTGAGCTAACGTAGGCCTTAAAGCTTCCTCTGATATATAATTTGTAGGTATTTTCGCCTGCTAATACGATCTTTACAGGCATTGGTGTCTTCCTTATGGCAAGTATCCTGTATATTTTTTTGAGCAGATCGTTCTCACGTTCATGGTCCTATAGGCAGCCAAGGACGTAGCTGCGAGTAAAGACCTTCTCGCAGAGCTCTTCGAACGCATTGGATTCTTCTTTACACGACTCGAAACCTATACAGAGGTGACACCAACTGCGGCGATGACAGAAATTATCACCAAGATAATGGTAGAAGTGCTCACGATCTTTGGGATTGCAACAAAAGAGCTAAGGAGGGGGTCGGCGAGTAAGTTTACGATTGGCTGTTGATGAATCTCTACTGAACTGTGCGCAGAAAAGTTCCTGAAGAAAGTGGCAGGAAAGACGGATCTGGAGGATGCCGTCAAGAGGCTAGATAACTTGACACAAGAGGAAGCTCGGATGGCGATTGCAGAGGTTCTGAGGATCACTCACAACGTCCGCAACGTAATAGAAGCAGTCGACGATAAAGTTGCGGATGTAGGCGACAAAGTGCAAGGCGTTGATGAAAAGGTTCAGATAGTCATTGACGGTGCGTGTGTCTACCCATTGGCGACAATCGATAATTTCTAACACTTATACTTTCAGATGGCAAGGACGCAAGAGTGGAGGCGAAGGAAGCAACAATCATCATGCAACAGACGGCAAACAGCGTGGACGAAATTAAGTGTGCGTGATCTCCCAGCTTCACCGTTGCTCCTGCCCGCGCTCAAACACACACAGGGAAACAGTTAAAACAGCTCCTAAGGACCTGGCTCTCTCCCTCGGATCCGTCCACAAATCACAACATTGCACGAAAGGTTCAACACAAAGGAACGGCGGTGTGGTTCTTTCGAGGCAGTATCTCCACCGAGTGGAAGTCTACTGGTTCACTCTTGTGGATCCATGGAAAAGGTGCGTTCCTGTCAGAATTCTCAAGCTCGCAACTTCTCACATTCTCCGATTTTCGTAGCGGGCTCCGGGAAAAGCATTATCTGGTTTGTTGTTCCTTGCCTGCTTATTGTCGGAACTTAAGTTCTCGCTAGCTCCTCCGTCATTGAAGATATTACGGCTGTATGCGAAACTGGATTGGCCATCATGGCCTATTTTTACTTTGATTTCAGGGATCTCAACAAGCAAAGCTGTCACGATCTCCTGCTCTCTCTCGTATCCCAGCTTGCTTCTTCCTCTGGTTCTTTCTGCGACATTCTTCACCGCATTTATACGAGGCTTGAAGATGGCGCTCGACAACCCAGCGACGATATTCTGAAAGAATGCCTTAAGGAGATGCTGAGGCTACCGCGACAGGCCCCCATCTTCATTATCATAGACGCGCTCGACGAATGTCCAGCCTCGTCCGGGATCCCATCCCCTCGCAGCGAGGTCCTCCAACTCGTGAAGGAACTCGTAGACCTCGACCTCGACCTGCGACAACTTCACATTTGCGTGACCAGTCGCCCTGAGGTCGACATCCGAGCTATTCTTGAGCCGCTGGCGCTCCGTTCCGTTTCCTTGCATGATGAAAGCGGACAAAAGACGGACATCGAGGACTACGTTCGAAACGTCGTCAATGCGTCCTCGAGTATGGCCATGAGGAGATGGAGAGAAGACGATAAAAATCTTGTGATCGAGACGCTGACAGAAAGGGCCGACGGAATGTGAGAGTATTCTATCCTACGCTAACCATAGTTTTTCACATATTTTTCAGGTTCCGATGGGTATTCTGCCAGTTGGACACGCTGCAACATTGCTTCCCACCGAACCTCCGTCAATTCCTTGACGAATTGCCTGATACCCTCGATGAAACCTACGAGCGGATGCTGAGAAGCATCAATAAGGCACAAAAAGATGACGCCTATCGTCTGTTACAGTGTCTGGCTGTAGCTGTGCGACCGCTTCGTGTTGAGGAGCTCGTCGAACTTCTTGCTTTCGATTTTCAAGCATCAAGCTCTGGAGGGATTCCGAATTTGAGGGCGGACTGGCGTTGGGACGATCACGAAGAAGCTGTACTTTCGACGTGTTCCAGTTTGATTGCCGTTGTCCGTAACCGTGGTTCCCTGGTGGTACAATTCTCTCACTTTTCGGTGAAGGAATACCTCACGTCGCCTCGACTTGCACAATCTCATGGAGACGTCTCTCGGTTTTATATTGATCCTCAGCGCGCACATACGATCATGGCACAGGCGTGCCTGGGAACACTTCTCCGACTCGACGACAACTCTGGAAACAGTGGCGCAGAAGGGTTCCCTCTGGTCGAATACGCTGCTGAACACTGGGCGGAGCATGCACGATTCGAGAAGGTGTCATCGAGGGTACAGGACGGCATGGATGATCTCTTCGATACCTCCAAACTTCATTTCGCGGCGTGGCTCCAGGTGCACGACATTGACGAAGACTGGAACATGTTCTCGCCCCCGATGCGACGCCGTGGTGGTTCGCCGATCTACTATGCTGCATTTTGCGGATTCTACGACCTGACAGAACGTCTGATCGCGAAGTATCCCGAACAAGTAAATGAGGTCGGCGGTCGTATTGTGGCGCCGCTCCCGGCTGCGTTGTACAAGGGGCATTTCCATGTTGCAGATTTACTCCACCGACATGGTGCGGCCGTGGATGTTCGGGGTGCTTATGACGGCCCTCCTCTGCACACCGCATCAATCGTTGGACGCATCGACATAATGCGGTGGCTACTCAATCATGGTGCAGACGCCAACACTAGGGAGGATAGGCGCTGGACTCCACTTCACCTTGCAAGCCTCCACGTGCAACTCGAGGCCATTCAGGTGCTACTCGGCCACGGCGCAGATATTGAATCGCTGGATGAAAGCGGCCAAACTCCTCTGCACATCATCTTAGCCAAACATCACGTTTCAGAGGGCAAGGCAACCGACGTCGTGCGACGACTGCTAGAGCATGGGGCGGACCCAAATACACGTGACCAAAACCACTCTACTCCGCTACACGAAGTATCGTCCCTGGGATGGCTCGAGGTCGCTCGTCCACTACTCAGTCACGGTGCGAACGCAGATGAGAAGAACAAAGAGGGAAGGACCCCATATCAACTGGTTTCGTCAGAAGGGCACGTTGAAATGACGAAATTGTTGTCAGATCATGGTGCCCAGCCAGAGCAGTAGCATGTGGTCTTCGGCTATGTACATGCACTGTATATTCAAGAGCGTTGTGATTTGTTAATAGTAGCAGTCGTCTTGTAGGCCAGGTCCAACTGTCGGACTATGCGAGAATGAGTATCCTCGAGAAGGACGAGAAAACAGAAAGCCAACGCAAACACCCAACCCAACGTGTTGCGATTGAACAAACTCATATTCAGCTGTAGCTCCCAGTCGGGTGCTGCTCGACTTCAGGTCACACGACGGCACTGTTCATCATTACTTGCCAATCAAGAAAGACGACCAGCATGAGCTTCTTGTTCAGATCATAGACCATTTCTCTGTCAAACATGAGACATGACTTGGTTCAGAGGGCCTACTCTAGTAAAGAAGAACCTCCATTATCAATTAGTGCTAGGTAAAAAAGATAACCCGTCCACAGCTACAAGACAGACGATTCTAATTTCTAACTCCCACCCACAAACGCTCGCGATGCGGCGCTAAAGGAGGCGATAAGATGAGCGTGATGCGATCGATCTTCCATATCTCCGAAAGCGATTACGGTAATATGCCAAGTCTTTCATACTACTGTACCATCCCAGAAGGGAAGATACTGTACGTCGATTCCTCTGGGTGTCGGACTTGGAACCAAAAAGGTCATGCATGCTCGCTACACGTCAGCGCGGCGCTTCTCTGAAAGGCTGTTGCACTAGCTAGGTAAATTACATTTTTAAGAAGGGTCCTCGTAGACAAAAAGAAAAGTGGTGGCGTAGGCCACGGCTACTACGGTATATGGCGTTACATGAGATTCAATGGTTGATCGACCTCCTCTTGGATGCCGAGTTCGACCGGTAATACGGTACAGTTGAATGCACAAAAGGTTAGACCCATCTGGCCCCGTACACGCGATTCCCAGCCCTCAGGTAGGCGCTCCTCAGTCAAGAACGTGTGAATATCAGGCAAGCGTCCGCCAAAGATCGTCAACAGTGTGCATCCACTGTTGATGTTGATGATAGTGTGAGAGCCGTTTAACGATGGGAAAAAAAGTTGCACGTACTTGGAAGAGCCGAACATTTTGTGCCCAGTGTCCAGTGAATACTGCTTGTTGTTTGCCCGTGACTCACGACGGCGCTCACCCAGCTGTCGCGTCAAATCAGCTGACGTGAGGGTGCGGTCCATGTCAAAATCGGCCAATGCTTTCGCGACGTGTGCGGCCGCGTGGAAATAGGGCGATTCATTCGGCGGGAGATGTACCTGCGAAGAGGAGTATGTGCTCATCCTGGGCGGCGGGCCCGTAGCCGACTTGAGCAGCGCAGCTACTGCCGCGCCGTCTGGGAAGCCCTGGTTGAACTGATGGAACATGTCACGGCCTAATTACAATAATATACTTTAGCTCCGAACTGACATCCGACTTGGAAGGTGTCATTACGTACGGACTAACGAGGCATCATGTTCGATGCCGTTGTGTACGTCGATGTCTTGCAGGTCAAAGCGCCCCGAGGTGTAAGATCGCCTCAGAATGTGCGCGATGAAGCGCAGCACATAAAGACAGAATGACGGCGAAAAGTTGTAGGTAGAACGGATCTGGCCTGAGAGCTCCTTGAAAGAGAGGTTGCGCCCGTCGCGTGAGATGATTCCTTGAAGATAATGCACGTGAGCGGGCGTTAATGATCTTCGTCATGGGGTGATGATCGTACCATGATTGGCCATCGCATTCAGTGCGGGACACGAGCAACGGCTATCGCCTTCTCGCGGGGGGATATACTCAGGCCAGACGCCGCCTTCGCCTGGCTTTCCTTTGGGTGTCACATAGCCAATCTTGCGCTTAAATGTGAAAAGGTTGACGATGGCGAGAGAAAAGTCCCAGGACATAAAGCCGACATAGAAGGCGACCTCGAAGAGTCTTGAATAAGCGCCACGGCCGAGGCGGCGGAGAGCAGTGAGGATAAACACCATGGCAGGGTTGAGGGGAGGGAAAACGACGAACGACGAACTACCTTGCTCATGGCTTGGCTCGTCCCGGATTTATACTTTGCGGTTATCCATACCTGTCAATTGCTTGGAAGGGAACTCTCTGCATTTAGCAGATTCATAAACCCTCTTCGGTACATCTGGACCCGTGGTCACGCCGGCGCCTCGAGGCAAGCTAAGAAATGTCGAGTCGTTTCATCCAGCCTGTGATCGCTGACGTCGAGTGAGCTTACGTAGATTGCTGTATTATCACAGAGCATAAAATATGCCCTCTCGCCTCATTAATGTGATCGAATGGCACCTGTTGACCGCGAATGCTAACCTGAGAGGCCTTACTGTACGATCACACGGATGAGAACCAGACCCGGATTCGAATTGGTGGGACTGAAGTTCCAACCTAGTTTGGGTTAAACCCTCGGATTACGGAATCCTTACAAAACAACGGACATCAAAAAACGCCTGATGCATTGCACGGTACGTATTCTCAGCTCGACGTGTCACTGACGTACTATAGTCATTACAGTAACTTGAGTAAAATCTAAGGACGATCCAAGAACGACAATATCCTTTGTCCGGGCGGACGGTACGGTACAGGGGACGCCTCTAGCGGAGGCGGCAATCTCGTGCGTGTCTCTGATATTAAGCGAGATTGCGCCGGTGAACTTGACGTCGGTGGCGTCACAGGCGTACTTGTCGGTGACGGCACGCGAGAAGGGGAAGGTATACGGTGGAGAGGGATGCTCGATGAATCCCTCGGAGAGACGTGGAACACTCTGCTGAAGAGCCGCCTCTGGGGGTTTCGAGGAGGGCGCGGAGGCGGCGAGACGCGCGGAGTAATCGTCGTGGACGATCCCCCTCGAGGGCTGGTCTCAGCTGAGTCGGCCGCCGTGTGACGCAAGGGGGAACTTCGGGTGGGCCGAGAGCTGTGCGGGCGGCGTGGAGGCGATCTGTGAGCAGCGCTTGGGATTGGCGGCGGAGGGAGACGAGCCCGACTGTCGGCGAGTACTGGCATCCCCTGAAGATCGGATGAGCTGCGAACGAGGCCACCTCTGGAATGCGGAATCCGTGGGCCCCGCGCGAGACCGTTTGCGAACCCTCCGAGGCGCTCCCTCTCCTGCATCTCATCCACGAGTCCAACCAGTTCGTCGACCATCTTCTTGAACTCTTTGCTGCGCCGCTCCATGGCACCGATCTCGTTACGCATGCGCACGAACATGTCGTCCATCTGGGACGGGGTGTCCGTCATGTCCTCTTTGGTGCGATGGTACCGGTGCCACTCTTCTACGTGGATTCGCCGCGTGACTTCTCCGGGGCTGATGCGCTCACGAAAAGTGAATATGCTGTCCGCATAGTTCTGAAGCGGAGGTACGTCATCGCTGCGCACGGCGACTTCGCATGCGACAAGGATCGACGAGAATGTCTGTTTGACATCAACCTTCTGGAATGGATCGCCGCATAGCAACACTTACCTTGAGTTCAAAGCGTAAATGACTGCCAACCTTTTCCAGGAGAAACGTGCGAAATGGATAGTAATCTGGGTGCTCGACTGAACCGAATTCCTTCCATTCCGCAATGCGAAAGCGGAGATAATTGAGCTCGCGCTCCCATTCGCTAAGACGGGCTTTCAACAGGACCCCGCCTTTTCGATGCAGTTCACCACCATATGGGTGAAGATTGCTGAAATGGGGAAAGAAAGCCATCGCAAGGATGGAGACGGGCGGCGGCCTCAGCGTTGGGTCATGGCGTTATTCTGGGCTGAACTGAACATCGTCTAGCGAGTCGGCCTGGTGTGGTCCAGTCCATAACGCACCAAGAGATCGTTCCGGGGTTTGAGTGGAGCCGACGCGGTGAGGTAAGGTTGTGCGTGGGAGGCAAATTTCGCTTGGCGTCCACGAAATCCGTGAACCGCGCCTATCGCTTCACAGGGTATTTTGCCTTCCCGGTAAATTTCTGTTTCTTGAATTCTATAACTCCACTATGCTTCTACCCGATTCCGGAGATACCAACGTCCCGTCCCATTCGTTGACCCGGTGTTTAGTTTCTGATTTACGCAAGATATACGCGATCCACAAACTCAGGCAGAGGCAAGGATCTGGGATCAAATATATATGTCTTGCTGTGCAGTTATTGCCAGTGTTATGGGGATGCAGATTTTCGAGACGTGGGGTTCACCGCCCTCCAAGCGATCCTGGCCCAGGAATGAGCACACTCTTGTGTTCCCAAACTTCTCAGCCAAGATCCTCAGACTTGAGGCTAAGCACTTTTCTTATCCATTTCGAACTTGAGGATGTGATAGCATTCACAGTGTAAGCTGTATGTCTCAGTTTTACTCTCCCTAACCGATTCATCCTCCTTGTGTCTCTATCGTCGGATCCGACTATTACAATTTCGCCTTTTTTTCAACGGGATCTCTAGGTGGACTCGGACCAATCTATTGCACATTCTTCTGAAGCAGTTACTTCCCGACCGAACCCCTCCCTGATATCTTTCAGACTTTCGTTTGTTTCTTTCTCTCACTCTACTTATACCGGAAGATTTCACGCAGTGGCCGCAGTGGACTCACTATGTCTCTAAGTTACCTTTGTTTTTTTTTGACGTCCCGTGGTGTCGTTCGTTGGCCACTCAGCCGGAGATGGAGATAGAAGTTCTATCCTGTGAGTCCTCCACTTCGTACCAACCAGAATATCCAAGAAGCCACTCAACTCCGCTACACGCTGCATCGCTCGCCTGCTACTTCGACAGGGTGCGAACTGTGACGTAGATGAGAAGAATGAAGAGGACGTCCGCATGAAGGGCCCATGAACTGATCGCTTGTGGAGTGGATGGCATCGGAAGAACGAAATTGTTGTCAGATCATGATGCCCAGCGAGAGCCGTAGCACGTGCGTGCAAACCGCCACCACGCCACCACGTTCGGCCGTATCAGCCACGACCCCCGCTTTCGGCCTCGCATTGTCGTCTCCACACTCCTGCCCACATCTTATTGTATCCGCACATCCGCCTGTCTATCCTATTGTACTTGTATCACCCTGACTTGTGTCCTGTGGTTTCCATCTTATGTACTTAGTGTCGCCTTCCTGTGCTTCGAATGTAATTCCTCCCTGTTGTTCTTGAAGCTACTCGTCCGGTACTCGCGTGAACGTCGACTCGTACATCGCACGATTCGCACACGGCTGATTTCTGTTACGTTCCAAGCGTCCAACTACGAACCGTCTTCGAGTCATCTCACTATACCCTCTCCTCTCCGCCTACGTCTTCCCCTCGGGTCGGCACAGTCACAACTCGTACTGAACCCTTCATCTGGAGCCCAGAGCGAGGGGAAGTCAGTAGACATTCCCTCAGTTTCATCTCATCTACTCGCTTTCACTTCACTCTTGTCTCAAAAGCCACCATGGCACAAAGGACTCTGCCACCACGCGACAGGTCCGGAAGATCCATCCCCGCGGGACTCGGGAAAAGTGATGAAGAAACACCGAGCTCTCCCGCCCAGTCCACTGCTCATGCTGTTCCTCTCCCTCCGAGTTGCGCCGTTTCTCCCACCCACCTCACGTCCAGTCTCGCTACTCGTGCTGTCCACCCTCCCGCCCGTGACGCCTCCCCGGCCCACTCTATTTCGGATCACGCCCACACCCCGTCACCCGCAGACTCGGGCCGACCCCAGTCACCTCACAAATCCCAGCACGAGTTCAACACCGCCGTGCGGAACATCCTCTCCTGGCGCCCATCCGGCAATGCGGGCCCCGCGCCCCGGGAAGTGACCCCCACCTCGCACCCCCGACATGCCGCGAACTCTTTCCCTCCCCTTCCCGCTTCCGCCGTCTCTCATGGCACGCTCACAGGTTTGGCTGCCATGCCCGTGGCTAAGTCAAAGAGCGCGCCACGTTTCTCGGACCAAGATGGCGAGATTCTATCGAAATTCTTGCACGAGTACGAGGACCTCGCAGATAGGAATGGATTGACGGAGAAGCAAAAAGTGGAAACCATACTACGCTACGTACCCCGCTCCGTGAAAACCCTCTGGTTGTACGTGCCAGGATACGCCCCTGCGAACTGGCGCCGTTTCTGTACCGAGCTCGAAAGGCTCTACCCCGACATCGCTGCCCGTATGCGATGCACGCGCCAGGGTCTCACTGAGTTCCTCGAGCTCTCGGCCAAGTCTCTCATTCATGATGAGGACGATGTAATGACATATTACTGGAATTTCCTAACTATTTCTCATCCTCTGCTCGAAGATAACAAGCTTACTGCTTATGACTTCAATGCAGAATTTTTCAGGGGCTTTCATGTGGACGATCAGGACATCTTGGCCGACCAGGTGTTCAACATCAACCCACGTCACCCGCCACACGAGCCCTTTGAAGTTGAAGACGTTGTCTCAGCGGCGTGCAAGTACTTCGCTAGCGACCGCTTCCACAAACCCCTGAAACTACGGGTCCGCAGCGAGTTTCGCGTTCGCTCGAAGACTTACCAACGCGACCCAGACAAGCGCATCCAGCGGCTGATCGGCAACAAGCGCTCGCCAAGGTCTGCAGCTCGCGATGATGACTCGGACTCGGGTCAGGAGGAAGACAAAATCCCCAGCACTTCCGAGCGTCCAGCCTATGAAACATGCAGTGTTCGCTTCAAGGAACCGAGTTCAGCCAAGACACATCACGAGGACGAGGACGATCCCGTCGCACTAGTCACGAAGCTGCAAGGTCTCTCGGTGAACGAGCCCTCCTACCTTGTCCTCTACTCACAGTGTCAAAAGCGTTTCCCGAGTATTGCGCACCATCTCCCCAAGCCCGACCTTTTCGCTACCTCATCGGCATCCACGACCGCAACGGTGGCGCACCCCGTCCCAGCCCGCCAACCATGGGCGCAGCGTACCCCTACCCCCGTCGTTGCCGCGTCTGACGGGGACACGTTCTTTTATGACAGGAACGGTGCACGGTCTCGTGCTTGCGCCTTCTGTGGAATGCTCGGCCACCGCATCCGCGGCTGCCCCACAGCCGAGGAGTACGTCAACACTGGGCGCGTCAAGATAGTTGGCAATCGGCTTCACCTGCCCACAGGCGAGTCAATTTCGAACGATGCTCGCGGACTCGGGCTCAAGGCAAGCATCGACGCGTGGCTGGCGGCTAACGCCCAACGTCCAACCGAAACCGCCGCGCCGATCACCGAGCGTGGCCCGCCACCTCACGCAACAAAGTTACAGCTTCGAAATCCTCCCGGAGCCCGTGACACCAGCAGGCGCTTACATTACTGAGGAAGCCGATTTGGGCACAGGTGAGGACGACGGGGCTTACAACATAGTGCTGCACGACATGTACGAAGTCTTCGCGACAAGGAAAAAGGAGTCACGGCCACCCAAATCTTCGGCACCGGCACCAGCAGCGTCAGCGGTCCCACCAGCTCCTTCGATCCCCACTGGTCACGCCTCACAATATCGATACCAAGCCAGCGCTGAAGACCAAGCCCTCACAAAAGAACTCCTCGAATGGGCCCTCAAAGGGCAGTTCGACGTAGTCACACCAGCCCACATCTTCGCCGCCAGGCCCCTCATCTGCAAGGAGCTCCTGTATTCGCGCCAGGTCTAACTGCCGACGATGCGAGAATGAATATTCCTGAGGAAAGGGATGGGAAAACAAAAGGTGTCCTCATTCCAATGCAAACCCCAACTCAACGTGATGCGATTGGACAAATCGAACTCAGGTCACATGACTAATTGTCAAAGACACCAGCGTGAACTCCTTGCTCAGATCGTTTTTCTGCCAATCTTGAGATCTTGAGACATGAGTTGGTTCAGGGGGCCCCACTCCAATAAAGAACGACCTTCATTATCGTTTTTCCGTTACGAAAAGACGTAATTTTCCACAGCTGCGCGGCAGACGATTCTAACCACTACCACAAACGCTCGCGATGCGGCGCCAAAGGGGGCGATATGAGGAGTGTGATTCGGTCAAATCTTCGAGACCTCCGAAAGCGATGAGTATGCGAAATATGTCTGCACATCACGCCTGGAGATGCAAGTGGAAAAGCGTCGATTCGCTTCGAGGGTTGGGGTGTCGGACTTGAACTTGAAATCAAAAAGGTCATGCATTCTCTCTCGGCATAAGTGAGGCACTTCGCTGAGAGGCTGTTGCACTGTAGCTAGCTAAATCACCTACGTGAAAAGGGTATTCGTCGAAAAAACAACACGAAAAAGGTGGCCAATGACTACTATATAGCCTTACATAAGATTCAATGGTTGCTGGACCTCCTCTTTGACGCCGAGTTCGACGCGGAATACAGTTAAATTGAGCGAAAACATAGTTAGGCCCATCAGGTCGCGAGTACGCGATTCCCAGCCCTCGGGGAGGCGTTCCTCGGTCAAGAAAGTGTAAATATCGGACAAGCGTCCGCCAAATGTCGTCAACAGTGTCGACCCACTGATTGATGAATAACGTGAGCGAAGCGATGAAATGTGGGAAAGAGCAGCGGCCAAAAGTCACACGTACTTTGTAGAGCCAAATATTTTGTGTGTTGAAGATTGTGAATACTGTGGGTTGGTTTTCGGTGCTTCGCGACGGCGATGACCCAGCTGGCGAGACAGGTCGGCCGGTGTGAGGGTGCGATTCAAGTCGAAATCAGACGTTGCTTTTGCAACGCCTGTGGCGACGGGGAAATAGGGTGATTCCTCCGGAACATTTCCCTGAGAATAGGAATCTGTGTACGCCTTGGACGGTGGGCCCGTAGCCGACTTGAGCAACTCAGCGATCAATGCTGGATCTGGAGTACCCTGGTGAAATTGCAGGAACGTGTCGCGACCTGATATCATAGCTCAGCCATGACGTCCGACTTGAAAGGCTGTCATTACTTACGGACTAGAGAAGCGTCATGCTCGATGCCGTTATGTACGTCGATATCTGACAAGTCAAAATTCCCAGAGCTATACGACCGGTTCAGTATGTGCGCTATGTTGCGCGGCACATAAAGACAGAATGTCGGCGCAAAATTGTAGGTAGAACGGATCTGGCCAGAGAGCTCCTTAAAAGAGATGTTGCGCCCGTCGCGTGAGATAATACCTAGAATTGAAGCATGTAAGCGGGCGTTAGTTATCTCGGTCAGAGGGGCTTAGCCATACCATGATTGGCCAACGTATTGAGTGCGGGACACGAGCAACGGCTATCGCCTTCTCGTGGGGGGATGTACTCAGGCCAGACGCCGCCTCCGCCTGCCTTTCCTTTGGGTGTCACATGGCCGATTTTGCGCCTGAACGGGAACGTGAAAATATTGATGATGACGAGGGAAAAGTCCCAGGACAACAAGCCGACGTAGAAGGCGGCCTCGAAGATATTTGAAAGAGCGGCACGGCCGAGGCGGCGGAGAGCGGTGAGGATGAACACCATGACGGGGCTAAGGGGAAAGACAATGGGCGAATGCACTTCGTTGGCTCGTCCCGAATTTATACCTTGCGGTAATACAGTATTCGTCCCTATCAATTCGCTTGAAGAGAACTCTATTTAACACCCCTCTGGACCTGTGGTGACCAGTGACACCTTGAGGTCGGCTAAGAAACATCGAGCCATCTCAAACGGCCTGTGGTGTCTGATGAGTGAGCTCGCGTCGCAGTTGCGGTGACGCTCACCAAGGGTTTCCCTGTTTGTCACAATGACTGCCTGTTCTAATTGAACTCCGCCCAATTCTTCCCATTTGAGTCAAGAAAACACTGCCAGTGAGCGATGTTCAACAGGTTTTTTGGAGGGGGAAACAAAGTGGTAAACAGAGAACCCGCAGCACTTACAGTAGGCGCCGCTTGTGTAGCAATATGTGACGACTGCGCACGCCGTACTTTCTTCGTCGCTCTAAGCGGCGTATGAGCCGAGGCTGAGCGCTGGGCACCCAAGGATGTCAGACACGTCGTGCTGGCGACGAGCTTGTTGCAACCGACCTGACGGGCAGGTACTGTACTGTAGAAGATGCAAACGATTTCAAAAAAAAGGCGTCAGAAATCACTGCAGCATTCCGTGATCAAGTTTCTCACCGAGCCCATGCGTTCGCTTCTCTCCCCTATCGTAGCCATTGCACAGGTATTTTCCAATTCGAGTGTCCAAATATGGGGCGTGAATATGGGGCGTGCACAGTGGTCCAGTACAGTATGCACCGTAGGCTGTACGTGATAGGCGAGGTCGCTTACAGTACAGTACTTTCCGAGACCATACAAGTAGCTTCATTTGTTCTTCGCATCGGTAAGCGTCGCAGTGGAAATTGCTTGGATCTCGAAAGCTGTGCAATTGTTTGATGTCGCCATGGATGTCGCGAACTGACCCGCTACCCATTCGGGTCCGCAGCAAAAGATACAGTAAATGTGTTTTGTCCCAAGTTGGCTCGTAAAAGATTCCACCAGCGTGCAGCGCCAGTCCACATACTGTAGTCACGGTCACCGTGATATGTCGTATCCAAAATCAGCGGCACTGTACAATATGAGAATTATGAAAAACGTAGGGAGCGCTCTTAGGCTCCGTTCGGCCAGAATTTTCCAGGTCGAAATTTGAGAATTTGGCAAACTCGGCAGCCGGTCCGGGAACCCGTGGAATCACGCTTTTTCAACCAAGTTTTCATGTCTGATCAATGTCTGATCTTACTTGTTCTCTTTAGCCTTATATTTACAATTATGATAGTATAAATTGTACTGTATTTGTACTACTAATCCTAACCCTGTTGTTCTATAAACCTGTCTGAGCCTGCATTGTCCTGCATGTCTATTCTCGCCTCTGTTCTCTGTTCACGCACATCACCTGGGAGTCACGCGTTACATGTTACATGTCACAAGTTTGTCGGAGTCTGCCCGGACCGGCTGCCGAGTCTGCCAAATTCTCAAATTTTGACCAGGAAAATTCTGGCCGAACGGAGCCTTATCAACTGACAGTCAGTCAGAGATTTGGTGAAGAAAGAGAAGATGTCCGAATTCAGTCCTAGTACGTGGCAGCCTCTTTCGGTGATACGGACCCGCAGCGCCCTAACTCAACCTGACAGTGGAGTACCTCCGCAGTGCAAAGCGACGATGAGCTTCGTCGGCGCCGCGGAACATCGAATGTTCACCTCACATACACATGTTGGTTCTCTAATGTTGCAAGACAAAGACAAAAATTACACACAAACAAGTTGAACGAATTGTAGCTTACACCCGAGCCACGGACTGTCCACGCCGTCACCGACGCAACTCCATACAACAAAAAAATTTCCTTCCTTCCTGCTGCTGCTCCGACCCTCCACCGCAACTCTCGCTCTACTCGGCCAATGCGCAGACAAGAACTTGAAGCCGGATGGGAAAGTTGCTTTCTTTAGACGTTCGTATACAGTCCACTGTCTTTTCTGATCTTGGTCATGCCTAAATAGAAAGAACGATAGTGAGGCGATAGCTCCGTGAGCGGAAGCAAGATACTGCATACTGGCAATGATCGCGCTCCCGACACCGCTTCCGTCCTCGGCATGATAGGTGAGGATATTGCTACACGGGAATGAGAGCTCACTCCGCAGAAGCAACTGTTCAGTACTCACCGGCCTTTATCACCAAAGATATCCTGCAAGCCCTCATGCACGCGATCCGCGAAGCCGGGGTATTTCTATCACGGAACCTCAGTCCCGCTCCTGCGCTGGCGTACGTATAGACTCACGTTGTACAGCGAGCCGTCCGCGCCGACAGCGCACCCCTCGTCCAAATAATTCATCTTGCTCACGATCGAAGCAATACCGCACGCGCTCAGACGCGCCGCACGACGCCCGACGAGCTTAGCGAGCGCGCGGAAGAACTGGCGCTCGGCGAGGGTAGTCTCGAGCGCGAAGAAGTGCGTGAAGATGCCGATGATCATCAGGAGCTCCTCTGTTGGGTCGCTCTCCATGAGCGAGAGGAAAGCCGTGTCGAATACGTAGGGGCTTTCGATCTTGTATGTGTTTTGTCCGAGGAAGAGCACACCTTCGTCGATTAGCTCACAGATGACGAGGCGCAGGATCTCGCCTAGGTATCGACCTGAGATCAGTTTCTGTTTTTGCGTGACGTCAGAGGCTACGATGCTGTTGAAATCGGTGTGCATACCTCAAACGCCTGTTCGCCGGGCTTATTAGAGGTTTCGTCTATCATCTGATCGTACTTTGTCCTCGGGAGATGTTCGTGTTCGAACGAATCGAAAGCGCCCTTTCGGCTTGTCGTCAGCCCGAGCAACGACTGTCTCTGGTTGTTCACACGCACCCATTCGCAATTGATAGCCATTTCCGCCTCGTCGTCGATCCCGAGGTTCTTGATTTTCGGTATGGCCCCAACGCGTTCCATATATGCGGCGTTACAGCCAGTACCGAAGATCACTGCGATACGCGTCTTCGGATTGACGTACGCCGACGCGATGAGCGTTCCGGTCGTGTCATTGATGAGCGCAGTCAGTTCCGCAGGCACATTCTAAAGTGTTTGTTTCCGCATCAATACGTGCGGCAGATAGAAAGAGACCCAATGCGCACGTGAGTCTTCAAGCTCTCACGGAACATCGCCGCGACATCCCGGCCTTCGGTGTTGAGAGCGCCGAAACCCTTGGTCCAGCGGATAAGTTCGCCGTGATCGATGCGCTCTTGCCTATTGAACCACAGGGGGTCACGTATTGTTGGGGACGCAGTCCGACTTTGGTAAGGACACGACTTACGAGCATGGGTACGAGAACTAGAAGGGACGTTTTACGTCTAGATAGTCAGCACGATCTGAAATAAGAAATTCTCGAGCGGACCAAGCAAGGCGATAAGAGCCTTTTTTTTTTTGCAAGGCCCGGTCAGAAAAAGAATACACTCACAGTGAAACCTAACGGGAGCTTCTCGCCGTCCCTCACGGCGCCCTCGCCCAGGTTCGTTTCGATGAACGTCTTGAGGCACTCGGCACAGAAGTCGAAGAGCTTCTGCCCGTCCTCTTGCTTTTGTTCTTCCGTGAGACGGTACTTTGACTGTGTGATCTCGAACTTGCCCTTGCCCTGCAGCGTGACCAGGCACACACGCAGGTTCGTTCCGCCTTTGGACGAGAATCCAGACCCGACGGTGAGAGAGCGCCGCATGGGTCTCGAACAGAACAGATAAGCGTACCGAGATCTACAGCCAGGAAATCGCCCGTCTCCTCTCCAGTCGGCCAGCCAAACACATACGTCGGAATCATGGGCTAGGTAGGCAGTTAGCATCACGTGCAATGTGCAGGGAGCATTAGTCGCGCCCTGTTTGGCCGACTTCCACAAACGGCGACGCCACGAATAGGAGTGGAGTCGGGGCCCCACTCCCCCAACAGGGACTCCGACCCCGGCACATGATTCCCCATAATCGAGACAGACGTACCACAACCTGCTTTGGCTTTTCGAGGCCGAGTTCCAGCGTATCCTTGAACGCCTCGACGATCATGCGCATGCGCTGCGGTGTGAGCGTAAAGCTACGATTGTTAAAAATAATAATGTATTTTATGCGTGCATTTTCATGCAGATTAAGAAGAGGGAGAGAGATAGCAAAGGGGTGCATTAAGCGCACATGGTCTCGTATTTCCTCAGGTGATCGGCCATGGTTCTGCGGGACGCATGTCTCTATCTGGACACCATCGTGCGCTGGGAAACGGAGAGGACGCACTTCTTGGTCGCATGGGGCAGATCCTCTTCATCGTGGGTTCTGTGGTGAATCGCAAGAGTCTGGCCACTTGGCAGGGTGACACTGCCGCTTCCACGTCTTGAGGTCGGCATGCTGTGATTTTACGAGATGAATACGTCTGGACAGGCGGCAAGAGATGGCAATAGATAAGTGAGAGAAGTATTATAAACCGTCCATCAACCAAATCACTCGTGGGAATTTCCTCGACCGCCGCGACGTGCCTTCCTAACAAGGCAATCGTCCCGTTTCCTCTTCTCCGCCAATGATTGGTCTCAAAAGTACTCTCAACGTGTGTCGTGTTCATCTCTTTTTTGTCTTTCGTGGACTCAGAATCAACTCAACAGGTCATAGACAACTCGGGAGCCCTCCTCGTCGAGTGTGTCAATGTGCTCAAAAATAAAGTCAACAATGGCTGGGGCGGCGTTGGTGACGAGATCGTCTGCGTCGTAAAGCGTGCACGGCCCATCTCCCCAGGCGCGCAGGCCGTTTCCAACGTTTTGAAAGTGCGCCGCGGGGACGTACGACGTGCAGTGATCGTGCGGTGCCGGAAGCCCGTGCGACGGCCAGACGGGCGAGTTGTGCGGTTCGACGACAACGCGGCGGTGCTCCTGAACAACAAGCGGGAGATGCTGGGCACGCGTCTAGGAGGGGTGGTCAGTGCGGACCTGCGAATGAAGGGGTGGGGCAAGATAGTCAGCTTAGCACCCAAGGTGAGTCTGTCCGTCGCCATTCTCGGAACACCGTTTCTGAATTGAGCCCCAAAGGTCGTATGAGGATTATGTTAATACCATAGAGCGCACTTCTGTGCCTTTGTTCTTTCACTTCCGAGAACGTCGGTGCTGGCGAACCAAAAGGGAAGAGCCCCTGATGTCGGTCAGTGTCCACAAATGGACTCGTTGACGAGGCACCGATGCATTGCGGTGGTTCCCTGTCTGCGTACTGATGTGGGGAATCACCAAACTTGGCGTGAAACCAACCTTGGAATTGAACCCTTCACACGTAAAACGTGGAAGCGCCCCCATGTGCAAGACAGAAAAGTCCACGAGAGTTCCTAATCCGCTGTCAGAAAAAAGAGGGGCATCATTAGGGGACGATGTTTGAGGCAATAGGACTGCCATATCTGAATTCATGGAGAGCTGCATCGACGATATATATACAGTAAACATACGATGTGCAAGCGAAATGCGACCATTATATACAACCGACCAATGGCGAAAGCAAGGTTATCAAGATACAATGACCTAATAGACACATTAAAGCCTGAATCATGCGTTGTGGGTAAATGTGTGCGAGTGCATGCGTGCGAATAGAAGGAAAGGAGAGAAGGAAAGACGATCGCTAATAACTATGGATTTGGCACGTAATCTGCATCCTCGGATTCCTTGGGGTGGCTCCCACCGTTGTCACGACGCTTATGAAGTCCACGCCGCGACATTGTGGGGTATTCACACTTGCGAGACCGCCGTGCACATTGACTAGGGTGGTCAGTTATTCGCCGATCAGAAATCAATCGAGACCACTCACTTGCAAGTCGGGTCAGCGCTTCCCACTGGCGGCGCTCCACATGCGATCTTCCGTTCACGGCAGAACAAGCAGGCGATCGCAGGTTTGCGCCGTGCACTCCGCTTTGTCGACGGCAACTTCAACACGCCCTGTCCGGCCTTTGGGTTCGGCGCCAACGACGACGCCGGCGCTGGTGCCTGCGACGAGCTACCGGCGCCCGTGCTGTCCACCAGGTGTATGCTCGATGTCGGCGTCCCGATATCAGATGACGAGAACGACGAGGAAAGCGGCGTGTGCATAGGCGCGCTGGGTGAATAGGCAAACGAGGCTGGTATCGCAAGAGACGGAGGCCGCTACACAGTACCCCGCGAGGTAAGCGTAAGTGACAAGGGAAGCGAGGGCGGGGAACAAACCTTAGATGGGGGCGGAGAAGTATATCCCCGGTACGCGGCGGGGTCTTGCACCAGACGGAACGAATCCTGCCTGTGTTGTCGATGGTGTAGACGGCCTCCATGTGGCACGCCTGCAGAGGGGAAACCGTGAACTTGGTCTTGGCCCTCCTCCTTGGGACGTGGCGCAAGCTCGGAGAGGCTGCTTAGCGAGGTGATCGGTGAAAAGGGTTGTCCGTTAACGGGTGAAGCGTATTCGGTTTTGACGGCGTTTAACCCTGCCAGGGTGTCTGATATTTCATGTTTAGGAACAGATGGAGACGGCATGGAAAGGCTAGGAAGGGTGATAGAGCCGTGGTTGATCGATTGAGATTCTGGCGGAGGGGTCTCCACGAGAGCATGGCCGAGCTCGGAAGAGCTGGAAGATGGGAGAGCCGGTGGGGCTGGGGGCTGGGCATAGTGTTCATAATGACCGAGACAATCATCATAGGCTGGGTAGCTGGAAGAAACAGGTAGCAGGCTATGTTGGTGTGGACCCTCGAGTGGGGAGCATAAGGGGCCGTCGGCGAAGTATCCCGAATAGTCGGGGGAGTGGAAAGACATATTAAGATCAGAGGGAGGATACTGGGTTGCATAGGAGGGATAGTGTCCACCGTGGTGGGCGTTGACTGCATTCATCTGATGATGACTCGGTGAAAACTCGGTCTTGGTCATCCAAGGGCAATGCGACTTACTGGGTATTCTGCAAAATCATAGGGAGGCTGCACGTAGTTCACGACTGAAGAGTACGGCTGCGAAGGGTATCCATACGGTCCAGCGCAGTGGCTCTGGGCTTGGGCGGGATAAGGGTCGCGCGACGTGTATGCTGTCGCGGGGGTGTAGTTGGTCGGGGCGCGTTGCTGCTGTGCTCTCTGACGATCATCCGAGTCGGCGTTTACGGCAGACTGAGAGGAGTCGGGACGAGGCTCCCATTGAGAACTGCCTTGCGGCATGTTGTCACCGACATCGCCGTAATGCAGATCAGAAGGCGGATATTGAAGCATTGTCGCGCAGACGGAGAGATGGTGGTGTTGAAAGGAGGAAGGAAGGCGGGGAAGAAGGCGAGGAGTAAGCAAGTGGGTGTTCAGAGGAGAGCGTCGAGGCTTAAAACTTGAGGGGAATCATTCACTGCAGAGGGAACACGTGCACTCACACAATATATGGGGCTTGGCTTCCCTTCTCCCAGCCCAGTATGTAATAAATTGTCGACCTGACTATCGAGAACCTGAGCTAACCCTCTCCAGTTTACTCCCGAATATCTCTCATTTTTATTCCACTTATTGCTTTCCGATAGCTTGTCTCAGCGTGTTCTCGACGTCAGCATCATGCTACAACACGACTTTCCTTCTCCATTTTCACTCCACACGTTGTCCAATACTCCTTATCAGGCCATCCACACCCTTTCACTGTCGAAATCCCAACAGACGCCCGGGGATGCTTCCGTGCGTGCGCACAACCGCCTGACCTGACATGGAACACCTCGACGTAGCGTATGCCTCTTATCATCTTGCGGACCGAGCAAGCCAGCGGGACAATCCCTTCTCACTTGTCGCTCACTCTCATTACTTATCTCCCTCTCAAAGTGAGTCAACCCTTAGTCCTCCGGTTAAGGGTTAGCCCCAAGTCACGAGCACACCATCGCGGCTAGATATGATCACGATGGAAAAGTATAGATGGATGGATGGACTGATGGCTGGATTTAGAATTACACTTCGTAATTATATAATTGCCCAGTCTAAGCGCGTAATTTCTTCTCGTGGGGATTGCAGGTGCAAATGAGGTGCTTGGGCGTCCAGGGGAAACCCATCACATGGCGCTGGTGGGAAGAGAGTTACGGGACAGTTGCAATTCAGCGCGTGCGCGTGATATGGTTCCACCCTCTTTAATAGCATAGCCACCCTGTAAGGCTTCCTCATGTCCTCTCCTAGGAGGCGCCGGCTATAGGAGTCGCCTCAAGGCGCTGGGAGCTTCTTTTTCAACGATACACCCCCTCAACGTTCGGCGCTCAGCCCTCTGGGTTTCTGAAAGTCCTGCCCATGGACATGCGTTTGCTGATGGGGAACAGGTCACACTCGTAACACTTAATCGATGCCAGTGTCCTCAACCTTGATCCTTATCGGTTGGGTGGAGCGGCAGTACAGCTCCCCCCATCACTCCTTGATTATCCCCGAAAGGGGTGCCCATCGTTCTTGCCTCCATTTATAGATAGGTTCATGGTCATCAGCCGATCCTAGGCGGCCACGCCCTGACTCTGGGCCTAACCAGTATGGTACTGCACTGTCTGCGTGACGATTCCACCCTGACCACGAGGGTACGCATGACAACAGCGTTTTCGTTCTTGCAGATCATTATCTCACGCACCGTGTTAGAAAGCTGCACCAGCAACCCACTGGCACGCCTTATCGGCTCTGGTCTTCTTTCACATTAGCCATAAACTTCATAATTCCTACCGCCACAGGACACGATCACGACCGCTAATTTGGGTTTCCCAGGGCCACCATTGTCTACCGCTAAGCTCCCATCGGCTCGTTTTCTGGCCTGTGCCTGTGGCTGCACCCTCACGATCCCGCCCCCAACTCTTCGATCGTCCCGCTGTATTAGATTGTTGGGTACAGTTGTATCCTGATGCTTTTCTTCCTGGACCAGCTCTGTGGGAAGGGATAAGCCAAGCCTATTACCAGGCGTACAGCCCCACGTCAAAACTACTGGCTGGTTCCATTCAACGTTGGGCTACTAGCATGACTGACATGACTGTGGCACATCAAGCCAAGGCAACACATGGTAGCCTGCAGGCGCAAGCCCATCATTACTGGTGCCAAACAAGCGCGTCGTGTTTTCGCTCGAAACGGGCAGCTGGGCCCTTTCGCTCGGTTCTGGCGCTTGGGGTTGGGTTGATCTGCATGATAAATCCAAACCTGTTTTATTCTAACTTCACTTGCAGCAGGATTGCGAGACACACGCAGTGGGCTTGCACATTCCGTATGTTATGAGCGGTAGGGTGCAACTGGAACTAAAAGTTACTGCGACTCTCGAAACACTGTCCAGAGCGCCACCTCAAACCTTGAAGCTTGATGCCTTGCCTTGAGGCTCACGCATCTACCAGTGACGACAAAACCTCGACGCAAGCACCTGCTCTCCGGTCTTCGCCGACGCTGGGGGATCAGAGGAGTTGCAACTCTTTCTTTTCATGAACGGGGCGATTGTGCGCCGGTAACCAAACTTGTCGGCGTCGACGATCATCCAATACATAATCTGGTCACTGTCACTTCCCATGCGTTGCTGCACTCTTTTCATTCGGTGAAACGACATTCATAACATCAAGACAGGAGGCCTGAGGCCTTGCCCAGACTGTTTCAACTACGGGGGCTGATTGGAAGCTGAGTTTCTTCTTGATGCGAAGGCATCATTGTGACAAACAACAGTCGTCTCATCTCATAGTATACCCCTCTTCTCGAATATGGTCAGATTGAGAAGGCGCATCGTGGTAACTCAGCGATTCTGACGCCGATCGTCATACTACCTTTTTAGCGATCGAAGTGATATGATAAGACTGCATGCATATCAAGTTAAGTTAGTCCGGCGGGTGCGAGGCGAGTGATGGCGTCGCCATCTCATCACAACTGACGCTAGCTTACTTGGAGAAAGATCACTGGCCCTGCAGGACGAGACAGCCAGACGACCGCACTTGCGTCTTCTTGATATTTTCACAGATATTCCTTGGCAACGTTCACTTATACCCTACCCCATCAGATGCATTTGCAGATAGCAGATCCCTTCGCGATCTACGCCCAGTTGCCTGATCATCGAGAGAGCCTGTGACAACTCGAGCAGTGATCCGCAAAGAATGCCTTCGAAGAAACACCGAAAAAGGAGCGGAATGTGTGGTCTATGTTCACGAAACACGCCGCCGCACGACGATGGAAGTATAAACCTCGTCGGACTGGAGGCGGAGACGCCCAGTCTACCGGAAGAGAAGCTGGGATTGAAAAGTGCGAAGGGAGGCAGAAAAGGGTGCCGAAGCGTGGACATGTCCGACCTTCGATCGCCGCGGTTTTTACTGTCGGCGAGATGGACGGTGTAACGTCGCCACCGTTTGGTTCTTGACCGCAGTACCATAGCCGCAGTAAGAGCTTCGGGCAAACACCTCGGCGCGTTGTTGCGATCACTACGCGGTGTGCGATGACGTATGGGCTGTTCGAGAAAGGAAGGGGATCTAAAGTGTTAGAATGGAGGGGGTGAGGAAGAAGCTCGCGCCGAGGGTCTTGGATCCGTCCCGGGCTCCGCGTGATCGCAGTGTCTTCGCAGCGCTGCCTAAAGCGGGGAGACATAGCCCAAAACCCATGAGAGCACTCTCCGGTACGGTACATAGGCTTTTTCGGCACCAGGGCCCAGGGCAAGCATTTTTTCCTCAGCCTCCACATAATGTATCCGGGCTATTCGAGCCCGACGACATCCGATGAAAAAACTTCGCTCCGGGTACATGAATGACGACCACAGGTGGGCTACTTGGTGGCATGTCTCCACCGCCGGGCCATCATAAGCACCACCGGGCCATCACAAGCCCGTCCCCGGCACCCAAACTCGGGCCTGTCCGAACGTGCCCTTGTCAGCTCTTTGTCAGTGCAAGGCACGCGGTCCTCCTCTCTGTCAAAGGGAAGAGTTTTATTGGTTTGTAGAGCATATCAGGTGGTCGTCCTGACCGTGACGGCATGAGAAACGGCGCCGCCACTGCCATTGACGATTGGCGGAGTTGGAGGAGCGGGGAGGGGTCAGGACCCCGGCCATGTCGGCATCCTGTCGGAAAGGCGGGACCGGTATCTCGTTCCTGAAAAGGCTGTGCGAGCTGCTTTTGCTTTTATCTCTCGAGCTGCGATTGCCAGAACTCATCGTGCTTCCTTCCATTGCTTCTTCTATTGATCTCTAAAGAAAAACTCCCCCAAACGCAATCAACCTCATTCATGTCTACCGAACGATCGCTCTCTCGGGGCCGTGGAGTGGTACTAGTATGTGGCTCTCATCTCTCCACACTTATCTTCTTATGACCTTATCGGCGCTCCTCCTCAGCAATCGAGTGGCCGTGGCGGTGCGGGCAACATTCGCTCCCCTTCTAGGGATGTAGATCGTAGTGTTGCTAGCGCGGACGACTATTCGGACACCCGTGGCAGGGACCCCCTCCCCGCCCATCATCTCAACGACGATGTACGCAATGTCTCAATCGCCTCCTATCCTACACACCTGATCTAACATTTCGAGAAAAGGTTATCATGTCTACTGGTCGTGGAGGTCGCGGAAACATCCGCTCACCCTCTCGGGATCCCGTTCTTTCGGATACCATCACCATTGACTCGTCCCCGGCGCGTTCTCAGGAGCGCGGACGCGGCTACGACCGCGACCTGATTTCTGCCATCGACAGCGCTCACGAGACTGGTGTTGTCAGTCCTATCGATCTTCTTCTTGACCATATCTGAACATTGACGAAATTATTTTTTCCTTTAGATTTCCACGGGCCGCGGCGGGCTCGGCAACATCACTCGCCCTGACTCCAAGTCACGCTCTCGATCCCGCGACCCCGTGAACAGCTCCGGGCGCGGAGGCGCAGGGAACCTCTACATAGGGGACCCTGTCGAAAACCGCATTCTCGAAGTGGAGGAGAACGAACGTGCCGCCCACCAACACCCCGCTGGAATGTACGACCTTACCCTATTCGGCTCCCTGTGAGAACAATTGGCTGACCGTACCTTTTTTTTTCTGGGTCCTGTACAGGCACTCCACGGGCCGCGGTGGTGTGGCGAATCTCACCCCTGAAGGGGTGCCGTACATCGAAAAGCTCGGTCCCAACCATCCCCACGCGACGCACAACCATGATCATGAGTCTTCGGGGCGCGGTGGTGCTGGGAATATCGACCGCTCTCGCTCGCGCGAGCCCGGTGACAAGGCCCGTGCACCTGGAGTGGCGGGGTTCATGCATCGTGTCACTCATCCCGGAGGCCAAAAGGGCGAAGTTGTCAGTTCGGCGTGAAATGGACGTCAAATTTGTGCTGTGAAATTTAATATCTTGGAATGTAGGCTGAAAGAAGTTTTTCGACTCTGACTCTTGACTCGGGTGTATATGTGCCTTGCTGATAAGTGTCTATTGTCTATTTTAACTAGTTGTGTATACTTGAGAGGTATCATAATGTTTACTAGCTTCTCTATAAGACAGGCGTTGGAACATGGATGAGTGCTCGATGGTTCCTTGCTCAGTAATCGGTAGCGATAATGATGCAGAATGACACCTTACGAGATTCCACGTGATACACGATAAGATGCTTCGGAAGCGCCGAAGAAACGAGGGCCAAAGGGAAGGGATGACAACGCATCGAAGCATCGTGATTGAGATTACTGTACATCGATGAACTGTGGAATCGTGTGGGACCCTAAATGGGACTCTGAATGGATGACTGTCTGTGTGTAATTTAACCTGCTACAGTAAGTGAATCAGCCAACGAAGGGTAAATGCTGAGCGCCGAGTTGCCAAGTGCTGCCAAGGCTATGATCATAAAGTGCTAAAGTCACCGAAAAGAAGCGAGCCCACACCGTGTGGCCAGCGCCAGCCGAGGACGGGCCACCGAAGTCGAATTACTAAGACGATGGTAGTGAGCGTCACATGCACTCTCGTCATCGATAAATCGTAAGGGTGGTCGTCATCTGATAAATAGAACGCCCCTTTCATAGCCCTCGATTGCGTTCTTTCCTCTTCCTACCCAAGCAGAAGAACTCGCGCAATGTCGACCGGCCAACACACCCTCCCCGATCTTCCCTACGCCTACGATGGCCTCGAGCCGTACATCTCTCGTCAAATCATGGAGCTCCACCACAAAAAGCACCATCAGACCTACGTCAATTCTCTCAATGCTGCCGAGAAGGCATATGCCCAAGCCAGCACTCCTAAGGAGCGAATTGCTCTCCAGGCGGCGCTAAAGTTTAACGGCGGTGGTGCGTAAGATGATGCTCTCACCCAGCTGATCTTGCTTACTGATGTGACATGCGTTATCTCTTATCGCATCCATGCAGGCCATATCAATCATTCTCTCTTCTGGAGGAACCTTGCACCCCCCTCGAAAGAGAGCAAGGGTTACGGCGGTGAACTCAAAGACGGTTCCCTCAAGGTTGCGATCTTTGAACGCTGGGGATCTTATGACAATTTCGTGAAGGACTTTAACACGACTACTGCTGGTATCCAAGGATCAGGTTGGGGTTGGCTCGTGCGTCCCAATGCGTGCGGTACTTTCAGCGTGTGAATTGATTCGGGGTCATCATCAGGGCTATAACCATTCCACCAAAAAGCTTGAGATTGTCACCACGGCCAACCAGGATCCTCTCCTCTCTCACACTCCCATCATCGGCGTCGACATTTGGGAGCACGCTTTCTACCTGCAGTATCTCAACGTAAAGGTCGACGTGAGTTCCTGGATTGTTCTTTTCCGCATTCGTTGACTGAGCGACTGCATGTCAGTATCTCAATGCCATTTGGAATGTTATCGACTTCCAAGAGGCTGAGAGGCGCTACATCGAGGCCGCTGGAGGTCCCAGGCTCTAAGCCACATGCATGCTCTGCGCGTCAGGATATATGAAGTAAAATGAGGGTGTTGTGTATGTTTCGTTGAGAATGAGACGATTGATTGAAGCCACTAAGCCATACTCCGCATTTGTGGTTTGTCCCCATGTCCTCCGAAGTCGGAAGGCTGTCTCCACACTCCACAAGCATGCGTTTCGGTACGGAGATGAAGGCCGTGCGCACTAGTAGGTTGGCGCCAATGTTTAGGCTGTCAGCTGAAGGAAGATCTAGAGTGTGCCAGGGGGATTCGTGCCCAAATACAAGCCCGTTGGTTGGCTGGTTCCTGTCATACTTCTCACCAATCGTGTGATTCACTCTTGGCACTGACACGACACGACACTAGCAGCCAATTTGTCGCCAAAGGAACATCAGGGGTGTGGAAGGAAGTCTTGTTTCAAAGACTAAAAACTCACACAAACGATGCACCCTTTCCGAAGCAACGACCCATCTCATGGAAAAGACCTTGAAGATATTTAGAAAGTTCTATCGACCCTCTGGAGTCCGGCCAAAGGTCAGCTGGGCAACAGACGGACGAGACAGTGGGTCACCCTGCGTTCCCCAGATTAAGCCAGTAGGTACTAGGGGCAGCTCAGGCGTGGTTCTATCCAGAAGTTCGGCATGTTCCCAATCCGAAATCACTGTAGCATCCTTTCGGGTCCCATGTAAAGGGGGGAAATAAGATTCTGGTGGGCGACGCACGTTCCATGGAGTTCGCATTGATAAATGCACATGTGTGTTCCGCGAGCCGACAGTGCACTGGAGCAATTAGCGCTAGTAGGCATGTTCGCGCCCGGATTCTGATGTGAGAGGGAGATCCGTGCCGTCCGCCGAGATTCTGGCGCTGTGCGTAACGTACAACTGCTTGGCGTGCATCATAAGCTGGACTTAGATCACCTTTCAACTAAGGTATAGAGCTGGCTTTAAGAAATCAAGTGCGTGGCCGCTGTGTGTGCCGCGCGTGTAGCGAGTGTTGCGTCCTTGATCAATTGGCCAGCGCCAAATCGCGTATGGTGTGATTTGAATTAAAATCATGGTATGCGCACATAAAACATGCAATGGTCTCGTTGGGCGACACGTAGCAAAGGTTCCACAGCCGTCGCCGCCGAGGCGATACTAGTAAGCATTAAAATTGTGGGTGGGAAAGTATTCCTAAATAAAGCGAAGGTCGAATTCCACGGCGCACTGCCCGCAAGGACACCAAACCGGTCTGTGATGACTGTTCCAAGTTGTCTGACATGGTGATAATCATGTGTTCTATCTTTCATGATAGTTCTTAGCTTTGAGTCGAGTCCCAAGTCAATCCAGCAGGAGGCACTGGCATTACGCAAACACCTCAGTGTTCGATTTTGTATGCTAGCGTCGATAGTATCTGCGCGTCTATCCGATAGTGAGGCGGTGTAAACCATCGGAACAGCGTTTGCTTTCCTCGTCCACACCCACTCCTGTAGACACATCATCTTCAATTCTTCCACTATCGTCAGTTTTCCCATGTCCCAGATGGCTTCCACATCCACAGCCTCCTCACACTTCCAAGCTATATTCGACGATGCCTTGAAATCGTACCAAAAGCAGACAAAGAAGGACCTCATCGCACATCCACTCGCCTCCCAGTTGCAATCGTGCAACTCAACTAGCGCCATCGTTGCAGTGCTTCAAGACCAAGTCCGGGAATTTGAGCAAGCTCACAGTGGCGATGAGAGGTTGACCAAGTGGTTGAACCCAACTGTGAATGTCCTTTGCGCGTTTTCTGCTGCCGTCTCCGTGGGTGTTAGTCTCGTAAGTCTCGGCTCGTAAGCTAATTCAAGCTTCCTCTGATATATTCTCCAGGTATTTTCGCCTGCGAATGCAATCTTTGCAGGCATCGGTGTCTTTCTATTAGCGAGTATCATATCTACTTTTTCGGTGGATTCGTTCTCATGTTGAAGGTCGTGAAGGCTGCCAAGGATGTTGCGGCAAGCAAGGATATTCTGGCAGAGCTCTTCGAACGCATTGGATTCTTCTTTACTCGGCTCGAAACCTACACTGAGGTGACACCAACTCCGGCGATGAAGGAGATAAGTACGAAGATAATGGTGGAAGTGCTTACGATCTTTGGGATTGCGACGAAAGAGATAAGGCGTGGATCAGCAAGTGAGTTTCCGATTGTGTATTCGATGTATCTCCACTGAACTACATGTAGAAAAGTTCCTGAAGAAGTTGGCTGGAAGGACGGATCTGGAGGATGCTGTCAAGAGGCTTGATCACTTGACTCAAGAGGAGGCTCGGATGGCGCTTGCAGAGGTCCTGAGGATTACACACAAAGTCTACGATGGAGTCAACGTAGTAATTGAGGGTGCGTGAGGCGTGGCCGATCTGTCACGGATACCTTCTGACAGTCACTCAGACGGCAAGGAGGCAAAAGTAGCAGCGAAGGAAACAAAGTCGATTATCCAGCAGACTGCAAACAACGTAGACGAGATTAGGTGTTCGTGAACTCACTAACCTCGCTGTTGCTTGCTGCTTACGCTCAAACGCATTCATAGGGAACCAGTTAACGCAACTTCTACGAGCGTGGCTCTCTCCCGTCGATCCGTCGACAAATCACAACATCGCACGAAAAGCTCAACATAAGGGAACAGCAGTTTGGTTCTTTCAAGGCAGTATCTTTATCGAATGGAAGTCTAATGGCTCACTCTTGTGGATCCACGGAAAGCGTGCGTTCCTGTCGGTATCATCTAGGCTCGCGCTTTCTGATAGTCTCTGATTTTCGTAGCGGGCTCTGGGAAAAGTGTCATCTGGTTTGTTGTACATCTCCTGCTTCCTGACTAAGCTTATTTATTTTTGCCAGTTCCTCCGTCATCGAAGACGTTATGGCCGTTTGCAGAACTGGATCAGCGATCATGGCCTATTTTTACTTCGATTTCAGGGATCTCGATAAACAAAGTTGTCACGACCTGCTGCGCTCTCTCGTATTCCAGCTTTCTACCGACTCTGGTCCTTGCTGCGACGTTCTCCACCGCGTTTACAAAGCACACAAAGATGGTACCCAGCAACCGAATGACGACACGTTGAAGGAATGTCTCAAAGAGATGCTGAGATTGCCAGGACAGGGCCCAATTTTTATTGTCCTGGATGCGCTTGATGAATGTCCCGACTCTTCTGGGATCCCATCTCCTCGTGATGAGGTCCTCGATCTCATAACGGAACTCGTCGACCTTGACCTAAAGAGACTTCACATTTGTGCAACTAGTCGGCCAGAGGTCGACATTCGAGCTGTGCTCAAGCCGTTGGCATTTCGTTCCGTTTCCCTGCACGACGAAAGTGGACAAAAAACGGATATCGAGGACTACGTTCGAAACGTCGTGAATTTGTCCCCGAGTATGGCGATGAGGAGATGGAGAGACGAAGATAAAAATCTTGTTATCGAGACGCTAACAGAAAGAGCCGATGGAATGTGAGTACATCGAGCTATTCTATGCTACAGAGGTTCCTTACATTGCCGTACAGGTTCAGATGGGTATTCTGCCAGTTGGAGACGCTACGACATTGCTTCCCCCCAAACCTCCGCCAATTTCTTAACGAATTGCCTGAGACCCTTGATGAAACGTACGAGCGGATGTTGAGGGGCATCAATAAGGCTCAAAAGGACAACGCACATCGCCTGTTGCAGTGTCTCGCTGTTGCTGTCCGACCGCTTCGCGTCGAAGAACTCGCGGAATTACTGGCATTTGATTTTCAGGCATCCAGTTCCGGAGGGATTCCTACCCTGAAGGAGGATTGGAGGTGGGGTGATGAAGAGGGCGCCATACTTTCTACGTGTTCCAGTTTGATCGCCGTAGTCCCCAGTGGTGATTCCCGGGTGGTGCAATTCTCGCACTTTTCGGTGAAAGAATACCTCACATCCCCTCGTCTCGCACGGTCATATGGAGACGTGTCGCGGTTTTATATTGACCTAGATGCGGCGCATACGGTCATGGCTCAGGCGTGCCTAGGGACCCTACTCCGGCTGGACGAACACGCTGACAATGGAGGTGACAAAGGGTCTCCTCTGGTCGGATACGCTGCTGAACACTGGGCTGAGCATGCACGGTTAGAGACAGTTGCACCACGGGTAAGGGATGGGATGGATGACCTATTTGACGCCTCGAAGCCGTATTTCGCAGCGTGGCTCCGGGTGCATGACTCCTCGGACAAAGGCTGGTCCTATTTTTCTCCCTCGTTGGGACTCCACGATGGTTCACCCCTTTACTATGCTGCACTTTGTGGATTGTATGACCTGGCGGAGCGTCTGATTGCGAAGCATCCCGAACAAGTAAATATGGTTGATGGTCGCATCGTGGCCCCACTTCCGGCGGCATTGTACAACAGACACTTCCGTGTCGCGGATTTACTCCACCGACATGGTGCGATCGTGGATGTTCGAGGCGATGAAGGGAGAACTCCACTCTACAGTGCATCAATAGATGGACTTGTCGATATCATGCGGTGGTTATTAAATCACGGCGCAGATGCAAATGTCCCTCGGACTGGGGGCACGACGCCGCTGCAAATAGCAGCTGGCAACATGTTTCCCGAAGCCGTTCAGTTACTACTCGACCACAACGCCCACGTCAATTCACGAGATGAAGCAGGCGAAACTCCTCTATCCGACATTATATACTGGCGTCACACTTCTCAGGGCGAAAGACCAGTCGACGTCGTGCGGCGACTACTGGAACATGGGGCGGACCCAAATGCAGGTGACCCCTCCCACTCGACCCCGTTACATCTAGCCTCGTCCCACGGGTGGCTCGAGGTCGCTCGACTGTTACACAAATATGGTGCGAAAGTGGATGAGAAGGATGAAGAAGGGAAGACCCCATTCCAAGTCGCGTCGGAAAAGGGATACGATGAAATCGCGAAACTGTTGTCGGAAGATGTCGATATACCTCAGGCGTAGTGTATTTGTATTCACAGACCAGTTACCTATATTTATCAATTCCAGATATCTTTATATTGGTGCCTCACCGACAGATGAAATGCTGCGAGGAGGATATGAACCCCCGACTCGGACGGAATGTGCCCCCTTCGCTGCATCCCGCACAAGTTCAAGTTACCAACATTTGGCGAAATACTTGCGTGAGCAGATAGCTCACCACTTTTCCTTCTTATGTGATGAGGGCCTTGGCTGGTGCGCGATTTTGGAGTCGAGTCCAACTTCCAACTCGCTTGCTATGATCAGATGGAGAAATCATTAAACTTGGTCACATAGCCGCTGCTTGAAGCAAGAGGGGGACAAGGAGCGGCGATCCTGGCAGACCTAGAGATCTGCCATCCTGGGCTCCACCTTGAGCATATCCTTCACAGCGTCCACAATCGCCTCTTTCCAGCCAATTTACTCTTCGATCCCGAGAATCTCGCGCGCATTACGCGGCGTGCAAACGAACTGCAATCGACGACACCCGGCGCGGGCCGCCTGCCAGACTCTGAGCCGCTCCCGGATCTCGGGCATTGCCTCTGACTCGGAAGGGCGTATTGGGAGGCTCAAAATTGAGGCAGTGTAAGCCATCGGTCCATCGTTTACTTTCCTCGTCAACACCATCACTAGGCAGATACTCTCAATTCATCCACAGTTATCAAGTTCATCATACCTCAGACGACTTCCGCATCCACAGCTTCCTTGCTTCCAAGAAATTTTCAATGAAGCCTTGAAATTTTAACGAAAGCAGACAAAGAAAGACCTCATTGCACATCCACTTGCTTCCCAATTGCAATCGTGCAACTCAACTGGCGCCATTCTTGCAGTTCTTCAAGAGCAAGTTCGCGAATTCGAACAATTGCACAGTGGAGATGAGAGAGTTGGAACTTCCTTTTTCGGTAACCACCAACACGAGTGTTGGCAGGAGCTGTAGCACACATTTTTCTCACTATTAAAAACACACAATAATGGTCAAAAACCCAACATACACACCTTATACATGCCAAACTGAAGTTCAGGCAGCTGTTGCCCTGTTGGAGGGAAGCTTGTTCGTCAGAGCAAGTGAGCTCCAAGACAGGGTGATGGTAGTGGCCAAGGACACAAGTGGCAGGATAAGCTGGGCCACGCTCGACTCAGCCTACCACTCTCTTTTAATACAAACAGCCATCGCTGCTGCAAAAGCAGATGGTCTGAAGCATTCAATTGCCTCCATAAAAGAGGCTCTTTTCATTTTCCTACTCGACATTCTCAACAGAAAGCCACAACAGAGCTTCTTTATTCAACCAGAGTGTAGCAGATGACTATCGGCTATGTCAAGCAAGCTAAAAAGAGTGTTGCAGGCTTGTCAAGGACACTCAAGCCTGATGCAGAGATAAATCATGCACCTACTATCCACACAGTGTGGAGCGTGCTCAAACTTGTATACCTTTATGCAAAATACTAAGAGTGGTGTCACACAAGGGGATAGCTGAGTAGAAACCAAGAGGACATGTTAGATTGGTGTAAGGAAGTACAAGAGGAATATGCACCTGAGTAGAAACCAAGAGGACAAGTTGGTTCTACTCAGGACACTACAGGGTGTCTTATATACTACTAGGGATGAGTCACTTACTAATCTACTGAGTAAGTATGAATGACTACAAGCTGATGCATTGTGTATCTATATTTAGCACTTCTATTGTGATTACTGATCACTGTGTCATAAGTGCTTACTTGTGCTGATGCATCACCCTAATAATAGAACAATGCTGACTGAAACCTAATTGTTATGTCACAGTAGGGATGTTCACCCGACATGGGTTATGTTTACGATGACAGGAACACTAAGGAGTCTGGACTGTGGTTCTGTGTGAGAGTACTAAGTTCAAAGAGAACTTAGTAAGTTTCTGATGACGAGTAACTCTCTGCTTAAGTCAAACAAGGACTTTGAGAAGAGTTATGAGAGGGAGTTCTTATCATGCAAGTGAAAGAGTGGGGATGGTTCTGCTTGTTGTCTCTAGTACTGTAGGATACAAGAAGTCAAGTCTAAGGAAATGTGCTACCTATGGACTGGACTTTATAGTAAATGAGAACAATAGAGAACTAAAGACCAACATGTCAGTAACCTAAGTCCACGTCACTGAAACAGTAGAGAACAATAGAGTACTAGGACTGAGTCACAAGAAAGTGTCCTAGTACTGAGTCACATGAGCAATGATGATGTGTCCTAGCTAAGATCGACATGTCCTACTAGAGTCATCATGAGTCATAAACACCAAGAAAAGGGTGAGAAATAGAAAGTAAAATATAGGCATCATAACATAGCCTCCCTTTCAGATGTGCAGTTGCCCCAACTGCACCTAGTCTCTACCCTGGAACATGTTGTAATCATCATAGTCTTCATGCATGAAGACTTCAGGTTCGTCTGCCCACATCTTGCAGACATGCCTCTTGAGGTACCCTGCTGGTCCTGAGCCTCTACAGGACCAGCACATCTCTTTCTGCCAGCACTCCGCCTCCTTATGCCCTGGGTTCCTAACCCAGCAATGCTGGCATACTTGCAGAGTCCACTCCCTACTCCACATTAGTTCTACCTTCTCCCTCAGCAACAGCTGTGGGAGCCCCTGAGCCTTCTTCATCAGTTCTGGGAGCTCTGGCTCCAACTGAGGGCATTCATCCTCCTCATGGCCAACACCCCCACAGTAGGCACATAGTGGCTGCCACCTAGTTGTCTCGCAGTCCTTCTTGAGATGGCTCCCCAAGCCACACAGGAAACGCCTCTTGGGCTCCTTCTGCCCACTCTTCATAGTGGCATAGGGAGCAAACCTCCTCTTCTTTCCCTTAAGTGGCACTGTGCGTTGTGCCAACTGGGGTGGAAGGGAAGGTGCTGGGGTCCCCTCTGGTACTTTAGAGGGGACTGGTGACTGGGGTGGTGTGAGGTTCCAAGTGGGGGAAGGGAGTCCTTCTGTCCAGTGACAAACTGGGTTGGACAGGGATGGTGGGAGTCCCTCTTCCAACACTGGGCTAGTTGAAAGAGGTGACTTGGGTGGTGACTGCTGAGGACTGGGGGTAGATGGGATGGATGGTGATAACAAGTCTGGGTATACCAGCTCAAAGGAGGATGAGGTCATCGACATTCTTGCTGATAATGTCAAGGGGTTTAAACAACGGATGAATGGTGGTAGAAGAAACTGGTGGTAGAGGAAACTGGTGGTAGAGGAAACTGAGTCTTTGGCATTGTCTTGTCCCTTCTTTTATCACTTTCTCTTATTTGTCTTTCTTTGCTCTTCTTTGTACTCCTTGATCAATTCTTTTGCTTGTACATTTTCCACAGGTTCCCAGGAGTTGTCACTTGTGGGATATCCTTTCCACTTGATTAGGTAGTGCATCTTGCACCCTTGTCCTTTCTGTTTCATGTCCAGTATCTTTTCTATTTCGTATTCTTCTTTGCCATTGATCAGATCCGGTGGTGGTTGGGTAAAGTTAGGGCCATGGAGTTCTGTTTCCTTATATGGTGTTATTAGATCTGCATGAAACACATTATGGATCTTCCAATGTTTTGGCAGCTCCACACGATATACTGCGTTTGATAGTTGTTTCAGTACTTTGAACAGTCCATATTGTCTTTGCCCCAATTTGCTTGTAGGGTCTAGGGTTCTGAGATTTGTCCCCCCGATCCATACTTGATCACCTTCATTATAGGGTTTGAACCCCTTGCTTCCTGCCTGAGTTCTTCTCACGTCTGCTTGTGCCTTTGCTATTGCTTTTAGGGTGTTATCCCTTATTTTGTCTAGTTCTTCTATTCGTGCCATTACTGCTGGCACTTGACTGGGAATAGACGACCAGTTGACTTGTGGCATATATCCCATAATCAATTCATAAGGCATTTTCTTGGTTGTAGCATTAGGTGTCACGGACTGCCCTTGGAAATAGACTGACTCAGCAGTTATGACTACACTGTCAGATTACATTAGTCATGGACAGGTACCAGTTGATTGTTGTAGCACAGACTCACATGCTGTCAGGTGTTTTATTGTTCTTCAGTATCACATGCACATGGACATGACTCATTACTAGGATAGCTGTACTAGGGTTCATGACTCATACTATAGTTTAGACTCTGCTTTAAAGCAAGTCTTATGTGTATATAAGTTGACTAGTAGAGACCAGGGATCCCTATCCTGGTCTTCTTCAATTTGCTATCTTGTTTCTTTCTTCCTCTTCAGTCTGCCTCTTTTCATCATCATCTTTCTCTTCTTCTTTCTCTTCCATCTCTTCTCTCTCATCATTGACTTAGTGGAGGTGCTGTCATGCCCTTTTCACTCAAAGGGGACCTAGTGTTAGCCAGCCTAGTGTCCAAGAACGCCAGTCACGTGTTGCAAGCCACCTCAGTAGTCCAAGTCGGACAAACGGTTAGTGAACTGTTACATTAAGACCAGGATCCCATTGTGGCGTTGCAACAAACAACAAGAGAACTCTGGGCATCAGAGGGGCCCTTCGAGGCATATGAACTACAAGGACTGGTACAAAGGGATGTACCTGAACTATTCATCAAAGGAGCCGAGTGGCGTGTAGTCAACGGTATCGAATGATACCACACAAAGTCAAACACACCGGAGGAATCAGCAGACTCAGAGTGTTGGTATGCAGTTGAGTTCAATTTTGAGCATCTCTGTTGGGTAGAAATCCACTGGATCGAGAATCTAGAAATTGGGGGACATTGGCAAGCATTCTGTATTGCCAGAGAAGATTTGGGGCTCGATATCACTTCACAAGACACAGCCAATCAAGATCAATTGGATCATGCTAGAAGACCCCGAGATACAGTAGACAAAACCCCTACAACACAAACAAGCACCCCATCAACAGCTAGCAAAGCAAGCACTATCCAAGTCCAATCCCCAGCACCACAGAGAGGAAGCGATCAAATTATTGCATTACAGTTAGCTGAGTCACTACACATACAAGATCCAGTTATGAGTCGTACCGTGACCATGGAGATGCCAGCAGGCACTATCAATCCACACACAGGGCATATGGAAATGCCTATGAATCCAGACAATGTAGCACTATACTGTGCCATAGGACCCGATCAACCTGACCCCCCAACCAACAGAGAATGATGAGTGTCCCCAAGAATACCATTTGGATGGCCACAAGGAGGACAAGGACCGGGAGGTGGACCATTCGGAGGACCACCAGGAGGAGTCAGAGGACTGCCCGGAGGTGGAGGACTGCCCGGAGGTGGAGGACTGCCCGGAGGTGGAGGACTGCCAGGGGGAGTTCTGATGCCTATGCCCCAAGCACTGCCACCAGGAGGGCACCATGGAGACAAACTGGTAGGGAACCCACCCATTATATTCACAGGAGACCGGTCCAAGGCGGAACAATTCATCACCCAATGGCAATTATATGAAGGGGTTAACATCACCAATGCACTTATGCACAACCCATATCAACGAGCTATGTTTTTCCTCACATACATTCAAGGAAATCTCGTTAACGAATGGGTTAAAGGAGTCAACACCTGGCTCCATACACAAGTCACTACCCAAGGATGGGCTACGACAGATGAACGCCTCTGGAATGGTGTAATTGGTGCTTTCAACAGGCAATATGCAGATGTATTGGAGCAAGAGAAGGCTCAAGCAGAGTTGGGAAGAGGCCTCCACATGCAAAACGGAGATTTAGATGGCCTCATTACAAAATTTGAACAATTGGTGTGCCATGCCAATTATGATGTCAATCAGCCACTGGTCCTGTGTATATTCACAGATGCATTGCCACACGCCATGTATGAATACATATTCAAAAATGTACAACCTCAGGACTACAAAGGCTGGCAGGAAGCATCCATTCAACAGCAGAAGGTGTTTGTACACATGAAAAGTAGACTGGAACAATTCAACCCAAAAAGAACGAATGCCGGGTTCAACAATTGGAAACCTAACAACAATAATGCCAATTGATAGTGTCGACCCAATATCCCCAACCTTCCGGATCCTAATGCCATGGATCTAACACCAGGAAGGGCTTGCTTAGCTCAAGCGGAAGATTATGAGCTGGGACAAAATCATTACCAGGAAGGAGTGAGACAAGGATCTACTCCACCAGCAGGACAAAGGAAAGTTCTCAAATGCTTTAATTGTGACAAACTGGGTCACTTTAAAAGAGATTGCTGACAGCCTTTAAAACCAAACCTGTATTACTGCCAAAACCAAGGTCCTTCACACACTCAACAAACAGATACCAGCAAAGACGGTTTTTATGCTGCTCGCAGTATAGTTGACAATTGCAGTGTCATTGAAGGACGTACTCCACAACAAAAAGCTCAAGCTTGGCTAGAAGGTGTCGCAGAAGAACCTGATGAGGTTAAAGACCTTGTTATGCAACAATTGTGGAGGTGAGAGGATTTTCAAAATGCCTGAACCCAATGGCCTGGGTGAGGGCTCTTTGTTGTAACTCTGTATACATCACATGCTACCATTCCATGTGAATTCCAGTGTCAATCCATACCAGTTACTTCATGGCTGATAAGCGAGTGCTAGTAGATTTGGGGGCCACTGATAACTTCATGCACCCTAATTTTGTGATGAAGATGGGGTTGGGAATGAAAGAACTCCCAACACCTAGAAAAATCTTCAACATTGACAATATGACAAATAAATCAGGGAAGATCATGCACTACCTTGATCTGGATATATACACTAAAGGAATCCACAAGGAGATGCATTTCCTCATTACTGATATCGGAAGCGAAGACATCCTTCTAGGATACCCATGGCTGGCATCCTTTGAACCAAGGTTTAGCTGGAAACATGCCATTATTGACAAACAGACTCTTCCAGTTGTTATCTCATCCATCAATCCTCGCTTCATCCAACGACAACTGGTAATTGCAGCAACTCTGACAGAAGAAGAAAAGCATCATATAGTCTGCACACTCGAATCACAATCCACCATCCGAGGGGTATCCACCAAACTAGCAATTCAAGCCAGACAGAATCAAGTAGCAGCTGAAGTCCCGAAAGTCTATGATCGATTTGCCAAACTGTTCAGCAGTGAAGCATCATCAAGGTTCCTGCCTTCAAGGCCATGGGATCACGCAATTGATTTCAAACCGAACACCCTGGACACACTACCATGTAAAGTATATCCCATGACACAAGAGGAGGACAAGTTGCTGCTCAAGTTCTTACAAGAACAAGAAGCTAAAGGATACATTAGCCCCTCCATATCCCCTTACACATCACCCTTTTTCTTTATACAGAAAAAGGATGGCAAACTACGACTGGTACAAGACTATAGGCAGATCAACAACATCACAATCAGCAACCAATACCCCCTCCTGCTAATCACCGACTTACTCACAGACCTCAGTGGTGCAAAGATCTTCACCAAACTAGATGTCAAAGATGGGTACAACAACATCAGAATCAAAGAAGGAGATGAGCACAAAGCAGCATTCAAAACAAAATACGGTCTATGGGAACCACTCATCATGTTTTTCAGGTTAAAAAATTCACCAGCTACGTTCCAAAACATGATGAACTATGAGTATAGGGATGTTATTGACCACTGGAATACCAGGGGAACAACAATTTGCATATACATGGACAACATAGCTATCGCAACCAGCACCAACCTGGAAGACCACATCAAAGCAGTATCAGCAGTATTCGAAGTTGCAGAATGTCTGGATCTTTATTTCAAACCGGAGAAATGCACTTTCCATGCCCCATGTATGGATTACCTGGGGGTAATCCTTGAAAAGGGGATAATGTGCATGGACCCCATCAAAATCGCAGGTATTAAAAATTGGCCCACACCCACCAAAGTTAAGGACATCAGATCTTTTTTGGGCTTTTGCAATTTTTATCGACCATTTATTCGAGGGATCACACACATTGCACAACCACTCAATGAACTCACAAGGAAAGACACTGAATGGAACTGGACTGAACGGTGTCAAAAGGCATTCGATGAACTATGAAACAGGGTCACAAGCGAACCGGTACCAGCACACCCCGAACTAGACAAGCAATTTGAGCTGGAAGTAGACACATCCGGGTTTGCAGTAGGAGCAGTGCTGCTACAGAAGAAAGAAGACAGCAAGAAACACCCTATCACCTATTTCTCGAAGACCCTCAATGAGGCACAGCAAAACTATGACATAGCAGATTTGGAACTACTCGCGGTTGTGATGTCACTGGACAACTGGAGGTCATTTTTAGCTGGTTCACCACACAAAGTTGTTGTCTACTCGGATCATCAAAACCTGTTGTACTGGAAAGAACCACACAAGATCAGTAGACACATAGCTAGGGAAGTACTTTGCCTATCCGAGTATAACATTGAAATCTGTCACATTAAAGGAACGGCCAATGGGTGAGCGGATGCATTATCAAGAAGGCCAGACTATGATCAAGGTGTTGAAGACAATGCCAATGTAACAGTCCTACTGAAGCACCTGTTTGCGAGAACCATTGTGACCATCGAACCACGATACCATCAGGATGAAGAATGTCTTAAACCATGGGTCGATCCACATCAACTTAAATGCTTGAATGGTGTGTGGTACAAGGAAGGACAAGTAGTTGTCACAGAAGATCTACAAGGCAAGCGCAACCTCATCAAAGAACACCACGATCCACCAGTACATGGACACCCCGGCATCAGCAAAATGATACAGATAGTAGAATGCAGCTACTGGTGGCTGCAGATGTGCAACAACATCACAGATTATGTGCGAGGATGTGCTGATTGCCAATGTCACAAAGTCAACAATCGGCCAACCAAGGTGCCTTTGAGGCCCATTTACCCAAAACCAGAAGCTATGCCTTTTGAAACCATTGCACTCGATTTCATCACTAAACTGCCAGAGTCACAGGGATATGACTCCATCCTCACAATCACTGACCATGATTGCACCAAGGCAGCCATATTCATACCATGTCGGGAAGATATCAACACTGAAGGCACAGCAGCCCTTTACATACAACATGTGTTCGCACACTTTGGACTACCAAGGAAGGTCATTAGCGACAGAGACCCCCGATTCATATCCAAGTTCATGCAAGAAGTATGTCGTATCACGGGAATAGAACGCAATCCATCTACAGCCTATCATCCAAGGACCGACAGACAATCAGAACAATCTAATCAATGGGTCGAGACCGTGATTAGGTTCATATCGGACTATCACCAGACCAATTGGGCCCCATACTTACCAGTAGCGCAATTCACACACAATAATTGGCCCAGTGACACCACACAGAAGTCTCCATTTTTCCTTCTGATGGGCTATAACCCACATGCTGATTGGACCTCGGCATCCTCTCCATTGCCACAGGTCACATTGCACCTCGAGCAACTGAAACAGGCACAAGATATGGTGCAACAACTCATGATTAAGGCCCAGCAGTCATGGGTCAAACACCATGATACACCCAAGTACAAAGAAGGAGACCAAGTATGGTTAGAAGGCAAGAACCTCTGTATCAGTCAGCCAACCGCCAAGCTTGCGCCCAGACAACATGGCCCATTCAAGGTTATCAAGGTACTATCGCCGGTCAGTTATCAACTAGCTCTTCCCATGCAGTGGAGCATTCACCCCGTGTTTCACATCGATCTTCTCACACCTTATTGCGAGACAATAATGCATGGGCCCAACTATCAGCGCCCATTACCAGATCTGATTGATGGAGAAGAAGAATACTCCATGGAGAAGATTCTAGACTCTCAGAAGTTCAGCAAAAGACAGCGTCTTCAATATCTGGTCAAATGGGAAGGTTACCCTGACTCGGATAACATGTGGGTCGATAAGGATGACATATTCGCCGATGATAAGGTGCAGGAGTTTAAAGCTTTGAACCCCGCCAAGGAAACACATATAAGGAGCCTCTCATTTGCTAAGTGTCCTCACCCCTCAGCTCTTACTCGCTCTCAACTACTTCAACAACATGCAGCTAGACATATGTCATCTGATGGACACTCAGACATTGCCTACAAAAATACTGCTGGAGTGTATGCTGACTCCACCTCTGGGGACAAAGTCCCCGTCATCAGACACATCCACAACCTCCTTATTGACACTGCCAACACCTGTACACAGGCCATCACTGCTGCTCTTAGAGCCGAGGCAGCTGTGTTTAGTCCTAGACCTAACACCTTATCCATCGAGGCAGCCGATGTTGCACGAGCCTTCAGAGCCATGTCTATCCACACCCCACCTCCTGTCTCCCCCGCTGAATCCAATGTCATCCTCAACGACACCACCACAGAGGGTAACTATGAAGTTTCCGTGCCCAAACAAAATGTCGTTGGGTATGAAGACCGCTTGGGAATGGCACCAGGAGCAACTAATACTGGCCAGGAAGCGGTGGGATCTATGCAACCAATGATGCATTGCAGCCGGTCACATTCCATTGCGACCTCCGATGTTGATCTCTCACCTTGTCCACAGTGCAGAGAACCCCGAGAGTACTGCCACGAACATAACCTGCCAGTCCCCATTCCAGAACCCATCATCCCTCTCCCAGTCACAGAACCCGTTCGCCCTGTCTGCATGGCGACACTTAGCCTCAACCATTGATACCCTAAGCCAGCGCTAAGCACTGAAATACCAGCTTAAGTATCGCAAGTTCGTGGGGTGTGAAGCCGGTCGATCGGGTCCGCGCAGGCCTCCGTGGGACGCTATACTTCGTAGGCGCGACCGCCGGTGCAGGCGCCGCGTCGGGTTCGCTTCGCTAAGACCGCGCACATGTGCGGCACTGTCGGGAACACGAGGGGTGAGCTACACGCAGCTCTGAGGAAGCAGGGACACTCGGGTCCGCGCAGGCTTCCGCGGAATACAAGACTTTACAAGGGCGGCCGCTGGGGTCGGGGACGCGTCGGGTTCGCTTCGCTAAGGCCGCGCGCGCGTGCGGCACTGTCGGGAATGCGAGGGGTGAGCTACGCGGAGCTCTGAGAGATCAGAAACACGAGGGGGAAAAGGGTACTAAATTCTCTGAGGTCTAAGGTGTAGTTACATGCATTATATACTAAAAGCATAGCTAAGGAGTCCAGGAATGAGGGTGAGGGCAGGAAAGTATGGTAGGGATGGTACAATATGGACAGGGGGAGCCAGCGGGACACCGGGCGAGGCACGGGAAAGTGGTCCGATGTGCAGGAACACGGTCCGATGTGCAAGTGAAAGGCGCAGGAAAGTGCTGATGTCAAGAAAGTGTGGCAGCACATGTACTGAAGGTGCAGCAGTGTGCAGGGTGAGCGCGGAATACAGTGCGAGGTGTGTGCGGAGAGCGTGGGAAAGCGTGAGAGCGCGGCGAGGTCGGCGAGGCTCTGCAGAGCATAGAGAGCGCGGACTGGGTCCGCTAAGCAGAAAGTGTGCAAAAGCTGTAATATAAGCTGTTTCACTGGCTAGCGCGGGAGCGGTCGTATTACCGTGAAGAAGCTGAGGCATCGGCAGGTCGACTTGCCACTGCCCTCGGACAAGGTGGTCAAGATCCTGCTGCAGTTCTGCCTCCCTACCCCGTCGAAGAACACGCTGCCCAAGGGGTGGGTGTACACGGTAGAGGACACCGCGGCCGAGGTCAAGCGAGAAGCGACTGACCTGTCGCTTTACAGCAGTGCCGACCAAACCCTCACCCGTGTGCAGCGCCTTTGCCTCAACACACAGCGGTCTGATCCCTATCACCGCCATTGCAGGGCTACAAATACAACCAGGGAGCTGCTTACATCCCCTTCAACATTCTCAACAAGCAAGGAGTCAAGATGCCAGCACGATACATCAAGGTTCACCTTGAAGTCCCCAACCCCTTTGCAGAGGCACAGATGAGTATGCATGGACCGGTATACCACGGAGAGATTCACACTGCTCCCGTCAATGACACTGAGACACCTGCACAGGAGTTGACCGCAGAGAGAATTCACATCATTGGCGACAACTACCGCTACTGCACTGTGGTGGATGAGGCGGTGGACAGGATTGGTGATCGGTTGTTGAAGGCTGAGGTGAGACAGTATCGGGGATTGAAGGTAAAGGCGGCGGGGTTTCAGGAGCAGATCAGGCACATTGAAGACCAACTATTCACGGTGCAGATGGATCAGCAGGCTAACTGGGATTGATTACAGGATGCCCAAGTTTACAAGCGAGTGAATGAGGAGGTATGCAGGGATCAGAGGATTCACCCTCTGATGATGTGGTCAGTAGAATGTGGGTGTTTACCCTGAAAAGGGGATAATGTCACAGACTGCCCTTGGAAATAGACTGACTCAGCGGTTATGACTACACTGTCAGATTACATTAGTCATGGACAGGTACCGGTTGATCGTTGTAGCACAGACTCACACGCTGTCAGGTGTTTTATTGTTCTTCAGTATCACATGCACATGGACATGACTCATTACTAGGATAGCTGTACTAGGGTTCATGACTCATACTATAGTTTAGACTCCGCTTTAAAGCAAGTCTTATGTGTATATAAGTTGACTAGTAGAGACCAGGGATCCCTATCCTGGTCTTCTTCAATTTGCTATCTTGTTTCTTTCTTCCTCTTCAGTCTGCCTCTTTTCATCATCATCTTTCTCTTCTTCTTTCTCTTCCATCTCTTCTCTCTCATCATTGACTTAGTGGAGGTGCTGTCATGCCCTTTTCACTCAAAGGGGACCTAGTGTTAGCCAGCCTAGTGTCCAAGAACGCCAGTCATGTGTTGCAAGCCACCTCAGTAGTCCAAGTCAGACAAACGGTTAGCAAACTGTTACAATGTGTCCTACTAGAGTCATCATGAGTCATAAATACCAAGAAAAGGGTGAGAAATAGAAAGTAAAATATAGGTGTCATAACACTAATACAGCATGTAATCTACATTACCCTATTGTTCTACAACATTCCATGACATTCCAACCAATCATAACATACACATGTCTAGCTGATGATAAGGCAGGTCCTTCCCAGGATCACATGCCTTTATGACAAATACAAATGCACATGTTGGTATCATGTGACTAACCATCTTATCACATTTAATGATAAGGACTTCAATACAGAAAATAGAAAAAGATATATGTGTCCGTGACACAGAGCTGGAGAGGATCAGCAGGAGGGACCACACAAAGGACCACCACAATCACAGGTAGAGAAGGACAGGGGTTTTGAAAACCCCAAGGGTAGTGTTGAGGGGTATGGGAGGGTAGGGGTAAGGGTAGGGATTTTCCAACCCTCAACCTACCCTTACCCCTCATGGGGGTCTTGGGGGTACCGGGGGTACCAGAGGGGTAGATGACAAATCATTCTGGGCTGGAAAAGTGAGCCAAGTGAGAGCTCCAAGAAAGGCTCCAAGTCCCTCAAACTCCTCAATCTGTTTATTGGTGCCAGTATTTACTCATCCCCCCTCCCTTATGCATGTATTATATATTTACAATGTCAGTAATAAGGAGGAGTTTCTTTGGTGTCACTGGCATCAGACCTCAGTAAGATGCTCAGCAAGGTTCTGAGCATCCCCTTGTCCGCATTCCCCAATCCACGGCACCTACATGCACCCTTAGCAATTTATGTATATCATGTATATAAAAAATGCGATTACAAATATGGAGTTTCATGGCGTGCAGATCAGTGCACAGCATCTTATATTGATAATCGCTGTTGGCTAGATTGTGCACTCGTACGGATGCTGCATGTGCACGCGGACCTAAATACTTAAGAAACATATATACCCTGATGCTAAAAACGTCTGTGCAAAGTTTCACGCAGCGCGAATGCATGCATGATCTTATTTTATGCGAAACTGTGCTCACTACTTACTCTAAAGCCTGAGGGTTTGCTACCCCCGCTACCCCCGCTCAACCCATACCCCCAGAGGCTGAAAACCCGTACCCCTTACGAGGGTACGGGTTTTGAAGGGGTAGGGGTACAGGTTGAGTTCTAATACCCCAGGGTTACCCCTGTCTTTCTCTAATCACAGGAGACCAGTCCGGAAAGGGAGCCAAACCACCAACCAGAACAATGAAGCCCCTCCTCCATCCTCACCCCCTCCAGTCACGAAGATCAGTGAACCCAGCACATTATGACTGCCTGACAAACACACACCGATTCCCGCTGACAATCCCCCATTGACCTCAGGTGTAGAAAGTGCCAGTAGACCCATGACCCTGAAACTTCCTCCAACACCTCCGGCGCCTTCCCTTCCAGCCACACCAGATCCACGGACCCCCACTCCAGACCCTTTTTTCAACCTCCCAGATCGTGAAGAACTTTACAGACAGCTGGAAAGTACCTTTAGGGAAGACATCGAATGTGAAAACTTGTTGAGGGCAACTCCGGAGCAGGAGGAAGAGACAGCAGCACTCTCAAATGGCAACTCAAAGATCAAGCAATCTACAGGTCGGGGAAAGACGGGAAACTCGCCCCACATACCCACACACCCCAAGACTCGCCAGGCCTCGAAAGGCCGCCTCAAGAAATGAAGAGAAACCGGACAGCGAAGCATGCCTGGACTCGAAGACCCTGATCAACCCAGTACAACGCCACTCAAGTCGCGCGCCCAATACGGCGCTGCACCTCGTACCTTTTTTCGATTCCAGCACTTCGCTCTGGCACTCTGAGTGCCCCGATACTATCGACACTTGACATATCTCGATGCTGCTCCCCACAGGAGCAGGGAGGTGTTCTAATGTGAAGTTGGATCCTTACTTCTTACAGGGAAATTGTAGACTACAGAGTCAGCTAGTGTTGCCGTGCCACATAGGGTTATACACCCCAAGGCGCACGTTAGTGGAAACGAAAAAAAAAAATGAGAGAGTTGGAACCCTGTCACCATCACCGAAAACGGTAAGCGTGAGCATTGGCACCCTGAAGAAATGTAAACCGAGTTTCTCCAGGCAGGAATCCTCAGACAGAAGACGACTGCAACAAGCACCCTTGGTATCTGCGCACTGTCACATCAGTCATTGCTGAATGCGAGCTCTGGAAAATCGCTGACACCAACCCGCGAGTCGATGTGAGATCCAACACGTTCCCCTTACCCTTAACTTCCTTAACTCTCACGCCGCAGTTCTCCCTGGCTTTACGTTCGGGCCTTACGTCGCGACCAGGCGATCGACCAGTGCTGTTCTGGCACGTTCGCGTGAGTCTCCGAGCTGCTCCAAGGCCCGCCCGACCGGTCGATGCGCCACCGTTCTCTCTGAACTACATACACATCGTGGACGTCGCATGAGCACATGTCTCCGTGCTGCGCGTCGGCCCGCTCAACTCCTTGCAGCGATGCAAGCGCGTTCTGCTCGTCGCAGGGTACGTGCTATATATGGCCCGAGGAGGTCGCGCACCTCCGAGGCAACAAAAGACAGCGTGCGACTACGTGATGTGTCCCACGAGCATGAAACGAGGTGCGCAGCATGGCTAATTAGAGGAGCTCTGCTCTTATCTGACCGGCTAAACTGGACCACACACGACTCTCCTTATTCTATTTCCTTCCAGACGCCAATGGCGGGTACTCCAGACTCTCAAATTCAAAGAGCACCTTCGTCGGGTAAACGACCAGAGGACGACGAGCTCCAAGTCAAACCACATGTTATCGTTTGGGTCCTCGGTCCTCGGCAAGGGAAGCTTCGCGACGGTATACAAAGGTTATAATGAAGTGCGTTGTAACATGTCCTACTATTCGACGACTCAACCATGTGCTTCAGGAGACGCGACATGAGGTTGCAATCAAGACGGTCAGCCGAGGCAGCCTCTCAACCAAGCTCTTCGAGAACCTTCAAAGCGAAATCGATATTCTCAAGTCATTGTCTCATCGTCACATTACAAAGCTCATTAATATTATTGTTCGTGGCATCATCCATTGCAGCTGGTAGCCCCACTGATCATCATTCAAGCGCGCGGAGCGTAACATATACCTTATCATGGAGTACTGCTCAGGCAGAGACTTCACTAACTACATGAAGAAACGAGGGCGCGTCGAAAATCTAGAATATATCCCAGAACCCGGAGCTGCACCCCAGTATTATCCCCACCTTATGACAGGAGGACTCGCCGAAATCATTCTTCGCATTTTCCTGAGGCATTGCAGCTCGGTACGAGTGTCCTGGCTGAGCTACTTTCCCACAATCAATCACAATCTCTATCCCCAGCGCTTGCACTCAAGTTCTTTCAGTAACGAAACCTGCTCTTACGATCACCGGGAGAGGAAGATTTGGTGGTCATTCCCTAGGCTCCCGCGCACAAGTATTTATGAAGTAAAATGAGGGTGTCGTATATGTTTCGTCGAGAATGAGATGATTGTTTGAATGCCCACTAAGCCATACTCCACATTTGTGGTTTGTCCCCATGTCCTCCGAAGTCGGAAGGCAGTTTCCACAAGCATGAATTTCGGTACGGAGATGAAGGCCGTGCACACTAGTAGGTTGGCGCCAGTGTTTAGGTTGTCAGCTGAAGGGAGATCTAGAGTAGGGGGATTCATTCTCAATTCCAAGCCCGTTGTTGGCTGCTTCTTGTCATGCTTCTCGCCAATCGTGGGATTCACTCACTCTTGGCACGGACACAACACTATCAGCCAATTTGTTGCCAAAAGAACGTCAGGGATTGTGATTGATAGGAAGGAAGACTTGTTCCCAAGACGAAAAACTCACACAAACGATCAACAAACGATGTACATCTGCAAACCAAGAGGTGTTCGGGCCTGGGGAACGGTACTGCCCTGAACGCCTCCCACTTGTTACAGATGTACCCGTAACCCTTTCTGAAGCAACGACCCATCTTGTGGAAAAGACCTTGACAATATTCAGAAAGTTCCATCGACCCTCTGGCCAAAGGTCATTTGGGCAACAGACGGACGAAAGTGGGTCACCCCGTGTTCCCCAGATTAAGCCAGTAGGTACTAGAGGCAGCTCAGGCGTGGTTCTATCCGGAAGTTCGCGTGTTCCCATCCGAAATCACTGTAGCATCCTTTCGGGTCCCGTGTTCAGGGGGAAAATAAGATTCTGGTGGGCGACGCACGTTCCATGGGGTTCGTATTGATAAATGCACATGTGTGGTCCGCGAGCCGACAGTGCACTGCAGCATTTAGCGCTAGGCATGTTCGTGCCCGGATTCTGATGTGCGAGTGAGATCCGTGCCGTCCGCCGAGATTCTGGCGCTGTGCATACGTACAGATGCTTGGCATGCATCATACTGTAAGCTGGTAGATCGCCTTTCAACTAAGGTATAGAGCTGGCTTCAAGAAATCAAGTGCGTGGCCGCTGTGTGTGCCGCGCGTGTAGCGAGTGTTGCGTCCTTAATCAACAAGTTGGCAGGCGCCAAATCGCGTATGGTGTGATTTGAATTAAAATCATGGTATGTGCACATAAAACATGCAATGGTCTCGTTGGGCGACACGTAGCAAAGGTCCCACAGCCGTCGAGGCATTACAAGACGTGGGAAAGTTTTCCTAAATAAAGCGAAAGTCGAATTACCGGCGCACTGCCCGCAAGACCAAACCGGTCTGTGATGACTGCTACAAGTTGTCCAGGTGAATTGTCAGGGTGATAATCATGTGTTCCGTGTTCCACGATAGTTCTTCACTTTGAGTAGAGTCTCAAGTCAATCCAGCAGGAGACATTACTCAAACACCTCAGTATTCGATTTTGTATGCTTGCGTCGACAGTATCTGCGCGTCTATCCGATAGTGAGGCGGTGTAAACCATCGGAACAGCTTTGCTTTCATCGTCCACCCTCTCCTGTAGACCCATCATCTTCAATTCCTACACTATCGTCAGTTTTCCCATGTCCCAGATGGCTTCCACATCCACAGCTTCCTCACACTTCCAAGCTATATTCGACGATGCCTTGAAATCGTACCAAAAGCAGACAAAGAAAGATCTCATCGCACATCCACTCGCCTCCCAGTTGAAATCGTGCAACTCAACTAGCGCCATAGTTGCAGTGCTTCAAGACCAAATCCGGGAATTTGAGCAAGCTCACAGTGGCGATGAGAGGTTGACCAAGTGGTTGAACCCAACTGTGAATGTCCTTTGCGCGTTTTCTGCTGCCGTCTCCGGGGGTGTCAGTCTCGTAAGTCTCGGCTCGTAAGCTAATTCAAGCTTCCTCTGATATATTCTCCAGGTATTTTCGCCTGCGAATGCAATCTTTGCAGGCATCGGTGTCTTTCTATTAGCGAGTATCATATCTACTTTTTCGGTGGATTCGTTCTCACGCTGAAGGTCGTGAAGGCTGCCAAGGATGTTGCGGCAAGCAAGGATATTCTGGCAGAGCTCTTCGAACGCATTGGATTCTTCTTTACTCGGCTCGAAACCTACACTGAGGTGACACCAACTCCGGCGATTAGTGTTCTGCAGGCCCGGCCCGGCCCGAAAGACGGCGTCTCGGCCCGGCATTTTGGGGCTCACGGCCCAGTTATTTTGAGGACTGAAACTGTACCTAAGGCTTCCAGCGTTTTAGGCTTGCAACGGCCTGCAAGCCACGGCAGGCTGCGGCTTTGTGCAGCCAACTAGTATAAGTGAACCATCATTTATTCAGTGTAGGGTATTTTTTTTTTACATGAGTTCGGTAACTATCTCAAAACTATCTCAATAGTGTCATTGACAAGGTACCACCGCTGTCCACAAGATGATACTGATGAGACTGTCGCATGCTGCTCTTGTCAAAGTCGCTCTGCATGTGTCGTGCAATGACGCACTTTGCCGTGGGACCTGAAGTCGCTGTGGTTGACACATGAAACCATTCTGAATATCCATATGAGTCGCAAACATCTGAAGAAAAGTCTGTCTAAAAACTGACAAGGAAAAAAAAACTGCACACGATAAACGCAATCCAGGCTGTTGTGTCGTGTTCAATAGGTCTATCACGTGAGCGAATGGTACCAGTCAAGACAGTTCATGTGGAAGACGCCCTTCTGCACTGTAATGATCTCATCCGTGTCCACACCGCACATCGTGAATCCAAAGCGATCTATATTATCCGCCACACTTCCCAGCTGCCTGCGCCTGTGTGAAAAATTCATGCACCGGGATGAGAAAAGGGAACGCACCTCAAATCTCGCAAGATGCTCTCGTGCCCGCTGAGGCACATGACCCAGTGAAAGTCGAGTGGGTGATGCCAATGTTGTCGCCCCAGACACTCTTAGCAATGTGCAGGTGTCGCACGTATGCTGCGGTCAGGATCGCTTTGGCGACTTTGGCCCCAAGGAGGTTCATGGCGTGGATGTAGCCTTACTGCTCCGTAAGGTGTGCGAAGTGCTGCTCGAATGCCAGCTGCGATGCCTGCAGATGAGTAATTTGGATACGCTGGCCAAATGTCTGCAACCCCTTGCCGCTCCTAAAAGTCTGAGGGGCGGCAGGCGTGAGTGAATATAGCGTTTTGGGAGGAAGATGCCTTACGTGGAACAGTGGAACACTTCCGCGCACTTGAGTGTAGCTGAAGCAGTGATGCTCCATAACTAAAATCGTTTCTGCCTGCAAGTACGATGGGAGTTAGGTTTTCTTAATTTGAAGTGAGCGTCATACCTCGACGAAATTAGGGGTCAACACCGCGCGTGTTAAAGCGTGTATCCGCACGTTTGGTGCCCAAATGAGAATCAAACTGAGTGTCGCAATGGTCGGGGTGCCATTGGTGGGTGGCACAGGGAGGGGATGCCGGCAAAGCCTTGTATTGCAAGAACCTGTTCTCTCATGGAAAAAAGTCAGTCTAAAACCAATAAGGAAACAAAAAATAAACGGTGCACTATAAACTGACACCGGTCCAGGTTCTGTTCCTGCATGTCTAGACATTCTTGAAAGTCAAGCAAGCTGTGGGCGATTTACTCATTCCACATGAAGTGGTCGTCGAACGCACTGACATCAGCCACGCCAGCATTGCGCGATAAGTGCTATGAGAGCCACAAGATGTCCCAGCACAAGCTGAGTGAGCACATAGTAAATCAAGCCAGAGAACAGGATCTTCTTCAGAGCGGCACAGTAGTGTTTGAATACAGGTGGCAGTGGGATAGTTTGCTGGCACGCACAGCGACATGACATCGACTTGTTGATCGTCATATGCGGTAGACATAGGGGTGGGCAGGTTGTCCCCAAGGAAGGAGAGATCGTCCCATACAGAAGACGCTAAGCTGTAAAAGTTGACCTTGTTGATCTTTGCGACGGACTCTGGGGGATGCGCTGTCGGTCTGGTATTCCCTACCTGATGACAGCGAGGTGGATATCTATGTCGTGTCTGTTTGTCAGAAGCGACTCTGGGATATGAGAAGGAACACGCACCATCCGAATGGATGAGCCCTAAGCACCCCTTTACCACTCTACTCGTCAGGCGCACCAAATTGACGAGTGGCAAGGTTGACTTGGTCCTTGGGAAGAAATTTGACGATGGCTTGGTCAGGGTTTTCCTCAGCCTGAAAAACGAGACCCAAACACTTGGCCAACGAATGGCCCGGGGCGACTGGAAACCATTGGGAGCGTGAGTGAAAGCAGCTGTTGACTGTTGGACTTTGAACGACGAGGTAAGAATGTGAGGGTGAGGGTGAGGGCATGGTAACGAGTCAAGAGTCAATTGAAGAGCTTGCATCTCAATGTGAATCTTGACGATCGAGTGCGAATCGAGTGAGGAAGTGTGGACTTGAGGGTGAATCTGGAAGCCTAGGACGTTTCCAGGGTGAATCCGAGGCCTGAGACGTGGACCTGTGGGAGCCGCACGCCAAATTCGAAGACTGGGACGGGAGCCTCACCAGGACGCTCTCGCGGCCAAGTCCGGCACCGGCTCCAGACGTCCGTCTTAGTCCGTCTTCCGGCTTTGAGGCCGAGCCTGCAGACCACTACCGGCGATGAAGGAGATAAGTACGAAGATAATGGTGGAAGTGCTTACGATCTTTGGGATTGCGACGAAAGAGATAAGGCGTGGATCAGCAAGTGAGTTTCCGATTGTGTATTCGATGTATCTCCACTGAACTACATGTAGAAAAGTTCCTGAAGAAGTTGGCTGGAAGGACGGATCTGGAGGATGCTGTCAAGAGGCTTGATCACTTGACTCAAGAGGAGGCTCGGATGGCGCTTGCAGAGGTCCTGAGGATTACACACAAAGTCTACGATGGAGTCAACGTAGTAATTGAGGGTGCGTGAGGCGTGGCCGATCTGTCACGGATACCTTCTGACAGTCACTCAGACGGCAAGGAGGCAAAAGTAGCAGCGAAGGAAACAAAGTCGATTATCCAGCAGACTGCAAACAACGTAGACGAGATTAGGTGTTCGTGATCTCACTAACCTCGCCGTTCCTTGCTGCTCGCGCTCAAACGCATTCACAGGGAACCAGTTAATGCAACTTTTACGAGCATGGCTCTCTTCCGTCGATCCGTCGACAAATCACAACATCGCACGAAAAGCTCAACATGAGGGAACCGCAGTTTGGTTATTCCAAGGCAGTATCTTCATCGAATGGAAGTCTAATGGCTCACTTTTGTGGGTCCATGGAAAACGTGTGTTCCTGTCAGCATCATCTGGGTTCGCACCTTCTGACAGCCTCCAATTTTCGTAGCGGGCTCTGGGAAAAGCGTCATCTGGTTTGTTATTCCTCTCCTGTTTCTTGACTAAACTTATTTTTTGCTAGCTCCTCTGTCATTGAAGAGATTATGGGTGTTTGCGAAACTGGATCAGCGATCATGGCCTATTTTTACTTCGATTTCAGGGATCTCGATAAACAAAGTTGTCACGACCTGCTGCGCTCTCTTGTAACCCAGCTATCTACCCGCTCTAGTCCTTACTGCGACATCCTCCACCGCATCTACGAGGCTCACGAAAAAGGCTCTCGACAGCCGAGTGACGACACCTTGAAGATATGCTTGAAAGAGATGCTAAGACTACCAGGCCAGGGACCAGTTTTCATCATCCTGGATGCGCTTGATGAGTGTCCAGACTCGTCTGCGATTCCATCTCCTCGTGATGAGGTCCTCCAACTTGTGGAGGAACTCGTCGGCCTTAACCTGAAAACACTTCACATTTGCGCAACCAGTCGGCCAGAGGTCGACATCCGAGCTGTCCTCAAGCCTCTGGCATTTCGTTCCGTTTCCTTGCATGATGAAAGTGGACAAAAAACGGATATCGAGGAGTACGTTCGAAATGTCGTGAACTTGTCCCCGAGTATGGCGATGAGGAGATGGAGAGACGATGATAAAAACCTTGTGATCGAGACGCTGACAGAAAGAGCAGATGGAATGTGAGTGCATCAAGTTGTTCTATGCTACAGAGGTTCCTTACGTCGTTGTACAGGTTCCGATGGGTATTCTGCCAGTTGGACACACTGCGACATTGCTTCCCCCCAAACCTTCGCCAATTCCTCAACGCATTACCTGATACCCTGGATGAAACGTACGAGCGGATGTTGAGAGGCATTAATAAGGCTCAAAAGGATAATGCACATCGCCTGTTACAGTGCCTCGCTGTAGCTGTCCGACCGCTTCGTGTCGAGGAGCTTGCGGAACTGCTGGCATTCGATTTTCAGACGTCACACACTGGAGGGATTCCTACCCTGAAGGAGGACTGGCGATGGGACGATGAAGAGGGAGCTGTACTTTCGACGTGTTCCAGTTTGATCACCGTAGTCCCCGGCGGTGGTTCCCGGGTGGTGCAATTCTCGCACTTTTCGGTGAAAGAATACCTCACCTCACCTCGTCTCACGCGATCACATGGAGACGTGTCACGGTTTTATATTGACCTCGATGCGGCGCATACGGTCATGGCCCAGGCGTGCCTAGGGACCCTACTCCGGCTGGACGAACACGCTGACAATGGAGATGGTAAAGGGTCTCCTCTGGTCGGATACGCTGCTGAACACTGGGTGGAGCATGCACGGTTGGAGATGGTTGCACCACGGGTAAGGGATGGGATGGATGACCTATTTGACGCCTCGAAGCCGCATTTCGCAGCATGGCTCCGGGTGCATGACTCCTTGGACAAAGGCTGGTCCTATTTTTCTCCCTCGCTGGGATCCCACGATGGTTCACCCCTTTACTATGCTGCACTTTATGGATTGTATGACCTAGCGGAGCGTCTGATTGCGAAGCATCCCGAACAAGTAAATGTGGTTGATGGTCGCACCGTTACCCCGCTTCCGGCGGCATTGTACAACAGACACTTCCGTGTCGCGGATTTACTCCACCGACATGGTGCGATCGTGGATGCTCGAGGCGACGAAGGGAGAACTCCACTCTACAGTGCATCAATAGACGGACTTGTCGATATCATGCAATGGTTATTAAATCACGGCGCAGATGTAAATATCCCTCGGACTCAGGGTCAGACGCCGCTGCAAATAGCCGCTGTCAACATGTATCCCGAAGCCGTTCAGTTGCTACTCGACCACAACGCCCACGTCAATTCACGAGATGAAGGTGGCGAAACTCCTCTATCCGACACTATAAGCTTTCGTTGCTCGTCTCAGGACGAAAGTACAGTCGACATCGTGCGGCGACTGCTGGAACACGGGGCGGACCCAAATGCAGATGCCCGCTTCCACTCGAGTCCGTTACATCTAGCCTCGTCCCACGGGTGGCTCGAGGTTGCTCGACTGTTACACAAATACGGCGCGAAAGTGGACGAGAAGGATAAGGAGGGTAAGACCCCATTCCAAATTGCGACGGAAAAGGGATACGATGAAATCGCGAAACTGCTGGTGCCACATGTCGATGTACCCCAGCTATAGTGTATTTGCTTTCACAGTTCAGTTACCTATATTTATCAATACCAGATGTCTTTGTATTGGTGCCTCACCGCCAGATGAAATGCTGCGAGGATGTTATGAACCCCCGACTCGGACGGAATGTGCCCCCTCGCCGTATCCCGACACGTTCAAGTTACAATGATACTAAACATTTGGCGAAATACGTGCGTGAGCAGAATCAGCAGATAGCCCACCACTTTTCCTCCTCATGTGATGAGGGCCTTGGCTGGTGCGCGAGTTTGAAGTCGAGTCCGACTTCCAACTCGCTTGCTATGATCAGATGGAGCAACCATTAATTTCGTCACAGCTAGAAGCAAGAGGGGGAAAAGGAGCGGCGATCCTGGCAGACCTAAAGATCTGCCATCCTGGGCTCCACCTTGAGCATATCCTTCACAGCGTCCACAGTCGCCTCTTTCCAGCCAATTTACTCCTCGATCCCGAGAATCTCGCGCGCATTACGCGGCGTCTCTAACCGTGCAAATCATGAACTGCAATCGACGACACCCGGTGCGGGCCGGGCGCCAGACTCTGAGCCGCTCCCGGATCTCGGGCATTGCCTCCGAAGGGCATATTGGGTGAGGAGGCAGTGTAAGCCATCGGTCCATCGTTTACTTTCCTCGTCAACACCATCACTAGGCAGATCTTCTCAATTCATCCACAATTGTCAAGTTCATTATGCCTCAGACGACCTCCGCATCCACAGCTTCCTTGCTTCCAAGAAATTTTCGATGAAGCCCTGAAATTGTAACGAAAGCAGACAAAGAAAGACCTCATTGCACATCCACTTGCTTCCCAATTGCAATCGTGCAACTCAACTAGCGCCATTCTTGCCGTTCTTCAAGAGCAAGTTCGCGAATTCGAACAAGTGCACAGTGGCGATGAGAGAGTTGGAGCCCTATCACCATCACCGAAAACGGTAAGCGTGAGCATTGACACCAAGAAGAAATTCAAACCGAGTACAGTATCTCCAGACTGGAATCCTCAGACAAGACGACTGCAACAAGCTAGGATTGCGCCCTCGGTGTCTGCACAGCGCTGCGTCGGTTATCGCTGAACGCGAGCTCTGGAAGTTCGCTGACACCAACACGCGAGTCGATGTGACATCCAACACGTCCCCCTTGCCCTTACCCTCCTTAATTCTCACGCTGCAGTTCTCCCTGGCTTTACGTTCGGGCCTTGCAGTCGTGGCCAGGCGATCGACCAGTAGGTCCAGTACCGTTCTGCATGGGTCTCTGAGCTGCACCACGGCGCGCCCGACTGATCGACGCGCGACCGTTCTCTCCGAACTGCATACACGTTGCGGACATCGCACGGACACACGTCACCGCGCTGCGCGTCGGCCCGCTCAACTTCCAGCAGCGATGCAAGCGCGTTCTGCCCGTCGCGGGGTACGTACTATGGCCCGAGGAGATCGCGCACTTCCGAGACAGCGTGTGATTACGTGACGTGCCCCACGAGCACGAGACGAGGAGCGCAGCATGGCTAATTAGAAAAGCACTGCTCTTATCTAACCAGCCAAACTGGACCACACACGACTGTCCTCCATCCTATTTCCTTTCAGACCGCCAATGGTGGGCACTCCAGACTCTCAGATTCAAAGAGTACCTTTGTCGGGTAAACGACCAGAGGACGACGAGCTTAAGCTATACGTTATCGTTGGTGACCTCGGCAAGGGAAGCTTCGCGACGGTATACAAAGGTTATAATGAAGTGCGTCGCAACATGGCCTGCTATGTGTTGACTTAAATGTTCGCTTCAGGAGACGCGACATGAGTTTGCAATCAAGATGGTCAGCCGAGGCAACCTCTCAACCAAGCTCTTCGAGAACCTTCAAAGCGAAATCGATATCCTCAAGTCATTGTCTCATCGTCACATTACAAAGCTCATTAATATTATTGTTCGTGGCATCATCCATTGCAGCCGGTAGCCTCACTAATCATCACTCAAGCGCGCGGAGCGTAACATATACCTTATTACGGAGTACTGTTCGGGCGGAGACCTCACTAACTACATCAAGAAACGAGGGCTGTCGAAAATCTAGAATATATCCCAGAACTCAGGGCTGCACCCCAGTATTATCCCCACCCTATGTCCGGCGGACTCACCGAAATCGTTGTTCGCAGTTTGCTGAGGCAGCTCGGTACGAGTGTCCTGCTGTGCTTCTCTCCCACAATCACCCACAATCACGATTCCCAGCGTGTGCACTCAAGTTCTTGTGGCAACGAAACCTGATTCACTGCGATATAAAGCCTCAAAACCTGCTCTTACGACCACCAGGAGAGGAAGATTTGGCTCGCGGACACCCTCTGGTGTTCCTCTCCTGAAAGTAGCCGATTTCGGCTTTGTGTGATCACTTCCCAACGCTATGGTGGCAGAGACTATTTGAGGCTCTCCGTAAGCCCTTGCTTTTCACTTGTGCCTCGGAAACTCAACGTGTACCCTCCCCACAGATCATATGTGGCGCCAGAGATCTTAAGTCATCAAAAGTACGACGCAAGGCTGATCTTTGGTTTGTTGGGGCCGTACTTTACGAAATGTCTGTTGGGAAAGTTCCCTTTCGTGCCTCCAATCACATCGAGCTCCTTAAGAAGATCGACCATTCCGAAGGAATTAAGTTCCCAGACGAGGACCCATTACATCAGCCGTGCCCAGAGGAAGACGCACCTCAAGTCGTCCCCCCAGATGTCAAGGAAATCATCCGCACTCTCCTCCGGTGCAACCTTGTGGAACGCGCGAGCCATGAAGACTTCGTCCAGAGTGAAGTCATGAGCAATTCCGAGCTTGTCACCGTCTGGCCACCTACTCCGGTGACCAAGCCGGTGACGCAAGAACCAATATATGAAGGAAAGATCAAGTGCATGGCCGCTGTGTGTGACGCGCGGGTAGCGAGTGTTGCGTCCTTAATCAATTGGCAGGCGCCAATTCACGTATGGTATGCGCACATAAAACACGCAATGGTCTCGTTGGGCGACACGTAGTAGCAAAGGTATTACAATAGGTGGGAAAGTTTACCTAAATAAAGCGAAGATCGAATTACACGCGCGCATTGCCCGCAAGGACACCAAACCGGTCTGTGATGGCTGTTCCAAGTTGTCCAGGTGAATTGTCAGGGTGATACTGTATAACTGTAATCATGTGCCAGTGTTCTGTCTTCCACGATAGTTCTTCGCTTTGATTAGAGTCTCAAGTCAACCCAGCAGGGGGCATTCCGCGAACACCTCAGCATTCGATTTGGTATGCTCGTGTTGACAGAGTGTTGACAGTATCTGCGCGTCTATCCGATAGTGAGGCGGTGTAAACTATCGGTGCGGCTTTCCTCGTCCCCCACCCTCGTAGACAGATCACCTTCAATTCTTCCACAGTCCTCAATTATCTCATGTCCCAGACGGCTTCCACATCCACAGCTTCTTCACGCTTTCAAGCAATTTTTGATGAAGCTGTGAAATCCTACCAAAAGCAGACAAAGAAAGACCTCACCGCACATCCACTTGCTTCCCAATTGCAATCGTGCCACTCAACTAGTGCCATCATTTCCGTGCTTCAAGGCCAAGTTCGCGAATTCGACCAAGCTCAAAGTGAGGATGAAAGATTGACCAAGTGGTTGAACCCAACTGTGAATGTCCTTTACGCGTTTTCTGCTGCCGTCTCCGGGGGTGTCAGTCTGGTAGGTCTCGGGACGTTAGGTAATTCAATCTTCCTCTGATATATTCTCCAGGTATTTTCACCTGCGAATGCGATCTTTGCAGGCATCGGTGTCTTTCTATTAGCGAGTATCCTATCTACTTTTTCGGTGGATCGTTCTCACGCTAATGGTCTTAAAGGCTGCCAAGGATGTTGCGGCAAGCAAAGATGTTCTGGCAGAGCTCTTCGAACGCATTGGATTCTTCTTTACCCGGCTCGAAACCTATACAGAGGTGACACCAACTCCGGCGATGACGGAGATCAATACGAAGATAATGGTGGAAGTGCTTACGATCTTTGGGATTGCGACGAAAGAGATAAGGCGTGGATCAGCAAGTGGGTTTCCGATTGGGTATTCCATGAATCTCTACTGAAACACATGTAGAAAAGTTCTTGAAGAAGCTGGCTGGAAGGACGGATCTGGAGGATGCGGTCAAGAGGCTTGATAAGTTGACTCAAGAGGAGGCTCGGATGGCGCTTGCAGAGGTCCTGAGGATTTCCCACAAAGTCTGCGATGGCGTAGACGAAATTCGGTGTTGGTGACCTCATCAATCTCGTCATTGTTTGCTTGCTGCTCACAATCAAACGCATTCACAGGGAACCAGTTAATACAGCTTCTGCAAGCGTGGCTCTCTCCCGCCGATCCGTCGACAAACCACAACATTGCACGAAAAGCTCAACATGAGGGAACCGCAGTGTGGTTCTTCCAAGGCAGTATCTTCATAGAGTGGAAGTCTACTAGCTCGCTCTTGTGGATCCATGGAAAACGTGTGTTCGTGTTGGCGTCATCTAGGCTCATTCCTTCTAACAGTCTCTAATTTTCGTAGCGGGCTCTGGGAAAAGCGTCATCTGGTTTGTTATTCCTCTCCTGCTTCTTGACTAAACTTATTTTTGTCTAGCTCCTCCGTCATCGAAGATATTATGGCTATTTGCGAAACCGGATCAGCCATCATGGCCTACTTTTACTTCGATTTCAGGGATCTCGATAAACAAAGTTGTCACGACCTCCTGCGCTCTCTCGTATGCCAGCTTTCTACCGACTCTGGTCCTTGCTGCGACATTCTCCACCGCGTTTACAAGTCACACAAAGATGGTACTCAACAACCGAATGACGACGTTTTGAAGGAATGTCTCAAGGGGATGTTGAGACTGCCAGGACAGGGCCCAATTTTTATTATCCTGGATGCGCTTGATGAATGTCCCGACTCTTCTGGGATCCCATCTCCTCGTGATGAAGTCCTCGAGCTCATAACGGAACTCGTCGACCTTGACCTGAAGAGACTTCACATTTGCGCGACCAGTCGGCCAGAGGTCGACATTCGGGCTGTCCTCAAGCCGCTGACATTTCGTTCCGTTTCCTTGCACGATGAAAGCGGACAAAAAACGGATATCGAGGACTACGTTCGAAACGTCGTGAATTTGTCCCCAAGTATGGCGATGAGGAGATGGAGAGACGAAGATAAAAATCTTGTTATCGAGACGCTAACAGAAAGGGCTGATGGAATGTGAGCGCATCAACCTATTCTATGTAACAGAGGTTTCTTACATTGCCGTACAGGTTCAGATGGGTATTCTGCCAGTTGGACACACTGCGACATTGCTTCCCTCCGAACCTACGCCAATTCTTAACGAATTGCCTGAGACCCTTGATGAAACGTACGAGCGGATGTTGAGGGGCATCAATAAGGCTCAAAAGGACAACGCACATCGCCTGTTACAGTGCCTCGCTGTTGCTGTCCGACCGCTTCGCGTCGAAGAACTCGCGGAATTACTGGCATTTGATTTTCAGGCATCCAGTTCCGGAGGGATTCCTACCCTGAAGGAGGATTGGAGGTGGGGTGATGAAGAGGGCGCCATACTTTCTACATGTTCCAGTTTGATCGCCGTAGTCCCCAGGGATGATTCCCGGGTGGTACAATTCTCGCACTTTTCGGTGAAAGAATACCTCACGTCACCTCGTCTCGCGCGGTCACATGGAGACGTATCGCGGTTTTATATTGACCTGGATGCGGCGCATACGGTCATGGCTCAGGCGTGCCTAGGGACCCTACTCCGGCTGGACGAACACGCTGACAATGGAGATGGTAAAGGGTCTCCTCTGGTCGGATACGCTGCTGAACACTGGGTGGAACATGCACGGTTAGAGACAGTTGCACCACGGATAAGGGATGGGACGGATGACCTATTTGACGCCTCGAAACCACATTTCGCGGCATGGCTCCGGGTACATGACTTGGACGAAGGCTGGTTATTTTTTTCTCCCAATCTGGAACTCCACGATGGTTCACCCCTTTACTATGCTGCGCTTTTTGGATTGTATGACCTAGCGGAGCGTCTGATTGCGAAATATCCCGAGCAAGTAAACGCGGTTGGTGGTCGCATGGTGGCTCCGCTTCCGGCGGCATTGTACAAGAGACACTTTCGTGTCGCGGATTTACTTTACGGGCATGGCGCGATCGTGGATGTTCGAGGCGATGAAGGGAGAACTCCACTCTACTGTGCGTCAATACATGGAGACGTCGGTATCATCCAATGGCTATGCGATCACGGCGTAGATGCAAATGTCCCTCGGAATGACGGCTTCACACCGCTGCACGCGGTAGCTGGCAACATTCGTCCCAAGGCCGTTCAGTTGCTACTCAACCACAACGCCTACGTCAATTCGCGAGATGGAAACGGCGACACTCCTGTATCCGCGACTATCTGGTATAACTATTCTCAGGAGGAAAGGTCAGTTGACATCGTGCGGCGACTGCTGGAACGCGGGGCGGACCCAAATGCAGGTGCCCGCGGCCGCTCCGAGTCGAGTCCGTTACATTTAGCCTTGTCCCGCGGGTGGCTCGAGGTCGCTCGACTGCTACACAAATACGGCGCGAAAGTAGATGAGGAGGATGAGGAGGGCAAGACCCCATTCCAAATCGCATCGGAAATGGGGTACGATGAAATCGCGAAACTGCTGGTGCCACATGTCGATGTACCCCAGCTGCTGTAGTGTATTTGTATTCACAGTTCAGTTACCTATATTTATCAATACCAGCTGTCTTTGTATTGGCGCCTCACCGTCAGATGAAATGCTGCAAGCCCCGACTCCGACTGAATATGCCTCCCTTCGTCGCTATCCCGCACGCTTTCAAGTTACGGCGATACTAAATGTTCAGCGAAATACGTGCATGAGCAGCTGGCACGCAAAATTTCCTTCTTATGTGATGACGACCTTCAGAAGCTTCAGTTCGGACTTGAGGGCAATTCCCAGTGGATGTCGTACCCCATTGGCGCACCCACTGTCCACTTTCCTTTATTCCCGCCTTATCGCTCCCACCTCGGACTCACCGAGACAAATTATCCTCCCCATAACTTGATCGGTTCCTCTCCTCACGTTTCTACTCAAGCTAAGATACTCAAGCTTTGGTTTGATTTCACGGTAGTCTTTATCACTAAGGCTGCCTTGAAATCAATCAAAAGCAGAAAGAGAAAAGAAAGACCATTTCGCACATACTAGCCACAATCGTGCGACTCCACTAGCCTTTTCCTCCGCGTGCTTCAAGATGAAGTTCGAGGATTTGACGAAGCTTGCAGTGGCGACGGCTAGTGCACGAGTTTGAAGTCGAGTCAGACTTCCGACTTGGTAGCTAAGAGACGCGCGAAGGCACCACGCGGTCTGAGTGCTTCTTAATGTCACCACTGCAGAGGACGGCGTAAGGTTACGTCTCGTCTGTGTTAATGCACATATGCTGGCTCCTCACGCTCTTCAACTGTAGACTCTAATAGATTTAAAAAAACCTTCATCAATCAGCACGGTACCTCTCCTCCCACCAAATTTTGATGTTCCCCGTCGTCTTTGTCCCGTGCATGAGTTCCTGCCAGCGGTAAAGGATGCGCCCATGTGCGGAAATAGAGTGGTAAGTGAGATACCTCACGACCCCCGTAAATGAAAGATCAACGCCGATAAACCACAACACAACCAAATGTAGTTCCCTAACTGGATACTAGTTTAACACTCCACAGGACTCGGAGTCTTCTATTCAATTGATTAAACACTTGCGTTGCATACAGTGTATCGTAATCAAGAATCAAGATCGTAGTATAACCTTCTATGGCGCGCTGCGCGCATGATATTGCGGTCCCGCATATACTACCACACCGGCACAGGTAAGAAGAACGGAACCTTGTCATGTCATGACAACCCTATCAGATCGAACAAGCATCAATTTTGCCACATAGCTGCTAGAGAAGCAAGAGAGAAAAAGTAGCGGCGATTCAGACCTAGAGATCCATCATTCTAGACTCCGCCTTGAGCATATCCTTCACAGCGTCTACAATCGCCTCTTTCCAGTCCTTGCACTCCTCGATCCCGAGAATCTCGCGCGCATTACGTGTCTCGAACCGCGCAAACGACGATGACGACACCTGGCGCGGGCCGGGCCCACCCGCCAGACTCGGGAGCCGCTCCCGGATCTCGGGCATTGCCTCGGAAAGGTGCGCGACCACCTCGGGCCATAGCACATATCCAGCGACGAGCAGTACGCGCTTGCGCCGCTGTGGGGGTTTGAGCTGTCCGACGCGCAGCGCGGATACCAGTGCCCGCGCGACGTCCGCGACATGTACGTAATTCGGAGAGAACGGCGGCGCGTTAGGAAGCATCGACCGGCCGGCCGGGCCGTGGAGCAGCTCGGCGACCCACGCGAACGTGCCAGAACGGTACTGGTCGATCGCCTGGCCGCAACCGTAAGGCCCGAACGTAAAACCGGGGAGAACTACAGGCGTGAGAGTTAAGGAAGGCAAGGGAGGTTAAGGGTAAGAGGAACGTGCTGGAAGTCACGTCGACTTGTGGGTTGCTGTCGGCGAATTTCCAGAGCTCGCGTTCGGCGATGACAGACGCGGCAGTGTGCAGACACCAAGGGTGCAGTCCTAGCTTGTTGCAGTCGTCTTCTGTCTGAGGATTCCAGTCTGCAGATACTCGGTTTGCATTTCTTCTTGGTGTCAATGCTCACGCTTACCGTTTTCGGTGATGGTGATAGGGTTCCAAGAGTCGAGCGGGTGAAGTGCGTTCTGAAAAGTCCCCGTATAAATGATCTTCTTGACACCGGCGGCCTTTCCGTATTCGAGGATGTGTTTCGTTCCGCCACTTGCCGATTCTACGGCCGATTTTGCCTCTTCGATAGTCTTACCCTTCACGTGGGCCGAGCTCGCAATAATGAGAGTGCTGACACCTATTGTACAAAATGAGATGAGTGAATGCAGCATAATAGAGAGGAAGGCACGAGCCTCTAAAGATATCTGTCAAATCGTTGTGATCAAGATCTGTAACACCTATGGCTTCAAATCTGCCCTGGTATTCCAAGTATGCGATGCGGAGAGCTGAAACCCCTTCAGGCTTTACTGTCCTGAGTTTCTTCGTATTGAGATCGAAGCTCGAAGTGTGTCAGTAGGAAAAGCTTACCCTCGAACATGGTATCCAGCTTTCAGTATGTGGTCGATAACGTGTGAACCAATGTAACCTGATGCTTCTGTGACCTGTATGGAGAGAATAAGTGCCGTTGAGACGACTATGAAACTGCACAAAAGCGCGTACAACTCACAAGAACGATGTCCGCCATGGCTCTCTTGCTATTCAGTGGGGAAGGAGTTCTGGCACGCGGGAAAGCTAGATTCGAACGGTGAACTCCTTTGAAACGTTGCGTGTCCTTGCCAGCTAGTATGAGAGGATCGACACCGATATGAACCCGAATGTGTGGGCTATCGTGGGCTAGTCGAGTCAAAGCTTCGGGGATTTATGGTGAGTTCAGATGGTCGTTGAATGCAAGATCGTAGGTGTTGGGAATTTCTGCTTAAATGCAGGCATGCGCAAGCATGTCAGAAAGTCGACCAGCGACCGAACGTTTCTTGGGGTCCTTGAGAATCGAAGCCGGTTTTCGACAGAAGGAAGACACGGCCTCGGCATTCAACTGACCGAAGACGTAACCGAAAATGGCCAACGATGCCTATTTCATCTTCGGGGATACAAAGCGCCGGAAGACAGTTCTTTTTGCCGGCAGGACGAGGTAGCAGCAGAGGTAACTGAGGCAAGGGCCTGGGGACCACTTTGACTTGGGTCACCCAATGACTGCTGTAGCATGCGAGGTGAGCATCCTGAGCTTCACTTGAAAGGTAGACAGTAGGTTGCCCAGGAGGCACAGATAATCGATTAACTGGGCAGGAAGGTATAAGGCTGGCGTGGTGGGTTCAAGTTAGCATCGGTCGTCACTCATTCAAACCTATGGCTTATAACGTTTTAATTTGCCGAACTTAGCCGTCGTCTCAGGCTGCCCGTCTTACCCGACGACGACGAGGACAGGGTTAAGGTCATGACGCATTTCCTCTTTTGGATTGCAGCGTGATCAACCATCAGGTGTACTGTACTCGGGTACGTATGCCTTCATCAACGCTCATCTACGAAGGTCGCGGGGGCACTCGCGTGGTTCTATTTCCGCCCATTGTCACATTCTGTATCTCTGGCAGGAGCTCGGGTCAGACATGGGGGAGCACCTTAGGGAACATGACGTGACAAGAGGCCCGTGCCGATAGCAAATCGAGTTTTTTGAATCCTTCTGAGTAAGTTTGAGTACGAGCGCCTAAGCAATACAGCAAGAAAACAAAACTCAAGAAGCTACGGTTAAGATATATATAGCTTTGCACGATCCTTCGCTTTTCCCATACAATTAAGGTGGGTCTTGAAGTTGTCAGCACAGTAAATACACCCTCTCAACAGCACGGATTTTCACTGCCGCCTTTGCTGATTTAATACTCCCATTCTCGCAGTCTGATTTCGGCATCACGACTCTCATTCTCGATCAGGCGCCGTGCTTCCGCATGCCGCACGTTTACACTAACGTGGAATGGGGCAGGCATGCGTGTTAAGCCGAGGTTCACACTCTTCGTAGGGTCAACGGGACTGTCATCAGCGACAGGATGCACGTCGAACGCCCAGAGAATTCTGCAGGCACAGATCTACTGTCAGTACCGAGGGACGAGAGGCCCGCGACTCGCAAGCTGATACGTACCGGGCGACGGAAATAAAAGTCGAGTGTAGCGCGATATGCATACCAGGGCACACACGTCGCCCAAATCCAAACGGCATCGTAAACTCACCCTCTACCTTGCCGTTCCAATTACCTCCCACCGGGCTGTGCGATTTCAGGAATCGCGAAGGATTGAACGTCTCCGGGTCCTCGAATAGGGAAGGGTCGTTGACAAGTGCTCTGTCAACGTACCAGAGTCAATTGGTATGGAGCCTGTCGGGAATAGACTGGGAATTGACATACTCGATGTTACCATAGACGGTCGTACCTGCAGGAATATCAAACCCTGCGTAAACGTCGCCCTTGCTTGTTGCGTGGGGTATGGCGAGCGGAACAACGGGGCGCCACCTTTTCGGTGAAATCATGGCTGTCAGTATGAGACCGGGGACGACAATGAGGCAAACAGGCGTACCTTGTCACTTCCTTGATGAATGCGACCAGGTAAATCAGGGATCGCTCGTCGTCGAACGTCGGTAAGCGGTCCCGTCCGACGACGTTGTCGAGCTCCTCCTGGATCCTTATAGTAACGGCGGGATAAGAGACCGCGGCGACTATAAGCCAATCAGATATCGATATCTTCGAGAACGGGGGCTAAGCCCACCGAGGCACCATTGAATAGTTGAGAGCGTCTGCAAGTCCGGGTGGTCAATCAGCGGGGCTGCTATCGGAAAACCAACATACAGTATCGACGCCCGCGCTGAACGGCGCAGACAGCGCGTAAGCGACTTCGACATCTGTCATTCCCTGGTTGCCCCCTTTGGACAAGCTGTATGTGCCCATGCATTCCTTCGCGATATCAGCTTCGAAGCGTCGCTTGACGCCGTTAAAGAAGTCCAAATATGTCTCGGTATCTTTCGCGCGGATGGCTTCGAGCGGCGTCAGTGCCGGGCGAAACCATTGTAAAGGTCTCTGAGGACATAAAGGAAGTTGATGTGTAGATCACGACCTAGGTGACGTGCGCGTACAGGTAGCCACAGAAGAGATGGCCACTATAATAAATTAAATATGGTTTAGGCTGTGGGAATATTGAAGATAGAATTTACGTCACTCACAGTTTCGACAATGTACTGTCCTGGAACGCTGGTGATGACACAAGAGCTGTGAGAAGTCTGCAGATGTATCTAGAGATCTGCACTGACCTGGCACTATTCCTGATAGTTTGCATCCGGGTTGCCCTGGAGATTGAGAATTAGAACTCACCGCTGATACTCTGAAAGAGAGGAATCGTCATAAGTTACATTGCGTCAACTTTGGAACGGGCAGAAGTGCTTACCCAAGCCCGCTTTGTAATTGTAGCTGACCATCTCATCCGTCTTCAAGTCACGAACTCGGCGACCGTATGATACTCCGAGGACAACGGAAGTCACGAACCTGAAAGCCAGTGAACACGAGAAGTGGAGTAGGAAAGAAGAGTGCTAACCGGCGAAGAGTTTGCTCGTGGTCGTTCCCACTATCTGCAAGCAGATCGCGTAGAACAATAGACGATTCGAGTGTCTGTTGCTCGCGATAATACATTGCGGCCCTCCCATTCATTCCTAAGTGTTGAAGCTACACCAAAATCAGGGGCAGATGAGGAGATGAACCTCACGAGCATATCTCTGAGGCCTAAGTGAGCTTACCTTACGCCATTTTCTCCAGTGGTCGCCATAGGGAGCACTAAGACCGCGTTTACTCCCCGACAAAATCTCGTGTCTATGGGCGTTCGTCAGCATTGGGAAAGAGAAAAGCCTCAGGAAATCGCACGCGACCACCATTCTTGGCCTACTTGAGTAAATGTCTCCTCTCTTATCTAGTAAGTCGGAAGTCGCCTTGATGTCGTTCAGGACTGTGGCGTCTTGAGACTAGTATCAGGTAGAACTGGTGCTCGGTAAGCATACCTATAGCGAGTCTTCTCCCAACCTTGAAAGAGAATATCGGACCTGAGAAGAATAAGGTCGAGTTTAGAGCAAGAGGTCTGCGGCGTACCATACTGTTTCCTCCACTTGTCAAACAATATGGGCATAGGTGCCTTTGTGAACTCTGCTGCGACATTGCCAGGTGGACCAGGTGGTGGGCGATACCGGCGCGAGTAGATTATCAGAAGAACGAGTGTTGCCAAGACTCCCGCGAGGAGTACGGGTCGTGTTAGTGGGGTGCTGTTAAAAACCTCCATGATGATGTGGATGGTCACTCGGTCACGGCGTTTGGCGCCGCAACGGGTACTGTATCGTCATCGGTTCTACTCGAGTAGCGCCCAACATGTGAGTCACTGGCCTACATTAGTAGTAATCCCATGTCCTCCTGCTACAGTACCGATTTATTCACGAAAGAATCAAAAGTCTGGCTGAGGCGTGCAAATGGCCTTGCTTGTCTGATTTTATGTTTTGCCACGATGAGTCCTTCTTCCCACGCAGGTCAGAACGCGACTTCAAACTCGCGCGCCTCGCCACAGACTGAAAGAAAGGTTGTATGCCAGCTGCTCGCACATGTGTTACGCTGAATATATTAGTTTCACTCGGGCTGTAACTTGAACGTGTGTGAGATAGCGATGAAGGGGGACACATTCTGTCGGGAGTTCATCGACGTTCATTGGTGGTTTATAAACTCCCCACCTCGTTTGAGTCGTTTCATTCAAGACTTAATCTCGGGCTGGCAGTCAAGAACCAATAGACTCATGGCATTGTAAGGGCTGCTCGTGCGTTGAGCCTGAAACCACGTTTTTCTTATCTCGATTCTCTTGCCTCATTGCCCGATCCCTCATACTGTATGCTTACCATTTCAGTATCTTCCTTCCCATTTCCTCTTTTAGGTAACCTTCTTTTGTACTTAAAGTGTCTGTCTTCGCGTCCTCAAAATATGATAGACGTCCAGGAGCGCCGTGTCGCTACCTGCTTCTCCCCAACTTTGCGTGCTCATCCCGGAAGTCAGGCCAACGCGGCACTCGAAGGACACTCGCGATCACGAATTCGACGGCTGCTGGCAACCCTCCAACCTCTTTCCTTGTCAATCCCCTTCTCTGCCACACGAAAACACGCACGCGCTTTCGAGCCCGTACAGCATTAATAGATACGGGCGACTGAGATGTGAACGCATATACACAGTAATACACTACCGCTAAGGTACAGCAACATGTTCCGACAGCAGTTTAGCGATTTCATGGTATCCTTTATCCGATGCGACTTGGAATGGGGTCTTTCCCTCCTCATCCTCCACGTCTACTTTCGCACCGTAACTGATTAACAGTAGAGCGACCTCGGGCCACCCGTGGGACGAAGCTTGGTGCAACAGAGTTGAGCGGTTACGGTCACATGGATTTGGGTCCGCCCCGTGTGCGAGTAGTCGTCGAACAACGTCGGCTGCCTTCTCCTCTAGATGAGAGACAGGTTTGAATATGGTCTCGCATAGAGGAGTGTTGCCCACTTTGTTGCGTGAATCGATTTCTGCGTTGTGGTCGAGCAGCAACTGGGTGGCCTCGAGGTACGTGTTGCCGGCTGCTAGGTGCAGCGGTGTCCAGCCGTCAGATTTTTGGGCGTTCGCATCCGCGCCGTGATCGAGTATCCATCGCATGATATCGATGTGCTCAAGCCTCGACGCTGCGTGTAGTGGTGTCCACTCGTCAGTGTCTCGAACGTCCACGAGCGCACCGTGCTTGTGGAGTAAATTCGCGACGGGGAAGTGCTTCTTGGACAGAGCTGCAGGAAGCGGAGCCATAACGAGACCACCAACCGCATTTATTTGTTCAGGGTGCTTCGCAATCAGACGCTCCGCCAGGTCATAGAATCCACAAAACGCAGCATAGTAGAGGGGGGATTTATCGCCGTTTGGATTCAAGAGAGGAATATTAAAAAAGCCCCAGCGTTCGTCCACGTCGTGTACCTGGAGCCACGCTGCGAAATAGGGCTTCGAGGTGTCAAATAGGTCATCCATCCCACCCCTTACCCGTGGTGAAACTTTCTCTTGTCGTGCATGCTCCGCCCAGTGTTGAGCAGCGTAGTTGACCAGAGGGAACCGATTCCCACTCCGATTGCCAGCGTGTTCGTCGAGACGGAGCAGAGTCCCCAGGCACGCCTGAGTCATGATCGTATGTGCCGTATCGAGATCAATGTAAAGCCGCGACACGTCTCCATGTGACCGCGCAAGACGAGGCGATGTGAGGTATTCCTTCACCGAAAAGTGCGAGAATTGCACCAACCGGGAATCTCCATCGCGGACGACGGTGACCAAACTGGAACACGTCGAAAGTACAGCTCCCTCTTCATCGTCCCATCGCCAATCCTCTTTCAACGTGGGAATCCCTCCAGAGCTTGACGCCTGAAAATCGAATGCCAGCAGTTCCGCAAGCTCCTCGACATGAAGCGGCCGGACAGCCACAGCAAGGCACTGTAATAGACGATGCGCGTTATCTTTTTGAGCCTTATTGATGCCCTTCAACATCCGCTCGTACGTTTCATCTAGGGTCTCTGGCAATTCATTAAGGAATTGACGGAGATTCGGTGGGAAGCAATGTCGCAGTGTCTCCAACTGGCAGAATACCCATCGGAACCTGTACAACAACAACATAAGAAAGCTCCGTTAGCATAGCTTGATGCACTCACATTCCGTCAGCCCTTTCTGTCAGCGTCTCGATCACAAGATTTTTATCATCGTCTCTCCATCTCTTCATCGCCATACTTGGGGACAAGTTGACGACGTTTCGAACGTAGTCCTCGATGTCTGTTGTTTGTCCGCCTTGATCATGAAGAGAAATGGAATGAAAAGCAAGTGGCTCGAGGACAGCTCGGATGTCGACCTCTGGCCGACTGGTAGCGCAAATGTGAAGGTCACTCTGGTTAAGGTCGACAAGTTCCTTTACGAGTTCGAGGACCTCATTACGAGCGGATGGAATCCCAGACGAGTCTGGACATTCATCGAGCGCATCCAGGACGATGAAAACTGGGCCCTGGCCCGGCAGGCTTAGCATCTGTTTCAAGCATTCCTTCAATGTGTCGTCACTCGGCTGTCGAGAGCCTTTTTCGTGAGTCTCATAAACGTGGTGGAGGATGTCGCAGTAAGGACTAGAGCGAGTGGAAAGTTGGGTGACGAGAGAAAGAAGCAGGTCGTGACAGCTTTGCTTGTTGAGATCCCTGAAATCGAAGTAAAAGTAGGCCATGATGGCTGATCCAGTTTCGCAAATGGCCATGATGTCTTCAATGACCGAGGAACTGGTAAAAAATAAGTTGAGGTTGGAAGGGGAAAGAAACGACAAACCAGATGACGCTTTTCCCAGAGCCCGCTACGAAAATCAGGGGCTGTCAGAAGGTGCGAGCCTAGACGATGCTGAGAGGAACGCACGTTTTCCGTGGACCCACAAAAGTGAGCCATTAGACTTCCATTCGATAAAGAAATCGCCTCGAAAAAACCAAACCGCCGTTCCCTTGTGTTGAGCTTTTCGAGCGATATTGTGATTTGTCGACGGATCAACGGGAGAGAGCCAAGCTCGTAGAAGTTGCATTAACTGGTTCCCTGTGAATCAGATTAAGCGCGCAGCAAGCGATGGCGACGAGAGGAGACCACGAACATTTAATTTCGTCTACATTGTTCGCTGTTTGCTGAGCGATTGATTTTGCGTCCCTCGCCACCACTCTGGCTTCTTTGCCGTCTGAGAGCTTAAATGTCAGACGGCATCGGTGATTGACTGGACATGCCTCTCGCACCATCAATGACAACTTGGACCTTATCATCCACGCTCACAACTTTACGATCAACTATTTTCATCCCGTCGTGGACGCTATGCGTGATCCTCAGGACCTCCGACAGGGCCATCCGAGCTTCCTCTTGCGTTAAATTGTCAAGCCTCTTGATCGCATCCTCCAGATCCGTCCTTCCGGCCAATTTCTTCAAAACCTTTTCTACATATAATTCAGTGAGGATTCTTAGAATAACCAATCAGTGACTTACTTGCTGATCCACGCCTTATCTCTTTCGTCGCAATCCCAAAGATCTTAATCACTTCCGCCATTATCTCTGTGATTATGTTAGTCATCGCCGGAGTTGGCGTCACCTCTGTATAGGTCTCGAGCCGTGTGAAAAAGAATTCGATTCGTTCGAAGAGCTTAGCAAGAATATCTTTGCTTGCTGCAACATCCTTGGCCGCCTATAGGGCCTTCAGCGTGAGAACTGTCTGCCCAAAGAAATGGAAAGATGCTTGCTAGAAGGAATACACCGATGCCTGCAAAGATCGCACTTGCAGGCGAAAATACCTTCAAAATATATTTCAGAGGAGGCTTCGAGGCTTAAATTAGCCCCACGTGTTGAGACTTACGAGACTGACACCGCCAGAGACAGCAGCAGAAAACGCGCACAGGACATTCACAGTTGGGTTCAACCACTTGGTCAGTCTCTCATCGCCACTGCGAGCCTGGTCGAATTCACGGATTTGATCTTGAAGGATAGCAATGATGGCGGTAGTAGAATTGCAGGATTGCAACTGGGAGGCGAGAGGATGTGTGGTGAGGTCTTTCTTGGTTTGCTTTTGATACGATTTTAAGGCATCGTCGAAAATGACTTGGAAGCGTGAGGAAGCTGTGGGTGTAGAAGCCGTCTGGGACATGAGATAAGTGGGAGCTGTGAACTGATCCTACAAGTGAGGCTGGGAACGAGGATGGCGAACGCTGTACACTGCAGAATGCAGATGGCTTACACAGCCTCATGGCCAACTAAACCGCAACGAGCGACAAACGCGTAGCTAGTGTTAGTAAACGCCCGAACGCAGACACAAGCAATTTGAATATGTTAATATGATCAGGGTACGCGCTCCGAGTCTATGTCTCGATCGTCCCACATTTTGGGGCTGGCTGGTCAAACTTGTCTTTCCGAGCCTGTGGTCTCAGGCCTAAGTCTGGGGACCCGCTTGATGATCCAGGTTCTACTGCATCCCTCTGTATCGCACAAATCCTGGATCGTTCTCCTGCAGCAGGAGGACAACTGACCTCGCGGAGACGGACCAGACGGTACGGCGTCACGGTAATGACGCGTACTAGAGTCAGGGGACATTGTTCATCGTTTTCAGGCAAAGCACACCTTGAAAAATATCGGGCTAAAACATATGTTCGCCCAGCTTGACCTGGTTGCAGGGCCTTGGGTAGCTCCATGCTTAAGCTGCTGACATATTGCGATGCCATTCCCAGAGGCGTCACGACCGAGCGTTGCGAGCTTGTACGACCCGAATACCCACAACCCCCGACAGCCTGCTGGGCTGTTGACCATACGTCGTTTTCAACGAATGGCGATTTGCGTCAACTCGGCGCCTCGGCAAAATGCGTTGACCAACTACAGTACTGGATGACAGTTGCGCATTGTACATTACTTTTTATTTTTGGCGCATACAGTATGTAATTTAGCACGAAAGACTAGTGCAGCGCCCATTCCCGGAAGCGCTGAGCCTGTGCGATGCGAGCTTGCGCGATCCTCGTAGCCTCAACACCCCACAGCTCCTCTGGGCTAGTAGGTACGAAGTCCCGAGGTAGCAGAGCCGAGTCAACTAGCTCTCCCAGCGCATCGACATAGTCAGTGGGTGCGGCAGCGCTTGTTAGGATCCCGTCGTCACGTATCTCGCCTTCTTGCGGTGTTGCGAAGACAGACCGGACGGCCCGTTCCGCCTCCTTAAACTCCGCAACGACGCAGTTTTCTAGACTAAGCGGCGCGCGGGGATCCCACCGCACAAGCGCAGGTCGCACGCACGCCGCCTGAGGAGGTACGATCGACCGCCCGAGCGCAAAGTCGTCGTACAGCAGCGCGATATCCGCCGTTGTCAACGGGAGGGTGCTACCAAAACCAAGACAATGAATTTTCGCAGGATTAGAACAGGCAAAAAGGGACGAAACTTGATCTGTTTGCGCGCGATGCGCGACTCGCGGTGCAGTAGATCCTTCCACATACGCTCGTATAGCTTCTTGCGATGGCGCACGGGCAGGGGGCGCTCGATCGCGCGTCCTGCGAGCTCGCACAGCACGTACGTCGCTATGTGCAGGCCGAAGATCGCTGGTAGCGGTCCGAGCACAGGTAAGATCCGCACGCGGAAATCGCGCAGCGGCGCGAGTTCGTCCACGGAGCCCTTTGCGAGCTCCGCATCAGCCAGCGGGAGAAGCGCAACGTCGCCTGGAACCTCGGTCGAATACACCACCGGAATCGAGTACTCGCTCACGGTCAAGGACGGCGAGGTTGGGTCCGGGTCGGAGTCGGAGTCGCGCTCGGGGTCAGCGGTGGGCGTGGGTGGAGAAGATCGGGAGAGGACAGCACGGAGGCGCTGGCGCACAGCGCGTGCAAGAGGGTCGTAGTGTGTCGCGGAAAGGTCCGCTATTTGGATTCGCGTTGGGTCGGACTTGGTGCCTGCGCCCATGGACGAGAATACTTTGATGTTATTCCGCACGCAGTGCGCAAGAAGCTCCACCTTTGTTCCAATATTGTCGATTGCATCTTCATTAACTCGTCAGCTGCCATCCACGCCAAAAGACCGGGACTGTATAGATGACATTAATAGTACATACCGATAACCCAGTCTGCGCCCTCGAGAAGATCTGCACCATCTGCGCCACCACGCCACAGTTCTATTTGTGGCTCAACCTGCACGAATGGCGCGATACCACGCAACGCACGCGCCACGCATTGCACCTTTGGCGTGCCGACATCTGCCAGCCCGGCAGTCGCGTGGCGGTTCAGAGAGGAGAGCGTCACGTAGTCAAAATCGATCAGTCGTAACCGTGCAACTCCGGAGCGCGCAAGCATGACCGCCGCCCAGCTCCCGACTCCACCACAGCCAACGATCACGACCGACGCTTTTCGCACACGCGCGACGCCCTCCTCCCCGAGGAAGGCATAGTTGCGCGCGAGCTGCTCACGCACAAGATGCTCTGCATATTCGGTGTCGGACGCAGGGAGCAGGGATGACGGAGAGGGCTGTACGCGGTTAGAAGGGGTTCCCTCGGATAGAGAGCGTTTTATATCCTCGGCGAGATCTTTGCGTCGCCTCTGGCGGGAGCGAGATTGATAAAGGGAAAGGAGCGAATAGGTTGTGAATGCTGCGGCCGCGGCCGTGAGTAATAGTTGTGTTCTGTGCGAGTTGAGGTTAACAGCAGTCATCGTCATGCACGTGTGATGCATCCCAAACCAGACACAGCAGTAAGTTAAGAAACTAATTAAATTTATTTATTTTATTTACGTCTGTTATTCTGTATTAAAAAAAGAGGGCATGGAGCTTTCATTCTCTCATAAATTAGCATCGATTTTACTAGTTTTGTAGAGTGAGAAAAAGAAATGGCATGTTTGGGCGAGGCTGGATTTGAGTCTAGGGGCGATACTTAAGTTTTACAACAGTTGTTTACGGTAAATACATAACACAAAAGAAATTCAGTTGGAGCGGAACAGGTAGCAATAGAGTAAAGAAATACAAAGTAAGTGTGTGTTGTTGGGTTATTTATAAGTAAACGTTAGACGTTAGGCGTCGGTCAAGCAACTAATGTCCTAGGTAGAGCCGACTTCGGACTTGATGACATCAAGTAGGATGTCGTTCGAGTCGCTGCCAGCTTCCCACATAGCAAACCCGGCAAGGCCCGCGTCTTTGATGAACTGGCCTTTGGCAGCTGTGGACAAAGAGGTGGATTAACTACCCTACTATCCTCCATAGAAGTGCAATAGCAGCGTACCAAATGAGATAGCGTCATCGAAGGACACCATCACCTCCGAAGTGGAATTGTAGACATAGGGCTGGGTGAAAAGAACCATTAGAGAAACAATGGTAGCTATCATAGGCCCTAAGGTACGCACCGTCCTGCCGCAATTATCGAAAGAATAATCGATGCCGTTGGCGACCGTCCCATCGTACAGGAGGAATCCAGCATCAATTAAGCCCCAAAAGTCGAAGACGCCAACAACACTCGAATTTCCACAGACATCAACGCTTCCTGCAGGGTTGTCCCATTTATCCCCCGCGGGTTGTTGAGACTTGTCGAACGGCGCGTACAGATTGATATTGTCCGACGCATCGAGTGCACTACTTTGGTTGACGTGGAAAGCGTACCCAAAAGATGCGACGCCTAAGATAGTCCGGTTAGGCGGAAAACCGGCGGTACTCCAAGCCTTAACCGCCGAAACTGCGGAGCCTTCCTGGTCAGCGGCAGGGGCGCAACTATCGTACAATGGCGCGTTGGGTCCCACGTTGTTGGACCAAGTGCCATAAATGTCAAAGTTCAGAATCTCTGCATAGTAGTTCCGGTCAGACAGACGTGATAAAGTGGCGAAGAGCGAACCTATGTAATCAAGGACCTTCGCAAACTCGAAGACATCCGTCATGGGATTGCCGTCAGAGCCGATAAATGGTGTGACAGTTACTGCCGCAGTGATGATCAAGTCCTCTGCGCCATCTTGATCGCGAAGTGTATGCAAGAAGGCGAGCAAATTGACACTGTCGTTCACAGATACGACGTTGCAACCGATTTCTTGCTCAGCGGGGAACTCCCAACTGTGGAAGACGGACAAATCAGATTTTGAAACCTCGAAATTGATCAAAGAAACGTGCTCAATTTCAACCCCGTCTAGTTTATAGGCTGAAACAAGATTCATGATCGTTTGAGCGAAGGCTGTCCGATTTGCATCTGTGGCCATGGCCGAAGAGAAATACTGCGAGCCAGCCCAACCTCCGATGGTAATCAAGGCGATGACATTCTGGAACTTTGTGAGGGATGGAGGTGAAGGAATAAGAGTTGGCACACATTTTCATGGGCTGTCTGCACGAAATGGGGGAGCAGCTCTGCATCAGAGGCTGTAACATTGAGGACGTTGACGTCTGGAGTGGTGACCCTGAGGCGAGAAAGGATGATGGATGAGATTTCTCACATGACGTATTTGATAGGACTCACGCGAAAGCCCAGAACACCATAGAATATTTGTGCCAACTAAGATCTTGCAAGGTAAAATCGCTGCTGTGTAATCCAGTATACCATGTTGCGGCCACGGACGTCGATGGTCCTAACCTGCTGGACAAGCGGTTAGATACAGAACGGTGGCTCGGGGTAACCCGAGTGTAAGTCGGGACAACCCAAATCAGCTCGGCAAGCAGGAAAAGAAAAAAGCTATAACGAGAGGACGTTGCAGTGGGCATAGGTGAGAAGTGAGACGGCAATGCATTGTTTTTCCACGCAACCAGACTCTTATAACTTACACGGGGAAGGCTAGTTGGCACGGGTGCTGTGAGAAGAGAATAGGGTACAGTTTTAGAAGTTGACCACACGGAGCAACATCCGAAGGCGATTATGGGAACCTTCCGTTTCTGAAACGGTTGTAAGTTATCAAAACGGAGCAGAGTTGTCACCGGGCCACTGCCAGCCTGCCACAATGGAGTCGGGTCGTAATGTTGACGAAGACTTCTTTGCGCCGGCCACTTTTTACGAAACCAGAGTAACCAAGTCATCTATTCATCACGACTCGGGTCGGCGAGAAAGAGCCATGTTTGTAGGACTTGTTTGAACTGGTTCCCTGGGAGTACATCTAAGCGTGAGAGGTGAGCAACGGCAACGGCGAATTTAGGAGAAGAGAGAAGACAAACACTTAATTTCGTCAGCCGTACCACCAATCATTGTTTGTTGGATAAGCAATCTTGTTTTATTTGTCCCCTCGCTTGCCTCCTTGCCATCTGAAAGCAAAATTGTTGGATTTGCCATATGTGGTGCCACCAATAACTACTCGGACATTTTCATTGTTTCGACTTGGTCGAATATGTGATCCACTTTCTTGCTTGTGTTCTCCGGCGCTTTACCGTCGACTACTTTGACTTCGTTGCGAACCCCGTGTGATCCTCAGGACCACTGCAAGCGCCATCTGGGCCTCTTCTTGCGTCAATGTTTCGAGCCTCTTCTCAGCGTCCTCTAGGTCCGTCCTCCCCGCCACTCTCTTCAGGAACTTTTCTATACGTAGTTCAGTGGAGCTTCATAGACACACAATGGGAAAGTTGGCAACTTACTTAGTGATCCCTGCTTGAACTGTTTGGTCGCAATCCCAAAGATTTTAAGAACTTCCACTATTATCTCCAAAAGCGGGGTGTCGCGAAGACAGGCCAGACGGCGCGTTCGGCCTCTTTAAATCCTGCAACGACGCAGTTTTATAGACTCAGCGGCAAGCGGGCATCCTACCGCACAAGCGCAAGCCTTACGCACGCAGTTTGAGGCAGAAATATCGATCGCCCGAGTGCAAAGTTATCGAGTCATCGTACAGCAGCGCGATGTCCGCCGTTGTCCAATGGAGCGCGCTACGCAAAAACCAAAACAATAAGCTGTCGGAGAATGAGAACAGGTGGAAAAGGGACAGAGCTTGATCTGTTTGCACACGATGCGCGACTCTCAGTGCAGCAGGTCTTCCACATACGTTCGTACAGCTTGTGGTTATGCACTGGTAGGGGGCGTTCCAGCGGACGTCCTGCGAGCTCACACAGCACGTACCTCGCTATATGCAGGCCGAAGACCGCTAGTAGCGGTCCGAGTACATACAGGCAAGATCCGCACGCGGAAGTCGCGCAGCGGCGCGAGTTTGTCCGCGAAGCCTGTTGCGAGCTTCGCGTCAGCCAGCGGGAGAAGTGCAACGTCACCGGGAACCTTGGTCGAATAAACCACCGGGATTGAGTACTCGCTGACGGCCGAGGTCTGTCCGGGTCTGAATCGGTGTCGCAGTCAGGGTCAGAGGGGGGCGTGGGTGGAGAAGATCGAGAGAGAACGGCACAGAGGCACTGGCGCACAAGGCGTGTGATGGGGTCGTAGTGTGATGCAGAGGTCTACTATTTGAATTCGCGTTGGGTCGGACTTAGTGCCTGCACCCATGGACGAGAACACCTTGATTTCTTTTTTTCGATTCCATTAAGAGTGCGCCTTTGGGTGCATGTCCCGTATGTCTATCGGAGCTTCCTTGTACCCCTTTACAAGTATATAACACCTCCCCATGCCACAATGGCACGGCATCGTCGAGTGTTGAGTGTGCCGGGGTGCTGTTGTGCACCGAGACGAAGTAGCGGTCGTAAGGGTATAGCTGAGCATTAAGAACGTTAAGGGTCGAGGGGGTCTTGGGACTGGTTGACCCGGTGTGTGCACCATATTGTAGCGCGTGGTGAAAAGGTTCCTCGCTTCAACTTGCACGAATGGTGTGATACTACGTAGCTCACGCGCCACGCATCGCACCTTTGGCGTCCCGACACCTACCAGCCCGGCAGTCGCGTGGTGGTCCAGAGAGAAGAGCGTCACGTAGTCAAAAACGATCAGCCGTAACCGTGTACTCCAGAGCGCGCAAGCATGACTGCCGCCCATATTCCGACTCCACCACAGCAATGATCACGACCGACGCTTTTCGCACGCGCGCGACGTCATCCTCCCCAAGGAAGGCATAGTTGTGCGCTACTCACGCACGAGATGCTCCACATATCCGGTGGCGGACGCAGGGAGTAGAGGTGACGGAGAGGGCTATACACGGCTACAGGGGGTAGAGAACGTTTTATGTCCTCGGCGAGATCTTTGCGTCGGTCATCGTCACGTATGTGAACGTGTGAACTCTGAATCCCAACCAGAAAAAGTGACTTATATTACATTTATTATTTATTTTATTTACGTCTTATTCTCTCCGGACAAGGATGAGACCATGTGAGCTTTCATACTCTCAACTTAGCATCGAGCATCATTTCTGATTGCGTTATAAATAAACTCTGTTTTTTAGATTGTGCAGAGAAAATGGCATGTTTGGGTGAGGCTGGATTTGAGGCCAGTCCAGGGAGGCTAGTTAAGTTACACCAGCACCTCGGTTGTTTACGGTAAATAACACAAAAGAAATTCGTTAGGAACGGAACTGGTGGCAATCAGCCACTCGACAAAAGAAGGTCAAAGTAATGAATGTGCAATGTCGGGCTATTTATAAGTAAAGTTAAATGTTGGTCAAGCAACTGAAAGTCCTAGGTGGAACCGACTGCGGACTTAATGGCATCAAGGAGGATATCGTTAGAGTCGCTGCCAGCTTCCCACATGACAAACCCAGCAAGGCCCGCGTCATTGATGAACTGGCCTTTGGCGGCTGTGCACAAAAGAGGCGGATTAACTATTATCCTATTATCCTCCGTAGAAGCGCAGAAGCAGCTTACCAAATGAGATAGCATCATCGAAGGACACCATTACCTCCGAAGTGGAATTGTAGACGTAGGGCTGAGTGGAAGGAGCCATTAGCGCATCAATTGCTGTCATGAGGCTTACGGGGTACGCACCGTCCTGCCGCAGTTATCGAAAGCATACTCGATGCCGTTGGCAACCGTCCCATCGCTCAGGAGGAATCCGGCGTCAATTAAGCCCCAAAATTCAAAGATGCCGCCAACAACATTCGGATTGCCACACTCATCAACGCCTCCCGCAGTGCCGTCCCATTTATCCCCCGCGGGTTGCTGAGACTTGTCGAACGGCGCGTACAGATTGATATTGCCCGATGCATCGAGGGCACTACTTTGGTTGACGTGGAAAGAGTGCCCATACGAAGCAACACCTAAGATTGTCCGATTAGGCGGAAAACCGGCGGTACTCCAAGCGTTAACCGCCGAAACTGCGGAGCCTTCCTGGTCAGCGGCAGGGGCGCAAGTATCGTTCAATGGAGCGTTGGGTCCCACGGCGTTAGACCAAGGTCCCCAAACGTCATAGTTCATAACCTCTAAATAGTATTTCCGGTCAGACGGACAAAAAGTTAAAGGTAGCGAATAACGAACCGATGTAGTCGAGGACTTTCGCAAACTCGGAGACATCCGTCATGGGAGTACCATCAGAGCCGATAAATGGCGTGATAGTTACCGCCGCAGTGATAATTAAGTCCTCTGCGCCATCTTGATTGCGAAGCGTTTGGAAGAAGGCAAGTAAATTGGCACTGTCGTTTACGGATACGACGTTGCAACCGATGCCTTGCTTAGCGGGGTACTCCCAACTGTAGAACGGATTGATAATCAGATTTCGAAACCTCGAAATTGGTCGAGAGAAACTTACTCAATTTCAACCCCGTCCAGTTTGTAGGTTGAAACAAGATTCATGACCGTTTGAGCGAAGGCTGTCCGGTTTGCGTCCGTGGCAATTGCCGAAGAGAAATACTGCGAGCCAGCCCAACCTCCGATGGACATCATGGCGCTGACGTTCTAGAATGTTGTGAGAGATGGAGGTGGAGAAATAAGAGATGGCATACATTTTCATGGGCGGTCTGCACGAACTGGGGAAGCAGCTCTGCATCAGAGGCTGTAACATTGAGAACGTTGACGTCTGGAGTGGTGGCCCTGAGGCGAGGAAGGATGCATGAGATGTCTCACGTGATGTCTTTTATAGGACTTACGCGAAGGCCCACAACACCATGGAATATTTGCACCAATTAAGATCTTGCAAGGTAAACTCGCTGCTGTGCCATCCAGCATACCATGTTGCAGACACGGACTTCGACGGTCCACTTGACGGCCCTGACCTGCTGGACAAGCGTTCAGATAAAGAGCGGTGACTTGAGGTAACCCGAGTGTAAGTCGGAACAGCCCAAATCAGCTGGGCAAGCAGGAAAAGAAGAAGGTTATAACGAGAGGACTTTGTAGTAGGCATAAGTGAGAAGTGAAACAGCAATTTGTTTCGCCATGCAAGCAGACTTTTATATGCGGGGAGGCTAGTCGGCACATGTGCTGTGAGAAGAGAATAGGATACAGTAATAGAAGCTGACCACACGGAGCAACATCCCGAAGGCAAATATGGTAATCTTCCGTTTCTGAGACGCTAATAAGTTATCAAAACGGAGCAGAGTTGCGAAGTGCCAACGCTACGAAGATGACTGAAACGCATGTCACGGGGCCGCGGTGACAAAGTGCCACAATGGAGTCGGGTGGCGGTGTTGACGAAGACTTCTTTGCGCCCGCCGCTTTGTGCCAAACCCAGAGCAACCAAGTCATATATTCATCACGAAAAAATTAGGACCCCAGAGCTACCACGTTGACGATTCTCCTATAGATGCGTCGGGTATCGTGTACACTTTTCGTCCAAGGCCGAAAAATCGCGGCGGTTCCATTCTGTATTAAGCGTAGGCGCACCACTTGTTGCTGTCTGATTCTGTGGGACGAGGTAATACCAGTCGGTTTCAGATTTCTATGTCAGTATCTACGTATCCGCTCCTTGGAGCCAATAGTTCGAAATTGTCCTCGTTCGTCGGGTGACGGAATAACGTCTGTTTGGGTCATCTGGTGCCAAGTCTGGTGCTGAATGGGTTCAATATATGCGCCGCGATAGACCCTTTTTCCCAGGGTATATCTCGTGGCGTGGTCGGAATTTGTTTTGTCCTGGATCGTCTGGTACTGTCCTCGGAGCACTCATTCCAGGCTAAACTTATTTAGGCCCTTGAATGCATTCTCCAGATCACGCCTTCCGGCCAATTTTTCTCACGAATGTTTCTACGCGTAGTTCAGTGAGACCCATGGACAGCTGATCCAAAACTCACTTGCTGATCCCTGCCCCGGCCCTTTTCTCACGATCTCTAAGAATCTAAGAACTCCCATCTGATTTCCGAAATTATCTTCGCCGTCGCCGCATTTGGTTTCACCTCAATATCAGTTTCGAACTGATGAAAAAAGATTCCGATGCGTTCGAACAGCTCTGCGAGGAACCTTTAAGCTTTAAGGCATATATCAGATCAAGTGTCTCACCAGGCCGAAGCCCCTCCGAGGGCGTCAGAGCCGGGTATAGGACGTTCAATTTCGCATCCACCACTTTGTCAATTTATCGTCGCCACCGCAAGCTTCGTCAAAATCCCCGAACTTCATCTTGAAGCACGCGGAGGAAAAGGCTAGTAGAGTTACGCGATTGCAGCTAGTATGCGCGAAATGGTCCTTCTTTTTCTTTTTCTGCTTTTGATTTGATTCCAAGGCAGCCTTAGTGTTAAAGACTACCGTGAAATCAAACCAAAGCTTGATTATTGAACTTAGCTTCAGTAGAAACGTGAGGAGAGGAACCAATCAAGTTATGGTGAGGATGATTTGTCTCGGTGAGGTGGGAGCGATGAGGCGGGAATAAAGGAGAGTGAACGGTGGGTGGGCCAATGGGGTACGACATCCACCGGGAATTGCCGTCAAGTTCAAGACGTCGGCGACTGCCGATGCAGGCGTGAACGAAGGATCAAGCGAAGGATTGAACGAAGGAATACTGTAGCCTTGCAAATATGTAACGTGCCGCGGACTCAGACACTGACGGACCCGGCTGCGATATGGTCATGGCCCCGGATATGTGCCAGTGGGGGGAAATATCGATCGAGGGTGTGTCGTTGCCTTTGACGCGGTTCACATGGAGTCTTCTCGGAATATTGTCAAAGCCAAGTAAATGATTAAAACTGTGAATGGTTCTAACCAACTTCCACTGGCAGTTGGTTAGCATGAGTTCAGCCTGCGGCAGATACCCCGTCGCGATGAACGACATGTTCCTTCGGATTCGGAACTTAGCACATTATAGGGAAGTCCTGCAAACGGGCTGATGTCTAGCACAACTTACTCCATATTTCAACTTTGACAAGATGCAAACAGGAGAGCGTCACGGAACCTCATCGGCAGTTAAACAGTGAAATATCTACACAAAGACCGCTGGTACTAATATATTTCTACCTGTGAATGAATGAGACATGAACGCTCGCTACGGCTGAGGAACAGCAGCACCATGTTCCAACAGCAACTCCGCGAGTTCTTGATGACCATTTTCTGTAGCTCCTTGGAACGGGGTCCTTCCATTTCCCCCCTTCTCATCTACGATCGCTCCGTAACTGATTAGCAGTCGAGCAATGTCGAGCGACCCCCGGGACGATGCTTGATATAACGGAGTGGAGTGCTCGTGGTCACGTATATTGGTATCAGCCCCATGCTCCAGCAGTCGCCGCACGACGTCGACCACCTCTCTCTGCTGTGATGGGAAAGGGAGGGATAGTAAGGCCTCGTACAACGGAGTCCTGCCTACGCCATTCTGCGAGTTGAGGTCAGCGTTATGTTCGAGAAGCACCTGGACGGCCTCGAGATGCGACTCGCGTGCTGCCAGGTGCAGTGGTGTGCATTGATCATCGTTCAAAGCATTCGAGTCTGCGCCGTGATCGAGTAGCCACAGCATCACATCGACGCGTCCACGTATCGACGCACTGTGTAGTGCAGTAAACTCGTTACGGTCTCGAGAGTCTACGACTGCACCATGTTCTGACAGTAAGCTCATGATGTCAACGTGTCCGCCTCTCGAAGCGACTAGGAATGGGGTGCTGCCGACTTCATCCTTCTCATCTACTTTTGCTCCGTAACTGAGAAGCAGGCGAGCGACCTCGAGCCATCCCTCAGACGATGCTCGATGGAGTGGAGTTGCGCACTTGCGGCCAGGAATATTTGTATCTGCCCCATGTTCCAGTAGCCGTCGCACGATGCTGACTCTCTGTCCCTCGTGGAACAAGCGATGTTCCGCTAAGACTTCACACAACGGAGTAGAGCCATCGTCGATCCGCGAGTTGACGTCTGCGTTGTGTTCGAGTAGCATCTGGACGGCCTCGGGTCTCATATAGAATATTGCCAGGTGCAGCGGTGTGCGGCCGTCAACCTGCTGATTATTCACATCTGGCCCGTGATTGAGTAGCCACCGCAGGATATCGACGCGTCCGTTTGCCGATGCCGCGTGTAATGGGGTTTTCCCGTCATGGCCTTTAACACCCACGACCGCACCATTTTTGTGGAGTAAATCAGCGGTATGGAAGTGTCTGTTGTATAAAGCTGCTTGAAGTGGTGCTAGGATGCGACCACCATGTGCATTTATTTGTTCCGGATGCTTCATGATGAGACGTTCTGCCAAATCATAGAATCCACAGAACGCGGCGTAATAAAGAGGAGAACCAACATCCCATGTCCGTCGCCCGTGCGAGAAAGGAGACCAGTCTTTGTCGATGTTATAGGCTCGGATCCACGCAGCGAAACGAGGCTTGGAGGTGTCGAACAGGTTGTACATTCCATCCCGGACGCTTGATGACACTTTCTCAAATTGTGCGTGCTCTACCCAGTGTTGAGCAGCGTATTCAACCAGGGGAAACTCTTCGGCGTCACTTTTTCCAGCGTTTTCGCCAAGTCGGAGCAGTGTTCCTAGGCACGCCTGCGCCATGATCGTATGCGCTGGCTCGAGATTGATATGAAACCGCGAAACACCTGCTTGTGACCGTGCGAGACGAGGCGATGTGAGGTATTCTTTCACCGAAAAGTGGGAGAATTGTACGACCCGGGAAACACCGCTAGGGACAATGGCGATTAAGCTGGAACACGTTGAAAGTACAGCTTCCTCTTTATTGTTCCATCGCCAATCCTCCTTCAATGTAGGAATCCCTCCCAAGTTCGACGCCTGAAAATCGAATGCCAGTAGTTCGGCGAGCTCCTCGACACGAAGCGGTCGCACAGCAACAGCAAGACATTGTAACAGACGATAGGCGTCATTTTGCTGAGCCTTATTGATGCCCCTCAACATTTGCTCGTACGTTTCATCAAGCGTCTCGGGCAATTCATTAAGAAATTGTCGGAGGTTGGGTGGGAAGCAATGGCGAAGTGTGTCCAACTGGCAGAATACCCATCTAAACCTGTACAAGAACGTAAGCAACTATTGTTAGCATAGAATGGCGTGCTGCTCTCACATGCCATCGGCCTTTTCTGTCAGCGTCTCAATGACAAGATTTTTATCATCGTCTCTCCATCTCCTCATTGCCGTGCTCGAGGATGAGTTGACGACGTTTCGAACGTAGTCAGCGATGTCCGATTTTTGTCCACTTTGGTCGTGTAGGGAAACCGAACGAAACGCCAGCGGCTCGAGAACAGCTCGGATGTCGACCTCTGGCCGACTGGTCGCGCAAATGTGGAGTTGATTCAGGCCAAGCTCTACAAGTTCCTTCACAAGCTGGAGGACTCGATCACGAGGGGATGGGATCTCAGACGAGTCTGGACATTCGTCGAGCGCATCCAGGACAATGAAAATCGGGCCCTGTCCCGGTAGTCTCAGCATCTCCTTCAGGCATTCCTTCAAGGTGTCGTCACTCGGCTGTCGAGTGCCTTTTTCGTGAGTCTCGTAAACACGGTGGAGGATGTCACAGTAAGGGCTGGAGCGGGTGGAAAGCTGAATTACGAGGGAAAGGAGCAAGTCGTGACAGCTTTGTTTGTTGAGGTCCCTGAAATCGAAGTAAAAATAGGTCAAGATAGCTGATCCATTCTCGCAAACGGCCATGATGTCGTTGATGGCAGAGGAACTAGAGAAAAAAATAAGTTCCGAAAGGAATTACTAGGCGACGATCGACGAACCAGATAACGCTTTTCCCAGAGCCGGCTATGAAAACAGGCGACTGTCAGACGATGTGAGCCTGAGTAATGCTGACAGAAACGTACGTTTGCCGTGGATCCACAAGAGTGAGCCGTTAGACTTCCATTCGATGAAGATACTGCCTTCAAAGAACCACACCGCCGTTCCGTGGTGTTGAGCCCTCTGCGCTATATTGTGATTTGTGGATGGGTCTGCGGGAGAGAGCCATGCTCGTAGGAGTTGTTTGAGCTGGTTCCCTGTGAGTACGTGTAAGCGTGAGCACGAGTAATGGCGAAATTAGGAGAAGACGAACACTTCATTTCGTCTACACTGTTCGCTGCATGTTGGATAATTAATCTCGTTTCCTTTGCTGCCGTGCTTGCCTCCCTGCCGTCTGAAATAAAAATATATTAGAAGGTATCAGTGACCAGCTGGATATGCCATACGTACCATCAATAACCACTTGAACATTTTCATTGGCACGTTGTACTTCGTCGACTATGTGATCCACTTTGTTGCTTGTGCTCTCCACTTTGCTGTCGACTACTTTTACTTCGTCGCGAACGCCGCGTGTGATCCTCAGGACCTCTGCAAGCGCCATCCGTGCCTCTTCTTGGGTCAACTTGTCCAGCCTCTTGACAGCATCCTCCAGATCCGTCCTTCCAGCCACTCTCTTCAGGAACTTTTCTACACGTGGTTCGGTGGTGATTCATACGCAATAAATAGTAAACTTACTGGCTGATCCCTGCTTTAGCTCTTTCGTCGCAATCCCGAAGATTTTAAGAACTTCCACCATTATCTCTATGATTATGTTTGTCATCGCCGTCGTCGGTGTGGCCTCTGTATAGGCTTCGAGTCGTTGGAAAAAGAATCCTATGCGCTCGAAGAGCTCTGCGAGAACTTCTTTGCTCGCCGCAACATCCTTGGCTGCCTGTAAGACCTCCTATGTCAGTGCGGTCTTCCCAAAGGAACAGATAAGATACTTGCTAAAAGGAGGACACCGGCGCCTGCAAAAATAACTTTCGCTGGCGAAAATACCTTACAAATATGTGAGAGGAAGCTTCAAGGCTTACGTTAGCTCAGGTATCGACACTTACCAGACTAATGCCCTCCCCGAGGGCGTCAGAGAATGCGCATAGGACGCTCACAGTTGGGTTCAACCACTTTGTCAACCTCTCGTCGCCATTGCGAGCTTGGTCAAATTCCTGTATTTGATCTTGAAGTACGGCAAGGATGGCGCTAACCGAGTCGCACGATTGCAACTGGGAAACTAGTGGATGTGCGATAAGGTCTTTCTTTGTCTGCTTTTCGTACGATTTCAAGGCTGCGTTGAAAACAGCTTGGAAGCGTGAACTTGAAGAGGCTCCGGCTGTGGTTGATGTCTTGGACATGATAGGGGTGGGGACTGCAGTGGAACCGATCAAGTTGTGCGAAGGATGGTCTGCTTACAGAATAAGGCGGGAATGGGCAACGTGAAGGCTGGGTGGAGGGTGCAGTACACCGGCACTGCCTCAGTCAGGCCTCCGAAGTGACCCAACAAGGAGTCCGGCGGTGCAAATAGGCGCGAAGATAGACGCGCGTCAAAAACGGAATACCGTTGAGCCAGTGTTCCTTGCACGGTCTTGCACCACACCAATCCTTCGATTTACAGTCCTTCGATATAAAGCGAGCTTCTCACTGCAGGATAACTCGGTCCACTTGGGATATAGTATTGCCACATTATACTCGGTGTCAAGAAACATAAAATCGTTTGGATTCGAACACAACTGACCGTGTGAACTGTCCATGACAACTTGAACTTGTAACTTGCAATGGACTCATATTTTGCTCGAATTCTTCGCTAGACTCCAGTATTGGCACCCCGAACGGGTTTGTGTGGGTTGTACTCGATGTGTCTATCCCTTGTAGCTTAGGGCCGGTATGTTCGCTCCTCGATCATAACTCTTTGGGATAACCCCACACGGCAGATAGTCAACAGCTCCCACACTATTGTGAACAACCAAGTCGGTGAACACTCGATTACGTCTTAACCGGCTGCCAGCGAGTTCATCACCCTATTCCGCGACCTAGTCCACTGAGTCCGTACGGTCCACGGTACTGGCACGTACACGTTCTAGCGCCTCTACTCGTGTGCTATCTGGGAACACGCCTGTGGCTACAACCCCTTCCCTTCGTTAGGTCAAGCGTCAAGTTCAAGTATCAGGTAAGTCGACCTCCAGTTGATATTTGAGAGACGCCCGATTTTGGCGCCTCCACGATTGTGAAGAGGTCTTCCCTATCGTAAATTATCAATCGCCGTTTTTTGTTCTCCTGGCTCTTACGTTAGGACAGCACAACAAATCCCCTATGGTACCAACATACTTGTTTTGTTGTTCCCGATTTTGCAAAATCGGGATTTGGAGGAACGGCCTAGGTCTTATCACATGCTTATGATGACAGGCGGCTTCCAGCCTTCCATCAGTCTTCCATCGCCGTGCCTATTCCGAACATTTCTTTCACGTCAGCGTTCAGGCCTCAGGGTAACAGATGTATCACATTAATGAAAGCATGTCTCAAGGTCTACGATATGCTGTATTACTTTCCCACATCCAATTTCCGCGGTGTGATGCTGCGCGGCTTAACTCCTCACGGAACTTCTTGACAAGGTCCCAAAGCGAGTAGGGGATCACAGTTCTTTCTTCCTGAAGACGCGCAGGTTTCCATTCTGTCCTAAAAGGTGAGTAGCCGAAAGATATAAATTCCAAACGCAAGGAGGACCTGGGAAAAGCGCTCTTTCGTTCTTCGCGGTCGTGCACTCCCTCCCACACAGTCATGGTGTTCGTCCTCACTGCTATCCGCCGCATCGGCCGCGGCACTTTATCAATGCTTTTCGAGGCCTCATTTTTCGCAGGTCTGCTCATCTGGGACCTTTCTCTTAACATTGTGAACCTTTTCACATTCAAGCGCAAGATAGGCAGCGTGACGCCAAAGGGTCATCCGGGCGCAGGCGGCGACTGGCCCGAATACCTCCCTCCGCGAAGCGGGGACAGCCGCTGCTCGTGTCCCGCACTCAATGCTATGGCCAATCACGGTACGTCCGTCGTCCCATGATGGAGGCAAGAGGACTAGCTCACATACCTCGTCTGCAAGGGGTCATCAAGCGCGATGGGCGGGATATCTCTTTCAAGGAACTCTCTGGGTCTATCCGGTCGACCTACAACTTTTCTTCGTCGTTTTGTCTATTCGTGCCACGCTACATCGCGCACGTCCTGGACCGCTCTTACAGTACTGGGCGCTTCGATCTCGCAGATATCGACGTGCACAACGGCATCGAACATGACGCCTCGTTGGTCCGTACGTAGTGACACCTTTTGCGTCGTAGTGTCTCAGCTTAGTCTCGTCGCTCAGGCCGTGACACTATCCACCAATTCCACCAAGGCTTGCCAGATGGTGGATTAGTGGCCGCGCTGCTCAAGTCAGCCTCAGGGCCACCAGCCAAGAAGGCTGCGCAGACCGCATCGGAGAGGTCTCTCCCACCCAACGAGTCGCCCTATTTCGAGGTCGCGGAAACCGTGGCAAAAGCGACCGAAGATCTCGATCTGAGCCGCACAATTACCACGTCCGACCTGTCGCGGCGACTGGGTGAGCGCCGTCGGGAGGCAAAGGCCAATAATGGACAGTACTCCCAAGACACCGGGCACAAGCTGTTCGGTTCCACTAAGTATGTGCAATTTTTTTGTCACCATTCCTTCTCACGCCTCATCGCCTTGATCCCACTGTCCTTGTTCAGCGGGTCGACGCTGTTGACTGTCTTTGGCGGGCGCCTGGACGAAATTTATACGTTCCTGACAGAGGAGCGCTTCCCTAAAGGCTGGGAATCGAATATCCGCAGCCAAATGGGGCTGACCTTGCTGGCGTTCAACACTACTGTGTTCCGAGTCGAACTTGGCATCGATGAAGAGCTCGACCAGTCTTTAAATCTCATGTAGTGTGGTGCGGTAATCTACAGTGCAGATAATGTTGTATACCTTTTTTGCAGCTGCTGGGTTATTTGATCTAGCTGACCAAGTGTGCTCGTCTGACTTGGGTCACCCACACACACATTTCACAACTCCTGGTGGCAGGGACCAGATTGTGGGGAAAGTTTGGTAGGGAAGCTGAGTCTCGGGCTGGTGAATTCGAAGAGTACAGAGCGCCCGCGGCATTCTTCGTGTCAGTAATAAACAGCTTTCAATTCTGAGCGACATGCGAAATGCAGAACTTGAATGTCGGACACGGTAGCCCGACACTAGCCGGCTGTAGAGATACTAGTAGCGCGCCGCACAATGACAATACTGTAACAAGGTTCAGACAACAAGACGGGCTCACAAAAGCATTCAGAAACAAGTGCACGAGCACGAAGTACTCTGAGTCTGTGTGCACTGAGTGACGGCGAACTTGAGGCGGTGCAACGCGCATGAGCTTCCAAATACACTGGAGGTGTCATTAATCAAAAAAAAAACTTGAAGCACTGGAGGCGTCGTGACAGAGTTAAGTGCCAGTGGGATGTTGGATCAGCACACCATCGAATAAGTGCCCGAAAAATTGTCGCCGAACGCCATTATGACATGAGCTTTGACGCGAGTTGTACTAGTAGTACTTGGAAAGCGACGGCGACCCGCTCTCATCGGCAGGCGGAAGCGTGGGCTCGGACTCGTTTCCGGCAACCGCTTGCGCGCTGGCCCGGGCAAACGTAGTATCGATCGCTAGTCCTGCTCTTTTTACAGTACTTCTTCCTTTCAAGCTTCAAGCAGTCAGGGCTCGGCTCAGGCAAGAGATGTAACCAACAGCCTAGGCATACATGGACTAACTTACTCGAGGTAATCTAAGCACGAGACGGGTTCACAAACGGGGCATAGATACCGTAGACTGTCATTCTACTACTGTACTCGAAACTCATGATATCCTCACAGTAATTTGATCTGTCCATCAGAGATGAGCACGCAATCTCAACAGTTCGAGCCAGGTCTACGCCCTTTTTCGTGGATGATATCAGGGCCGTGACTCAGGATCGCCCATATATCCCTCGCGGGGACAGGAAATTATGACCCGAAAAAGTGATCCGAAAATGCGGGTCTTTTATAGTAAAGTCAACCTAGATCACGCTCCCAGGGTACGTATTTATTTCAACTTCGCAAACGTCTCCTTTGACAACTCCAACGAAGCGACTTCCGCCTCTAACGTTTTCCTCTGCGCGTGTATCATCAGCGATTCTAGAACACGTAAACAAGCATCGAGGCGAGACGTACCCTGTCCTCATTCATAAGTCGCACGTTCGCTGGGACGGTCTCTACATAGTCTGCCTGGGCCTCCACCTTTCTGACTTTATCCAGGTTCAACTGCGCTAGCTGGAGTTTCTTCTCACACTTGGCGATTTCAGCATCAAGGTCGACCAGGCCCTGGGAGTCTCTGAGTATAAGGAGGAAAAGGGCGTAAAGTTAACTGCGGGACGTACGCGTACGAGAATGTGGACGCCAATAGTCGACGTGAGCACCGTTGACCCACATCCAGGTGGGATCTCGCTGGCATCCCGCACAACTTCCACGGACTTGCAGCCCTTAGTGAGCGTCGTGATAACACCCTTCTGAGATTCGAAAAGCGCCGCTTCGGCGCCATCACGTATATGCAAAAAGACTACGCAAACTGCTTAGCAGGGATCGGTGTTTTGCGGTCAGGGACGTACTCTGGATGTCTGACTGTAAGTTATAAGATGCCGCGAGCGAGCGACCGGCCCGAATCGCGTTGAAGAGCAGATCGAACTCCTTGTCTGCGTCGTCAAACACAAAGTCCGGATCCTAAAAAACAAACCCCATCGTCTATCGTGGTAAAAATCTGAGATACAAAAGACGTACACATATAGGGTATTTTGACACCATAATTGAAGGTGTCGCATCGTTAGGCCGTCTGGAGAGGCGTTGCCATAATTCTTCCGTTACGAAGGGCATGAAGGGATGGAGCAGGCGCAATCCGTGGTCCAAACATGTATAGAGCGTCTGTTGCGCTGAGATGCGCGTTTCTGCAGATACAGAGGGATCCGTCATCGGCTTCATCGCTTCCTAAATCATCGCTTAGCAGGCATGCGGGTGAAACACGGAAAAATGGCGTACAATGTAGACGTCGCATAACTCGTAAAGCCAGAAATTGTACAGGGCATTGGTCGCGGCCATGAAATTGCGCTCGCCGAGCTGCTTGTTAGTCTCCGTAGCAGCGATGTTGAGCTTATGCAGGATCCACTTTTCCACAAGAGACTCATTGCCAGTGGGCTGTCAACGGGCAATTTAGAAATGCACTCCGCCCTAAGAGCCCGTACGGACCTGGGCTGTCGCTTCGGGTATGAATGACTCGTCGAGCTTCAACATGGCGAATTTCGTCGCGTTAAAGATCTTGTTGCAAAACTTGCGGTAGCCTTCCACGCGCAAGATCTCGAGGTTTATATCGCGTCCTAAAAGCCATTGTCAGTCATAACATAGAGCGCGCATGATAAGTAATTACCTCCGCCACTGTAAGCGCAAAGTGCGAAACGCAATGCGTCCGTACCACATTGCGGGATACCTTTCGGGAAATCCTTCTTCTGGCCCGCCTTGGCCTTTTCGATCTCTGCGGACTCAAGGTTTCCTTCATACAGTTTCTCGTGGAGGTTTTCGAGGGAGAGTCCTTGAATAACATCAATAGGATCGATGACATTCCCAAGCGACTTCGACATCTTGCGGCCATGCGCGTCGCGTATCATCGCGTGGCAAAGTACCTCATTGAACGGCATTTTGCCTGTCAGTCTTAGGCCGAGCATCACCATGCGCGCCACCCAGAAGAAGAGGATATCCCATCCTGTCTCGAGCATGGAGGTCGGGTAGAACTTTTCGAAGTCCACGGTCTGGCGAATATCGTGTGAGACGAGGATTAGTTACGAGAAGAGGTCCGTACCTTCTCAGGCCAGCCGAGGATAGAGAACGGCCACAGGCCAGAAGAAAACCACGTATCAAGCACGTCTTCGTCTTGTTCCAGCCTGAACGCTGAGCTACCAGCAAGCTCTTTTGCCCGCACAGTAGCCTCCTCCAAGTCGCGTCCTACCACCCACCATTTACCGTCTTCGCTCTATACATAGTTTAGACTGAAGAAATTAGAAGTAACGGACGACTTACGTCTTGTTCTTGGCCCTCGATACGTACGAAGTAGGCTGGGCAACGATGACCCCACCAGAGCTGACGCGAAATACACCAGTCTTGGATGTTCTCCAACCATCGATACCAGTCGGCTTCGGACTGTTTTGGCGCGATATGAAGCTCGCCAGCCCTGGTACGCTGCAAGCAAAACTTGCCTTCAGTATCGTCCATAAGTTAATGGTAACGGGACCACCTTAATCGCGTCCTCAGCGAGCGGCTTGCAATTCACCCACCACTGGGGCTTAAGCACTGGCTCAATAACGTCGCCTGATTTACTACAGGAACGTTAATTAGGTCTGGATAGAGAAGGAGATTATTTTCGCACCTGCAGATAGGAATCTGCATGGGATTATCCTTCGTCTCGACATATAACCCGAGCTCCTTCAGTTTCTTCACAACCTCTACACGCGCGTGGAAACGCTTCATGCCCTATAGCAAGTACATTAAAGGAAATCATTCGTATTTAGGCGGAGGACGTACTTGGAACTGAGGCCCGGCGTTTGCGTTGAAAGTGCCATCGTCATTCAGAATGTTGATAAAGTCAAGTTTGTGTCGCACTCCGACTTCGTAGTCGTTCGGATCGTGAGCAGGAGTAATCTTTACAGCACCAGTTCCAAAAGTCATGTCGACCGCGATATCGTCTTTTACTATCGGAATACGCCGGTTCACAAAAGGATGAAGGGCAAATTTTCCGTGAAGATGCTGAGGGAATGGGTCAAATTTTGGTCAGGTAACCATCGAAGTAAAGTAAAGTATTCACTTTGTAGCGCTCATCATTGGGATGAACAGCTATCGCAGTATCACCGAGCATAGTTTCCGGACGCGTAGTCGCCACAATAATCTTCTCATCTGAATCATACTCTGATATTAGCACAAGAGCATCCAATCACAGGACTTTGCCGAACCTGAATTCTCTATGGGATACGCAAACGACGTGATGACGCCAAACTCGAACTTTTCTCCGGGAGCGTAGCCAGGGACGGCCAAAAACGTCCGTTTCTCGAGCTGTTTTTGTTCCACCTGCGAAAGGCTCTTGAGTACTACGTCAGATGAGGCAGTAAAAAATACCTACTTCGAGATTGGAGAGCGTAGTGTTGAGACGGACGCACCAGTTCACGAGTCGATTGGCGCGGTATATAATCCCTTCCTCGTGCAGACGACAAAAAGTCTCAACGACAGCTGCCGACAGTTGCTACGCATGGGTATTAGAAAATTAGTACGAGAAAAGTAAAACCGACTCGGAAACCTACGGGGTTCATTGTGAAGGCAACACGAGACCAGTCGTAGCTGCCACCAAGTCTATAAAGTTGTTTGGTGATACGTTCTTGGTAGCTGTCCACGAGGAGGTTAGGGGTATTCTGTTAACAAAAGACAAAGACCGACTCGTTTTTCCAGTCCAACACAGTCTCGAGAAACTTTTCGCGACCGAGATCGTGACGCGTCCTGCCAGAGGTTTTGAATAAGCGTTTCTCGACGACGGACTGTGTTGAGATCCCAGCGTGATCAAAACCGGGGACGAATAGGGTAGTCTTTCCTAGCATTCGATACCTTTAAGGTGTCAGCGTGAGGCTAAAGAATCCACCTGCTACCCACCAACGCACAAGTGCATCCTGGATGGCAGTCGTAAGCGCATGTCCTATATGCAGGCTTCCGGTGACGTTCGGCGGGGGCGCGGAGATTACGAATAGATCCTCGGGCTTTGTACTACTACCTGGTCCAAGCTCGGGCTTGAAGAAGCCCTGCTCATGCCACCAGTCGTACCAAGCTGCCTCGACGGCAATAGGATTATATCCAGAAGCCATTGGCCCTGATAAATCTACGAAATCTGTGTTGGATCGGCACTGTGCGCCATATAGGCTGTAAACGCACCCTTTTTCTCCCCCTTAGGCGTCGTATTCACAAATGGTACCTCTTCCGATTTGGAAGCCTTTTCCTTGGCTTTCTTTTCCCCTGCTGGCGTGGCCGGTGCAGCCTTAGCGGCCTTCGCAGCGAGCTTAGCCTCCTTCTCTAATCGCTTAGCCTCCTTCTTTGCTGTACGACGCAACAGGTCATGATTAGCGGTGATCCGAAGCCCTGGAGACGCACCTGCACTCTTCGTATTTGGGTTTGGCTCACTGCCTGATGGAGTGACAGGGCCAGATGGAGGGTCCGACCGCGCCGGAGCGGTGCTTTGAGCTTGTGACATGGGGGCAGGATGAAAGACGCGTCGTAGTGGCAATCTAACGATAGATCGATGCAGTCTCCCTGCGAGCATACAGCCCGACCGAGTCATTCGATCCGCTTTGGGAAGAAGCAGGGTGATTACGTGATGTGTCCCACGAGCACGAGACGAAGAGCGCAGCTTGGCTAATTAGAGAAGCTCTGCTCTCATCTGACCAACCGAACTGGACCATACACGACTCTCCCCATCCTATTTCCTTCCAGACGCCAATGGCGGGCACTCCAGACTCTCAAATTCAAAGAGTAACTTCGTCGGGTAAACGACCAGAGGACGACGAGCTCAAACCATACGTTATCGTTGGGGACCTCGGCAAGGGAAGCTTCGCGACAGTATACAAAGGTTATAACGAAGTGCGTCGCAACATGTCCTACTATTCGACGACTCAACCATTTGCTTCAGGAGACGCGACATGAGGTCGCAATCAAGACGGTCAGCCGAGGCAACCTCTCAACCAAGCTCTTCGAGAACCTTCAAAGCGAAATCGACATTCTCAAGTCATTGTCTCATCGTCACATTACAAAGCTCATTAATATTATTGTTCGTGGCACCATTCATTTCAGCTGGTAGCCTCACTGATTGTCATTCAAGCGCGCCGAGCGTAACATATACCTTATCATGGAGTACTGCTCAGGCGGAGACCTAACTAACTACATCAAGAAGCGTGGGCGCGTCGAAAACCTAGAATATATCCCAGAACCCGGGGCTGCACCCCAGTATTATCCCCACCCTAGGACAGGTGGACTCTCCGAAATCGTTGTTCGAAGTTTCCTAAGGCAGCTCGGTACGAGTGTCCTGGCTGTGCTACTTTCCCACAATCACTCACAATCACGATCCCCAGCGCGTGCACTCAAGTTCTTACGGCAACGAAACCTGATTCATCGCGATATAAAGCCCCAAAACCTGCTTTTACGACCACCAGGAGAGGAAGATTTGGCTCGCGGACACCCCCTAGGTGTTCCTCTCCTGAAAGTAGCCGATTTCGGCTTTGCGCGGTCCCTTCCCAACGCTATGATGGCAGAGACTCTTTGCGGCTCTCCGTAAGCCCTTTCTTGCCACTTATGCCTCGGCAACTCAACGCGTACCTTCCTCACACAGGTTGTACATGGCTCCCGAAATCCTAAGTTATCAAAAGTACGACGCCAAGGCTGATCTTTGGTCTGTCGGGGCCGTACTTTACGAAATGTCTGTTGGAAAGGCCCCTTTTCGTGCCTCCAATCACATCGAACTCCTTAAGAAGATCGACCATTCCAAAGGAATTAAGTTCCCAGACGAGGACCCCTTACATCAGCCGCGCCCAGGGGAAGACCCACCCCAAGTCGTCCCCCCAGACGTCAAGGGGCTCATCCGTGCTCTCCTCCGGCGCAACCCTGTGGAGCGCGCGAGCTTTGAAGACTTCTTCAAGAGTGAAGCCATGAACAATTCCAAGTTTCCGCGTCCAGTCACCGTCCGGCCACCTACCCCGGTGCCCCAAGAACCCATGGAGGACGGAAAGATCCCCGAACACCATATGCGTATCCCACCCGAGGTTCTGGACCCCCGTGTTATGATTCCGCCAAGCAAGTTCAACTTCAGGAGACGGGAGAGCGAAGCGGCTTCTCCCTCTCAAGAAATGTCACCCTCGAGGTAATGTGATAGTCAACTAACATCGTCGGTATAAGTCCTGACTAAGTTTCACCGTAGTCCTCCCAAGGTTGTTGGAATGGCTCAGCCACCATTAGGTCCTCGTACCATTTCCAACCCGCCGGATGCTCTCGTTTCACGACCAACCCTGAAACCGTTGTCGACGGAAGGGTCCATCATTCCAGGAGAAACGGAAGAGGATGGACTGCTTAGAAGGGAATATGTGCTGGTAGGGGATACACAAGCAGTCGAATTCAACAGAGCGGTAGATGGTGCGCATTTCAAACGTCCTACGGTACCGATATTAAAACTCAGATCGACATGCAGAGATCAACGCTGCCCGGCGTCGGCCGCTCATTGACCGTCGTGTGCCTCCAACGCCCGCCTCTGCGAGCGACGAGAAGCGCTCACCTGACCTCCTGCACCACCTCCCGCCCGATTCGCAATCAACCCCAATCTTCCCACCACCACCAAATCCAGGCAGCGTGCCGAGCCCGACGAGTCGCACCGCGACGAACGCCCTCTCACGCGCTCTAACCCTCGCGTCGAAGAAGCTCTTCGGCGGGAGCGTGAGCATCGCGCGCTCCCCGCCGCACTTCATCGGATACGGGGAAGGCGTAGGCCCGCATTCCCCACGGATGCGCACGGCCAGCCTAGGTGGTACAGGCGAGGTCGACCCGGTGGAAGACGAGCTGTTAGGCGCGCTGGAGCAACTGGCGCAGAAGACTCACGTGATCACTCGGTGGGCTGACGAGATGTACGAGTTTGTGAAGAGTGTGCCACAGAGTGTGTTCCCATGCTTTCCCCTCCCTTCCTCCGATTCCGTCGTTGATGGTCAATTAGAGCCGCTGCCGGACCCGAGCAAGTTTACACCGCGCGAAGGCGAGAACGAGAAACTCGCGGCGCGCAGGCGTAATGCGGATGTTCAGGCGGAGTACAATGCAGTCACGTGTATCGCGATATACATGCTCGTCATGCAATTCGCTCAGAAGGGCATCGACGAACTGCGTAAGTACCAAGAGCACATGGAGATGCGGCATCCGGAAGGCGACTTTATCGTTTCGGAAGGTTTCGACGAAGGTGCGTCCTCATGCGTCTGCGTGATGGCATATATCCTGATTGGGAAGTGCTGTGGCGTAGCGCTCGGATGGTTCAGGGACCTCTTTTTGCGGTGTCATGACCGTGCGGCACTCGTTAAGACTTGGTTGCCTGCGCAATATACGGGCCCGGGCACCTGGGTGGACGAGCTCGTGTACAACCGCGCGCTCACCCTCGTATGTCACCCCTTTCTCCTTCTTTCGTCAGACGAAACCTAACGGCGCAAACGTGCAGAGCCGTACAGCGGCGCGCAAGGAACTCCTCGACCAGCACAAGTCGCCCGACGAGTGCGAGCGCCTATACGAAGAGTCGCTCTGGTGCCTGTACGCACTGCAGGACGACCTGCTGCAGAGGGGTAACCCGTTCGTGGACGAGGATCGTGAGACGATTGCTACCTGTGCGTGCTTTGCTATCCCTTGGGTATTCCGCTAGCAGGCTGACGGGATGTGGGGTATAGGGATCAAGCGGACAAAGTTACGTCTCGTGCGCTGTCGTGCGCGTATGGAGATGCCGATGCGCGAGCGGCTGCGTGATGCACGCGCGGACAAGAACCTCGACGACGTTGCGCGCATCCCGGCGCCGTGGGACGCAGAGGCGCTAGAGCAATTCCATCGCGGTAATTCGCCGCATTGACGCTGACGGTCCTTTGCATCCTCTCCCACCTTTTTTTTTCTTGCGTGTGGATCTGTTGTGTTATCATATTCCTCGGTTGCTGATAGTTTTCTGCTTTGTCGCCCTTGTTTTTTTTTTCCCTCTCTCTCTCTCTCTCATTGCACCTCTTCAAAGTTAATATCCCCAGTTCAACCCTTCCACGCCGTTGCTCACACATTTTTTCCTCCTCATGCTATGGTTTATTTCCTCACACCACATGTCCTCTCTATCCCTCATTATTGTTTGCCCAGGATTTTCAATCCCCCTCCACCCCGCAGGACGCTGGCTGTTCGACGGCGGCCGTTCTCATATTAATTTTCCCCACCATATCCCATTGTACCAGTACATTTGTCCTGTACACCTTGTACACTCGCTCATGCTCATCATACTCGCACTTAGACTGCACGCACCGTGCACCCGCCCAGCACACACAGAGGGCGATATCTCATACATGTACTAGTTTTTTAGTGCTGGTGGTACTAGGGATCGATTTTTTATGCGAAATCGATACTTTCGTTGAGCTCCGCGTGCAGGTGCGCTTTCATGCCCGGTGGAAGAAGTGGCTCGTCTTTGGTCCCTGGCGCGATCATGTAGCCTGAAACAACGCTGTCACGATATCGTGTCTATCGTTAGTGGGGGACAGAGGCAACGCACGAAAGGGCATTTCGACACTCTCGTGCGCGTTGAAGCGGATCGTCGGGAAATCCTGCGCGAAGTAGAAAGCAATCAGGTTCAGCTAATATAGGGCACGACGGGCGCAGAGGCGGGAAAGGTCGAACGTACGACATAAGGAATCTGCTCGAGCGGGACTGTCCGCGCAAACCCGTCAGTATTTTCCCATCGTACAGTACCGCTGCACCCGGAAGCAAAATCGCGGGCACAAAGGGAGAGAGAGAGATACGAACCCCGATCTTCAACGACGCGTTTCGTCACGCCGAGCGCCGTATCCGTCGTCATCTGCACACTGCCCAAATGACGCCTCGGGAATCCAAGCACGCGCAGCTCAGCAGTCCGGTCCCTCGGCGGATCGTCACCTAGTAATCCGACACCATCAACAAAAAGCACGATCGCCACAGAAATATGCGTACCAAGTATACCCTACGCAGCGCGTCGTGAAGAAGCGGAAAAAAGATAGGAAAGGCACGCACGCCGAAAAGGAACCACGAAAACCCGTCCGCGCCGCCGTCGGTTGGCGAGAGCACCTCAGGCGCTTTGGGATCCAGAAGGCATACGCGATCGAGCGCGATCCCTCGCGCTTGCATCAACGCGAGCACGCCTTCTTCGTGGCACGCTGCGCGCGCTGGTGCCGGGGCAGTAGCGGTGGGCAGCGCGCTCGAGAGCGCGGCGCCTGCTGCGCTTGAGAGGTGCGTGAACTCGACGGACGCGTCGGGACCCGCGAGCGTGCACATGTGCTATGATCGGCGCAGTCCCGATAGTAAGCTCGCTCGCATTGTTTGTCGTCAGAAAATTGAGATTTACCTTGTATTCGAGCTCAACCCAGCGCGGGAGCGCGCGCGGCGTCGGATCGTCGTCTTCCATGTGTTCTGCAGATCACAATTATTCCTTAATCATTGGCAATTTTGTTTTATCTTTGCGCGCGTGTGGGTTTTCGCCTTACCTATCACGTATGTGAACCCCATTTTTTAAAGCGAACGAAAACCGCAAAGGCTACAGCAAGGGCTACAGTGCAAGAGTATGCTATTACGTAATCAAATACAAGCCAAAATGGGACACTTGAACGCAAGCTTGAACGCAGATGGTGTGCTCCCGCTCCCATGATGACCGTGCTGGTTGTCTGGCTGGGGCTTGGACCACCGGTAGAACGTAAAATCGGTGGAAGATTTCAACGGTAAAACTAACGATCTTCGTAACGTTACCATTAATGACTATTAGGATGTCCGGGTGCATTGGGCTCAGCGTTTAGCAGATCGCTTGACATTGACACCATAAATCGGTACTAAAAAACACAAGAGAAGGCGCAATTAAGCTTTTTGGGAGGCATCGCCTCCAGGATCACGAGTATATAGTGAGCGCATAATCAAGAACAACGGTGCACTGGCGGTTGGGCAACTGAGCAGAATCAGATGGTTCAAGTTGCTGATCCAGCTAGTCTTGTACTATCGAAATATCGTAAAGGAGCTACAATTTGCCACTGGCAGCTGCAAGGTTTCGAGTAGTGGGACGCAAGGTGGGACGGCGACTCGTCGAGCTATGCGAAAAGCGAGGTCGTGGTTTGGTCGTGGTCATGACGCGGTCACGCGGCGACTCACGCCAGAGGTGAACATACGCTGACAAACAAACACCCGTTCCTTGACCGTTCCGTTCAACGATGGACCAAGCGATGGACCCAAATTCTTGGGAATGCCAACAACGAGCAATCGATGCTGAGATCAACTCACTGGAGGCCTCCATCCGCGCGTTGAAACATCACCGTAATGCGCTTGCGCCTATCTCCTGTCTACCTGCGGAGATCACTGCCGCTGTATTTTTCCATTTGGGAAGTGGACAATCCGACATTCATCTTGTGCTACATGTAGCCCATGTCTGTCGCCGATGGCGCGAGGTTGCACTTGATCATCCCCTCTTCTGGAGTCATGTAGATTTCACCACCATCAGTATGGCTGGTGCGACGGAGATGCTTGTGCGGGCTAGGATGGCACCCTTATATCTGGAGGCAAACATTCCCTCACGTTACTGGAACTGTGCCCAGTCTCTTGCGTTCAAGAAAGAACTTCTGACTCACATCTCCCACGTAGTCCACCTTAGCATTAGTGCAGGACATTCCCAACTTAACAAGATACTTGAAGGACTCACATCACCTGCTCCCACTCTCGAACACCTATCACTTTCTGTTAAAACAATTCTTGAACGACCACCACAAGTGTCTGTCCCTGACTATCTCTTCGGTGCAATTATCCCTAGGCTTTCTTCCCTCCAGCTCCACCATTACAACATTAGTTGGAAGTCACCACTCTTAAAAGGTCTAACAACTCTCGAGATAATCACAATGTCTGCAGATGCGAGGCCAAACCTCACAGATTGGTTAGATGCCCTGGACAAAATGCCACGACTCAAAAGGCTTGTCCTTGTTTCAGCATCCCCATTTGCTCGTCGCTTTCCATTTGACGTCGAACGCACCGTCACACTTCCCTTCCTTGCAGTCTTGGATATCTCTGCCTCTGCAGTGGATTGTGGCCTCGTTCTTGCTCATCTCATCCTACCAGCTCTCGCTTCGTTGTGTGTCACAACAATGACCAATCCTCTCAACCTAGAGAAACTTTTACCGTATTTTGTGCAACACGCCTGTGGGCCCCAAGACTTAGAGCCTCTGAAAAGCGTACTCATCCACAGCGCCGGGGTACAATTAGGCATCCTGGCATGGGCCGCACCCACCATCGACGTCCCCCAATGTCCGTGGGATGCAAAGCTCTCAGCACGTGCGAAGCTCTCCATCACAAGCGTAAGGAACGATTTCCGTGACTGCCTCAGGATTTCCGAAGCGACCATGGCTGCCCTTCCCTTGGATAGGATCGTGACGCTCACTTCGCCACGCACCGACACCCTTGATGCGAAGTTCTGGTGCGATCACGCGCCGCGATGGCCCCTTCTCAAGAACGTGCATCTGGCGCCATCATCCTGGGTGTCCCTTCCAGAACATGGATTTGGAGAGGCTCTACTGCAAGACGACGGCGGGCGCGAATGTCCGCTTCTCCCATTGCTCACATATCTCGAGCTGATTGACATTGAGCTAAAGGACTCGGAGCCCCGGACAGGCTGGCTTTGCGAAATGCTTATGAAGCGCGTAGAGCAAGGGGTTCCATTGGAGGTGCTTGACGTGCGCACGTGCGCTGCGACTAGTCTTGCAGTTCAGCAGCTTAGCGAGATTGTAGTCGATGTCTTGGTTCCCATCTAGACAATGGGGGCTGATACCCATTCGTCTCCGATAGCGACTCGGATTCCGGAGTAGAAGCCTATTCTGATGATTACAGCTGAGATGATATAGTAGTCTGAAAATGTTGTACGTTTGTGGAAAGTCAGATTTGGTCACGCGGTTCTGTTCGATTTCGATGAAATCGTTTTTCCGAGTCCAGACCTTTGTCTTGGTATCAACCAGGTGGAAGTCCAACAAGGGATCCAGAAAACATAATCGAAATGCGGCATTCAGAAACCGAACAGAAGCACCCGGAAAGTGTCATTCTTGTGTCAGTATGCCCTACAGGACAACCTGCTGCAGGAGTGAAAGGTGGATGAGGACCGCGAGACGATCGCTGCTCGTGCGCGCTCTCTCTTTCCTCAGGTCTTATGCTGGTTTATGCGTCAACGGCGTGTGTTGTGCCTAGGGATCCTATAAGTCGCTTCCTAATTTCCCCAAAAGGTGGATACAAGCGGAAGCTAGCCAAGGCTTGCCAGTCCTATGGACTCTGCCGCTGTCAGTGGGCTACGATTTTGGGACTTGTGATCTGCACGACAACCAAGGTGACAACGAGAGAGTTTACGAATTACAATCCATCAACTGACTTCCCATTTCAATTCGCGGTTCTTGACATAGAACTCATGTACTTAGTTCTAAATACATGTTGATCTCTCCCAAAATCATGAGTAACGGACCCACCCATGGGTTGCCTTTACGAAGAGTCGCTCTGGTGTCTGTATGCGCTGCAGGATGACCTGCTGCAGAAGGGTAAACCGTTCAAGGATGAGGACCGCAAGACGATCACTACATGTGCATGCTCTTTCTTTCTTCGGGCGCTCCGCTGGCTGATGGGATCTGCGGCATAGGAATCAAGCGGACGAAGTTACGTCTCGTACGCTGCCGTGCGAGCATGGAGATGCCGACGCATGAGCGGCTGCATGATGCACGTGCAGATAACAACCTCGATGACTTTTTTTTTTTTTTTTTTTTTTTGATTTTACTTATATTCCGGAGCATGGATCTAAGACAAAAGCCGGTCGGCCGTAGCCGTTTACATGAAGTGAAGAAGAGGGGGGGGTTTTTTAAAAGAAAAACGTCGGGACGTTGTTGTCGGGCGTGGGTCCCGGGTCCCTTTTGAAAGGAGACAAGCCGGGTTGAATCTGGTTGATGGGGCTCCGGGCCTGTGCGGCCAAGGACTGCGTAGGGTCCGTCACGTAATACTGTCATCCCAGTACCATCCGTCTGACCTCATGTCGATTCTGGGGAACCTCGATGACATTGCGCGCATTCCGGCGCCGTGGGATGCAGAGGTGCTACTAGTAGAAAAATTCCACCGCGGCACGTCGCCGCACTGACTCTGACGTCTCCTGCGCCATCTTACATGCCTGGCGGAAGAAGGGGCTCGTCTTTGGCCCCTGGCACGATCAGGTTACTGAAACAACGTCGTCAGAATGGCGTGTCCGTCGTTGGTGGGGATAGAGATAACGGACGGGAGGGAATTTCGACGATTTCATGCGCATTGAAGCGGATCGTCGGTAATCCTGAAAGGGGGAGGTTAACAACCATAGGGCGCGACGTTTCCGTCATCATCTGCACCCTGCCAAAATGGAGTCTCGGGGATCCAAGCACTCGGGCCCCTCACTCACAGCCCAGCAGTCCGTTCCCTCGGCGGGTCATCCCATCCAATTGGACCTCTCCTAGAGTGTACATTCAACGGTAAAATTAACGATCTTCATAACATTACAGTAATAACTAGGACGCACGGGTGCATTGGACACAGCCTTTAGCATATTTCCCTTGACATCCACACAATAACTCGATGCTGAAAAGTGAGAGAAGGTGCGATTTAGCTGTTTGGGTGAAAAGTGGAGGTATCGGTGCCAGGATCACGAGTATATATAGAGCGCATATTAATGGAGAGAAGGAACAACAGCGCGGTTGAGCAACTGAGTAGAATCAGATAGTGGCTGATCCAGAGGGTTTTGTACTTTCGAAACGTCGTAGAGGAGCTACATTCTGCCACTGGTAGTTGCCAGGTTTCGAGAGCAGGACGCAAGGTAGGACGGCGAGCCTGCAGTGCGAAAATCGATGTCGTGACGCAGACATGCCAGAGTTAAGCAAATGCCGACAAACAAACACCGTCCCTTATCGTTATCCGTTACCTTGATCGTTCCGTTCAACGATGGACCTACATTCTTGGGAATCCCAACAGAAAGCCATCGATGATGAAATCAAATCACTGGAGGACTCCATTCGTGCATTGAAACATCGCCGTAATGCGATCGCACCGATCTCTTCCGTCCCTGCTGAGGTCATGGCTGTCATATTTTTCCATTTGCGAAGTGGCCTGCCCGAAATCCATGTCGTGCTACGCGTAGCCCATGTCTGTCACCGATGGCGCGAGATTGCGCTCGATCGTCCCCTCCTTTGGACTCACATCGATTTCACCACCGTCACTCCGGCTGGCGCGAAGGAGATACTTGCTCGGGCCGAGATGGCACCCTTATATTTGGAGGCAAATATTCACTCACGTCACTGGGGCAATGCTCGGTTCCTTGCATTTCAGAACGAACTCCAGACCCACGTCTCCCACATATTCCACCTTAGCATTAGTGCAGGACGGTCCCATCTTAACAAGACACTGGAAGGACTCAAATCACCTGCTCCTGCTCTCGAATTCCTTTCGCTTTCCGAGCATCATTATGACGAATCGCGGCGAGCATCCGTCCCTGACACCCTTTTTGATGGGGCCACCCCTAAGCTTTCATCGCTCCATCTCTCCAATTGCGACATCAGTTGGAAGTCGCCGCTCTTAACAGGCCTTAAAAATCTCAAGATAACCACATTGTCTGCAGGTGCGAGGCCTAGCCTCACAGACTGGTTGGATGCTCTGGACAAAATGCCCCAACTGGCATGGCTTTCCCTCGACTCAGCTTCCCCACATACCCCTCACTTTCCATTTGACATCGAACGCACCGTCACACTTCCTTTCCTTGCAGAGTTGGATATCTCTGCCTTTGTCGTGGATTGTGGCCTGTTGCTCGCTCATCTCATCCTACCAACTCTCACCTCCCTGTGCGTCACAACAACATCTAATCGTCTCACCATAGTGAAACTTTTGCCATATGTCGTGCAACACGCCCATGGGCCCCAAGACACAGAGCCTCTGCAGAGCGTGCTTATCCACAGTGTCAGTAAAAGAGTACGCGTTGTTGCATGGCTTGCACCCAATATTGGCCTCTCCGAGTGGAATGCGAAGCTTTCTTCACGTGTGTCGCTCTCTGTCACAATTGAGACAGATGGTGTTGGTGACCGTGGTGGGATCACCGAGGCGGCCATGGCTGCCCTTCCCTTGGGTGGCCTCGTGACACTCACTACATTATGCACCACTGATGAGTGTGACGAGACGTTCTGGTCCCAATATGCGCCACGATGGCCTCTTCTTATGCATGTGCATGTGGGATTTGCAGGATATTATGGATTTAGACGAGCACTACACGACGGCCGTAGGCACGAGGACCCACTTCTCCCATTGCTCACAAATCTTGAGGTGATTGACCTTGAGTTAACGGAGCTCAGGGTGGACCAGCTATGCGATATGCTTATGACACGTGTGGAGCAAGGGGTTCCATTGGAGGTGCTCGATTTGCACACATGCATTACAGCTAGTTTTTCAGCAGACCGCCAGCTTCGTGAAATTGTCGTCAATGTTCAGGCTCCCAGGTTTTACATCAGGAAAAACCTACCCCGTAAATCCTGACTAAATTAGTACGAGATGCATTAAACGCGCTAAGAAGTTGCAAATAGAGTAAGTGCCTGTTCTTCTGACGGCGCTACTAATGATCTATTCAGTAAACTAAAATTTTTCGCTAATCCCGCCGCTAATTACACCAAAATTTTTGTACATGTGCTTGTCAAGAAATGGATTAACATAGAAACTCTGGCATTCCTCAAGCACTGTCGGCCCTTGCCAAAGCCGGGGTGCAACGGTGCTGAAAATGGGAAATAGTTGAAGACTCCGGCATATATCCATTAGAGGGATTACACCTGCTGAGCGACGACCATGACTGCCATAATGTCTTGATACCCGGCACATCCTATGTGATGGATCTGGTGCAGAGAGTGGCGAAAACCATTCTACATATGCAAGATATGCAGGAGGAGCTGGGCGTGAGGGTAGAAAAACCGAGGAGGCTGCTGTCATCGAGAGCTGGAAGACGACGCGAATTTGACCAACACAGAGTCTAGACCCATTCTTCACCAATCCGATGTCAAATCTCCCAGGGTTGATGATTCCACACTGATTGCAAGCTTCTGGTCGAACGTGTATGACATCGACAAATGTCTTGTGTGAGTCATCGCGATCAACGAACTTGATCTTGTGGAAGACGGAAACCTTTTGAAATGGAATAAGAGTGTTGTCAGCACGCCTCCAAGCTACATTTGGAGGGAGATCGGGATAATTGTGTTGCACAATAAAATCTGCGAGAGCATCTTGAAAGTCCATGGCACCATACCGGCTGGCAAGATCCTCGAAAGAGACACTCTTCTCCGACGGGTGAATTGTCAAAAGGGGGTATAGTGTCGATGGGGAACAGTATGGTGGGCGATGCATTAATGCCAAACTACCTTCTTGTAGTTGCATAAAGGTCGTGTGTTGTTGCATTGCTTCAGAGCGCTCAAGCCAAGTGGCCATTTGCTTTATCTCGTCTTTGAAATTCGTAGCCCGAAATGCCTTTTTGGTATAGTCGATGTGAAGCTGCTCGGACTGTTCTGTGTTATAATTGTCCGTCGCACCAAAAAGTATGATAGATCGTCGATAATGAGCCAGACTATGGAGTTTCGGAATGTTGTTGAAATGTTTCCGAACTCCCAGCTTGATAAAAACCTCCTTCTCCTCATGAAATTGGTGCAGCACTCTATCCAAAGCATCAAGGCTTTCAGTAGAATGTACGGAATACTGAGAAAGATAGATGAAATTGAGTATTGCCCGGACAGCACAGGTCAATTGCATCAAAAGTCGAGTGTCTGGAAGTGGGAGATCGACAACAAGCCCAAGAAGGATCCGACAAATGTCTTTATGCTCTTGACCGGTAAGCTTCGAAAGCCCAGTGATGCCTTTGGAAAAGTGTCGTGCATTGTGATTTGGTGGTAGGCGGCTGCAACGGGTGTCAATCTCATCAGACCCAAGTTTCACAAGCCAGCGGACGAGAGTCTTCACAATTCCTTGATGAAGTTGATGTAGAATATCTGGCGTGATCGAAAGGAAGATGTTGCTGAATGGCAAGTGCTCCCAGAATGGATGGTATGTGGGCTTGAGATTAGCTTCCTGAGACACTGCGTGAAAATCGGTTGGGTCACCATCACTTAATGAAAACACGTCCATGGCTTCCTGAATATTGTGGGAGGGGAAAGTCTCCTGGCTTCCAAGGTCATCTCTCGGGATTGTGCATTTAGGGCAACTTCCATATGGTGTGCAGGTGACCAGCGACTGTTCAGGGTAGTCGCCAACGAAAGTTGCGAGAATGGGATGACAGCGGTGCCACGAACCATTACCGGTGACCATTGCAATGCCGGTCTCGCCACATGATTTGATCGGTGATAAGATTTTGTGCATGCACGCGTGAAATAGATTTGCAAGGGCGCGCCGACGACCAGCCTTGTTTTTGATGTGTTTGAGCTGCATAGTTGGAATATAACCCATTAGCATTTGTGCACGCTGGGTTGGTTTATGACAGATGTCCCTAGGAATGTTGCCAATTGTCATGTACACCGGGTATGCAGATTTAGATCGAAACTGCGAGAGCTGTGTCTTGTCTGATGAAAGGACGATTGGTACCACTGTCGCACCTGGGCTGCGTAGCTCAAGGGATTGCTGGAAGTCATGTCAGTGATAAACCACAGGAAGGAGATATTTTGACGCACCTGGACTGACCACCACCACTTTCCAGTATGCATTTTGCCGAACAGCTGTTTTGTGTGCTCCACATCTTGGTAATGGCGTTCGGGGGCAAAGACGAGCCTTGTCGCAAAGGTAGGGTCACCGAAGAGTGCACGAATGCAGGGGATGATGTCTCAGAAGAAGAAGTCGAAGGACTCCCCACCAAAATGAATCTCCTCGCATTTGAACTTCAGGCGTCCTGGCATCTCTGTATCAATGATGCGGTTGAGCTCCCGGGCATTGCGATACGAGAGGCCCAAGCTTTCAACCACCTGTTTCCATTATCGATTAGCTGTTAGTTTAGTTTAATTCCATTGCGACATACCCCCTCCATTGCAAGCAGTTCTGTTACAGCTGTTGAGCTTAGACCGCGATTCTTTGCCCATTGAGCAAAATCCCAATCACGCTGTGTCTGGAACGGGGACCAAATGTTATCCGCACTGAGTCCGTTCTGTGGGAAACCTGGCATGCTCTGTCCCGCATTCGAAATTGGTGCCCCAGCCAGTCCTGAGGGATACTGCTCAACGAACGGAGTCCCATCCTCCCCTGGATGGGATTGGTCTGGCGTTTCTGTAGGCGCGTGCAAATCTGCACCATGTAGACTGTTAACAGCATTAGTGTCCACATGGCGCCATTCACTGTCTTCATGGCTGTCAAATTGATTGTTATGACCTTGCGGGGTCAAACGGTACGCGACGTGCGTTAGAGAGTTTCTGTGGTGCAAGGTGGTCAAGGTTAGTTATTCACTCGGGGTGTGATGAGGCCGCGAGGCCAAGCTAGACAGAGAGGAGAGGATTCAGGAGGAGAACTGGGATTCGCAAGAAAGTAACGAAGTACAGGATGAGGCTTTTAGGACACATCGTCCAGCCCTTATATACGCACTAGATGTACAGCATGAGTCACGGTCGATGAGGCAATGTACTAGGTATGAGTCAATACAAGGAGAACGCAGCCTTAAGGCCCACGAGTAGGAGAGCGAGAAGTAATCAGAGAACAGCCTTAAGGGCCGAGTATGAGTCACAGACGAATAGTAAGAGCAGTCCAATGGGTGAGTGGGGAATGGGGTGGGCAAGTGGGGAAGGTGGGAAGAAAGGAAAAGTAAGTGTCCGTATCATAGCCGCAGTGAAAGATCATGACATCACCCCCTTTCTTACGCTGAGACCTCCATGTCTCATGACTCCCCGTCTCCCTCTTCATCTTCATGGCCTACATATCCCTCGTCCTCCAAGGTGGGGTTGTGTTCTGCAGGTAGAGGGACTTCGACAAGGTGGAGGTGGTGGGCATGACAACCCCCGCCATAGGTGGCATGGCGGCGTGGTACCAGGCAGCGGATGGTGGTGTGGCATTTGGAGTGGGGACGGGGGCAGGCGGCACTATAATGGTTAGGAGCGTGACAGTAGGCGCAACGACGACGGAGAGGGGGATCAGGGAAGGTGTATTTGATGCCCCATCGATCTTCGAACCACGGTCTGAGCGACTCACTGTCTCCCGACTCTACGTCGATCAGGAGGCATTGGGCCATAGAAAATGTCTGAGGTTCGGGGAGGGGAGCGGTGTGGTAGGCAAAGGGGGTAGAGATACGTTCCCCTAGGTGCATGTAGGGATGGAGGCGGCTGCAGGCCTGGGCCTTTTCGAGACGTTGGCGGAGGGGTGTGGACTTACTATGCCATTTGAAGAACTTGTCCTCTAAGACCTTATGCTGGCACAGGAGGTTCTCATACTCCAGCATGTGGGCGCGGTATCGGTCGACATCGGCAAGTAATCCGTAGTCTCGAAGCTCGTACAGTGCGATATCCACTTCTATAGCACCTGGATAGCCAGCGTCGAAGATCCCTAGCGCAGAGTTATCAGAACGAGCGGGTGAAATTTTGGGACCAATGAATGGGGCGGCTTGGAGAGGCCAGCCATAGGCTTGACGGGGTGGGTCAGAGTCGTCTCGAAGCCCAAGAACATAGTGCTGGTGGGACTCAAAGTCCAAGTCGAAGCACACATAGTGAGGGTCCTGGGGGGTCCTGTAAGGGGGATCAAGGGCGATTTGTTCCACATATTTGTCATGGTTGGGGTCTCCCAGTTCGTATCGGACGTAGGAAGTGGGGGGTTGTTGGCCTGGGGGTGATGGAGTGGGAGGGGGGTCGTGGAAGACGGCTCGTGGTCCGTCTCCTATCATGGCCTCACATATTTTGATAGTTTCTTCCAGTGACAGGGGCTCAGTGGGTGGCGAGATGCGGTGGTAGAGAGAGAGTGGTGGGGGTGGGTCACGGATTCGCGACAAGAGTGTGGGGGACGGGAGAGTGGAAGGGGGGATCATAGGGGTGGTTGTGAGCTCAGGGTTGGGTACCTGTAATGGGGTTATAGGAGACCGTACAGGGAGTCCCGGTGGGCTGAGTGGGTAGATAAGTGTTTCTGTCCCTGGGGAGGATGGAGGGGAAGGGGTGAGAGGAGCGAGGGGGGAGAGGGGTTCAGACATGATGGTTATTCTACGAATGGTGATGGGGTTTGGTTTGAGGTCGCGGTCTGTTTTATAAGTGGTGCGGATGGCAGAAGGGTGAGTTTGGTAGTAACTTTTGATGAGGAGGTCGGCGTTGAGATTGGTCAGGGGTTCCCAGCTGTCATGTGCTTCAGAGAACCCTTTCCATCTGACCAAGTATTGGAGTTGGTGGCGTCTCTTCCTTGCGCCCAGGATTTGTTCAACTTCCCATTCTGGTTGCCCGTCCACTAGGTCTGGGGCGGGCTCTTGGTATTTGTTGCCGTTTAAGGTTGTTTCCTTATAGGGCGTGAGGAGGGTGCCGTGGAATACGTTATGGATCTTCCATGATGGGGGTAACTTGATCCGGAATGACGTCCTGGATATGGCGTCCGTAACTAGGAAGGGTCCGAACCTTCTAGGCGCTAGCTTTGCAGAAGGATGAGTGGTATGGAGGTTCTTCCCTTCTAGCCACACCAGGTCGCCTTTGTTGTAGGGGACAAAGCTCAACGGGAGTTCTATTGCTTGCGACCTACGTAGAGCTTCGGCGGCGTCTTTTCTGGCTTGGGTAATAAGGGCCAACCTATCGTTTAGTGGCAGGGATGTGGTGGTTCGGAAGGTTTGATGGACATGTGGTATGTGTCCCATGATGAGTTCAAAGGGCGCTTTCTTAGTAGTGGCATTTGGCCAGGCGTTGAAGGTGAATTGGGCCAGGGGTAGCAGATAGCGCCAGTTGGTCTGATGGAAGTTTGTAAAGATACGGAAGTATTGTTCGAGTTTCTGGTTGGAACACTCTGATTGTCCATCTGTTTGGGGCCGATATGCCGTACTGGCGTTGTGTTGGATGGAGAGTATGCGGCATAGCTCCTGAATGATGGTGGCCATGAAGCGGGGATCTCGATCAGATATGATACGTGAAGGTAGTCTGTAATGGGGTAGTACATAAGTAGCGTATAGTAGGGCAACTCCCGCTGCGTCTATAGTTTCGTTGCAGGGGAGAAATATGCAAGCTTTTGAAAAAGTGTCTGTGACTGTTAGTATAGAATTGTATCCTTCTGATGTAGGTAGTTTAACGATGAAGTCCATGGCGACTGATGTGAAAGGAAGGGTGAAGTTATCTGATGTGATTGGAAACGGGGGTGGTTTGGGTTTTGAGGGATTGTTTTTCCGTGACTGACAGATGTGGCAGCCTTTGACGTATTCAGTGACCGTCTGCTTTAGGTTAGGCCACCAGTAGTCACGTGCTATTGCCCATGCTGTGTTGGATATGCCCGGGTGTCCTGCTGTAGGTGAGTCGTGATATAGCGAAATTACCCCTCTTCTTAAGGGTAGATCGTCCACGACTACTAGCCGGTCTCCATACCAGTAAAGGTCGTTAATGACCTTCAGGGGGAACGTGATGGCCCACTTTTTCAAGAGGTCTGGTTGTCGTAATTGACAGGCCCGGGTCCTGTCGTCTATGGAGGAGAGGGTAGTTGCCCGAGCGAACAGGTGTTGGGGGAGGACTGTTACGTTATCGTTATCTTCTGTTCCTTGTGGATAGTCCGGTCGTCTAGATAATGCATCTGATTTGTTGGCCTCTCCTGGGAAGTGGACTAGGGTGAAATCGTAGTCCGCTAATTGTGGTATGTAACGGGCGACTCGGCGGTTGATGTGGCGTGGGTGACGGTAGTATTCTAGATTTTTGTGGTCTGTGAATACCGTGATGGGAAAAGGGGAGCTTAAGAGGAGATGGCGGTGGTGGGTGAGTCCCCGGAACACAGCCAGGAATTCTCGATCGTGAATGTCGTAATTCCTTTCTGCTTCGTTAAAGGTTTGTGAATGGAATCCCACGGTGACATGTTTTCCCCTGTCGTCTTTCTGTGTGAGAATGGCTCCTGTGGCGAACGCGGATGCATCCACTTGTAGGAAGAATGGCCGACCGAGGTCTGGTTGGTGAAGAGCGGGGTTATCTAGGATGGTTGCGATAAGGGAGTCGAGAGCTTCCGTGCATTCTGTGGTCCACAGGAACGGATGGTCTTTTTTCGTGAGTGCTACGAGTGGGCGTGCGATGTTGGCAAAATTAGGGATGAAGGGGCGCTGGTAACCTAGGACTCCCAGGATGCTCCGGACTTCCTTTACCGTATGGAGAGTACGTGGCCAGTCTCTGAGAGCGCTTGTCTTTTTGGGGTCGGGTTTTAATTGGTCACCGTCTACAATGATTCCCAAATAAGTTATAGAGCGCTCTTCGAACTCGCACTTGGCCGGACGGAGGAAGTAGGATTCTTCTTCCAGAAGGTCTAGAACTTCATGGACTATTTGTCGGTGTCGCTCAACGTCGTCTCCTGTTGCGATAAGGATGTCATCCATGTAGACGAAGAGTTCCGTAGGGTATTTGTTCAGTAGGGGCCATAGGAGACGGCTCATGGCTCTGCAGAAGGTACTGGGGGCGTTGTTCATCCCGAATGGTAAAACTCTAGGTTTGAACAGTCCGTAAGGAGTTTTGAATGCAGCCTTCCACTGGTCTTCTTCTTTGATTTGTATATTGTTGAAACCCCATCGCAGATCCACTTTAGTGAAAATCTTTTTCCCTTGGAGCTGATCAATGATACTCCCTATCAAGGGTAAGGGGTACACATCTCGTACTGTCCATGCGTTGAGTGCTCGGTAGTCGACGATAGGGTGGAGTTTGCCATCTTTCTTGGCCCGGAAAAAGACAGGAGAGGCATAGGGGGAATTAGTTTCGACGATGTACCCTTTAGCCAGGTTTTCATCGATGTACACTTTGAGGGCTTCGAGTTCCTTTTCTGTCTGTCTGTAAAGTTTGCAATCCAATTTGGCAGGGGCTCCTGGTTTGAGTTCAATAGCGTGGTCGTCTAGGCGGGAGGGAGGGAACCTCTGGGCAGCTTCTTCACTAAAAACCCTCCAGTGACGGTGATATTGTGAAGGTATTGATTCTTGTGTTTCTTTCTGGTCAGAGGATTTTGAAGGTGTGGTGACGCGGACGAGGGGTTTTGCTTTAGATCGGTAACCAGCTGTTTCGATGTTAAAGTCGTCCCCTTTTAGACAGTTGGTACTCCAATCGATGGAGGGGTTGAAGGTTCTGAACCACGGGTGGCCAAATATGATACGATCGCTCCCCAGGTTCGCGACATAAAAGCCTAGTTTTACTACTTTGTCTTTTTGGCGGATCCACAGGTTACAATATTGGGTAATGCTTCCTTCCTGGTTAAGGGTGCCGTCAACGTTATTGACTTGTAGGGGGTGGGGTAGAGAGCGGGTTCCCAAGCCTAAGGAGTTAACTGCCCGTTTGTCGATGAAATTATGAGTGGCTCCGCTGTCTAGGAGCACTTTTGTTTCGGTCTTTTTGTGCCACATGTGAACTGAAATTGGGACTGTCATTGAATCCTTCTTTTTACTGTACATGTTAGCTATGAGTGGTACCGGGTTTGCGACTGTCAAAGCCCGGCAGAACAAAAATCCTCGCCCATGTCGCGGGCGTTGAGGTAGAGTGATCTTTCTTCGTCGCTCATTTTTGCTTCGAGCACCCGGATTTGTTGTGCGTAGGACAGTTTGGGTGGCGGGGGTGGTGGGTTGCTTGGCGCAGACGACGAAGTTGGAGGGGTAGCCGGAGTGTTAGTAGAGTTGGCCGAAACCTCCCGATCATTAGCGTTTTGTCGGTTCGAGATGTTCTGCGCGTTGGCGTTCTTCAGGCAGTTTCGAGCCATGTGGCCCTGGGTGCGGCACCGAAAACACCGTCCCTCTGCTCGGTATTGTGCTCGTTCTTCGTCGGTAAGTTTTTTAAAGGGCGTGGTAATATTGGCAGCATCAACGTCCATTGGGACGTGCTCATTGTTCCGGTTAGCATGGCTTCGCTGACCGGTGTTCTGGTACGCGTGGTTGTCACGTGATAGTTGGTTGCGGCGGGGTCCGGTGAGTCCCGAACTTTGCAGTTCTTTGATCTTAGCGACTTCCTTCCGTGCCGCGTTCTGCCACTCGTCCATGGACTCTGGCATCTTGTCACGGTTGATTACTCGTCGTTGGATGGCCTCTCGGAGTCCCGATCGATAGCGATCGATGGTCCCTTTGGCATCGGGTTCCCATCCGGCGGCGTTGGCCAACTGGGCGAACGTGGCATTGTAGGTATCAATGTCGAGATCTTTCATTTTTAGGTTCATTAACTGACTGTAGGCACTCTGGACCTTTGTAGTATCGGTCCAGGCTCCTTTGAACGCGGCCTCGAATTCTTGCCAAAGGATTTCGTCGCTTTTGCAGACGCTCCCCGGCTTGGTGTTATCGGTGCGTCGTTCGAGTTCTTCGTCCTGTGCATTCACCCAGTCCTCTACCATAGGTCCTTTGATGTAGGACAGAGCAGTAAGGACTCTAAAGAATGGGATGCTGATAGATTCGTTGTTTCGGTTTAGCAACCGATAATGACGGAACTCGTTCCAGAATGACTCAGATCGACTCCGATCCCCGGTGAATACCGCGGGAGCCGTGCCCTTCAAGCCATTGGAAGGTGTGTGTGTTGGGGCTACTGTGGTGACGTTGGCTGACATATCAACGTCGGGAGTTTCGATGGGGGTGTTGATTGGCCTGAACGTTGAGTGGATGGCGGGGATTTCGGTGACGGGTGAGCGGGTACTTTGGACGCTTACGGCGGAGTGTGCTGATACGGTGTCAGATCCTTCGGAAGAATCACTGCTGTCGAAAGCTCCTGGTGTAAACCGGAAAGAGGCGCGCGAAGGGGTACGAGACGGAGGCTGGTAGTCAGGGTGCTGAGGGTCTGTTTCGTTCCAGAATCCGATCCCGAATACGTTTTGGATGGGGATGGATAAGTTTTCTTGGGTGTAAAAGGTCCGTGCGCTAGCGTCGTATCTGAGCTCGTACCAGCGGTTGTTGATGAATTCGACGGGTGAAAGGGCGTTGTTTATGGTAAGATGCTGAGGGATATAGTATCCGCGGTTTGGTTTGTTCCACTCAACAGTTCCTTTGACGTGTGTGGGGAGATTGTCGTGGGTTCGACGGGTGACTGGGGTAGCTTGGTTGTTCGGAGCGAAGGCGATTTGTAGGGACGCCACGGTGTACTAGGTTCTTGGTTACTGTGGGTGCAAGGTGTGGGACGGAGTGGGTCCCGTGAAGGATCCTGTACTTATGTTATGACCTTGCGGGGTCAAACGGTACGCGACGTGCGTTAGAGAGTTTCTGTGGTGCAAGGTGGTCAAGGTTAGTTATTTACTCGGGGTGCGATGAGGCCGCGAGGCCAAGCTAGACAGAGAGGAGAGGATTCAGGAGGAGAACTGGGATTCGCAAGAAAGTAACGAAGTACAGGATGAGGCTTTTAGGACACATCGTCCAGCCCTTATATACGCACTAGATGTACAGCATGAGTCACGGTCGATGAGGCAATGTACTAGGTATGAGTCAATACAAGGAGAACGCAGCCTTAAGGCCCACGAGTAGGAGAGCGAGAAGTAATCAGAGAACAGCCTTAAGGGCCGAGTATGAGTCACAGACGAATAGTAAGAGCAGTCCAATGGGTGAGTGGGGAATGGGGTGGGCAAGTGGGGAAGGTGGGAAGAAAGGAAAAGTAAGCGTCCGTATCATAGCCGCGGTGAAAGATCATGACATTGATGGTCAGATTCAGCATCGTCTAGAATTGAATGGTCAATTTACTAGTGCGATCGAGCTGGCAAATATGCTCACTTGGATCACCAATCTCGGGACCTGGACCAGAGCTACCACTTGGATCAGCATCCACGGGCCCACAAACACCTAGAGGGTCATATGCTGCAGAGTGAGCCAGATGACGAAGATAGTGGGAACGACAATGAGTGTGTGTTGTCAAGCTAAGGTGATGCGAGAGTCCAGCATGCGTGAAATGTCGATTGCAACCAGCACAGATAGATGAGGATATGAGAGAATGAAAGGATGTTATATGATTGGTAATAGTAACAATGACGGGGTGCAAGTACGTGACACTGCTAAGGCGGTTAAGAATGGTCCAAAAAAATTATAAAGACGCGGCACACACCTGGATCAACTACCATCCCACCACTAGTCTCTCCTTCCCAAAACCCCGTCGTTATCCCTCTTGAGTCCTTCCTTCCCTTGCCATTGTCTTGCCATACAAGCATGGCACCTCGCACACAGCAGCATAACACCGCCATGGAAACAGCTCCAGTAGTCCCTGCTGCTGACACCTCAGTACGCCCCAAAAGCTCGAAGAAGTCCAAAAAGAAGAAGACGCACCAGACACAAGAGTCCTTGCCTCCACTGACAATCAGATTGCCACAAGGACCGGCGGCAGCTGAAACTGGTATGTTATTATCTGAAGTTGACAAGATATGAGGACTCACCAGCATCTTAGTTGCCTTGGGGAAGCGCCCTTTGTCACCTGAAGAGGACCCAACCATTAACAGTGAGCAGGGGCGTGCACAGCCAAAACACCGACTCTCTAAAAAGCAACAAGTAAAAGGTGATTTTTCACGGATATCCAAGTCAAATATGACATCACTCACGTCAAAGAACCCTAGATACAACTCAGACCCGTCCTCCTCCTCTTGTGGTAACAGACGAGGAGGTTACGCCTGCTGCAAGTTTCAGTCGCACCAGTCGCAATGGTCCACCAGGTGTGTGCAATCCTGAACTGAAGCAAAGTGCGTGTCATATTTGGCTCAATCAACAAACACTCGTGTCTTGCGTCACACTCGCATCTTGCTAAGTCAACCTCGCCTTGCCCACAGAGACCCTCATGATGGTTGATTCCGCTCATTCCACCATCCAACCTGGTTCTTCAACTGACACCGACACCGACACCGACACCAATGCTGACACCAGCACCGGCACCAACACCGACACCGACAACTCGGATGAGGAAGATACCAATCCAACCAAAATGATGGGATTCACTCAAAGGGTCACGAGCGAGGTTCGTCTTATCTTTTAGTACCAGTATTGTGACTCAAGGCAACTCAGAGACCTTCTTGGTCTGGCACAGATAACTTGAGTGGCTATGGCCAAGGCGAATGTCGCGGTGCACCGGACGATGTGGCAACGCCTTTGGCCTTGGACCATAGCAGCGCTTTGCAGCCATACATCCAAGCCGGTGATTACAGCCGTGTCAATTCAGGTTTGCTCATGTATCAAGTCACTGCTGTTGTGCAGCTTATATTTTGTGTGTTGAAGACGCAGGCGCTACTTCCAAGAGTAGTAGGCTTGTGACACCTTCCTCTTCTGAGGGTATCGGGCCAATGAGTTCAAATTCCGCTGAGCCAGGATCCCCAGGTGCGCCATCTTACTATCCCACACATTAACATTTGCATTAACACATCAATGTGTCAGTGTGCCGAGGATGGCCAGCTGAGACAGACTTATCTGTCCCTAGCTCTGGTAGGATGAAACTCAGGGAACAGAGTCAGGTCATACAAGATGCAATCACAGCCTCGTTCCCCTTTCTCCATGCTTCGATTGTTGTTGTGCATGCCTTTCCCGATGCATTGCTCACGATGACCTTTATTACACGGGTGCTCGTTGATGGGATTTCTCACACCCCGAATGCCACTCATATCCGCAGTTGGATGCTCAACGACCACGTGTATCTTTCCAAGATTGCCCAGCTGGTATGTTACGCTTATGAATATTCTCGAAAGCCCTTGACAGATGAGTCTAGCCGTGAGCACGTATCAGCATTTTTCGAGCTGAGGTCAAGGAGCGCTGTGTCGCTGCGGTTGCACTTTTGGTCAACATTCATGACACACCAACACTCATTGCTGACCTCATCGAGAAGCAGCTCAACGACAATTATAATTATATCTTCCCGAGACGCTCCGCGACTGTAAGTGCCCAAAGAGTTTCAACTTTGGTAATACTAAAGTGCTGCTTATAGGGTCATATTCTAAGTGCACCACCACATCGCGGTCAACCATATTGTAGCACTGTTATCATCTCAGTGCTTCGTGACCTTTTCTTCACAGGACCTGTGCCATTTGTCACGCAGCACCAAGACCTCTTTCCACTAAGCTGTGGAACTAAAGGAGCTACTGATCGGGAAGTTCCAAAGCCGATGGTTGCCTTAATTGCCACTGGAGTATGTTTTTCCATTTTGTTTTTGTTTCGTTAACTAATCTGGCACCTCGCAATATCTCAAGTATTATGTGGCCCTCAAGGAGTGGTCCACAGGTGAACATAAACACCACGACTTTACTGCAAACACGTATCTGGATGTCTACAAGGGGCACATCCAGTCTCTTTCACAGATCGAGAGTTTGAAGACAGGTTCTTACCATCGGATGATGGCGAATATATATCGTTTCGCAAGGTATGTTTGGCCTCGCATCTCTTAACACATTTCACTGATTATTATCAGCTCAACAAGTATACCCGCCCTTGCAATCCCATCACTGGATATTAGTATCTTGGAATTCGAGGATTGAATGCAGGCGATTTTGTACGTGTTTGATCAGTCCCAGCCAGCAAAGACTTAACATTTCCATTTCTAGACTTATACCCAAGACGTGTTCGTGGTGCTCTCGTACCAGTAACGAAATCGAATCTCGAATTGAATGCTCTCGTACCTTAGCTGCTCCTTAGAGCCTCTTTAGTCACATTTGATCCGCTCATTTCACATACACTAGCCACTCTTTTTGAATAAATGGGTCCTAATTTAATGTCTTTTGGCTGATAAATTTCGGAAAATTGAGATCGGTCCAAACTTAGTTACAAATTTGCTGAAATTGAAGGGGGGGGTTAACTAAACCGACAAATGGGCGCTTGTGTCTAATTGGTGCTAATTGGTGCTAATTGGCGTCGATTTGTAGGGTAGGTTTTTCCTGATGTACTATAGCCCTCCTGTCTCCGATGACGATCCTAGATTCCATAACGATTCAGATGGTGACGGCGATTCAGGTGGTGACGACGATTCAGATGGTGAAGGCGATTCAGATGGTGTCGACGATTTAGATGATGGTGACGCCGGTGACGACTCACCAGATGGGGACAACACATCAGACGGTGACAGTGACGACTCAAACGAACGATAAACCTTGCGATAGTACTGTACTAGTAGTCTAGATATGGTACATGTTTAGGCTTGTAGAAGTGGGATTCAATTACGGGATTCTTTTCGAGTTCGACAAAGTCATTCAGTTTGTCCAGAACTCTGTCTTGGTTTCAACTGGGCGCCAGTGCCATTCAACAAGGGCAAACAGAATTATCCAATACTGACAGCACGACACAACTGCCACAACACGACACGGATTCCGCCTTGCCATTCCGCCATGCAAAGTTAGTTCACCTCGTGTGAATCCCTCAGTACGGCCACTGTCCAAGTCTACTTCTTTGATCCGCATTCTATGCCAGTACCCGTCGAGTGCGAGCCAGAGCATCTATATTATACTAAGAGTCGCTTTGGTTCCTGAACGCACTACAAGGTGACCTCTTGCAGCCTGTCTTTGCTCGGGTGTTTCTGCTAATTGACGGCGTTTGATGCACCAAGGAATCCTAGAAGCCACTTCGGGAATTTCCCGAATGCCAGATTCGAATGCCAGCAGGGCGTGGGAACCGTGTTACGGTTCCCACGCGCCAACTGGTCTTCGATTTCCGTCTCAAACTCCGATTTTTGAAACTCGGCGGTTGCGATCCGCGCGACAACCGAGGAGACAACGAGAAAGTTTGCGATCCTTACAGTAAACTACTGTATATTCCTATTTAAATTTGTGGTTGCCGTGACAAAGAACTGATGTGCTTGGTTTTAAATACAGGCTTTTCTTTCTTTCTTTGACACTCTTAAAATTATGAGCAGCCGACCCACCTGCGCACGTCTTCCCTCAGCAAAGTTGACTGCAGACAACGCGGGTGAACTGGAACTTAGCTCACATCCGAGTCACAGCGTGGTTGCACCTGCCGCTTCTGTCACTCAGCGTCGACAAGCGACTCTCTCGGCTTCATTTCTGCCTGACACCATGCCACTAGACTCAGACAACTCCCCAGCGCCGATACTTACGCCATCCAACTGGTCCCAAACTCGGACGTCATGTAAGCGACCTCAAGCTTCTCACGACTCAGATGGAAACAATACGACACCCTTCAAAGAGGACAACGGCACGAAGAAAGCAAAGACCAGTGATTTATCGACTGACTTAGAGGACTCAGGGATGGACATCAATGACATCGATGATCGGCACGAAGAGTTTCTCAACAAGACAGACCCCTCAGCCGATATCAAGGCATTTTTCAAGCCTCTCCGTGTTCCAGGTCAACCCAAACTACGCATGAGCTGCACTCTGTGCTCGTGAGTAATTTCTCTCTTTTCCTTCACCAATACCTTCTCATCGCTTATCCTGCATCCTTTGTAGAGAAGGTCTTGGCTGTGTAAAGCAAGAAAAAAATCTGACTAACGAGTCTTCAACTCTTCGCCGGCACGCCGCGTCCTTGCATTCGGTAAGTCTGACTACTTGAACATCCTTTTTTGGTATTCTAACTGTCTGTTTCATTCAGCGACGTTACCGGAAGTGGTGCGAAGAAAACAAGTTCGAGTCAATGTTACCTGATGATACTAGGCGACGAAAGGAAGCCGCCCTCGATAAGAGTGTCAAAACACTCCAATCGAGCGTTACCGACCACTTCAAGCTTGAGAGCGAAGCCGAGAAACCTATTGCGCCGCATAGCGATGAAGCTTTCGTGGATGCCGCAATTGAGTGGCTTATTGATGGAGGTCTAGTAAATATGCCGTTATCCTACTTCTAAATGTTGTACTGATTTGTTGGAACTATTCTAGCCATTGCAAGTACTCTACCAGCCATCCTTTAAGAGGATGATCGACCTCGCATCCCGTGCAACCGGCAGCGTCAATCTCCCTTCGCCAAGGCAAACGCGTGGGTGCATTATGAAATCTTTCAAACAACAAATGTTCTTGTTGAAGGAACGGCTCAACGTAAGTTTCTCCTTATCTGCCTTCGTTCCTTGAGTTAATTCTCGCTTTTAGAGCCCTGCCGTGAGCGGCGAAATCAGCTTGACATGCGACGCATGGCAGACTGATAACATTGATGGATACTTCGTAGTCACCGGCCATTGGATTGAGGAGCGCGCCATTTGGGAGTGGACCGAGGAACATGCCTTGCTTGGCCTCACCCAGCTGAACATGGCGCACAGCGGTACCAGGCTTGGACAAGCGCTTTACAAGATCTGTAACCGCCTTGGTATTGTGCATAAGGTGAGCGTTAACACATCCTGAGAAGTGCCTATCGACGTTCCATCTCTGCAGGTCGGTCAAATTACATGCGACAATGCGATGGAAAACGCGGTGATGATTCAAGAATTCGCCAAGTGCTACAAGCTCAAGACGGGATCAACGTACGACAATGAACGTCGTTATATCGGGTATTTCCTTAATTCCTCCTTTTTTTCGCGCTCATGAGAGGTCCTTCGTACAGATGCCTAGCGCACTGCATCAACTTCGCCACCCAAGCGGTCATCTCTACACGCAGCAAATCGAAGTACTTCTCTGGAGACCCTGAAGACTCTGGCCTGCCTACTGACCCAGACGCCACCGAACGCGACGAGACTGGACTAATTCGGGCGATCTGTGTCCAGGTGCGTAATGTATTTTGTGCCAACTTTTGCTTCTGAGAGATGAGCCAGACCCGCTCCTCTGCCGAACGAAGGGCATTATTTAAGGCGGTTCAAGATCGCACCAGTACACGCCCCTGTCAACTGTTGCTTGACATGGAGGTCCGCTGGAGTTCGACATATGTAATGCTTACTCGTGCTGAGTCTCAGCGCCAGGTAGGTTTTCTCCTTTATCTCAAGTCTAATTGAAACTATAGGTTATTATAGGCTGTTGACAAGTTTGTCTGTGAACTACGACTTCAGGAGACAAACAACAAAAGGCGTCGCAAGCTTTCCGCACTCGGTTTAGATGAGGAAGAGTGGAAACGTGTGCGCCTCTTCTGCAACATTTTGCAGGTACGTGTAGAGTTTATATGTCATTTGAAATGACTCTAACGCTACTTCAGCACGCGGACAATGCGCAACATGCCTTTTCAACTACATCAATGCCAACGCTTCATGACGCGTTGCCAGCGTTGGAGAAACTGTATGCAGAATGGGAGAAGGCCTCGAAGAAGCCACGCTATAAAGCGTTTGTGCCAGCACTCACAGCTGGCTTGGAAAAGCTCGAGTACCATCAACTCATGAGCACTTCAGATGCACATCTGATGGTCATGGGTGAGTAATCATTCTCATTCCTTCAATGTGGGTTGACGTTTCACTGTAGTGCTCGATCCGTCCTCGAAAATGGCTTATTTCAAGAAACACTGCGACTCTGATCGCTTCTCGGAGGTGGAAGATGTCCTTCGAATGCGTGCAAGTTTATTTATCTCTTTTAATCAACTTCTAGGCAGTGACTTGTTGCCTAGTTCCGACAGCGGTACCACGAGCTCCATGAACACGATGTAGCCACTTCCACCGGCATCCGCAAACCGTCAACATCAAACAAGTTCGGCCACATAAATATCGACGACACAGACAGCGAAAGCGATGAAGATGGAGAGATCATCGGTCCTAACGGGCTTTGGCTCAACGAATGGAACGCATACCTCAACTCGACTGAGCCTGCTCCTGAAGGAATCGTCCACTGGTGGGGGGTACGTTATATTTTCCTTCTAGGCAACACCCCAGCAAATTTGGCTTGCGCTAACCTGTTACCTGTAGATCAATGGCCAACGCTACCCGACATGGCGGTCCCTTGCGCGTGACTACCTCGCCATCATGGCATCTTCGGTGTCGAGTGAGAGCACGTGCTCGGTGGCAGGCATTGCAAGCAAGCGTTGCAACCGAGCTGAAGAGGACATCTTCGAGGCCATCCAGTGCCTCAGGAGTTTTAGTCAGGAAGACCTTTTTTTCCACGATGTTGTCAATGCTACACAAGAGGAAGAAACTTTGGACCTGGCAGATCAAGAGCCAGCAAATCATGAAGCCAGTTCTAGCGATGTTGTTTGTGACGGAGAAGGGCGGTCTTGGGATGAACTGCTTGAGAGCCTTGAGGATGAAGAGTACGCGCATTAGTATTCACTGTCTAGTGATATCTACGTTTTGCGAATCTAAACTTGTGAAGCCGTGGCCCTGAAGCCAAAGCTGGAATAAGCCTCAAAACCGGGGAGCCGGCATCTCTTCCTCTCTCTTTCCTGATGAGCTTAACTGGTTGTCTGTTTCAGGCTTGGAACGGTAGAGGGTGCGACAGGGTGTGCGACCAATTAAACATTCAACGATAAAATCGACGATCTTCATAGCGTCACCCTTCATGACTACTAGGACTCCCAGGTGCATCAGAGTCGGACTCCAAGTCAGCCTCGAGCATCGCACTGAATGTCGCCCTTGACATCGACAACAGCAGTTGATGCAACGGCGCGGGAAAGCGCGACCCAACCATTTAGTAGAAAACTCTGACGCATCTGCCAGGGCCACGAAGTAGCTAAAATAAGGAATCAAAAAGATATAATCGAGAACCGCGGTACTGCGACTCTGTCAGGCAACCGAGCCTGACTGAGAATAATCAGATGGTTGCTAATCCAGCTGACTTTGGGTGGATTAGTACTATCGAAACGCCGCTGCATATTGAAAATACTATTAGCTTTGGTCGTAACTTGAAAGGCGCTACTACACTGACACTTCGATGTGGTTACCCGGCCGAGGAGGAACTGCACCTGTAAAGTGGGAGATGTTCGAAGCGTTCGGGGAACGCTCCCCGAACATTTCGAGCGCCCCGAACGCGTTTAGGCGCCCGCCCCGTTTTACAGATGTGGACGTGCGACCGTGATTTTCGTCAAGCGCTCAAACAAATGGTGACAAACACCATTTGGTTTGGCAGTGACGACCGGCCAAGCGATAGACGTCTACCAAGCGATGGACCCACGCAAGGTAAATTCTTGGAATACTAGCAACAAGCCATCGATGCTGACGTCAAATCACTGCAGGAGTCCATCCATGCTTTGAGACATCACCGTAACGCACTTGCGCCAATCTCGGCTCTACCTACCGAGATCATTACTGCCATATTTTTCCTTTTGCGTTCACCTGGTGCAGTTGCCATTGGACAACCAGACATTCATCTTGTGCTACGTGTAGCCCATGTCTGTCATCTATGGCGCGAAATTGCGCTTGGTCATCCCCTCCTCTGGAGTTATGTCGATTTCACCACAGTCAGCCCGGCCGGCGCAACAGAGATACTTGCTCGGGCCAAGATGGCACCCTTATATTTGGAGTTAAAAGTTCCCTTACTTCACTGGGATGATGATCGGTTCTTGGAATTCCAGAAAGAACTCCAGGCTCATATCTCCCACATACGCCACCTTAGAATTAGTGCAGCACACTTCCGTCTTCACATCACACTCGAGGGACTCATATCACCTGCTCCCACTCTTGAACACCTTTCCCTTTCTGTTGAGAAGTGCGCAACCAGAAGGCCATCGCAAGTATCTGTCCCTGACACTGTTTTCAATGGGACTGCCCCTAGACTCTCTTCCCTTCATCTCTGCAATTGCAACATTAGTTGGAAGTCGCCACTATTGAAAGGCCTCAAAAATCTCACATTGTCTGTGAGTACAAGACCAAGCCTTACAGATTGGTTGGACACTCTGGATGAAATGCCACAATTACAAAGGCTTTTCCTTGACTCGGCTTCCCCAATTACTCATCGCTTTCCGTTTGATGTGAAACGCACAGTCACACTTCCCTCCCTTTCTCACTTGGATATCACCGCCTCTGTGTTGGATTGTGGACTCGCACTTGCTCATCTTTTCCTACCAGCTCTTACCTCGCTGTCTGTCACAACAAAGTCTGGTCCTCTGACTGCAAACGATATGCGAAGAATCTTTCCATATGTTGTACAAAACGCCCACGGACCCCACGACACCCAGCCTCTGCAGAGCGTATTCATCCGCGGCGAAAGAACGCGCATAGACATTCTTGCGTCCCCTTCGCCCAATATCGAGGTCGTCGAGTCAGATGCGAAGCTCTCTGCACGCGTAGCGCTATCCATAACAAGTTGTTTTCAGAATGTTCTTGATGACCACGTCAGGATACTCAGCGAATCAATTGCTGCCCTTCCCCTGGACAACCTCGTGACGCTCACTTCCCCATACAACACATCACTCAACGAGCAGTTCTGGCGCTACCATGCGCCGCGGTGGCGCTTACTCAAACATGTGCATCTGGCGCCCCTTCCAGCACGTGGGTTTAGAGATATGCTACTGCAAGATGACGGCGGGCACGAGTACCCATTGCTCCCATTGCTCACACATCTTGAGTTGATTGACAGTGCGCTGAGTGCGCGCAGGACACTCGTTCTGTGCGACGTACTTATGAAGCGCGTGGAGCAAGGGGTTCCGTTGGAGGTGCTGGACATACGCACGTGCTATGCGACTAGCGTCGCCGTTCAGTTGCTTGGTGAAATTGTGGTCGATATTTGGTGTCCCGTGGAACTTGAAACCATCGAGACAGAGAGATCCATGGGCCACATGTTTGATGGGGCTCGTGGCTCCTTCGTCTCCGACGACGATTCTGGAGAAGAATACTATTCACCTAGATACAATTTCTATGGCGGAGTCTAGATACAGAGTGTACGTTTGTGGAATGCGGGGCGAGCAAGACTTAAACCACGCGATTCTGTTTGAGTTTGACCAAAGCATTCGGTGTCCGGGTCTTTATCATTATATCAGCCAAACACTGAAGGGGACACAGAAACCGAAAGGCAGCCGTGCGACCACCATCCGAGTCCGCTTCATTGATTCGCGTTCGAAACAGATCGATTGAATTCTCTTCTCGTCTTATCGGAAAAGGGCTGGCATTAGACGCGTTAAGAAGCAGCCCCAAAAGTGCACGGATAGACCAGCAAGTGTGACAGCAGAGTGCTCCGCTAGCTTACTGTGAGGCCCGATCACAATGCTTCAACTTATCGGAACCTACCGGGTTCGGGTTGAGATTAAGTCCCCGTGTACTGTATGCCGAGCAAGGAAAAACGCATGTCCTGCCAAAATGACAGGCAATGATCAAATCCAAAAAGGTTTGTGACCTCCCGGGTAACTCGACTCATTCACGATTAGGACAGCTCGAATTTGTCTGCTGTAAGCCAATCCAGGGGGAAAGGGACGCCGACGAGAAAATTGGAATGGTGAAGAGGATGAGGGTGAGGGTGATCAGGACCACGCATCCCAGGTTTCCTGGTTTTGAGGTATCATATGACATACCTCGCATACCTAGGCGCCCAGTAAGAAAGCTGCAGAGTGGTTGGAGAGTCAGGAGGTGAAATGACACTCTTCTGAGAAACCGGAGAGAATATGGGGTGAGCTCTTTTCGAGAGTCTGTTAACACGTTGAAAATATACAGAGGACATGCGATTAGCTGTGGTGCGTACCGCTAGAGATGCAGAAAACGCCATAGGAACCCGGGATGTTGCAATTCTTTCATCCGTAAAGGGACCACTTTCCATCCCTTCTCTTCCTCTTACCACCACCTTCCCCTTGTGGAAAACGGCTCTTAGGCTTGAGGTGACCCTCCCATCTCCTACTAAGCTTTCCCTTCAATGGGACTTAGGGAGCTCTGAATTAGTTGGGGCCAGTATAGTACGGAGTGGCATCTGGGGAGGTAGCTCGCTGTGGAAAACGGTGCTTAGGCCTGAGGATACCCTCTAGGGGGTCCAGCAGGGTACGGCATGTCATCTAGCGGGGTGCTTGAGGTTCAGTTAACTTCTGTGGGCCCTGAAGGGTGTCTCTGGGCTCACTCTGGTTGCCGTCACTGGTGGCCTTACCCTCTCTCTCTGTCGCCTCACAGCAACATTACCCACTCTCTCCAGGGGGCCTGAAAACCCCCTCTACCCTACATTCCCGGTTTGGCTCCACAGCTGACCGATCACCCACACTCTTTGGGGCTACACAGCCCTTATCACCCCCCTTGCAGCATGCACGAGACCCCAGGAAAGGGGGGCTGCAGTCAGTCTGCCTTTAATCTCCGCACCTCGTGTGCACATCTGGGCCTCGCCCATCACCACCCCCCCCCCCAGCGGCTTGCCATTCCAACACCAATCTTTTTACCAGGGGCACAACCAAAACGGATGCCCACACTTTTTACCCCCCCACTCCTTTCCCGGGCAATTGCCCACACCGTTGTTTATCCCGTCCATCCCCCTCCCTATCCAACACAACTCTATCTCTACCCTCTTATTAACCTTCCTCTAATCCCTCTTCCCCACATAATGGGAACACCGCCGTGCTCGAACCGCAACGTTACGGGAACACATCCCCAAGGACTTTCAGGAGGTGATACCTAGGTGCCAAAAACTCAATTGGTTCAGTAAGAGCTGAAAAGGGGCCCTCGTATACTGATCGTCATTAAGGATCCCGGCGGGGCGTAAGTAGAAGTGTAGTAGTTAGTACTTGGTGGAGGCCGCGTTAGCGGGTGATTGAGAGGGGAAGTGGTCGGGGGCCAACGGAGTCACGAGGTCCGGGAAAACGGCATTTAGGCCTGAGGATACCCCTTTGGGGTCTAGCAGGGTACGGCGTGAACGTCCGGTGCTTATAGAGCATAGTTAGTAGATAGGTGATACTGTACTTAGCCTAGGGCTTGTCACGCAGTATAAATCTGATTTCAAAAAAAAAAAAAAAAAAAAAAAGGGACCACTTTCAGCCCGAGCACGACACGCCGCAAACGAACCCTAAACGTCAGTGGCGACATGCTTGCAGGTCAGGAGGTAAGGAATGTTGTGCGGATTAAAGTTCGACAGAGCCACGGTGGAGAGGAATGGAAAATTCCGGCTGGGGGTGTCGCCTATCAGTGCATATCGAACCTTCCTGTGCCTCATGGAACATCGAGGCCCACGCACCCCGTTTATGGCCATGGAGTGCTCCAACTTGAATGCAATCCTAGCCCGGACGCCGCACTTCAGTTCCCCAAGAGTCTTACGAAACCCCTCCAATTCCTTTGTGATTCCCCCCTCTGATTTCTGGACGGTAAAGGAAACCAGTGAGTAACCTTTGCGTCGAGCGGTGATTTCAAGTTGTTGATGCTTTTGCAGTGTCTTGGCAAACGTCACGTTCTCTCGGCACTCGGCTGGAACAAGTTCGGCAGCATCGGCATTCCTCACGGCGCAAATGCGGCGAGAGGCAAATGCGGCGAGTTTGACTTCTGTACCCTTGTTTATCTTGGCATGGACCCAGTCTACCGAAACGACAAAAGGCATCAGCTGCGGGGTGTTTCTGGTCTTTGAAGGCGATGGTAACTTAATTTTCATGGGGTCCTAGGAACGGAGTTCAGGCGAACAAAAGTATCTTTCTACGTCTAGTCACTGCCGGCGGCAAGGGTTTCAACGTTTCACCGTTCAACGTTCAACGTTCAACGTCCAACCTTGAAGCACCCGGAGTTGAGAACGGCTCACAACCGGCTCACACCGGGTTCTCTGAACTTCGGCGAGGCGCCACCGTGGGATACATTAGACTGGGGAGTTGGAGGACGGGGAAGAAGGTCACACGAGCTGATGTGATAAATGTCCACTTGGTAAGAGGCCGCGTCGCATATACCGCATTTTATGGCTTGGCCAACTGATGCTGACGCATCAACTGGATCTCCTCCCTTCTGTTACCAGGCATGCGGACAACTTCGGATCTGTCTATCCCCGCCTGGAAGGGATGCGAGGGATTTGTACAGAGTCACAAGACCATGTTACGCACGCAAATATAGAATACACAAGAGCTCTTCCGGGATTTCCACTTTGTGGTAACAACCCAACCCACTACCCGCCACTTTTAAATACTGCCCCTAGCTTATAGCCCACGATTCTTAAATCCCAAGGCTACCTCTACTTACATCCCACCCAACCTTCCCCACTCATGAGCTCTGCTCCTCCCCTCGTTCAGCCGTTTACGGACGATAGTAACATGGATGCGAAGGCATCTATCCTTGGCTTCGTCATAGAGCCCCTCGTCGTCATCTCTCTCCTCACGACCGGCGTGATCTTCAACCGCCGTCCACTGTCCCCTGTATCCCGTGCTCACTCTCCTCTCCTCTCCCCAGCCGTCATACCGGCCTCCCACACCCGCCACTATTCTCTCCGCTTCTTCAAGCCACGAGACACCTCCCGCTTCGCCAACAACTGGATCTCCTCCACTCTCTACTGCTTCCCGTTTCTCCTCGAGGTGTTGTACTGGGGCCTCACATATTGGGTCTACCAGATTGCTCGCGCGATCTCGGCCGCATTGTTCATTGACGACGGGACCGTCGATATTGCCCGCCGTCATGCCATCCAGCTGCTCGAGTTTGAGCGGCGCATTGGCATCCAGTGGGAGAACAAGGTTCAAGATGGCATAATGCAACACACATGGGCCCTCACCGCCCTAAACTGGTGCGTGGAATCCTTTAGGAGATGAAAATCCAATGGCGGTGGACTAACGGGCAGGCCAGGGTATACTCGTTCATCCATATACCAGCGACGATCGCCTTCCTAGCGTACTTCTACCACACGCAGCCATTTCATGTCTACGCGCCCGTGCGCCGCACAATGGCGCTCGCAAATCTGCTCGCCTTTGCCGTCTTCACGCTCTGGCCCTGCATGCCTCCGCGCCTGCTACCCGCCGGATACGGCTTCGTCGATACGGTACACAAGCACGGCGCAGGTTCCGTCTGGACTACGAACAGATTTTGCAACCCGCTCGCCGCGATGCCGTCCCTCCACTTCGGCTACTCGCTCATCGTCGGCGTCGCCCTCTATGCCCACCCGCCCCCACACCGCCACACACCCCCATACCTGCGCGCGCTCTTCCTCCTCTACCCAGCCCTCATCCTCCTCGCTATCGTCGCGACCGCCAACCACTACCTGCTCGACGCCCTCGCCGGCCTCGTCGTAGCTGCCATCGCGCGCTATGCTAATGCCGCGCTTGTTCCACTACTCGCCCTCGAGAACGCGATTTTCTACTTGTTGCATATTCACAAGCCGTCTCCTGCCCACCTCGTCGAGAGCCGGAGTCTGCAGGACACACTCCCACGCTTCGCAGAGGACACCATCAAACATCCAGAAGATGACGCTGCTTAGTGTAATTGTGCCTGCGTGACTTACAGGGGGCTCTATGTGGAGCTGGCTCTTTCTTGGCGAGGCGTTACCGCGTGGTTGGTCTAATAATATCAAAAGAAACTTATTATATTTTAGCATCCTCTCACAAACACATGTACCACCGGGTAAAACCTTGTGCTTCGAGCAGTACCATCATCTTAGTTCCCATAACAGTGCAGTGCTGTGATTGTATCAAACATGCGATTTGGTTTTACGGCAGCCTCTGACGCAATCATCTGAGCAATCCACCGCGTTTCTCTTGGTTTTTCTTGGCACAACGGCACGGAACGGCAAGCGGTTGATTGGTAAACCCAGAAAAGCCCCACAGCCTTGGGGCTCCGGTATTCGGCGATGTGTTTATTGTGCATCAACCACACACGTAGTAGAATCCAGTATATCTCTGCACATGAGCAGAGCTTGGTCTCCCGGAGGTCTTATCGTTCTTACGGCGCTGTGTGAGTATAGACAAACGGCTCGCGCACGCGTCGCTGTTGCGTTGTTTTCGGGCGGCAGCTTGCCATCGGCGGAAATGCGATGAGCGTCCATGTGGACAGACCAAGCAGATGTATCGCGGTCAAGATCGTGGTACCCTTATCCCCTCATCCCCAGAATGTACGAGAACATAGTCGAACACAAAAGAGGAAGGGGGACGCGATTTTCGCCTGTGAGGGAAACGAGGCCTCCCTTTTTGACGCTAATGAACCTGGCGCATCGAGGACGTACTAGTGAGGGGTGAGGCCAACGGAAAGAGCGAGCTGGTGTGCTGGAGATGTGCGAACATGAAAGGAGGAGTATCAGATGCGGCGGTGGTACGTACCCAGTGCCACATGGAGCTCAATCTATGATATGGGAACAGCGGAAGCAAGCCTGAGAGTACACTGCGACCTCGAGTACACCGTGACTGCGACCTCGGACATGTGCTATTTTTTTCTTCTGCATTATTTTTTTTAAATGATATTTACTGTGTAACTGTAGAATTAAAATAAGTAAAAATCCAAAAGCGGTCTCTCGTCGTCGTCGGAATCTGGCTCAGGGAGGTCACCTTGGGCCTTCCTGTATATCATAAGCCTCCTCAGCCGGGTTCACTCCATTGATATCAATACTCTTCAAGGTATTCACGCCGAGCACTTCTTGGTGTCGTCATTCTCGAGGCATTTCCTACTGGAGACAAAAATCTTCAGTGGGGGAAACGAACGACGGATGCCAGACCTGCGATCCGCCAAAATGCTCAAAAATGAGACTGAATTTCGAGAGCGCCTTAGATGCCACAGCCCCTGATTCACGGTCACATTCTACTGTCCGTTTCAAACGAGTCACGACGGTGCACGACGAGATTGATATCGTCCATTTGACAGTGTGCTCCTTTGATGGTGAGCGAAATTAGAACACATGCATTTCAACCTGACACATGCACGAGCTCATGCGGAGAGCGCCGCGAAGACGAAAAGCTTATCGAGTGCCACCCTTACCCTTGACAAAGTAGTTTGGAAACTGTAACTTCACTGCTAATTGTCTCCTTAGACGGGGGAAGAGGTAATAAATAGTGGGAGACCGGTCGAAGACAGTAGAGTACACGTTCGTGGGAGAGCTTCGAAATCTCACACATGTGATCAAGGATGTGAAATGTAACACACCAACGATAGGAGCTGCGAAGTCGCGCACCATGTTGCTAAAACGAGGATCAGTGATATACTTTAGGAAGAAACCGCAAAAGAGACCCGAGAAGGACGTCGGCGCGGTCAGTGAGAACCGCCCAAAGCCCATCACTATCAAGAAGTCCTTGAATGAGCATGAATGTAGTTGCAGGAGGAATTTACATTATTTTTTACACTGGCTCCATGAGCAACAGAAAGATGACGCCCAACTTCTGTAGAGCAAGATCCAGTGCAGCAGAGTATTTGAATCCTCTTAAATATCGACCATTCACCTGAATCTCCGCCTACGCTTGCTCTCTCGACCTTGAACTTGTCTACGTCACCGACTGGCTTCTGGTGCGATCTCGATGGCGAATTTTGCGCGAAGTAGCTCAATGTAAGAGAAAAGTTCGCCTAGAATTGAAAAGATTCAGAGTGGTAGTTCGAAGGGAGGCTTCGGGGGTCCAATTGAATGCGCTGGAAGCCCCTCGGGTGTTTTTGATTGGCATAGACAGAGGGCCAGGGTTCCATCGGACATGCCATGTGTGTTTCATCGGGCTATGTCACAGATAGTCAGATGTGAGCACCATCTCTTAGCCCGGCACCTGAGTCCTGACATACCGATAGCACGAGACATGTTATCGGGGCCGAATAGCGCATGGTGTGATCGACGGTTGTAGTTACTGGTATCGTAAACTTTGACCATATCTCCGCCGGTTAATAGTCTCGAAATATTGGCATTGAAAGCGAGAGATGTGACCATCTTTTGATGGTTGGACAGGGCACAAAGGCGCTGCCCACCTCCAACAAGGTCCCATACACCGAGGATAGAGACCGCGGCAGATAAGGCAACTGTCCTCGCCCAATGGAAGTCACACATCAGCACCTGCTCGACAGGAACAGTGCTACCCGAGATTGACTCCATGACAAGCTCACATTCGCTTGTCTGAGAATGGAAGAAGCGGACAGTTCCATCACACGAACCGGTGAGAATGGGCTGTGGGTTGGTGGTGGAAACCTGTCCAGAGCGTATGGTGTCGGTATGAGCAGTGATAGCAGCGACAACGGATTGCGAGGGCAGGCGGGCACGTCTCATAGTCTCGCTGTAGTGTTGTCTGAGTATGAAAGCACCTGTGTGTGATCTATCGACGAAAACCCCGTGAAATGCTTTCGGGGTTCATGGGTATCAACGCGGCGGAGAATAGAGTCAATAGACCGCGAATTGACCTTAAATGTAACCGATCAATTGAGATGAACGAGGTGGCACAAACCCATGAAGACGACTCGATGGTAGCTCAACGTTCAACTCAGATCAAACCACTGTCATCTCCAGGCTCCAGCACCGAGTAGCTTTCCATCGTCACGAATGAAGCCACTACGCGCGATGTCTTTGAATCTGGTGATGGTCTTGGTGATTTTCTGTGCCCCAGCGGCATATATATATATGCACTTTTGAGGCAGCAGCGACGGCATGCGTATGTGCTTTAGAGCGTGTGAAATGGATAGAAGTAACAGGGCGTAACGTAACACGCGTAACGCGCATATTCCTTAACACTTGGCATACTACAGGTTCCAGGCCTTTGGGTCTCCGTGAAGCCCACTTTATCCACTAACTGCGGCAATAACTGCCCCAAGGGTCCCATCCAACAACGCTTAGCGACTTAGCGAGACAAGGTCGGCCGCCACGGTGTCCTTTCGATTCTGAGCTATGTCTTTCTGAGACTCGTTTCGCCTGTTTACGAAGGACGAGAGGATGGTACCTTATTCTATCTCAACTCAAGGGTCTTTCTCGGGTCGATATGGGATGAACCTCACAATAGTTCACGACCATGGTCACGTGTCTCACCTTCCTTTATAACTTCAAAATGATTCCAGCACGAGGAGTACCACTCTGCACTCTCAACTCTCAACCCAACAATCGCCTCTTCTTAATCTAAAACATGGCGCTATATTTGGACGTCATATCCGGAGACCAGCTGATCTCAGATGCCTTCAAACTGTATATCTCCATCTTGATCTCCATTTACTACATACTACTTCCATACTTACAATTCCTAAAGCAAGGTCCTGGAAGACGTCGTCTTCCAGGTCGATTGCAAGATGATCACTGTCGGGACTGAAACGTTCATCGATGTCGTGTTTGAGTTCGGCCTACAGCCAATTACATTCGACAAAAAGTCCTATACCTCTTACCTCAAGGTTCTAAACTCCCCTCCCCATCTGGTTCGTGCATCTGACAAAAAGCGTCCTCTCCCTATAATAGGCATACGTTCAAGATATCAAGGCCAAACTCTCCCCAGAACGCGCCCCAGTTTTTGAAAAGGAAGCCGGCAATTTCGCGAAAGAAATTATTAAGAACTTCAGCAAATTCCAATTTGTTAGTTCCCTTCGAACTATCTTCCTATGGATGGTATTCACTATAAGTTAAAGTACACTGGCAAGTCTAAGAATGCCAAGGGCATGGTTGTACTCCTGAGCCATCGCGATGAAAATGATTGTCCGTACTATCCTTATGTTATCAGTGACCCTGTTCTAACCGCCAGAATCTCCACAGTCGTCGCCACTTACTGGAAAGATGGTCTTGTACACACTGGCACTTGAACAACGCATGTTCGTCTTTTTTAGATCGACCGATTGTTGTATATCAGCTTGGGTGGATAGCTATATGGCATCTGAATCGTGTAGTTTCTAAGTTGCTGACGCTCCAAATTTGATTGAGTTTGATTTCTGGTGCCGTATCATGTTGATATGCCCCCTCCAAATGTCTCTTCATGCGTCACGAACTGATTGCCATTCAGGCCTTCAGGCACCACATAATATATTCGAACCTTGTCCAGTCTCGACAAGAAGCGCGTCTTACCGCTCCTAAATTTCAGCGTGGTTTCCTCCGGATCTGAAATTACATCTCGTTACAGGTCTAGCGACGAATGACTCTGCAGTTATTGACCACACATCCCCGTGTAGGCACTTGAGTGGTCCATATGTGCCGTGGAGTAGCGCTGGTGCTAATGTCACAGGTGTTGCAACAGACACTGTTGGCGTGGCTGTACACAAGTGCAGAGGTGAGGTGAGGTCATTACCGACCTTTCTGTTCGTTGCTCTTATATTTCTCCTCGGGGTGCAGTTGCGTCGCCTCTGGTAGTGACGAACTTTGATGTGCAAGGAACTCTTTGCATGCGCCTCGTTGGTACCGATTGGCACGTTCGGAGAGCTATGTTACGCCCGCATGAAGGAGTATTTGCCTTGTCTGCTTACAAAATCCAGCGAGGTGCATCCTCAAAGCAAGTGTGCACAGGATATCGAATACTCCCTCAACGAATGACCGGCATACGGTAACACGTTTCGAATTATGACTGCGCGAAGATTCGAAGAAGCTTTTTGCCCCTTTGTTCACGCTAGATTGTTGCTAATGAGAAGCAGAAGAGCTGCCTGCCTGAAAGACAGGGGAGCGGTGCTAGAAAACTTGACCTGGTGACTAGGGACGGCGAGTGTGGTGCCCTTAGCTCGGGGAATCGGGGCGAGTGCGTTATTGAGCGCTTCCACACACCTAATATGGGTTGTGGACAGCAAGCGGTGTACCGGGCCGGGTCGCATATGTGTGCCCCACTCCCGCTTCGCAAAGGATGCCATCGAACCCAGGGGATGGCACTGCTTGAGGTACAACACACGTGCAAACACACAGGGGCAGGTGGGGGGCAGTTTGTGGAGCATCTATTAGGTCAGGCACTAGCGTTTAGTCGATTAATCTCTAGCGAAATCAAAGACATATTTTCAAGCATATTTTGCAATCGTCTCTCAACACCATGTACAGTACCATAGTTTTACTTCATAACAGTCCAGTACTACAGTAATTGTACCATCGCACGGATAAATGATTTGTAACACTCTTTGTTTTTACGGCATCGCTGACTCAACCATATTCGCAGCAACCACCGCCTTTTCTTGGCACATGCATGCAAGCGATTGATTGGAAAACCCAGCAAAACCCCGCAGCCCTGGGGCTCCGGTATTCGGCGATGTGTTTATTGTACATCAAATCGTCCATGTAGATCAAACTGTTCAATTTACCATTTTAAATATACTGCTTTTCGCAAGGTCCCAACCGCACCCGCGGCTCAGATCCGCTACAACTTCCACACCCGCCGTCCTCTGAACGCCCACGCAAACAAGCACACGCCAAAGGCATATGCAGCCAACACGCACATAGCCCGTCTGTCAGAGACATACATTGTCCGCATCGACAAGTTCACCACACCCGTCATCACGTTGGCCTGCCATTCCAAACATACGTCATCATCAATGATCACCAACAATAAAAAGGGGGGAAGACGCACCAGGAGGAAAACAGCCAGCGCATTCCGGTTGATCGCTTCGAGTAGCGGCGGAGCCGGCATTGGACTAGGCCCAGATGTTGTCGTTGTCGCGGTCGTGAGAACTGCACGATAGGGCCGTGCGTGAGGGGAAGCGTCTTCCACGGCTCCACCGTCACTGTCTCTGCCTTCGTCGTTGTTCTCGGGAAAATCACTCGGCTGGCGGTGGACTTTGAGACCTGAGACGGGCGAATATGTGCTCTTGGCGAGCGGCGTCGGGAAAAATGCGAGGTCGAGAAGTAGATAGCAAAGGAGGAACGTCGTGTTGTATGCCGCGACCCACAGGATGTACGGTAGGTTTACCTACGAAGGCCCTTCCGTCAGTACCCGACAAGAGCCTGAGAGGCAGAGACGCACTAGACGGCGCGAAACGTCACGCCCGCTGAGGTGGAAGTATTTGCAGAGGCCAAAGAGCGCCCAGTAAATCACTGCATACGAGAAGAGCACGGTTGCCGTCTTGTCGTTCTCACGGTGCTGCGTAGGCATAGACGCACGGCGCGCGTGCGCGTCGCTGTTGCGTCGTTTCCGCGCGACAGCTTGCCATCGACGGAAATAAGACGGCGAATAAGGGATGGCGAGCGTCCCCGTGGATAGACCAAGCAGATGTATTGCGAGGTATCCTTATCCCCAGGGTGTACGTGAGGACAGCCAAATGCAGGGGGAAGGGGGGTAGCGAGATTCACCTGTGAGGGAAACGAGGCCTTCCTTGTTGGCGCTAATGACCGTTTGTCGGGGCGCATCGAGGACATAGGAGGTGAGGCCGGCGGAAAGGGTGAGCTGGTGAGCTTAATAAGTGCGAAAATGAGAGGAAGGGCACCAGGTGCAACGATAGTACGTACTCAGCGCCACGAGGAGCCCAAGCAATGATATGGGCATGGTTGTGAACAGCGGACGCAAGCAGACACGCAACACTGGCACGAGCGCCAGTGTTAAGAAAAAGTTCCAATGAACGCCGTACTCGGTAACGTGTTCCTTCATTCACCATCCTTCATCAGCGGTGGTATCCATTTTAGCTATAAATAAAACCCACCGGATACTGCGCACCTTTGACTAACACCACGCGCACCAGACCAAGCGTCAGAACTGGTGCGCATTTCACAATGACCGACGCGATCTCCGTCGTAAGAGGCGGTCTCGAGTGCGCCGAAGTTTTGATGAGCGGGATGGCGGACACGATACCCTGGGAAAACACGAACGCGCCAACACCCATGTCCATCTATTCGCGATATCCATATCTCAGCTGCCACGTGGCACGTGATCAGGAAAACAAAAGACGAACGAGAGAGACACCGTAGGTCTCGCACTTGGCCAGCGCACGCGGAAATACAGGAAAGTCGACCGCGAGGATGGCGAGGATAGTCATGAGCATCATGTGCGCTCGATACGTGCTCAACGCGGCTAGACGCGTGTTCTCGGGCTCGTCGGTGGGCGCTGCGCTCTGTCCACCGCCGTCGTCGTCATGGAAACTCGCGGTGCGCAGCGGGGTGGGCGATGTGTGAGGCGATGGTGAGCAGCCGGACGGGAGCGGTGTGCCAGACTCGTGTGGGGGGAAGAGGAAGTAAATGAGCGCGGTCGGTAGAAGCAACGTAGCGGAGAGGATGATGGGGCGGTCGGCGAAGAGGGTCATGGAGAGGAGGAGGGGGACGACGAGGAGTGTCCATTCGATGAGGAATTGGAAGGATTTGAGCGGAGGGAAACGCGAGCGGATGCTGGAGTGGAGTGCTACGGACGACTTGCGGAGATATTTCGGTAAGCAGTGGAAGGCGGAAGCGAACTGGAGCAACATACGAGCGCGACGAATGATATCAAGTTAATGTGTAGGACTGTTGAACCCGTCATACCAGAAACAAAAGACTCTTTGGAAGATTTGTAGTCGCCCTGATGACCTGTCCAGAACATCGAGACACGTCGTTGTCAGAAGATAACTTGAAAGGACTGCTAGTTGTAGCGCCGCGTTTCCCTTCAGGTCAAACGGTCAACGTTGTCTGGCGGTCGCGTCGCCAGCGAGCCTGTTGTAGTTGACGTGCTGAGGCTGTGCACATCCCACGACAATACGGTGACGCGTGACATGTAGCACGTGATTCGTGACAGTAAATTTGAAATAAACAACAGTGTTCGTCGCAGTGTACACTAACTTACAGACTACAGGACATCAACATCTATCGTCACGACTCTGTCTTTTGGATCTCTGAGTCGCAGTAATCCGTGGTTGTGGTCGTTGTGTGTACGGAAACCTTCAGTGGCGTGGGTAGTAGTGAAAGAGGTATTGGTCCTGGTAGCGGTGACGAAGGCGACAAGGGAGGCGATGTCGGAAAGGACGTTGGTGTCACCTCAGAACTCATATAATTTGAGTCTGCCCGGAGACGTATGATATTCACAGCCGGTTCACCGCTGAAAACAGAAGGTTTGCACAGGAACCTTGAAAGCTTCTGAAGGACTTTCTTACCGAGCGTTAGATTTGTACCTGGCGAGCACCCGGAACATGTACGTTGTACCGATAGATCTGTTTTCGGTTAACGTACGGATGAATAGATACCGACGGGAAGACAACACCGGACTCACGCGATTACCACTGAGATCCACAGTCCGTCATCAGCACGGTACATCAGCTGTTGTTGAATACTCACCTCTTGGAATTTGAAGCAGCTGTAGCGGGTTGTCAACACCTCATCACAAAAGACCGAGTAAGAAGATGTGACGAACCAAATTGTATGAAGCTTCAAGGAGGGAACACGGATTGAGTTGCGCAAAGGAGATGAAGGGCATGTTACTTACGGTTGATGTTTAATAGGACAAGCATCTTTTCCAGGCGACTATGAATAGCTGCGGGCAGCGTTCATAATGCAACACCCACCAGAGTTGGAACCTCGGCAACCACCGCCAAAGCAAACCATGTCCACCCCTAGATAATTAGGACCTCTGGTAAGCCCCGCGTAAAGCATTACTTCTCCGTATGAGGTCACTCTACCTGTTTGTTAAGCATGTTCCATAATCGAAATGAACGAGCACGCCGGAAGCGCAGGAGCCCGACCAGCATAGAGACAAGAAGGAAAGCATATAGCATGATCGTCGTGATGGACATCAAAAGGAGACGCATCCGAGGGGCGTATACTACACAGCCTCTGTAGTTTGGTCCTGGGTCGTAAAACGAGTGGATCTGGGTATACGTTAACATCTTACTTAAGAAGGCACTGCCCAACGAACTCACTCCAGTTAACACTGCGCCGGGCGTGTCCTATTATTAGTCTCTGATTGATGGGCGGATAGAGGACTGGTGAACGAACAGTAGAGTGAAACACCCGAGTGCACGGAGAGCGCCGCGGTGGTGAGTGAAATGATCGCGTTAGAGCACTCCCAGATAGCGATCCTGGGCGAAACAAGTCAGGGATACGTAGAGAGGTATGTGCATGGCGTCTAATCACAAACTCACACACGAATAACGATGAGAACGAGCGCGAGCTCGAGCTCAAGGAGAGGGAACACCTAAGTTTAGTAGTCAGGCGCCGCTAACTTGAAGACGAGGTAGATCCTCGAGTTCGAACTGACAAAGGCTGTCGAGATCCAGGCCTGATAAGTGATCATGTATTTACTCAGCGACTCTGGTCAGTGCGATAATCATAATAAGACGCACCTGGCAATTGACTCTCGAAGTGATATTGAGACCTATGAGGAAGGACACAACACACGCGATGCTGGTAAATCGGCTAGCCAAATAGACCTTCACGCGCTGGCATCAGGAAGCAGCCGTTGTGTAGGCGCTCGCACGTACTAAACTGGGCCATTTCTTTGTCGGCCGGGAGCGAAGGAGTGTCCAGTCAAAGTCCAGGTTGGACACAAAGTAACAACTGGTTACAATGCGCAGGTGAGGGGAGGAAGCGCTAACGAAGAATCGTGCCACTTACACTTTGACCCCATCGATAAAATGCAGAAGCTTCACCACCGTGACTGTAGGGCCGGGTAAGGCAGATCGTCAGTAATTTCCCGAAGAGCGCTCACTGAAGTCTTTGGAGTGGAGGCTCTCGCTCATTGGTCACCGATGTATTAGGGTGAAGAAGAGACCGTGAGGCGAACATGATGTGCGCGCATCGAACGGGTTCATATAATATGCTGACGAACGCCCATGAGAAGGGCGCAAACCGGGAAGCGCTTTTCCGGATGATATCAGATGGACTAGACCCGGAGTGCGGAGCAGATGGGGAGTTGCCGTTATCTTTGTTTGAGGCGTTTGCCACATACCCATTTGAGGATGATTATTTGGCACAGCCTACCTGTAAGGTTCTGGCGGCAGAAGAGCGGGCTTTGGAGTAACATCTGATCATCATGAGAACTCGGCGCGGATCTCCTCGAAAGCATCATCTTCACGGAGAAGATCGCTCATTTTCGCAATTGAGGCCGGGTGTGCGTTGTTTTCGCAGAAGCAAAATGCATGGTCATGACAAGGGGATTTGATAGTGCAACGCTCTCAAGAGCTGGCGTACAAAATGACGCTAACCTACGCGGAGTGCTTTACTTGATAAAGCACATTTGAAGCCAGCCCGATTCAACCGATGGCCAAATCAAACGAAACGATAAGCGAGTGTCTCCTAGTACTTGCACTCGCGTGGTAAGTATCGCGTGGTAACTTATGTACTGTGCTTCGTCTCGATATAGTGCGTACAGCCATCTCAATTTTAAATTCAGTACGCCACCGACAACCAGTGACCCGTCATAAAACCTGATCGGGTTCTCTGGGCCACACGTTGTGTGGTTCAACTGTCTAAGCCCACTCTAGTGCTCCGAAGAGGGCCCGCGTGGCGCTTGATGGAGTTGGCCCGCATAGTTCATAGTTCGGGGCCAAATTGTTCCCGTCGTTCGTACATCTTGTCGTACATACGGATGAAGAGCGCAGCCCATAACGTGTTCTACTTAAGCCACAACCTACCTTCCAGATCACTAACTACAGAAGAGAAGAGAGAACCTCGCTGGTTTACAGCGGTGACAGCCACTGGCATGTTCGTGGAAGTCGATCTAGATAACTAGGACATGGTCAATGCACGCGCAAGAGCCCGAAGTTGGTACGGCGCTGATTGCAGAAGAATGGTGGCCGATTCTCGGGGGCTGTGCAGATAAATGCCCCCCGGAACCGGTGAAATACGAAAGCATTGACGGAAGCCGACTCGCCGAGTAAAACAAGCTGTGCACTTCCTGTTGTAGTGCGGAGGGCGTGCATGCTTTCGCGTAACATAAACGGGATCGTGGCCCCTCACTCGGGTCAGTGTCAGCGATATCTAAAGCGGTGCCCGTGATGTATCGTAAGACGAGATCGACCGGACGATGGGGAAACTGCTCCTAAGGAATACAAGGGTCAGACAGCCGCGGCGGGTTAGATAGGTCAAGTCGGGCTGCGTTTCATGAGGCGATGAGTCAACAGGCGCACCAGAGCATAGATTCTGACGGCTCTAAGTTCAACCGCACAAAATAAAGCGCATGTCGCCAAGAGCAGCACTGTCACAAGAAAGGAGGATATCACGGTGCGATAATCATCGCACGCTGGGAATTGAAGTGAAGGAGCAGGGTATGGGGAACCCTGGAATTATTCGTAGGACGTGTGAGCCGAACTTTGTCTAGTTGGCAAGGAGGGTGAGGTCAGGACGCCGCAAACTTGTCAGACTGCGCCGTGGGATAAGCTGGCTGTACAGCATTGAGTCCAAGATAATCGATAATGTTCCTATCAAAAGCGAGCTCAGGTGACTTCTTTCAGAAACTACTTCTGGCGGCAGATTTCCCACTCAGTAAATTGGGACTTCTTACGAGTGGGCAAACAATCATGTCCTCGAGCAAGAAACCTGATCAAGGTCCTGACGAAACACGTCAAAAATGAAGGAAAGATGATAGGCTACGCGAGCGGGGTGAATAGTTGTGGAGTTGGGTGGTGGGTACCGCGGGGAGAGCCATATAAGGCTTGAAAAATTCGACTGCGGGGCACGGATACCGGGCCGTTCGACCTATTTCATTTAAGTTCTCCGCATGGCTTCCTCATGGCGTTCCGCAGGTCATCTGGTAGGATATTTGGACACACCACTAACTTACAGACTAGGGTCAATGATAAATGGTGGAAACGGGTTGATATGGGCGTTCGCAACACACTCCGGATGCTAGGCCGATGCGTACGAAATCCTGCAAGACAGGTTGACCGCAGTTGGACGGACATCACTAGCACCTACTTTACGCCGTCACCTTGTCTACCAGACTACCACTACAGTAGACCCTGAAGAGAAGCCGCTCCACTCCTGGCGCCCTACAGTAACTTAGTAAGACCGCTCTAGATTAACTGATATGAATTCGAAGACCGACCCAACCACAACTCCATCGGGCACTGTCGTAACATTAAAGTTTCCCCAACGCTCCAAAGTTGGGCCCTTGAAACGGATGTTCGGCAGCTCCATACCACTCATCGGCATGTAATACAGCCTCGATGGTGCCTCAGAGTGGATCCACAGCACAGTGGCAACGAGGTCCAGTGCAAATGCGAGGTTGGCGAGCTACCCCATGCGTTGTACCGAGAGGCAGGAAGGGAGGCACAAGCAGAGGTTTTGCCCTTCACGAGGCTCGAGTGAGGGGTCAAACGGTTTCCTCGTCTCCATGTCCTGGAAAGGAAACAGCGATTCTGGGGTGTCTCAACCCCATGTAGGCGCTGCATCTGTCAAAAGATATTTGTCACAAGTGTTCTCAGCAGTCGAAGAACCTGGATCTCTTCGACAGGTCGGGCCTAAGCAGTTTAGTACGTTTAGTCAGAATGATAGGCTAGTATCAGGAATCCACAGAGGGCCGGGTGTTAAGAGGAGACACGCGGGTTAAAGAAGCATATCTTAGCCTCGATCCGACGAAATTGGTCACATTTTGCGGGACGAAATACAAGAGGCCAATATCGGACAGCTCTGAGGTACGACCCAATCCGGGATTGTTCTGGTGTGGCGAAATATATAAAGTCAGTTGATTGCTTGTTAGCTTAACGTGGTGATGGAGGCTCGCGAGAACAGAGCGGAAATATGTCTTCAAATTGAACCTGCCCCCCGGCTCGAGTTCGGCAGTCGATGTATTCGCAACGAAAAAAGCAACCAGGTGTGGATGTGAAAGAGTAGGAGCACCCAAGAAGAATAGGATATTTGACCGCCATCAAGAATCGGTTGATAAGATTTGAGAGGACCACGCGACGCAGGTTAAATAGGGAGTGTTGAAAGGAAGGTGGGAGGTGGTCTTTTTTTACAGTGGCGTAATTTAAAAAAACGCGGGTCACATGATCACTCCATCCTCCCCCGTCAATCATCCAGTCCGAGTCTCTAGTCAATACACTGGCTATATAATAAAGCAACATACGGTATGCCTTTATAGAAGCACTTTATATTTATAAATAAGGAAAGCGAGCCCTCGGGGTATCTGGACTCCAGACTCCGCTACGCTTTGCCTGTCCATCTGCCTAGGATGAAATACCGGGAGAGCGCTAGCAGAACTAGCGCGGCCATTACCGAACCACCTAAGAGAAAAAATCAAAGTACAGGATAAACTCGAAATCCATCACAGTTGTCATGACTACATACCAGCAAAGATCCCGACAGCAGTGTACCCGCGCGTGGCGTGGTTAATCGCGCCAGATATCGGCGGGCCCGCAAGTGCGCCAAGTGAGAGGACGGTGAAGTACATGCCCGTGCGGCGTCCGACATCAGAGCTCTCTCCGAGCGCCATCATCGGCGCGCCCATGAGAGCCATCATTGCTCCGGACGATACGCCGTAGATCCCCGCGAGCGAAAAGAGTGCAGCTGTCCCGCGTGTGAATGGCCACGCGAAGGTCAGCACGCCCGCGATGAGTCCTGCAGGTATCATGATGTTGATCGGGCCTAGAGCGATCGATGAGGATGGGGAAGGGGGAGAGGGGAGGGGAGAGGGGAAGGGAAGAGATGTACCCAAGCGATCAGCAAGGACGCCGCCTGCTAGGCGACCGACGGCATTTCCTGCGTTTGTTGCAGAGACGAGATAAGAGGAGAGGCTCTCCGGGACGCCTTGCGAGGGCGCGCTTGCGTCGATGAAAGTGAGCACTGCGTGCATGGCCTTGCGTCAGGCATGGATCGCGACTTTCCCGAAGAGTGTGAACCTAACCTGTGAAGAGGCCGAGAAAGGCGACGACGCCGAATGCCGTGTATGCTACGTAGGCAGGAGATCTGAACTGCTTTGCGTTGAACAAACCTCCGGAAACGGCGGTCGGGGGATTTCGGCGCCGTAAAGTCTGGAACTCATCAACGCATATTGCACGAAGACGATGACTGACGTAATATACAAACCAAGTTTGTGACACCCATGGAAAGGATCAGGATTGATGCAATGATTCTCGTCGTCCACTTGAAGCTAAAGGGAAACTGAGCTGTATGGTGAGCTAGATATTCACGATCTATGCGTACCCGACTGAGACGAGCAAGTTGCGGAACACTACAGGGAACACCGTGCCTCCAATCGAGGAAGCAAACGCATTGATCCCAAGTGCCGTAGCCCGTCTCTTTTTAAACCAATGAGCGATTACACTCATCACAAGCCCAAATACGAGACCACATGAAATCTAAGGACAGCGGTCAGATGGACATCAGGATGTTGGAGAGGAATCGCTTTGCACTGACACCGATGCCAAAGCCCTGGCAAAGTAGTAATTGCCAGAACTCGTGGCATTCTGCGATCGAGAATGTGCATACAACGAGGTTTATCGATGCGAGGATTAGAGTGCTACGGAGGTAGCCAAGGTCAAACAGGCGGCCAGAAATGAGAGCAGGGATGAAGACTAAAGCAAACTGGTCTACCCGTGAGGCTCTACCCCAGCAGCAGATGACTGAACAAGAACACAGACTTGTGTGGAGCCAATCCAAGCACTAGAAGGAGATATCCATGGGGAAATATGAAACTAAAGAAGTATAAAATGGATATGACGTACATAGTAGAGGGTGAAGTCCCTTTTAGCAAGACGTTCTCGTAATATTCTTGAAAGACCTGGTAAGCACGGCTTCAGCAACCACGATATACATATACTGTACCAGGTAAATAGTCTGACCCCCCAGGAAACCGCATAGCCGGATCTGCGAGCAATGGTGAGTGGCCTAAATGAGATGCCAATGGTAGGCTGTATGCCCACAATTCTCACGTGGCAAAAGTAGCACAAGAGGCCTCATGTATGATGGTCAGTCATACCCGCGGAGTCATCTACGCCGAAGACTTACCCCCAATACAATCAGCCACGCCTGCAGGCCACCGTCGGGATAGGCGTCTTGAGAGTCATTTCGGGGCTCTGAGTCAAAGGTCGCTGAGTCTCCTTTCTCAATCTGCGGGTCAGGGTGTGATGGGACAGACGCGCCATACACGGTCGAGTCGTCTAGAGGACACAAGATCACAGGCTGCACTTTCTGTCCAATATCGAGCTCTTTAGCCATAACGAGAGCGGAACTTGAAGGTGCTGGCGCTGAAATAGGACGGGTAGGGTAGTGCAGAGACGCTTTCACAGCTTGACAGAGCAAACTTATACCTTCGAGTATCGGGAATATATCAGAACTATCACAATTGCGACCCTTTTCATTTCATATTGGAATTTCTGGGGAAACGCCCTTTTACGAAAGGGGCGAGGGCATTCAAGACGTTGAGCATTCACGACGGTGGCAATCATATGGGGCTATGCGAGAATGTTCACATCAACGGGATATTAAAAGGGGGGGGACGAGGGGGGAACTGTCCTACAGGTTCTTCGATCTTGAGTCGTTCACTCACCTTGCCGATTCACTTTACTCCCCTCCGCTAGCGTCTTCTCCTGCTTCAATATTTCCACTTGTTTATGCCATCCTCGTGTTGTACATGCTCCCTGTTCGTTCCATTCCTTCCTCTCCGTGCAAAAGGTGGCAAGTAAAGGGCTGTGGTGGGGGTGGGGGGTTCACAGAAACACCGTTTAAATGCTGCGATGTAGCGCTTTGACCACCCCCTTCACCCCTTTCCCTTGCATGCGGTCTCTTTTTGCCTCTCTGGTTACTGGAACTCCTGTCCGCGTCGTTCTCCCGTTCATGAATGCGCATACGGAACCACGACTCGAAGAGATTGGGGGTGCAACGAAATAAGATTTAGGTATCCCTGATCACATGTACACCCCTGTTTCCATACCTCACCACACCCTCGTGCAGCACCCCCTTTGCACACGAACTAGAGGGCAGCGCAACCCTGAGGAGAGTGCACACAGAGTAGCAGCATGAGGGCAGAGAGCGCCACCTCTTATCGACGGGCATGTCAAACCTTGTGAAGGGTTGTCCCGGTGTCTTTTAGGGCCTGTATGGTCAGAATGCGTTTTAAAAACATGCGGTTCTAGACTTCTGTGTCCACCTAGGTGCAGGAAAGTGAGTCTTACGCGAGTGGCATGGAAAAGTCACAATCGAGGTGCGAATTACATGACCGACGAAGCAAACATATCTGAGTCATTAGAGACTGGAGGTTGTAGGGAAAGCACATACATAAAGCAGGTTGCCAAAAAAGTCAGATGATCGTCGTCGTCTACAGGCTGTGGGCCGCTCTAACACCAGACCAAATAAGTGCAACTTGGACAACAACATTTAATACACTTTTCTTTTCTTGGCGTGCTTCTGCGTATATGAAGTAGTATTATCGCCGAGTTGAATGACTAGTCGGTCTCATTAGAAGACCGAACACGGAATCGTGATGACCGTAACGCAGCGAGAGGTAAATGGACTACACCTTTGAGATGTGACTTCAAGTTACGCACTGATGCATGATGCCTGATGTATCATGTACGCCCCAACTGCTGTACTCCACACCAATTAGGACACGGCATCGGGGTTATGGGGTACTGTAACCGGGGAGCAACTTGAATTACATTAACTCCATCTGTAAAGTGGGAGGTGTTCGAAGCGTTCGGGGAACGCTCCCCGAACATTTCGAACGCCCCGAACGCGTTTAGGCGCCCGCCCCGTTTTACAGATGAGTCCGTTTGAAAACTTACAATGCATCGTTCTTCGAATTCCAGTGGGCGATATAAAGGCGGAGAGATATATTTATTAAGTTGAGTGGTCATGATCGTCGTCTTCGTCTTCCATGTATTAGCCGGGGGACTTGCAGTGTTATCATATTCTGAATGTAGCATGGAGTTAGGTAAGAGGTTGACTCTTCGACCCGAGAGTGAGTTAAAGTCCCTTAGCGCCGCAGCTTTGAACTTGTAGTAAGAGCGAATGTGCGCTTGATGATCGTTACGGCCGTGACTCGGACGACCCCCGTACGGCACCTCGCCGATCATCCACCTGCGTCCACCAGTAATGCCCGCATTCACAAAGCCGGTCCACCCCGCGACCCCTGCGCCGCTATTACAACGTTGTTCGAAATTTATGGCGAGGAGCGCCCGCTACGGGATGTCGTAGACAGGGTGTTCGAAGGCGCGGGTCCGGCGGGTAGATCTGGCGGGTGCTAGCCGCGTGGGCAGGGGCATTTCGAGACGCGTGGAAGCCTCCGAGCGCCTCGCCGTCATGGCAATGCTCCCCCGCCGCTGTCGTTAGATTACGCGAATGAAGAGAGCGATCATCGTAGACGACTAACTTGAAGACGAGGCGGCTCGTTTATTGCTGAGCAAGCAGGAGCTCGTCGAGACGCGCTAGAACATCAGCCTCGCTATAATGGCTGGGTTGTCGCGTAAGGAGTGCGAGCGTGCCACAGGCGCCATCAAGGCTGCCGTTCCGAAGATACTTGCGGAGCGGAAATCAGTGGGTCTGCCAGTACTAGTCCCCGCGCGCCAATTCCGGGCTCTCCCCATCATTACGTTTGCATCATTTTCTCCTACTTGTCACAGTCTACATCACATTCACTTTCCTACACTCTGGTAGAACGTCACAATATCTATTCACTAATACGGCTAAGCGTACATCGATTGGTAAGCGGTCGGTATACTGTACTATGAGTTGCTCTTCTTCCCGCCGTTCAGTTGGCCAAACGTCGCTTAATGTGACCCACGGGTTACGGTAGCGAACTAGGCAGGCCACCTCTGACTTTGTCTGCTAGCTAAGCACATATACAAAGACTTCGGATAAGCAGTAATATATTTCTATGTCATGGAGTGGATAGCGTCAACGTATATATGTTACTTCTCAGGTGCAGCACCATGTTCTAATAGCAGCTGTGTCACTTTATCGTATCCTTTTGCGGAAGCAACTTGGAATGGAGTCCTACTCCCCTTATCCTTCGCATCTACTCTCGCACTGTAACTGAGGAGCAATCTAACAACTTCAAGCCACCCATTGGACGAGACGTGATGTAACGGAGTTGATTGATTGTTGTCAGGTATATTTGGATCGGCCCCATAAGCCAGCAGTCTCCGCACGATGTCAACTTCCTCTGGAGAAAAATTAGTGCCTGATAAGGCCTCGTACAATGGAGTTCTGCCTATGGCGCACTGCAAGTTGATGCCTGCATTGTGTTCAAGTAGCGCCTGGACAGCCTCGACGTTCCTCATGTGAATTTGCCGGTGCAGCGATGTCCAGCTTGAACCGCCAAGTGTCCGAATATTTGGGTCCGCGCCGTGGTCCAGCAGCCACCGGATAATGTCGACATCAGTCTCCAATGAGTGTAGTAAAGTCCACCCTTCTCGACCTCGAACATCCGGGAAAGCGCCCTCCTCGCGGTGGAGTAATTTCGCTATATGGAAGTGTCTCTTGCTCAAAGCTGCCACAAGCGGGGTCAGCCTGCGACCACCGCATGCATTTACTTGTTCTGGATGCTTCGTGATCAGACGTTCTGCTAGGTCATAGATCCCAGAGAGTGCAGCATAGTAGAGGGAGGAACCATCACCGTGTCCGCTGTCGATCGTGAATGATCCCCAGTATTCGTCCATGTCGTGCACGTGGAGCCACGCTGCAAAATGTGGCTTTGTGGTGTCAAATAGGTCGTCTATCCCATCCCGCACTCGTAATGACACTTCCTCGAATCGTCCATGGTCGACCCAGTGCTGAGCAGCATATTTAACTAGAGGAGATCCCTCGGCATTGTCAGCGCGTTCGTCTAGCCGGAGAAGTGTCCCCAGGCACGCCTGCGCCATGATCGTATGCGCTCGCTCGAGGTTGATATGAAACCGCGAAACGTCTCCATGCGACCGTGCGAGACGAGGCGACGTGATGTATTTTTTCACCGAAAAGTGAGAGAATTGCACTACCGGCGAATCACCACTGCGGACAATGGTAATTAAACTGGAACATGTCGAAAGTACAGCTTCCTCTTGGTCATCCCACCGCCAGTCCTTCTTCAATGTGGGAATCCCTCCCGAACTCGATCCATGAAAATCGAACGCCAGTAGCTCTGCGAGTTCCTCGACTCGAAGAGGTCGGGCAGCGACGGTGAGGCACTGTAACAGGCGATGGGCGTTACCGTTTTGAGCCTTGTTGATACTCCGCAATATCCGCTCGTAAGTTTCATCCAGGGTCTCCGGTAACTCGTTAAGAAATTGTCGGAGATTCGGTGGGAAGCAATGTTTCAGCGCGTCCAACTGGCAGAATACCCATCGGAACCTGTATAACAACATGAGATTGTATTTTACATAGAATAGCTAGATGCTCACATTCCGTCGGCTCTTTCTGTGAGCGTCTCGACGACCAGATTTCTATCATCTGCTCTCCATCTCTTCATCGCCGCCGTACTTAGAGACGAGTTTACAACGCTTCGAACATAGTCAGCAATGTCCATGTTTTGTCCATTTTCGCTATGCAGGGAAACGGAACGAATAGCTAGCGGCTCGAGGACAGCTCGGATGTCGACCTCTGGCCGACTTGTAACGCAAATGTGAAGCCCTTGTAGGCGAAGTTCGACGAGTTCCTTCACAAGTTGAAGGACCTCATTACGGGGAGAGGGGATGCCAGAAGAATCGGGACATTCGTCAAGTGCGTCCAGGACAATGTAAAGTCGTCCCTGTGCCAGAAGTCTCAGCATCTCTTTGAGACATTCTCTCAAAGTGTCGTCACTCGGCAGTCGATCGCAACTTTCATGTGTCTCGTAGACACGGTGGAGGATGTCGCAGCAAGGCATAGAGCGGGAAGAAAGCTAAGATACAAGAGATAGTAGAAGGTCGCGACAGCTTTGCTTCTTAAGATCCCTGAAATCGAAGTAAAAGTAGGCCATGATAGCGGATCCAGCTTCGCAAACAGCCATGATATCTTCAATGACAGAGGAACTGGGAAGAAATAAGTTCCGATAAGAAGCAGGCGAGAAATAACAGACCAGATGACACTTTTGCCTGAGCCCGCTATGAAAATCAGAGAATGTCAGAAGACACTCGTCCAAAATATGCTGACACGATCGCACGTTTTCCGTGTATCCACAGGAGAGTGCCAGTAGACTTCCATTCAATGAAGAGACTGCCTTGAAAGAACCAGACTGCAGTTCCTTTGTGATGAGCCTTCCGCGCAATGATGTGATTTGTAGAGGGATTTGCGGGCGAGAGCCACGCTCGTAGGAGCTGTTTCAACTGTTTCCCTGTATCGTTATTCAAGCGTGAGCTACAAGTAATGACTGGGCTACGATATCACGAACACTTGATTTCATCTACGCTGATTGCGGTCTGTTGGATGATTGATTTTCCTTCTTCCGCTTTCACCCTAGCTTTCTTTCCGTCTGAAAGTAATTTTAGAACGTATGGAAGACTAGCTGGATACACGCGCTCACCCTCAATGACTACTTGTACCTTTTCATCAACACATCGCACTTTATCCTCCATTCTGTCCCCCCTGCTCTCCACTTTACCTTCAACTACTTTCACTCCGTCGCGGACACTGTGCGAGACCCTCAGGACTTCCGCGAGAGCCATCCGAGCCTCCTCTTGAGTCAATCTGTCTAACTTCTTGAGCGCATCCTCCAGATCTGTCCTTCCGGCCAATTTCTTCAGGAACCTTTCTACGAGTAGTTTAGTGAATATTCATAAATATCCAATCAGAAACTCACTCGCTGATCCCCGCCTTATTTCTTTCGTTGCGATCCCAAAAATTCTAAGCACTTCTACCATTATCTCCGTGATTATGTCCGTCATCGCCGTGGTCGGTGTCACCTCCGTACAAGTTTCGAGTCGTTTAAAGAAGAATCCGATGTGTTCAAACAGCTCTGCGAGAACCTCTTTACTGGCCGCAACATCCTTAGCAGCCTATAAGACCCTCGACGTAAGAAAGACCCGCCCCAAATAAATACATTGGGTACTTGCTAAAAGGAAGACACCGATGCCCGCAAAGATTACATTCGCGGGAGAAAATACCTACATAATATATATCAGAGGATGCTTCAAAGTCCCCCGTGGCTCACATATACTAGCAGAGACTTACCAGACTGACGCCTCCGGAGACGGCAGCAGAAAACGCGCAGAGGACGTTCACAGTTGGAGTCAACCACTTGGTTAATCTCTCATCGCCACTGCGAGATTTATCAAATTCTCCAACTAGGTCTTGAAGGACAATAAGGATAGCACTAGTAGAATCGCACAATCGTAATTGGGAAGCAAGTGGGTGTGCAGTGAGATCTTTCTTGGTCTGCTTTTGATACGATTGCAAGGCTGCATCGAAAATATCTTGGAAGCGTGAGGAAGCCACGGATGTGGAAGATGTCTGGGATATGGTATAGTAGACTGTGGGGGAATCAATGGCAAATTTGCTAAATGTGAAGGCGAGAAAGCGGGGTGGTTAGTGACTGCCAAGAATAGGTTCTTCACACGGCGAGATAACAGAACCTCCTAGAATAAGGTTAGGGTCTGACGCGCCTTGATGAGTTCACCATTACCAGTGCCAGATCCAGTGCCAGCGCCATTGCCAGTCGAGTCGAGTTCGAGCGCATTGGACAAAGGCAAGGGAAAGTCAAGGGCGACCATCCTTCCAGAACCAACGGAATCGACACCATTACTCGCCTCCCGATCTCATGACTTCCCTAGCGACAACGAAGACGACGACGACGACATAGAATCGACCAGCCAATCTAACCCGACCCTAGTTTCTACTCTGACCACAGTTTTTCTGATAACACTTTCCATATCAATCCTCCTAGTTCTTCTCCTAATCTCGCTCGCATACTCCTATGCCGCCCAGGCCTTTCACGTTTCAGACGAGGATATTGTCAACAATAGCCTCGTGTTTCACGGCCCAGATGCCATCAACGTTCTCAACGTCTCTCAGCACGGCGATGTGTGGCTATGGCTCGATGGTCGTGTCGGTTTTGACGCTGGCGCCATCATAGGGGTAAAGCCAGGTGAGGACGACAACCTATGGCTTGGCGCTTGGAAGGCTATCGGCCGTTGGAGCATTCGCAATCTCGATACTGTCTCTATGTCCCTCTCTTCCATCAACATCACCTCCCAATACGACCCCGCGACCCTTCTGGCGTCTATTGCGACCCCCCCTTTCCAAATCCCTCTGACCGCGAATCCCCCAGACGACATTTCGTGGCTCACTCCCATGTCAATTCCCGTCCATATCCATCCTTCCAATAATGCCACCGCTTGGCTCGAGTTTGCGCGCGAGAGCTGGCGCAGCGGCTATGCCGTCGCTCAAGCTACAATTTCTCATGCTGACATCAAAGGTGGGCCATGGGAGTGGAGGACGTGGCGAAGCATGTTTTCACTAAGCAGGTCGAATCTTACCTTCGGACTCCGCATGAAAAGTATGTTCGCCTTTTCCTGCTGCTACCTTCTACTATAGCCCTTACAGTCTTCTAGTTCCTGCTCTCCCGAGCCTTCCTGCGCCCGGCGGTGATTTACCCGATCTGTCCTTCGCTGACCTTGTCCACCTCTCACACTTCTCACTGAAATCTGGGACTCACAACCTTACCATTGACGCTTCGGCTACCCTCGTCAATCCTCTCCCCTCAACTCTAACCTTTACTGCACCACCTGTTCCATTTGTCGTCTGGATTCCGTCCACATCCGACCCCTCTTACAACACCACCCTCATCCCGCTTGCTTCCGTCACTTCAGCGCCTTTCGATCTCACTCACCCGAACCTTTCACTCTCCGTGCATGGTAGCGTCCTCCCTATCTCGCACTCCGCAGCGCCCGCGCTCTCGTCGTTGATCTCAGACTACCTCTCCGGCGTCGACCATCCGATCGCCGTCACGACCCCCTTCGAGTTCTTCGCTGACTACATCGCCCACACCACGTTCCCTGCCGCGCACCCCCGCCCCGAAGTGCTTCATAACGTCACGATAGAGAACATGAAGGTCCATTTTTCGGGTACGACGATCCTTGCCAGCGGAATCGTGCATGCGCGCCTCGCTCTACCCGAAGGCATGGATATCACGATCGCCCCAAGCCGCGTACTGCCCGACACGCTTATCTTCGACGGGCAGCCCGATCCCGCATCCACACCCCCACCACAGTCACCACTCCGGTTCCTCAACACCAACCGAAACGATCACGACGAAGAGGACGACGAGGACGACGCGCCGCCACCTGCACCCCTCCCAGACCCGCTCCCACCTCGCGCCTTTGCGCGTGTCCGGCCGAGCGGCTGGCTCGCCGCGATGACTGCGCCGACTGCGCCCCGGCCCGACTGGGGCGAACACGGGAGCACGACGCTGAGTGTCTCAGCGCGGTTCGCGGACGTGCCGCTCGAGGTGCTACCCGGGCGCGAGCGCGAATTTCGCAGCTTCGTCGCAAAGGTCCTTTGGGGCGCAGGCGGCGGCGCCGATGCGGGCGTGCAGGGCAACGTGGCGGTCAGCGTGCGGGTTGAGGGGTTGCCGATCGAAGGGGGTGATGGAGGAGCGATGGTGTTGACGGGTTTGCCGTTTCAGGGGAGCGTGAAGATCGGGAAGAAATGAGTGCTGTGTGAGCGATCTTGACGTCTGCCCACATTTCTAATGTCGAGCTGCTCTTGTTGAACCTAAGTTGCATAATGAGCCTCGTTACTGTATTTGTATACACGAATCACCGTGGAATCGCCCCATTAGACCGATAGATATATGACAGAGCCAAGTGCTGACCTAGGTGCCAGGTCGCGACAAGTTTTATTGCGTACCAGTGTCCTTCTCACGGCAGAAGATCCGCGCCAGTGGTTGCTTCAGAGTGGAAGGCATTGTTCCAGTCGTAACAAGCCGACCTTTTGGTGTAAGAGTGCCCAGATGATGAAATACAGAGAATGGCGGGGAACGTCAGGAGTGTTGGCGATCCAGAGGGGTGAACGTAAAGGAAACGTCCTGGCCACTATGTCGTCTGTGCTGTCATCGACAGCATATTCTCAGCAAGGCCTCGAGAAATTTCCATCGGATCCTTTTTAGGCTACATTGACAGAAAGCCGAAGAGAAGGGCATAGGTCGGATCCCGGAAGGGCCACTTCTGGGTCCATCGAAACGAGACCATACCCTGCTTCGCCAGGCTTGTATCCTCGCTCCGGTGAGGAGGCGTAGACGCATATAGCACCGCGAGTCGCCCAAGGAAGCTACATAATTGTCGTGATCACCTAAGAACGTTGTAATGTGCGAGTCTTCTTTTGAGCGGTTATCGTCCTAGTATGCGACCGAGGTCAGAAATCCAAGTCCAAGTGACTGTGCTTGTCAAGAAAAACCGCATCCCATGCAGAGACGAAGCTGGAGAGAGGAAGGGTGACCAAGGTCCGAGGCGACTCCGGTTCGAACGAGAGCTCGAGTATGTTTGTGGAATTCAAATATTGGTCTTGGATTTAGTTGCAAGGGGGTTACAGTGGCGATTCCGTAATGGTTGGCCCAGCGTTTTTGAATACATCAGCTCACTTCTAACTAGAGTGGGGATCCAGAGCCAGTGCGAAATAGTAATGGGTGGTGCCAGTGATGGATGTGAGGATTGGTGTCCTGAACTGACATTCAAATATTCAACCTCAGCCTTTGTGTAAGCAAACGAGAAAACGACGAACTAGCCTTGCTAGATGTAGTGTAACTCTGTATGGGTCTCCGACACATTGCATGATAGATGGAAGTGAGTGCCCTCTTCAGTAATTCGGTTAATGATCCGGAGTCGGCTGATGGGGATAGCGAACGTGAGAGTTCATGTGTTGGGGCGCACCCAATTACTTCTCGGTGGGTATAGAACCCTCGGCGCTGTATGAGGATCATAATGCCATAAACCAAAGACAGGACACCTCTCTTGTTGTATCAGCTTCCTTTCCTTATTCCATACTTTGTAACCATCATGCACACGGCTGTCTGTCTGGGTTGTGCTTTCATTCTTCCTGCCCTCTTAGCCACGGCTTTTAGTACGGGGCAACTCGACTTTGGAGCGGAGGGCCTCGTAGCTAGCACTGTGCAGATTCCTTTTAATCACAGTGACAGCTATCGTCTTGTATGCCATGATATATCTCGGAGTCTCTCGCCCGTATCACAAATCTTCTATTCAGGTTCTGTGTCTGCTTTCCTTTCAGAACCAGAGCCTATCGCTGATCTTAACAGTCAGATTCTCCCCAATTCGCAGAAGACATCTCTCATTGGCTCAGCTCAAGCTCACAGATATCTGCGTGTTCCGTGCGGCCTGGCACAGTTGAGGACCTTGGCTCTATCGTTAGTTGTAAGCCACTTCACTCACCCTGGCTGCTTACCTGAGGGCCCGCAGCTTCGAGAGCTTGGCTCTACACGCACCCCATTCGCAATCAAGTGTGCTGGGCACAGCACTAATCCTGGTTTTTCCTCAACCTCTGGTATCCAAATATCGATGGCCCGCTTCAGGGACATCGTCCTCAGCGAGGATGAGGAGACCGTCGAAATTGGGGCGGGCCTTACCTGGACAGATGTCTACTCGTACCTAGTCCCTAAAGGTCTCAACGTCGTTGGAGGTCGTATCGATGGCGTCGGCGTCGGCGGTGTTATCCTTGGCGGAGGTAGGCACTCTTCCAGCTTCGCGCTCGCTCAAGGTTATACCCACGTGTTAGGATATTCTTGGAAGTCCAACCAGTATGGTCTCACAATAGACACTGTCGCCGCGTTCGAACTCGTGTTGCCGAACGGAACTGTGAAGAAGGTCACGGAGAAGGATGAAGATCTTTGGTTTGCACTAAGGGTGCGTCCCAACAGTGTCTCTAAATACCGTACTAGGCTCACAATGGTACAAAGGGAGGATTGAACAATTACGTGAGTTTGCTAGGGCTCTCGATGGAGCAACTAATAAAAGTTTCGTCTGAATCAGGGAGTCGTCACCAAATACACTTTGAAGACACACAAGCAAAGTGACATCTGGGTTCGTCCATCAAATCATGTTCGGTATAATATAACTGGCACGTTTTGATCGTGCATGCCCAGGGTGCTCTGCTGGCGTTCGAAGGAGACCTGATAGAGCCAGCATATACAGCCTTTGCTCAATGGCTTTCTGTCGACCATGACCGCAAGGGCGCGCAGTTGGGCGCTGTCACTTACAGCAATGGCACGGTAAGTTCATAATCATTCAGTTGCAACACCTTTAGCAATAGCCCAAATAGGTCGTGTTCCAATTAGTGCTCTTATATGACGGGCCAACGCCCCCAGAAGGTCTCTACGATGACTTACTTGACCTCCCGAACTCCGCCGAGTCAATCATACAGGGTGGCTTCGTGAAATTCATGTCAAGCCTGATTATACCCGTGCGCGAACGGTAAATATCGGTTTCGAATCCATTTGCGGTCTCCTACTCAACATTTTTCCTCGCCAGCGGATATGGTGATGGTATTCCCATGTTGCAATATTCAGTGCCAGTCATGAAAGGGACGATAGAGGGCGTCAAGGTGTGCTACGACGGGGTCGTTTCATTGGTGTCCCCTAAGGTCATCGACGTTGACTTATGATGCAGGAATTAGGAGACAAACTCGGGGAGAAAGACAAGGACGTCGTGATCATCTTCAACCTTGATCCATTCGAGTCCGACATCTTCACGCATGGTGCACCATCCGCGTACCCACCCGACCGTTCCCGCGCCATATTCCCATCGAGCCTCTTTGTCGCGTGGAACGAGAAGTCTTTGGACGAGGACAGATATGTGTACGACAGCGTGCGCAGTCTGAGCGCCTCCATCATCGAGGCTGGAATCAAGGACGGCCAGGACCTGAGGGATGCGTCGCATTACCCCAACTATGCGGTGTATGGGACGCCTCTAGAGAAAATGTATGGTAAGAACGTGAAGCGACTGCATGAGATCAAGGAGAAATATGATCCTTTCCATGTCATGGAACTCACGGGCGGTTTCAGGTTTTGAGATTCGACTATGAATAAAAGAGGGAATTACCCAATCTCGGTTTTATGTAGGCTACGTTATATACTGAACATCCAACCAAGTGGTGCGGAATCTTGCTGTGGTGGCTTCTCGTGAGATAATATGTGTTTAAGGGAACTGACCATCGGAAGAGGGAGTGGGCTCATTCCCTGAATAGTGAGCATCAGACCTGCGAACAACGCTGATCCGCGGGTGGAAAAATTAGGGGTCGCGCTATCACACGTGACTGCTAGTTTACAAAATAAGCGAAATTCGCACGATACTTCCGAGTCACCGACCCGATGTATCAGTATCACGACTCCAGTTCAAGATGGGTGACGATGTAGCAAACTCCTGAAGATAGAATCTGTCAGGAAAACTCAACCCTGGGGTCCTCTACCGATAATCTAAGGCCAGTGGTGACTGAGAGGAGAATATGAGAATATGAAGCCTTACGAAACTTTTGGGCGTCTGCATCGGCGTCTGTCAAGCGCATTTAACTGGACTGGGGTTAGTTGGTTTCAGGTGCCCAGTAATCTAGTAATACAGGAAACGTAAGCTGAACAACGCTGGTTATTGTTAGTTATCCATATGGAACACTCGATCATGTCGTTTCATGCATGGCAGACGCGCAGAGGGTTCGCATCAATCCCGTTTTCAGTTCCCTTCACTTCGTCCCCATTGTGCAACCATGCTTAGGGTTACCTTCCTGGGTTGTGTTCTTATTCTTCCCGCACTCTTCGCCTCGGCTTTTGCGGAGGAACTCGATTTCGGAGCCGAGAACCTCTTCGCTAACATTGCGCAGATCCCTTTAAACCATAGCGACAATTATCAGCCTGTATGCCACGGCATATCTCGCAGTATCTCACCTGCATCGCAGGTCTTCCTTCCAGGTGCTGTGCTTGCTTTTCTTCCAGAAAAATCACTAATGTCGACCCCAGGTTCTTCTCAATTCGCGGAAGACATCACACTTTGGATCAACTCGAGTTCACAGATATCTGCATGCTCCGTGCGGCCTGGAACAGCAGAGGACCTCAGCTCTATCGTTCGTGATATGACATACCCCTTCACTTGTCCGGATATTCAGCTGATCCGGGGTACCGCAGCTTCGGGAGCTTGGCATGACCCACACTCCCTTCGCGATTAAGGGTTCTGGGCACAACCCTAACCCTGGATTTTCCTCGACGACTGGTGTCCAAATCTCAATGACACGCTTCAGGGACATTGTCCTCAACGAGGAAGAGGGGACCGTCGAAATCGGAGCAGGGCTGACTTGGACAGATGTATTCTCGTACCTCGTCCCCAAAGGTCTCAATGTCGCCGGAGGTCGTATCGACGGCGTCGGCGTCGGCGGTTTTATCCTTGGCGGAGGTGGGCACTCTTCTAGCTTGCCACGCATGCACCACGTTTACTCATCGTTTATCCACGTGGCAGGATATTCGTGGAAGACCAATCAGTATGGTCTCACAATAGATACTGTCACGGCATTCGAACTCGTGCTAGCGAACGGAACTGTGAAGACGGTCACGGAGAAGGACGAAGATCTTTGGTTCGCACTCAGGGTACGTCCAAAAGGTGTTTCTGAGTACTTGGTCTCACAGTGACCTCAAAGGGTGGTTCGAATAATTTCGTGAGTTTCAAGTTGTTTGAGTGGGCTGTCTAGGGAACAACTGACATAACTTCGTCTGGCAGGGAATTGTCACCAAATTCACTTTGAAGACATTTAAGCAAACCGACGTCTGGGTAACTCCAACAACTTGTTCTACTAGTCATGGAATTACGTTCTGATGGTGCCATGCCTAGGGTGCTCTGCTGGCCTTCGAAGGAGATCAGATAGAACCAGCATATGCCGCCTTTTCTACGTGGACTTCTGTAGAACATGACCGTAAGGGTGTACAGATAGGCAGTATTTCTTACAGTAATGGCACGGTAGGTCTTGTAGACATTCAGGTGGGATTCATTTGATAGTCACCCAAACAGGTTGGGTTCCAGATGATTCTCTTCTACGACGGGCCAAAGCTCCCAGAAGGCTTCTACGATGAGTTTCTCAACCTCCCTAGTTCGGCCAAGGCAATCATAGAAGGTGACTTTCGGAAGTTCTTGTCAAGCATAGTTATACCTGTAACCGAACGGTAAATGTCAGTTTCGACTCTATGCGTGGTCCTCTACTTAGTTTTCTTCATCGGAAGCTGTTATAGCGATGGTGTCCCCATGTTGCATTATTCCGCGCCGGTTATAAAAGCAACTATCGACGATGTCAAGGTGTGCCACTGCGTTGTCGTCACAATCTTTTGTCCTCTCGGGTCACTGACTCTGACTTGTGTCGTAGACCTTGGGTGACAAACTCCGCGAGAAAGACAAGGACATCGTGATTGCCTTCCACCTTGAGCCATTCGAATCCGACATCTTCACGCATGGGGCACCATCCGCGCACCCGCCGGACCGTTCCCGCACCATCCTTCCATCAGCTCTCTTTGTCGGGTGGAACGACAAGGACCTCGACAATGACAAATATGTGTACGACAGCGTACGCAATCTGAGCGCTTCCATCCTCGAATCCGCGATCAAAGATGGCCAAGACCTGGGGGATGCGGCGCCTTACATCAACTATGCGCTGTATGGGACATCACTGGAGAAGTTGTATGGGAAGAATGTGGAGCGACTGCGTGAGATAAGGGAGAAGTACGATCCCTTCTATGTCATGGATCTCACTGGTGGGTTCAAGTTTTGAGCGTGGACCGTGACGGAGAGGGAATTACCTGGTTTTATTTTGACAAGCTTGTTGTCTCGTTGCCTCATATATTGTACCGGTGGCCAAGTGGGGCAGACTTTTTGTTTTAGTTTCTCGTGCCAGAATGTGTGATCAACGGAACAGACCGTCAGAAGGGGGAGTGGGCTCATTGGCTCAATCTGGGCACTTAGAAAGCCCACGGATCTGCGAACGATGGCTTTATAACCTTTTGATAATAGTAAATTCCAGTTCCGGAAAAAAAAAACCAACAACAACTTGAACCCTACGATGATCAGGTAACGTAATATGACTCTCATCGTAAACGACGATGTAACAAACTTCTGAAGAGCAACTCAGCCGGGAAAGCAGCGTACTCTGGGATTTTTTTGCCTGTAGTGAGATCCTCTGCTACTAGCCTCAAGGTCGGTGGCTCACTGGCTTCACGTTGGAGAATTTGAGTTTTAGGCTTTTGGGCGTCTGTCTTTGGGCGTCTGTCAAGCCTTCCAGTTCAGTGATAGAAACGTAAGCTGCTGAAAACAGCAGCTAGAGTATGACCCACTCTATATCCGTGGAAATTAGAGGATGCGTTGCAGTTCGTTCGGCCCCTCCATCAATAAAGTTTCAGGTTCTTCCACATAGCTCCCACTGTGCATCCATGCTTAGGACAGCCTTCCTATGTTGTGTTCTCATTTTCCCCATCTTCTTCGCCTCAGCTACAGCTGGGGAGCTCGACTTTGAATTCGAAAACCTCGTCGCTAACAATGTGCAGATACCTTTGAACATCAGTAACGATTATCGATCCGTTTGCCATGGCATATCTCGCAGCATCTCGCCCGCAACGCAGGTCTTCTATCCAGGTGCTGTGCCGTACTTTTCTTTCATACTCGAGTCATTGCCCATCGCTTGTGTTTACCTTTAGGTTCTTCCCAATACGCAGAAGACGTTTCTCATTGGGTCAACTCGAGCTCACAGATATCCGCGTGCTCCGTGCGGCCTGGCACAGTGGATGATCTCAGCTCCATCGTTCGTCATGCTATGACACTATAACCCTTCATCATGCTGATGCGCAGCTGACCCGGGGTGCCGCAGCTTCGGGAGCTTGGCTTCTCACGCACTCCCTTCGCGATCAAGGGTTCTGGGCACAATACCAACCCTGGGTTTTCCTCAACCCCTGGTGTCCAGATATCCATGGCACGCTTCAGGGACCTCGTCCTCAACGAGGAAGAGGGTACCGTCGAATTTGGAGCTGGGCTTACATGGACAGATCTGTTCTCGTACCTCGTCCCCAAAGGTCTTAACGTTGTCGGGGGTCGCGTCCACGGCGTTGGCGTCGCCGGTTTCATCCTTGGTGGAGGTAGGCACTCTTCCAGCTTACTACCCATGCAATGCGTTTGCCCGCTCAACCTTATATCTACATGTTACAGGATATTCTTGGAAGACCAATCAGTATGGGCTCACGATAGATACAGTCACGGCATTCGAACTTTTGCTACCGAACAGAACTGTGAAGCAGGTCACGGAGAAGGACGAAGATCTTTGGTTCGCCCTCAGGGTACGTCCAAACAGTCTCCCTGAATAATAGGGACATTGGTCTGACAGTGATATCAAAAGGGAGGATTTAACAATTATGTGAGGTCGTTGAGAGGGCTATCAAGGGAATAACTGATACACCTTCGTCTGGCAGGGAATCGTCACCAGATTTACTTTGAAGACATACAAGCAAGACGACGTCTGGGTAACTGCAACAAATTGCGTCCATTATAGGATTCTGTTCTGATGGTGCATGCCTAGTCTGCTCTGCTGACGTTCGAAGGAGATCAGATAGAGCCAGCATATACCGCCTTTTCTACGTGGACATCTGTAGAACACGACCGCAAGGGTGTGCAGCTGGCCGCTATTGCTTACATTGATGGCACGGTAAGTATTGTAAGAATTCTTGTGGGGATCCGGTTAGTAACAGTCCAAACAGATTGGGTTCCAGATGATTCTCTTCTACGACGGCCCAAAGCCTCCAGAAGGTTTCTACGATGACTTACTTAACCTTCCGAATTCGGCCAAGGCGATCATAGAGGGTGACTTCCTGAAGTTCTTATCGAGCGTAGTTTTTTCTACACGCGAACGGTAAATGCCAGTTACGGCTCTGTGCAGCCCTCTACCTAACCTTCTTCCCCCGAAGCTCTTATGCTGATGGTGTCCCCATGTTGCATTATTCGGTGCCTGTTATGAAAGCAGCTATTGACGATGTCAAGGTCTGTCACTGTGGCATCTCAATCTATCGGCCTTCACTAACCTCGACTTGTGACGCTGGCAGGTACTTGGCGACAAGCTGCACGAGAAAGACAAGGACGCCGTGATCACCTTCAACCTTGAACCGTTTGAGCCAGACATCTTCACGCATGGGGCGCCATCCGCGTACCCGCCCGACCGCTCTCGCACCATACACCCATCGCTCCTCATTATCAGCTGGAACGACAAGGACCTTGACCACCATATGTACGACAGTATACGCAATCTGAGCGTTTCCCTTCTCGAAACAGCGATGAAGGATGGCCAGGACTTGAAGGATGCGGGGCCATACACCAACTATGCGGTGTATGGCACGCCTGTGGAGAAGATATATGGGAAGAATGTTGAGCGGCTGCGTGAGATCAAGGAGAAGTATGATCCCTTCCATGTCATGGATCTCACTGGCGGGTTCAAGTTTTGAGCATCCAGATGTGACGCTCGAGGAAATGGCCACAGTTTCTTCATATTTCATCTATTTATGTACCTTCAACAAAGTGAGGCGGGCGTGATTTCGAATTCCTGCTGATTATGCGTTCTAAGGGAACAGGCTAGGTGGGATTACCAGTGAGCTCCAGATATGCGGTCCCATGTCTTAATCTTTGCAACATGCTAGTGCACCATTACGTTCTGTACGTCTGTGAAAAAACAAAACCCCCTTCAGCAAAAATGTCGAGACCTTTCTGAGATTTTCCTTTTGTTAATATCATTTATATCCCGGGGCAGGTACCTAAGACAACTGAGTCAAAAACCAGTTGGCCGTGGCCTTTACTAGGAGTGAGTAGGAAATTCGCGTGCAATGATAAGTCTATGTGCCGAGGTCCCTAAGGAGACGAGCTGGTAGTTGATGTAGCTTGGGGCCTGCGTACTAGGCCTGGATGGCCAAGGGCCTACGATTTGAGATATAACTGGATAAATTGTCGTTTTAAAAAATTGACTTATTGCTCTTGTATTGCGTTATTATGACTTTTATTAATATTTCAGAAAATGACCAGGCGCTTGTCATTGGTCTACAGTAGTTGCTTGACAAGCAGCGCCAGCAATCGACAGTACCTGGCAGGGCCTGGTGTAGTATCACGGGCCGATCCTCGACTCTGTTGTGCAGCTCGACAATCACGAAACGGATACTTAATTCTTCGCTATGCATCAAAGAATATGAATCTGAAGCACGTCCGATGCTCCTGTTTCATTGCACAAAGATACCATACCCCCTTACTATATATCTTCCCTGTGTACCAGTTCATCGTATAGTATCCACATTTGTGCTCTCATATGGCACAACCTAACGTAACATTCCGATCTGACAGGCAAAATCATGGCCACCATCATCACCCTGACGGCGCCGAAGCAAAGTGACATTCAATAACTTCCTTCGGCTTCACATTACAGGTCCACACCCCGCATACATACTGGGATTCCTATAGATCTACACACTGGCACACGCAACTCGGCTATCGAATTCCACACTGCAACGCAATTCTAGTACTCTACGCACGCGGGGCGGTGGCATACCTGGCCTGCGGCCAGAGCTGTGGCAGTGATCAAGGGATATGAGTCCGGTCAGCTCAGAGCAGTTCCTCCAGCTCTGCCTTTCCTCACCACTTGCGACAAGGCTGCCGCGGGGGGGGTTGCATGGTGCAAGATGAGTCCAGATGTCCGGAGTGCGTCGCGAACCTCATTCTCCTTTCGAAAAATGTCTGATATCTCTGTGGAATGCGCATGTACTACAGAGACTAGCTCACGAAAATTGACGGGTCTGAGCAGACGGTCGTCGAGGTTAAGTGGTTCCCTTCATTGTTGTCCGTATGTTCGCGTGCGTATGGATGGGTCTAATGGTTGTTGGCTAGCCATATCGCCTTATCCGTGTTCTCACACTGGCGCTACTTCCGCTGCTCAGGACCACCTCAACATAGCCAGGAAGCAAAGTCCACATAGTAGTCGTGCATATATTTACATTCTGGTGATGCGTGCTTTGTTCTCGCAATTCATCCTTCGCATTATCACAAGGCGCACCTGTCCCGCCCATACTGGTTGAACACTAGACCCGCCCTTCCGCTTGCGCTTCCAAACGCGCTTCCTCGATCCTAAGTGCGTGCTCCTTTTTTTTTGAAAAAAAAAAACCAAACTTCGCGCTGCTTCCGTACGAGAACTAGTCCAGCTAACACTCGAAGGCATCTGGCCCCGGTACTACCTTGTTCTCGCGACACAGTACCTCGCCGGCGTGCTGCCCCCCGTTTTCCGCATATAGTGCTACCGAAGCTGCCCGTGCTGCTCGTAGCGTTCCCGCCCTCATGACCGCCGGTACCGCGAAAGCCTCCACCCTTGCCGTGTGCCATGGTCCGGTTCATGATGCTTCATACGTGTCGTTCCGGGAATGGGCGCTGCTCACCGAACAGCTGGAGCACACGCCGCTTGGTCCGCTTGCTTCGCCTCTCGCAACGGAGGACCAGGACAGCGCGGAAACGGAGGACTAGGGTGCGGCGGGGCTGTTTGGATGCACTATGCAGCATTCTATCACGCTCACGACCGTCCACATCTTCTTTACAGCGCCCACCGGCGTGGAAGAAGTCGCGCTTGAGGAGCCATCCAAGTTCGTTCCCTGTGTCTGATTTGTACCAGTGGGCCATTCCCTACCTATAAAATGAACTTGGAGGGCATGATGAAGCAATGAGGTGAGTATAGGGAAAGGCGCTGCGACAAGCGGGAACTAATGTAAGCTGTACCTTCTCCAAAAGCTAGTCCGCCACTGAGGAAACTGGCAACGGCGCACACAGCACCGCTGGTGCGAGGTTCCTGGCGCTTCTCGGGCTTGACATTCTCGGTATGACTGCATGCGCATTCACGCGGCTGTTTCTAGGTGGGGAAGTAGAGCTCCGGGAGGGCAAGCTCAATGTTGCGTCTCTCGGCAACGATCGGGGTGCGTATGTTCCTGGATTTTCCACTGCAGTTGAAGGGCCGCTGCGACGAATCTCCGCACTGGGTTCCCGCACGCCGACTTAGATTCGCTGCTGCGATTCGCCGAAACTATCTCACGCGCATGACTCCTTCACAAAGCACGCATTGGCGCCGGATGCGCGCCGTGATGCGCATGGATCGACGCTTCCCGTGAGATCAGGATACGAGGAGACCGACAAGGCGCTGCTCACGGAGGTCTTATCGGCGACCGAGAATGCACGCCCCTTGGAGGTCCTGACAAGCATCAAAGGGAACGACAGAAACGCCGGGGACCTCTGACAAGATTCATTGTCACCCAGGGGCATCTTTGAGAAAGGACGGCGCAATGGTCGATTTACCAAAACTCGTGCATTGTTCACATGATAAGAGACACGCTGGCCACCTGACTGTCATAAAGAAATTGAGCAGAAATTCAAGTATAAACTTCGCCTGGCTCCTGGACGGGGTCTCACAGAAGTGTATAATGTGGTATTCATCTCCCATGTTTCGCTTTGTAGTGAACCTAACCGCATGTTACACAGGCTATGCAAATTGACATGCTCGTGGGTTCGATCGTGAACGACCTGAACTCATCGGGTGGTTTTTGCCCCGGCCCGCATATCGTCGTGGATCACTAACTCACCAACGGCACCTCGTTCATTTCCTCCGCCGCGGTCCCGGCTCTCTTCGCCGTCTCCGCATCCGAGGGCATGAACGTCTTTCGGGACAAGGCGCCGATTCTGACCCTGCAGGAGATCTGAGCCGTACTCGACCGCATCGAGGCGATAGCTAACCCTCGTACGCCGCCTGGCATAGCATTCACATCCACTTGCATTCTGCGGCCCCATCGTCGCCTGCGACCCTGAAGATTCCGAATCGACAATCCCTGCTCCGCGCGAGCTACCGTAGTTCGATATTGCAGGCGAGGTGCGCGTGCTGCAGGATATCGTGGATGAGGTGCTTGCGCCGGGCGCGTAGACCATGCGTGGGCGCCGCCTATCGCGGGCAGGATCTCGTGGAGACGCGGCCGAACATCCGCCTCGCCATGACGGCTGTGCTGTCGTGCAAGGAGTGCTAGCGCGCTCCCAGCGTTATAAAGGCTGCCGCCACGAAGGCACTTGTGAAGCGGAAATGCGCCTGCTGGCTCCGGAGCTCTCCCCATCATAGCTTTGCATTACGTTACCCTTTCACAGTCCATGGCACACATGCCCGCTCCCTCTCGGTGGATCATATCTATTACAGTAAATATAATTGTGGTTAAGCAAGAATCAGTGCAAGGACTATGTCCATTCTAGGCTCGTAGACTACGTATTACAGGATTAGTACTAAGCTTTGTATATAGTCTACATTCTGCTACCGAAGACGAAACATGATGCTTTTTATGATACCTTTCATCTTGCGTTAAGAGTTTGGTTAAGAGTCTTCCCGTCAGGCCTGCTGCCTGAGTTTCCGTTTTCGGTTTCGTTTCCCCTTCTCTCATTCCATCTCTATCATCTACCCTTCCCCTTTGGACGACACCAACATTAACACTCGCAACCATCTACACCAGGATTGAAATATGGTCGCTGTGAGTGTGGAGTTGTGCCGCGTTGCTTCGAACACCAGCTTCAAAGTGTGCAACAGCTTACCAGATGGATATGTCTAGGGTGTACGATCTGGGAGCAATTCATGAAGTCGACAGCAACTGCCACAGAAAGACTTCAGGTATTACAGTCATAGATTCAAGAGTTGTGTAAACGTGATCGTATGCTGATCGTATGTACACTACGGCTAAGGTAAAGCACCATGTTCCAACAGCAGTTTCGTCATTTCCTCGCCTCCTTCGGGCGCGGCAATTTGAAATGTGGTCTTGCAATTCTCATCTACCTTCGCTCCATAACTGAGTAGCAGTCTAGCGACCTCGAGCCACCCACGGGACGCGGTTTGATGCAACGGAGTTTTGTACTTATTGTCAGGGATATTTGGGTCGGCCCCAAGCTCCAGCAATCGCCGCACGATAGGGACTACCTCTCCCTCCAAGGAATCACTACTGCCTCGGACTATGGCCCCGTACAATGGAGTCTCGCCACGGAAATCCTGCAAGTTGATGTCTGCCTTGTGTTCGAGTAGGACCCCTAAAGCCTCGAGACCCAAGTTTAATGTTGCCACATACAGTGGTGTCCAGAGGTGAACGTTCTGACCATTTTTGTCTGCGCCGTGGTCGAGTAGCCACCGCATGATATCGACTTCTTCGTTTACTGATGTCACATGCAGTGGAGTAAACTTGTCAAAGCCTTGAACATTCACGAATGCACCGTGCTTGTGGAGTAGATCCGCAACGTGGAAGTGTCTCTTGTACAATGCAGCAGGAAGCGGAAACAGGTTAAGACCACCACGTGCATTTACTTGTTCAGGGTGCTTCATAATCAGACGTCCTGCCAGGTCATGGAACCCACACAATGCAGCATAGTAAAGCGGGGAACCAACAACGTGACCATCCTGAAACAGGGAGAACACGGACCAGGGCTCATCGATATCGTGTACTTGGACCCAAGCTGCGAAATACGGTTTGGAGCTATCGAATAGATCATCTATCCCATCCCGTACGCGTGATGACACTTTCCCGAATTGCGCATGGTCCACCCAGTGTTGAGCGGCGTATTTGACCAGAGGGGACCATTTTGCATCACTTTTGCCGGGGGGTTCGTCCAGTCGGAGCAGTGTCGCAAGGCATGCCTGCACCATGATCGTATGTGCTGGCTCGAGGTCGATATAAAACCGCGAAACTTCTCCGTATGGTGACCGAGCGAGACGAGAAGATGTGAGGAATTCCTTCACAGAAAAGTGGGAGAATTGCACAACCTGGGAATCACCGTGGGGAATGATGGTGATCAAACTGTAACAGGTTGAGAGTACGGCCTCCTCTTCGTCATCCCACCGCCAGTCCTCCTTCAAAGTAGGAATTCCTCCAGAGCTCGATCCTTGAAAATCAAACGCCAGTAGTTCCGCGAGCTCCTCGACTTGAAGCGGTCGGACGGCGACAGTAAGACACTGTAACAGACGATGCGCGTTATCCTTCTGAGCCTTGTTTATCCCCTTCAATATCCGCTCGTATGTTTCGTCCAGGCTCTCAGGCAATTCGTTGAGATATTGGCGAAGGTTTGGTGGGAAGCAATGCTGCAGCACGTCCAACTGGCAGAAGACCCATCTGAACCTGTACAAAACATAAGAAACTGATGCTCTAGTATATAATAGCTTGAGGCCCTTACATTCCATCAGCTCTTTCCGTCAGCGTCTCAATGACCATGTTCTTATCGTCCGTCCTCCATCTCCTCATCGCTGTGCTCGGGGATGAGTTGATCACACTGCGAACATAGTCAGCGATGTCCGTTTTTTGTCCGTTTTCTTTATGCAAGGAGACCGAGTGAAATGCCAGCGGCTGGAGGACTGCGCGGATGTCGACCTCTGGGCGGCTGGTTGCACAAATGTAGAGTCCATGCAGGCGAAGGTCGACGAGTTCCTTCACAAGTTGAAGGACCTCACTACGAGGAGGGGGGAGCCCAGAAGAGTCTGGACATTCGTCAAGCGCATCCAGGACAATGAAGATTGAGCCTTGTCCCAGTAATCTCAGCATTTGTTTTAGGCATTCCTTCAAAGTGTCGTCACTCGGCTGTTGAGTACCGTCTTTGTGTGCCTTGTAAACGCGGTGGAGAATGTCACAGCATGGACTAGAGTCAGTAGAGAGCTGAAATACGAGAGAGCGCAGCAGGTCGTGACAGGTTTGCTTGTTAAGGTCCTTGAAATCGAAGTAAAAATAGGCCAGAACAGCTAATCCAGATTCGCAAATGGCCATAATGTCCTCGATGACGGAGGAACTAGCAAAGAATAAATAAGTTGCGACAGGAAGAGGCAAGGAAACACAAACCAGATCACGCTTTTCCCAGAGCCCGCTACCATAATCAGAGTTGTTATAAGGCGCTCACCCGAAAGATCATTACAGAGACGCACGTTTTCCGTGGATCCACAACAGGGAACCAGTGGACTTCCATTCGATAATGATCCGGCCTTGAAAGAGCCACACTGCCGTTCCATTGTGTTGGACCTTTCGTGCAATGTTGTGATTCGTGGACGGATCAGCGGGAGAAAGCCAGGATCGTAGGAGCTGTAGAAATTGGTTCCCTGCGCGTAATTTTAAGCATGAGCTGCGAACCATGTTAAGGACAGCAGGTCACGAACACTTAATTTCATCTATGTCGTTGGCTGTCTGTTGAATAATCAATCTTGTCTCCCGTGCCGCTACTCTTGCTTGCTCGCCGTCTGAAAGTATAGGCGTTAGAAGTTTCTAGCTAGTGGCTACACAGGCCTCACGCACCGTCAATGACCACTTGAACCTTTTCATTCACGCATTCCACTTTGTCACTCATGCCCTCTATTTTGACACCCGCATCCGCTACCTTGTCACCTATGTCCTTCACCGCCACTCTTGCTTGTTTGCCGTCTGAAAATATATACATTAGAACGGTCTTTCAATTGACTTGACAGGCCTCGTGCACCATCGATAACCACTTGGACCTTGTCATCAACGCATTGCACTTTGTCACCTACGTCCTCCACTTTATCACCTACTTTGTCACCCACACTCTCTATTTTGTCTTCCACCCGCTCAACTTTACCATCTACTATTTTGACTTCGTTGCGGATGCTGTGTGTGATTCTCAGCACCTCTGCATGCGCCATACGAGCCTCCTCTTGCGTCAACCTGTCGAGTTTCTGGAGAGCATCCTCCAGATCAGCTATTCCGGCAAGCTTCCTTAGAAACTTTTCTATGCATAGTTCAGCGCAGATTCACATCATACCCAGCCAATCCGAAACTTACTCGCTGATCCCCGCCTTATCTCTTTCGTCGCAATCCCAAAGATCTCAAGGACCTCCACCAGTATCTGCGTGATTAGGTCCGTCATTGTTGTAGTCGGTGCCACGTTCGTATATGTTTCGAGTCGCGCAAAAAAGTATCCAATGCGTTCGAAAAGTTCAGCGATAACATCTTTACTCGCTGCAACTCCCTGGGCAGCCTATACGACCTTCAATGTGAGAACGATCCGCCAAAAGAAATGGACTTGCTTGCCGAAAGGAAGACACCAATGCCTGCGAAGATTACACTCGCAGGTGAAAATACCTAGCAAATATACATCGGGGGATGCTTGAAGCCCCACACACTATCTAGACTTACCAGACTGACGCCCCCAGAGACGGCGGCAGAAAACGCGTTGAGGACGTTCACGGTTGGACTCAACCACTTTGTCAATCTCTCATTGCTATGAGATTTGTCGAATTCTTGAACTTGGTCTTGAAGGATAGCAAGGATGGCAACAGTTGACTCGCACGATTGCAACTGAGAGGCGAGCGGATGTTTGAGAAGGTCTTTCTTCGTCTGCTTTTGGTATGAACTGAGCGCAGCTTGGAAAATAGCTTGGAAGTGAACGGACGCTGCGATTGTGGCCGGCGTCTGGGACATGATAGGAACTTGGGACAGCGGAGGACCTATGAATCTATGCGGAGGATGGGTGCCAGATGGAAGGAATGAAGGTTGTGAAGACTGGGCAGAGGGCGCATACCGCCTTCCCAAGACGGCGGTGAGCGCCAAAGTCGATAGACGCGCATGTCCTTAAAACGCGCACAAGGTGTCATTGACGGAATTGGATACAGTCTGGTCAAAGTGGTAAATCAGGAAGGGTTTAACACCAAGAGAAAGCGAGGATCCTCGAGGATAAGCTGATTCTTGAAACTGGGAACAGCAATGAACATGAGCTCAAGGATCGAGAGGACTTCAATGGAACGGGCGTTTCTGATGGCGTACCCACGCTTACGTTTCGTTGATCAACGACGTCCGAGTCCACGAGTCAGCATCAGCGTGTGTGCTCGAGCATCACTCGCGCTTTAATCTGCTGCCCTTAGTATGCAGGCAGATTCGTTTTTACCCATTGCCCGTGATATCAAATCTTCCCACCAGAGCGATAATCTTATTGGCCCTCTTCGTTATTCTCGCCCCTCTTCCTATGCTTTTTGCAGTTTTGAAAGGCAGTGAAAACGGTATATTATCTACCCCGTTTATCTTCTTTGACCCACGTCATCATACTGACCCGCATTTAACCCAACAGGTCGACGAGCTTGGAGTTGTGGATGAATGACTCTAGAATCCCCCCGTGCCCTGCTCGCGCCAGAAGAACAAAACCGATTTCGCATCTGTATCCACAGTTTTTGGTGCAAGTGGACCCGGGCCAACCGGCCAAGCGGGTTCCTACTCTTGCCAGATGCGACTTCGCGGGCATCGTTCGCAATGAAACCATCAAATTGTGCGCGATAGAGACCATTTGGAAGTAGGGTGATGGTGTCTTGGACCTCCTTCTGGATTCTATGTGCTTTTGTGGGTCTGTTGATCTCAATTCGCCCTTGCGGTGCCGAACGGTTACGCTTTGCAGATGTCAGCATGGACTTTGCCATGGTGATCTCAAAAGTCTCGCAGTCGTCCCCCTGAGTGTCGACAAAGAACATAGCACACACCGTGGGTCTCTTACGATTCATTCTCTCCAAATATTTCTCGAGAAGGATGGCGCCACGGTTTATCTTCTTACCAAAACTTGTAAGTTGCACGTGGATAGAGACAGTGCGGACTGTCATATGAACTAATAAGCTCCGAGAAAAGCTCCGAGACAATAAGCAGGCGGGTGGTGCGGTTTTACTGTATATCGCAGTTTCAGGACGTTTATGGTTTAGACGGTCACACTTCCCCTGTCTAGATACTTGAAAAGAGCAGCGCTAAATCGCTCATTCTCAGCCCACCCCTGCTATCCCCGCAAGCGGCTGAAAACCGCTGTATTTTTTGTCATATGACGCTCCGTCGTATCGACAATCATAAACAGGCTGGTCACGAGCCGAGAGCGTCCCGCACAGCTGGCACTTCATATATTCAAATATTCATAGGTCGAACGATCACTGGTCTACTCTTGCGCCCTCGAAATGAAAAAAAAAATATCGTCCTGTCTTCTCCCACAGTTTTACGATGGAAAGTGCGCCCTAGCCATGTGACTTAATATCCCGAGCCATCCCGCCGTACTCCCTGGACGCCTCTGAAATATAACCTTACGAGATCACCGTTTGTTAGATCTGCTTATAATTAGATCCTTGCCTTCGTTCCTCCCTCAGCCAGCAGCTTGTTCAATTTTGCCTGCCACGTCCCATCAGCATGTGACCCGACGGCCAGCGGACCATCGCATCGCAAAAAAAACCCACCTTGACAGCACCTATATAACATCCGTGATCACCCAATGTTCCCGCCGCATATCCTTCCCATGTACAGCCAGTGCAAGGTCCTTCGTCGCTGACTCTGGCTTGTGTTGTAGACCTTGGGTGACAATCTGCGCCAGAAAGATAAGGACATCGTGATGGCCCTCCACATTGAGCCATTCGAGTCCCACATCTTCACGCATGGGGCACCACCCACGCACCCGCCGGACCGTTCCTACACCATCCCATCGGCTGTCTTGGATGACAACGACCTCGACAACGACAGCTATATGTACGGCAGCGTACGCAATCTGGGCCCCTCCATCTAAGACCTGAAGGATGCGGGGCCTTACACCAACTTTGCGGTTTATGGGACACCTCTGGAGAAAATATATGGGAAGAGCATAGTGCGGCTGCATGAGATCAAGGAGAAAGATGATCCCTTCCACGTCATGGATCTCACGGGCGGGTTCAAGTTTCGAGCGTCGACTGCGGCATGAGAGAGGGAAATACTTGGTTTTATTTTAGCGGGCTTCTTGTCTCTTCATGATCACTTTATCTACTGTCCATGCCGCCAGGTGGGGCTTTTATTCTGGTTTCTCGTGCTAGAGAGAGCTCAATCGGGTGCTTAGCGCTTAGCTCTTAGTGATCGATAGTGCGGATTACGAACGATGATAACGTTTCGATCATACTGCTTAGTTTTCGACAAGACAAATAAAGCCAAATTTCGCACAGCAACTTGAACTCTAATGATTGCGTAACGCAGAGTCTGTCAGGCCCTCACCGACCTCACCATGGACGCAATGTAGCAAAGTTCTGAAGAGCAACCCAGCCAGGAAAGCAGCATTTTCTTGTAATTTTCACCTGCAGTGGGGTCCTCTGCTACCAGCCTCAAGCTCGGTGGAGACTTGGAGAGCTGGAGTTGAGGCATTTTGGGCGTCTGTCTTGGGCGTCCGTCCGGCCTTCTCGGTTGCGCTGGGAGAACTACGGCTAGGATATGACCAGCTTTTGTGTCCGTGGAAAACTGGAGGATGCGTGGCAGTTAGTTCCATCAATGAAGTTATAAGGACCACTGTTCCACCGTGCTTAGGGCTTTTTTCTTGGATTATACTCTTATTCTTCCCGCCCTCTTCGCCTCAGCTTCAGCGGAGGAGCTCAGATTTGAATTCGAAAACCTTGTCGCCAACAAGATGCAGACCCCATTGAACATCAGTGATGATTATCAATCTGTATGCCACGCCATATCTCGTAGCATCTCGCCCGCATCGCAGGTCTTCTTTCCAGGTGCTGTGTTTGCATTCCTTTTCATACCCGAACTATTACCCATCGCCCATGTTTAACCCTTAGATTCCCCTCAATTCGCGGAATATATTGCACATTGGGTCCACTCGAGTTCACAGATATCCGCCTGCTCCGTGAGGCCTGGCAGGGTAGATGATCTGAGCTCTATCGTTCGTGATATCATACTCTACCCCTCTCTCAACCTGATGCGCACCTGACCGGGGTATCGCAGTTACGGGAGATTGGCTCGACACGCACTCCCTTCGCGATCAAGTGTTCTGGGCACACCTCCAACCCTGGTTTTTCCTCAACCCCCGGTGTTCAAATCTCGATGACCCGCTTCAGGGACATCGTCCTCAACGAAGAAGAGGAGACCGTCGAAATCGGAGCTGGGCTCACCTGGACAGAAGTGTTCTCGTACCTCGTCCCCAAAGGTCTCAATGTTGTCGGGGGTCGCATCGACGGCGTCGGCGTCGCCGGTTTTATCCTTGGCGGAGGTGGGCACTCTTCCAGCTTTCCACCTGCACCACGTTTTCTCATGCTTATATCTACGTGTCAGGATATTCTTGGAAGACCAATCAGTATGGTCTCACAATAGATACTGTCACTGAATTCGAATTTGTGCTACCGAACGGAACTGTGAAGAAGGTCACGGAGAAGGATGAAGATCTTTGGTTCGCACTGAGGGTACGTTCAATCTGTGTCTGAGTAGAACAGTGGTCTCACAATGACCTCAAAGGGCGGATTAAACAATTTTGTGAGCTTATGAGAGGGCTCTCAAGGGAACAACTAACAACAACTGCGTCTGGCAGGGAATTGTCACCAAATTCACTTTGAAGACATACAAGCAAGACGATGTCTGGGTAAGTCAATTATTACGTCCATTATGGGATCACGTACTGATGGTTGCCTAGGGTGCTCTGTTGACTTTCGCAGGAGATCAGATAGAGCCAGCCTATACCGCCTTTTCAAAGTGGACTTCCGTAGAACATGACCGTAAGGGTATGCAGGTTGGCGCTATCGCTTACGTTGATGGCACTGTAAGTTTTATAAGCATTCATGTCGGGATCCCTTTAGTAACGTCCCCCGTAGATTGTGTTACAAATAGTTCTCTTCTACGACGGGCCAAATCCCCCAAAAGGTTTCTATGATGACTTTCTTAACCTACCGAATTCGGCCCGGGCGATCATAGAGGGCGACTTCTTGAAGTTCTTGAAAAGCATAGTCGCCCCTGTACGCGATCGGTAAATGTCAGCTCAACCCTGTTAGGTCCTCTACTTAACTGTTTTCCTCCGAAGCACTTATGTTGATTGTGTCCCCATGTTGCATTATTCGGCACCGGTGGTGAAAGCAACTATCGACGATGTGAAGGTGTGCCACTGCGGCATCTCTCGATTCATCCTCTGTCACTGACTTTGACTCCTGACGCAGGCGCTGGGCGACAAACTTCGCGAGAAAGACAAGGACGCCGTGATCACCTTCAACCTTGAACCATTTGAGCCCGACATCTTCACGCATTGGGCTCCATCCGCATACCCGCCCGACCGCTCTCGCACCATCCTCCCATCGCTCCTCATTATCAGCTGGAACGACAAGGACCTTGACCAGCATATGTACGACAGCATACGCAATCTGAGCGCTTCCCTTCTCGAAACAGCGATCAAGGATGGCCAGGACTTGAAGGATGCGGGGCCTTACCCCAACTATGCGGTGTATGGCACGCCTGTGAAGAAGATATATGGGAAGAACGTTGAGCGGCTGCGTGAGATCAAAGAGAAGTATGATCCCTTCCGCATCATGGATCTCACAGGCGGGTTCAAGTTTTGAGCGTCGATCGTGAAACGAGCGAGGGAATTACCTGGTTTTATTTTAGCAAGATTTTTGTCTCATCTCTTTATAAACTGTACATGCCACCAAGTATGCGGACTTTTTGTTTTAGTTTCTCAAGCCAGAATGTGTGTCCAACAACTGTTCAACAGAACAGACCGTGGGAAGAGGAACCCGACATGATCGCGTAACGCAATCTGGCTCTCACCATCTACGACGATGTACTAACAAACTTCTGACTCAGCCAGGAAAGTAGCTTTTTCTGAGTTTTTCCACCTGCAGTGGAATCCTCTGCTAGTAGCCTCAAGCTCGGTGGCAACTTGGAGAACCCGATTTGAGGCTTTTGGGCGTCTATTTTTGGGCGTCCTCCCGGCCTTCTCGGCTACATTGAGAGAATCCCGGCCAGGATATGACCCGTTTTTATATTCGTGGAAAACCAGAGGATGTGGCCGTTAATTCTATCAAATATCCGGTTCACCCACGTACTGTAGTCTCACATAGTCCCCACTGTGCCACCATGCTTAGGGCTGCTTTCTTGGGTTGTACCTTTATTCTTCCCGCCCTCTTCGCCTCAGCTATAGCGGGGGAACTCGACTTTGAATTCGAAACCCTTGTCGCTAACAATGTGCAGATCCCTTTGAACATCAGTGACGATTACCAATATGTATGCCACAACATATCTCGCAGTATCTCGCCCGCATCGCAGGTCTTCTATCCAGGTGCTGTGCTTGCTTTTCTTTCTTACTCGAAGCATTACCCATCACCTCTGTTAATCTTTAGATTCTCCCCAATTCGCGGAAGATATCGCTCATTGGGTCAACTCGAGTTCACAGATATCCGCATGCTCCGTGAGGCCTGGCACAGTAGAGGACCTGAGTTCTATCGTTCGTGATATGATACTCTCCCCCTTCACTCATCCTGATGGACAACTGACCTGCGGTGTCGCAGTTACGGGAGATTGGCTCGACACGCACTCCCTTCGCGATCAAGTGTTCTGGACACACCTCTAACCCTGGTTTTTCCTCAACCCCCGGTGTTCAAATATCGATGACCCGCTTCAGGGACATTTTCCTCAACGAGAAAGAGAAGACCGTCGAAATCGGAGCTGGACTTACCTGGACAGAAGTGTTCTCGTACCTCGTCCCCAATGGTCTCAATGTCGTCGGGGGTCGCCTTGACGGTGTTGGCGTCGCCGGTTTTATCCTTGGCGGAGGTAGGTACTCTTCCAGCTTTCCACGCATACACCACGTTTTCTCATGGTTATATCCACGTGGCAGGATATTCTTGGAAGACCAATCAGTATGGCCTCACAATAGATACTGTTACTGAATTCGAACTCGTGCTACCGAACGGAACTGTGAAGACGGTCACGGAGAAGGATGAAGATCTTTGGTTCGCACTGAGGGTACGTCCAGTCTGTGTCTGAGTATTAGGAACAGTGGTCTCACAATGACCTCAAAGGGCGGATTCAACAATTACGTGAGCTCATTGAGAGGGCCCTCGAGGGAACAACTAACTACAACTTCGTCTCACAGGGAATTGTCACCAAATTCACTTTGAAGACACACAAGCAAGATGACGTCTGGGTAAGTCAATTATTCCGTTCATTACTATAGCATCACGTTCTGATGGAGCATGCCTAGGGCGCTCTGCTGGCCTTCACAGGAGATCAGATAGAGCCAGCATATACCGCCTTTTCTAAGTGGACTTCTGTCGAACACGACCGCAAGGGCGAGCTAGTGGGCGCAATCGCTTACACTGATGGCGTGGTGAGTTTTGTAAGCATTCATGTCGTGATCCCTTTTAGTAACGTCCCCAACAGATCGAGTTCCAAATGATTCTATTCTACGATGGGCCAAAGCCCCCAGAAGGATTCTACGATGACTTTCTTAGCCTCTCGAATTCGGGAAAGGCGATCATAGAGGGCGACTTCTTGAAACTATTGGCAAGCATAGTTATACCTGGGCGCGAGCGGTGAGTGTCAGTTCCGACTCCATGTGTGGCCCTCTACTAATCTTCCTTGGAAGCACTTACGCTGATGGTATCCCCATGTTGCATTATTCGGTGCCAGTTATGAAAGCAAGTATCGACGAAGTCAAGGTGGTGCCACTGCGGTATCTCAATTTGTCGATCTTCACTGACATTGATTTGCGACGCAGGCATTGGGCGACAAACTCCGCGAGAAAGACAAGGACGCCATGATCACCTTCAACGTTGAACCATTCGAGCACGACATCTTCACGCACGGCGCACCATCCGCGTACCCGCCCGACCGCTCTCGCACCATCCTCCCATCGGCCCTCATTATTGCATGGAACGACAAGGACATCGACCAGTATGTGTACGACAGCATACGCAATCTGAGCGCTTCCCTCCTTGAAACGGCGATCAAGGATGGCCAGGACTTGACGAATGCAGTGCCTTACACTAACTATGCAGTGTATGGGACACCTGTGGAGAAGATATATGGGAAGAATGTCGCGCGGCTGCGTGAGATCAAGGAAAAGTATGACCCCTTCCGCGTCATGGATCTCACAGGCGGGTTCAAGTTTTGAGCATCCCGACGTAATGCTGGAGGTAATTGTCTCGTCTCTTTGTCCAACTACTAGAGGCTGACTTCTTGCTGAAAATGCGTTCAAAGGAACCGTCTGCGGCTGATGTATAAATCTTTGTACAACGTTGCACCATTACGTGCTGTACATTGTCAAAAACAAAAAGGGACCTGTTTTGCATGACGCTCTGGTATGGAGACTACTCGAATTTGAATGCCGCCGTCGAATGTAGCGAATGATCGTAATGAACATCCAAGGAACAGTCAGCTTGCGCCCTCGAACCTCGAACTGACAACTTAGATCGTCCAGTCTTCTCCTAGTGTTTACAAATGGATATACGCTCTAGCTAGTATGTGATGTAATATCCCGAGCCGTCCTGCCGTTCTCCCTACGACATCCGGACGAAACATACTAACAAGCCCAGGGAGTTGAAAAAAATCTCAATAAAATTCGAATATTTTGGGATTGGATGCACATATAGCTCTCAAATCTCACATTATAGTGGCAATACATCTCTTCTATGCAGCCATATAATTTTTATCGTCAAAGATTATGTTGAACGTGAAGCGGAGTGTTTCCGAATGCAAGTGTTCCCAATCCAGGGAGTTGAAAAGGTTTTGTCACACTGGGTCACAGCGGTTCACTGCGGTTCACGTGGGCTTAGATCCCCAGCTCTGATGTCACATAAAGTCACGCTTTTCATCCTTCTCAGTCTTGACAGTAAAATACGTATCTGGGCTGCCTGAATTTTTGTAGGTACAGTGATATAACCCAGTTGGACCATCTCGCCAATTTTGGTGTACATAGCTCGAGCATGTGTGTCAGAATGAGCAAGAAGCACCAAAATCCTCACTGTTTCGCAACTGATCCTCAAATTCTATATCATCGAATTGAGGGATCCCTCTAATATTGTGAGGGGGTGTCTACACAGTATAGTACTAATGGGATCTTCAAAAATATTGAGCTAGTCGTTCTAGAAAACTCGATTTTTCAACTCCCTGGGATTATTCAACTCTCTGGGCGTGATAGTATAATCAACAAACTTTTGAGATCATCGTTCGTTAGATCCGCTTATGCCTAGATCTTCGCCTTCGTTCCTCCTTCAACCAGCAGCTTGTCCAATTTCGCCTGTACCGTCCCATCAGCGCGTGTCCCAAAGGCGGGGGGAAAAGACGCACCTTGACGGCATCCATATAAACGTCTGTGATGACCCAATGCTCCCGCCGCATATCCTTCCCATGTATAGCCAGCGCGAGGTCCTTCGTCATAACCCCATCCGCATCAATAACCAGCACACACGCGTTCTCCAACGCCTGCGCAAACGCCTCCAACTGCGCATTCCCATCCAGCTTCGCGCGATGGAGCAAGCCACGCGTCCACGCAAAGATCGACGCGACTGGGTTCGTGGACGTCTCGCGGCCCTTTTGGTATTCACGGTAATGGCGCGTGACGGTTCCGTGTGCGGCCTCGCTCTCGACTGTAAGGCCGTCGGGCGTGATGAGCTCTGAAGTCATCATGCCGAGAGAGCCGAAACCCTGCGCGAGGATGTCGGATTGTACGTCGCCGTCGTAGTTCTTAGTAGCCCAGACGAAGCCGCCGGAGGACTTTATGGCTTGCGCGACCATGTCGTCGATGAGGCGGTGCTCGTAGTATATCCCCGCTGCCTCGAACTGCTCTTGGTATTCCCTGTGATGTGGTCTCACGTGTCAGCTGTCCGCATCCTCGGTATGGGAATGCAAATGAACCTCTCGTAGATCTCCTGGAAGATGTCCTTGAATCGCCCATCGTACTTCTTCAGGATGGTATTCTTGGTAGATAAGAACTGATAGCAACGCCGCCGTAAGCCCGCAGACAGAAAGACAGAGAAGACGTTCGGATGACATACCAATGGCATCAGCTTAGACAGCGCCATCTTGAAAGACGAGTGCGCAAAACCGGCGATCGACTATCCATCACCGCCGAACGATCAACAACAACACCTTCCAACGGAAGCTGATGGGACTGGACTCACATCATCCGTATTGTACATAGCAAGTGCGACCCCCTTGCCTTTGAAATCATACACATTCAACGCAGTCGGCTCTCCGCCGCCCTGTGGCGTATATACGAGCTGGAGCGTCCCAGGCCCCGGCGCAACGAAATCCGTCGCGCGATACTGGTCTCCGAACGCATGGCGTCCTATGACGATAGGCTTTACCCATCCGGGGACAGGCCGCGGGATACGCTCGAGGATGATCGGCTCGCGGAAGACAGTGCCGCCGAGGATATTGCGGATCTGCGCGCGAAATGCCACGTCAGATGCCAGATGCAACGCACAGCACGAAAAAAAGAAATGGCGCAGCGTACGGTGCCATTCGGCGAACGCCACATTTGTTTGAGGTTGAACTCCTTCACGCGCGCTTCGTCGGGCGTGATGGTCGCGCATTTGATACCGACGTTGTACTTGAGGATCGCCTCTGCAGATTCGATCGTCACTTGGTCGTTGGTCTACGTGGGTGGGTGGCAGGTCGGGTACAGGGAAAGGAAAGAGTCAGGGTCGCCACATGGCAACGCGGTCACGGGGGATGAGCGACTCGGACGTACTGCATCGCGGTGCTCGAGACCGAGATCAAAGTACTTGATGTCAAGTTGCAGATAGGGGAGGATGAGCTGTCGAAGAACACGTCACTTCACTTCTCGCACTACAGAAACCGAAACAACATGAAAACGACGCACCTCTTCTCGGATCTTCTTCCAGATGATGCGCGTCATCTCATCGCCATCGAGTTCGACAACTGGGTTGTTCACCACGATCTTCTCTTCTAAAAAAGCAGGACGGACGACGCGAAGGCGACGATCGATTGCAGTTTGCGGAAGTGACATCAGTGGCGACATTCGTTTGGGGAAGCGGGAAGGCAGCAGACGATACTCACTGTAGGAAGGCATGCTGCTCGCAAATCCTCGTGAGAGCGCATGCGGTGTGATATAAGGAGTTGGGCGCAAAAGCCGCCCGCGAAGGATGGCTGTCCGTGAAAGCATCGTGGGAACGCAGTTATACCCAAATGGCTACAACACCGTCGGCAGTTGTAATGGTGGTGGTAGGTGTAGTAGAAGTGGGTACAAAGGGAGGGTGAGAGGTTAGACGTTGATATCCGAGGCACCGGACAACACGCTGCTGGCGCACACCGATTTGGAGCCGTTCCCCTTCCCCCTTATTTTTCTATTATAAATTCTCTACGCGAGGTTTCCATGGGATGTTGCATATTCTAATCAAACCTGAGGCAGCAAAATGATGATCTGTTCCACAAGCTGCCGCATGACCTCCGCCTTGGACTTCCCAACCGCCAAAACCTCCTCATGCGACACAGTCGGCGTCGGCGGCCTCTCCACCGCCATTCCCTCCATCTAACACACATCATCAGCACCGCTAACACGACCTACAACCTCAACAAATGCACGCACCTCGGCATCCAGTTCCTCCCTCACACTCCTCGCCCCAGTCCCACTAACGACCCCCACCACCATATTAGTAACCAAACTAAGCACCAACACCCTCATGCCCTCATCCCGCGCAGCCACAACCTCCGGCACGGTGCTCATACCCACCACACACGCACCCGCGTCCGCCAGCAACTTCGCCTCTCCGCGCGTCTCATACGTCGGTCCGCTCACCCACGCATACGTGCCCTCCGCCAGCGCCTCCCGCGGCAATTCGAGCGCGTGGGCGGCGCGGAAGGCCGCGAGACGGAGAGGGCGCGAGTAGGCGTCCGAGAGAGGGACGAAGCGTCGCGAGGTGGGACGGGCGAGCGCGCCGCGGAGGGGGTTGAGACCTGCTAGGAGCGGGAGGGCGATGTGGTCGTCTATGACGACGACTGTGACGCGCGGGGGGATCGGATCAGCTGGTCAACTGGTGAGAACAAACGTACTGGTTCCGACGGGCACGTCGGCCTTCAGCGATCCAGCCGCATTCGTAACTGCAGCAGCAGTCCCATGCAATCAAACCTCTATCTAATAGGCGATGCGAGAGGCGTACTGATTATATCGTGGACACCGAGATCTGCCATGAGCCGGATCGGGTACACGACAGTCGCGAGCGAGTGGCCTTCATACGGATGGAACTTTCGCCCGCTTCTCAGCAACAAACCCAAAACCAGTGAAAGTGCTACACGCACCCGTCCAAGCATCGCAACCACCGATACGTCTCCTACTTTCCCAAACGCCAGTTCGCTCCGATGTCCCAAGACTACACGATCTTTGGTGAGATCGTACAGCCCCGGAAGCTAGATATCACGCACCGCTGCTCTGGCCGAATCCCTCCAGCATCCTGTACGGCACGATAACGCGCTGCGTGATACTCTCCGCGAGCGTTCCGAGGCCGGAGCCACACACGATGCCAACTTGCGGGTTGCAGAGTTCAGCTGGAAGGAGCTTCGCGAGTCTCGCGATGTTCTCCGCAGATGTCGCATTGACGTTGAGCGTGTTGGTTGACGTGAATGATAATGCAGACATGGTTGTCAGCCCAGATCGATAAGGCAGAGATTAGTTTTTTTTGACTGAACCGTCCCAACCTTGATTAGAGATTAGCGAGGTACAAAAAGTCAGATGATGACCAGCTTGGGACCAATATCTAATTTAGTACAGGCGAGGAAACGGATGCGAGCCCCAGGAGAATAAAAACGTGTACTGTAATGCGGTAAAATGACGAGTAATAGTTATGCTGCATGTACCTAAAAGTGCGACGTGCGATGAGATTGGAATACCAAAGATTGGAATGCGGCCATGACCGAATGACACAGGGCAAGAAAAATAATAAAAACCAGAACAAAAAAACCAGACTGAGCAACAAAAAAAGCCATGCAATGGAAGAAAGAATGCAAGCATTCAAAAGTGAATAACAGCACCATCACCGCGACTCGAGCAAAATACCAGGCAACCACTCTCCACACTCATACTCAACCTCCTTACCATTCACAAAACACCCAGAGACCGCGCCCAATTCGATATCCATTTCGTGTTCGGGAAGGGGTGCAACGACAGTCGGAGCAGAGGAAGGCACGCCAGGCGGAGGTACGACGAGGACCGGCGGTCCTAGCTCAATCGGGCCGACATCGGCAAGGTCCAGTTCCGGCGGCCCGTTCAAGTCCCACAAACTTCTCGTACGCGTGCGAACTGGCGCATGTCGGCGCATCGGTGGAAGGAACGTCGTCTCCAACGGGCCCCACACGTCTGACTCCCCCTCATCATCCTCCGCTACAGGGAACAATCGCAATGACGCGAAAGAGAAATTTAGTGAGGACTGGGATAGCTGCTCGGCGCTAAGGGGTGCATGCCGCACGAGCTGCGATGAGCGCACAGGTGTCGCGAATCCAAGATCGGACATGTATGCGCCCCCGCGAAGTTGACGGTTCAACCACGCTCGCCGCCGACCACGGATCTCAGCGACAGCAAGCAGAGCGGCCTCATCCGTAACTGCGTTCCTTCGAGAAACGTCGATACGAAGGAGGTGCTCGCGTAAACGGAGGGCACGCCGGGAGAGAGCGGCGAAGGCTTCTGCGTTGGGGTCGGCAAAAGATAAAGTCATTGGCGTCCCACGACGGAAGGCACACGTCGAGTCTGGGGTGTGTACGGAAGACCCATCGGATTCGGTGGCTACGGTCACTGAGGCTGCGTCGGGATCATCGTCATATGCGAAGAGGTCCTCTGGTACGATAGCCGTTTGGCAATCGAACGATGATAATTCCGGGAGGGGTAGTGAGATGGCGGAGGATGGGGAATCCGTGAGGCTGGCCATATGTTCTTCGGTCCGTCGAAGCGTACTCTGTGCAATCCAGACAGTGTAGCCGGCAGCGGGTAGGCGAGACTTGAGCTCTTGGATGACGAAGCGTCGGTACATATCAAGGAGACTGGACCGTGCACATTGGCGAAGCTCCTTCGCCACGACCCATGAGTTATTCATAGGGTCCTCAGTAGACGGCGGAGGTGGCGGTGGCGGTGGCGGTGGCGGTGGCAACTGGGGAGGGGAGCTATTGGGAATGAGAGATCTAGTTCGAAGGGTCAGTATATGCGGAGTCTCGGTAGAAGATGCGATATACTGCACAAGTTGCATCAGTAATGATCGCTGCTTCTTATGTTTTGTTGGTTTCTTGAATGCAGAAACCATAGGGGAAGTCGGCGGTGGTGGAGGGGGTGTTGGTGCTGGACGTTGAATAGCTGGACGTAGGTTATTCAGGACGTCTTCAAGGGCATCTATACAGGCACGGTCCATTAACGGCCAGTCGTCCGTATGGCCATCAGTGAAAACAACAGAAACGGTAAGTGAAACGACGTCAAAGGTGACTTCCTCGAGAATCTCTGTGAGCCAAGCGGAGGAATCGAGCGCATATACTGAGCGAGGCTGCTCGAGATCTGCTGTGCTGAGCATTGCGAGTTGAGAATCCCAGTGGAAAGGAAGAGGGTGGAGATCCGTGGGCACGAAAGCGATGGTAAAAAGCATCATGGGCGTGGGGGGATGCGAGATGAGACGAAGCCGCATGATTCGTAGAACCGACTAGAAAAATAGATATGGGTATATGCGAACAGATTCAAAGCAGGGAATGAGAGTCTGGAGAGTGTCAGCCAGGGAGAACACGGAGAGAGCACAGAAAACGCACTAATCAAGACAAGTTGACTGTGTGAAGCACAACAGTGAAGAACGATTATGCGAAAGAGCGCGTTTTTAAGAGAGCCGGGCAACGCCGTGGATCCGGAGTAGGAAGCGTGCTATGCGTTTCCAAAACGAGAGAGAAGGGGGCCAGAGAAGGCGAAGACGATGACCCAGACACCGTACAAACTCGCCCGTGAGAACACGAAAACGTTTCTGCCTGGCAGTCGGTCTAAAAACCGGTCGGTGTATGCTCTAAAAAAGGAGTGGATGGGTGTGTATCTAGACCGGAATGCACGGTGGCAGGAGTGAAGAAGGGAGAAAGACAGAGGGTGGCAGGGGCGATCGGCGTGGCGACCAAAGCGCCGCCCGTGGCCGCCGTCAACGAACGAAAGCACATGAGAGCAAGGGCAGTCGGCTAGCCAATCAACTCCTGGCGGTGTACGTAAAGGGTAAAGTTTTTACCATTCCTGGCTGAAAATGAATGTATTCGGGTCCCTTGCTTCTTCGAATGCCGAACTCTTACTCAATCAGACCTTCCACCTGGAACTCAGTTGAGCGTCATCACAGCTGCCTTCCCAACTGGATGGGCATGCCAGACGTGTCACGCTCCACTTTCGGTGGTGTACCCCACCTTTTCTGGGGATCTGACAACGCGCTTGATACATTTATTTTTACGTGCTCTTCTCCACTTGCCTCGCCCTCCTTTTGCTCTAAATGGGTCGATCGCCTTTCCCAGAATTCAGTTCGCAAGTTGCCCGACGCAAGGCACCGTGCCTCAACTCACCACTTTAAGATACCTGAATTCCCTCACCCAACGCCTTGTGCTTCTCTTTTCTAATCATCGTTTCTGTTGGTATCGAAACGCCCAAACCTTGAGCGAAGTGCTCTTCAGACGTTTGCTGCGATGAGATACGCCATCATGAGCCCACTTACTTGATTACATAACTAACGGCAATGCGCGGTCTTGGCGGCGTTCGAATTTGGGCATCATCAGGTGATGGTACGAATCCTCTCCACCGACGTCGCGTCGAAGGGTGTCGAAATTTTGTCTTCTCAAACATGCGCCTCTACAGTATTTTTTTTAAATCGAAAAATGATGGACTTTCTGCGATCAGAAGGTCGTCCAGTCCTCAGCTGACGGGCCATTCAAACCGCCAGCGTCGGCAAAGACATCATTCGAAAATCTGGGTCCCCGGATTCTCACCCCCATTTCCGGTCCAGGTCTGTGACGTACAATCTATTGAACACATGATGCACTCTGCTGTATTCGTACTGTACGTTAGAGGTACAGTACACGAGCTCGCTTAGATAAAATCGTGAAATGGGGCAGTCCGCAAGTATCATGACCCAAGATCAAAACTTGAACCCGCCAGTGAGATCCATGACATAGAAGGGATCATACTTCCGCTTAATCGCACGCAGCCGCTTCACATTCTGACCATACATCTCCTCCAGACGCGTACCATATAGCGCATAGTTGGGGTAGCGTGCCGCATTCTTCAGCTCCTGCCCGTCCTTGATCCCAGCTTCGATAATGGAAGCGCTCAGACTACGCACGCTGTTGTACACATACTTGTCCTTGTCTAGAGACTCGTCGTTCCATTCGACAAGGAGGTTCGATGGGTGGATGGTGTGGGAACGATCAGGCGGGTACGCGGATGGTCCTCCATGCGTGAAGATGTCGGACTCGAATGCACCAAGGTCGAAGAAGATTATAGCGTCCTTGTCTCTCTCGCCAAGTTGGGCTCCCAATGTCTGCATCGCAAGTCAACGTCAGTGTCCTGAGAGGAGACCGCATTGACACACCTTGATATTGTCCATAGCCGCTTTCAAAACCGGTACCGAATATTGTAACATCGGGACGCAATCACCATAGGCGCTTCCAAGGAAGAATGCTAAGAGAAGACCGCACACGGATCCGAAACTGGAACTTACCGTTCGCGCACAGGTATTCCCAGGCTCGACACGAACTTCACAAAGTCACCTTCTGTGATTGACTTGGCCGAATTCGGGAGGTTCAGTAAGTCCTTGTAGAGATCCTCTGGGGGCTCTGGCCCGTCGTAAAAGAGCACCAACAGGAACCCAGCCTGTTCGCCAGTGGGCCATTACAAACGGCTCGCGCCTGAATGTTCACAAACGCGCTATTGCTGTAAGTGACAGAGCCCAACTGCACACCCTTGCGGTCGTGGTCCCCAGAAAGCCATTCAGCAAAGGCGGTATATGCCGGTTCTATCTGTTCTCCTTCGAAAGCCAGAAGAGCACCCTGCACATGCACCATACAAACCTGATCGTATAATGAACGCAATTTAATGGACTTACCCAGATGTCAGTTTGCTTGTGCGTCTTCAAAGTATATTTGGTCACGATTCCCTGATTGAAACCACTTGGTTATCAGTCGTTCTCTCGAGAGCCCACTTAACAAGCTCACATAATTGTTCAATCCCCCCTTCGACGTCACTGTAAGACTCGTCCCTTCTATTCAGAGACACTGATAGGACGCACCCTGAGTGCGAACCAAAGATCTTCGTCCTTCTCCGTGACCTTCTTCACCTGTCCGTTCGGCAACACGAGTTCGAATGCCGTGACTGTGTCTATTGTGAGACCATACTGATTGGTCTTCCAAGAATATCCTGACAAACAGGTACCGCGTTGAGCAAACGTGATGCATGCGCGGCAATCTGGGAAGAACGCCTACCTCCCCCGAGGATAAAGCCGCCGACGCCGACGCCGCCAATGCGGCTCCCAACGACATTGAAACCTTTGGGGACGAGGTACGAGTAGACATCTGTCCAGGTGAGCCCGGCTCCGATTTCGACGGTACCCTCTTCTTCGTTGAGGACGATATCTCTGAAACGGGCCATCGATATTTGGATACCAGGCGTTGACGAAAACCCAGGGTTAGTGCTGTGCCCAGAACTCTTGATCGCGAACGGTGTGCGTGTGAATCCAAGCTCTTGAACCTGAGGTGCCACAGGTCAGCTGCACATCCTTAGGATGAGTGATAGAGTTTATCACTCACGATCAAGCCGAGGTCCTCTGCTGAGCCAGGCCGCACGGAGCATGCGGATGTCTGTGAGCTCGAGTTAGCCCAATGGGCGATATCTTCTGCGAATTGGGGAGAATCTAACGGTCGACATAAGTGGCGTGCAATAATACCGAAAACAAAGCAAACGCAGTACCTGGAGGAAAGACTTGCGATGCAGGCGAGATACTGCGAGCTATACTGTGGCATACGAGTCGATAATCGGCATTTTGGTGGCCCAGAGGAATCTGCACGTTCTCTGCAACGACGTTCTCGACTCGACAGTCGAAGGGCCCCGCAAAGGCCAAGGCAAAGAGAGAAGGAAGAACCAGAGCATATACTGGGAAGGCAACGCTACGCATGGCTGCACAGTGAAGGAGGCTGATGCTACAAGAGACAAGAGGCGGCGACCGTATTTATGGGCCATGGCTCTGGGGTATGATCGCGCCGAGTTGGACCCCCCCCGACTCCACACGTAATAAAGGACTCACCATTTTGTCTTTAGCGCCCATGCCCTTATTATTCATCATGCATGTCTACAGGCAACAAGGAAGAACGAATCTCTCCACTCTACTGATTAATGAAGCCATGTGGTGCCGAAATAAGACATTGACACTATTGATTTCAGCGCCTCCCGTACAATAGATTCCACTTCTAGTTATCGTCCTCTGAGTGCCACGAGGAAAGCATCTTTGGTTTGGTGTGCTGTGCTGTGGTACTGTGACCGTGGCTGAGTAGTAAGGAATGTCAAGCCAACTAGTTAACTCTTGTGGTAAATGCAAGGTAAATGACAAACTAATCATCGCTACACGCAGTGACGCACCTCGGCCCCTTTCGGTTAAGAGCAAAGCGATACATTGCGCCGCCATTTTCGTATAAATCCTCGGCATCGCGTTCGCTGGTATCTCATGACTTCGCGACACACTTATAGGGGAGTGAATGCCATACATGCCTTTCCAGTTCATTCGATCATCGGTACGAACTGTCGCTACGCCATGCCATTCTAGACATGTCTGGAGCTCCTACGTACTGGCATGACGCATGGACGGAGGCGAATATGAAGCACACGGACTGACGGCTTTGCGTCCGGTTAGTTTTTACCCTTTCATTTCCAGTGCCATCCAAGTTTAATCAGGCTGAGGGCAGCCATTTTTGGGTGTGTCCTCATCCTCGCTACGATGACACTCGGCCAGTCCGAGTTGATCTTGGAGATCGCTCCGCCGGACATGCGCCGCCTCCTTTGGAAAGTAGCTAGTACAGACATGCAGCATGCAGGAAGTTGAGAGCCCGTCCCTCTCCAGCGTCACCAGCGTTCGATCCAGGTCAGTCAGTGATACGATCACTCTCGCTCCCATCAGGCTTGCTGAGACCGCGAGCTGCACTACAGGCACTCCCGAGTTCGAGGCAGACATTTCTCACAGGGAAAACTCAAGCTCACAGGTGTCGGCATGCTCAGTAGAACTTGAACCTTCTACCCCGCATTACGTTGGCCTAATCGTGAGGAAGCCTCGTCCTAATTACCTCAAGCTCACTCAACCTGTCTTATCTGGAAGTGGCACACCTCAGCTCTATGAGTTCGCGGACCCGTACGCTGTTTGCAGTCAAAGACTCTTGCCACGCTACCAACCCAGGCTTCTCGTCTACTTAGGGTGTCCACATCTCAATGACCTAATTCGGGGACATAGTGATAAATATGGACTCTGAGACAGTCGAGATTGGAGCGGGGCTTAGCTGGACGGAGATATACACGTACCTCGTACCAAGGGGCGTCAATACTGTGGGTGGCCGTCTGCTTGGCGTTGCAGTTGCAGGGATTTTGCTTGGAAGAGGTAAGTTTCACGCCACCTCTCTCGAACATGAAAGGTCTCAGAACTTACATGTTAGGATACTCCTGGAAGACGAACCAATATTGGCTTGCGGTGGATAATGTTCAAGTTGTGGCATATGAACTCGTGTTACCAAATGGGAGGGTAAAGGCAGTTACCGAACGCGACGAAGATATCTGGTTTGCTCTTAAAGTACGTAGCTGTAGAGGCTAGATACACCATCAAGATCATTCACGATTACATAACTACCGGCAATGCACGATCTTGGCGGCGTTCGAATTTGGGCATCATCAGGTGATGATACGAATCCTCCACCGTGACCGACATCGGTTCGAAGAGTGTCGAAACTTGGGTTTCTCGAACGTGCGCCATTGCGTTTTTTTTTCACAGTATTATCAAAAAATGATGGACTTCCTGCGATCAGAGCGTCATGAAGACATTATTCACAAATCTGGGGTTCGTTGAGTAACCAGATTCTCACCCTCATTTTTTTTAAAAAAAATTCCATTTTGTGCGCCTCGAGGCATGCACTGGAGCCCCACATAGCACTTCACTAGCTTCACTTCTAGTACAAACTGCTGAGTCAACATGTGAACTTCGCTCCCTGCTCTGATATCCTAAATCGCCCTCATTTTGCAGTCTGCGACTCGCATTGAACACATGATATATTCGTGCGTGAGCAAACTCCGCACGAAAAAGTCCGCCCTTATCGACTACTGTAGAGCTATATAAACGAGACACGAAGCTTGCTTGCTTAGATATAACAGTAAATGGACAATTCGCCCGTATCACAGCCCACGATCAAAACTTGAACCCGCCAGTCAAATCCATGACACGGAAGGGATCATACTTCCTCTTTATCTCACGAAGCCGCTTCACGTTCTTACCATACATCTTCTCCAGAGGCGTGCCATATACCGCGTAGTTGGGGTAATGCGCCGCTTTCTTCAGGTCCTGCCCGTCCTCGATCCCAGCTTCGATAATGGAAGCGCTCAGGCTGCGCACGCTGTTGTACACATACTTATCCTTGTCCAGAGACTTGTCGTTCCATGCGACAAGGAGGTTCGACGGTAGGATGGTGTGGGAACGATCAGGCGGGTACGCGGATGATCTTCCATGTGTGAAGATGTCGGACTCGAATGCATCAAGGTTTAAGAAGACTATGGCGTTCTCGTCTCTCTCGCCAAGTTGGGCTCCCAAAGTCTGCATCACAACTCAATGTCAGCGTCCTGAGAAGTGACCGACGAGACGAGACCGCATTGGCACACCTTGACATTGTCTATAGCCGCTTTCAAAACCGGTACCGAATATTGTAACATCGGGATGCCATCACCATAAACACTTCCAAGGAAGAAAGTTAAGAGAAGACCGCACACGGATCCGAAACCGGGAACTTACCGTTCGCGTACAGGTACATCCACGCTCAACACAAACTCCACAAAGTCACCTTCTAGGATTGACTCGGCCGAATTCGGGAGGTTAAGTAAGTCCCTGTAGAGATCATCTGGGGGGCTTGGCCCGTCGTAAAAGAGCACCAACTGGAACCCAGCCTGTTTGGGCCATCACAAACGGCTCCCGCCTAAAGGTTCACAAAACATACCGCGCCATTGCCGTAAGTGACAGAGCCCAACTGCGCACCCTTGTGGTCGTGGTCCTCAGAAAGCCATTCAGCAAAGGCGGTATATGCCGGTTCTATCTGTTCTCCTTTGAAAGCCAGAAGAGCACCCTGCGCATGCACCATACAAACCTGATCGTATAATGAACGCAATTTAATGGACTTACCCAGATGTCAGTTTGCTTGTGCGTCTTCAAAGTATATTTGGTCACGATTCCCTGATTGAAACCACTTGGTTATCAGTTGTTCCATCGAGAGCCTTCTCAACCAACTCACATAATTGTTCAATCCGCCCTTCGAAGTTACTGTAAGACTCGTCCCTTTTATTCAGAGACACTGATCGGACGCACCCTGAGTGCGAACCAAAGATCTTCGTCCTCCTCTGTGACCTTCTTCACCTGTCCGTTCGGCAACACGAGTTCGAATGCCGTGACTGTGTCTATTGTGAGACCATACTGATTGGTCTTCCAAGAATATCCTGACAAACAGGTACCACGTTGAGCAAATCCAATGCATTCGCGTCAAGCTGGGACGAATGCCTACCTCCTCCAAGGGTAACGCCGCCGACGCCAAGGCCGTGGACGCGACCCCCAACGACATTGAGACCTTTGGGGACGAGGTACGAGTAGACATCTGTCCAGGTGAGCCCTGCTCCGATTTCGACGGTACCCTCTTCCTCGTTGAGGACGATGTCTCTGAAACGTGCCATCGATATTTGGACACCAGGCGTTGACGAAAACCCAGGGTTATAGCTGTGCCCAGAGCACTTGACTGCGAATGGTGTGCGTGTCATGCCAAGTTCTCGAACCTGCGGTGCCACCGTGACAGGTCAGCTGCACGTTGGGATGAATGATCACCCACGATCAAGCCAAGGTCCTCTGCTGTGCCAGGCCGCACGGAGTACACGGATCTCTGTGAGCTCGAGTTGGCCCAACGAGCGATGTCTTCCGCGAATTGGGGAGAACCTAAGGGTCGACATAAGTGACGTGCAATAATACCGAAAATAAAGTAAACACGGTACCTGGAGAGAAGACTTGCGACGCAGGCGAGAGACTGTGAGATAGACTGTGGTATACAAGTCGATAATCGTCATATTGGTGGCTAAGAGGAATCTGCGCGTTCTCTGCAATGAGGTTCTCAGCTTGAGAGTCACACAGCCCCGCAAAGGCCGAGGTAAAGAGAGGAGGAAGAAGTTGAACCAGAGCACAACCTAGGAAGGCAACCGTAAGCATGATTGCACAGCGGAGGAAGCTGATACTACAACAGACGAGAGGTGGCTACCGTATTTATGGGCCATGGCTCTGGAGTATGATCACGCCGAGTTGGACCTCCGACTCCACACGTAATAGAAAGGACTCAGCACACATACCCTCATTATTCATCATGCATGTCTACAAGGCGCAACATCAACATGCATGGAAGAACGAATCTCTCCACTTTACTGATTAATGAAGCCATGTGGTGCCGAAATAAAACATTGACACTGTTTGATCTCAGCGTCTCCCGTGCAATAGATTCCACTTCTCATGATAATCCCTTAGCACCCGCTGAGTCACGAGGAAGGCATCTTTGATTTGATGCTACGTAAAACTGGCAAATTTCTACGTTTAGGATTTTGCAGATGTTGCCCGTGTCTGCCCCAAGATCAAAACTTGAACCCGCCAGTGAGATCCATGAGATGGAAGGGATCATAGTTCTTCTTTATCTCACGCAGCCGCTTCACATTCTTACCATACAATTTCTCCCGAGGCGTCCCATACAGAGCATAATTCGTGTAATGCACCACATTCTCCAGGTCCTGACCATCCTTAATCCTGGCTTCAATAATAGAAGCGCTCAGACTTCCCATACTGTCGTACATGAACTTGTCGAGAGACTCGTCTTTCCACGCGATAAAAAGGCTCGATGGGAGGATGGTATGGAAACGATCGGGCGGGTACGCAGACGGTGCCCCACGTGTGAAGATGTCTGACTCGAATGCATCAAGGTTGAAGATGACCATAGCGTCCTTGTCCTTCTCGATAAGCTTGTCACCCCAAACCTGCATCACAAGTCAAAAGTCAGTTACCCGAGAGGAATACCAATGTATTGAGACAATGCCACCTTGACATCATTGATAGTGGCTTTCGAAAGCGGCGACGAATATTGCAACATGGGGACACCATCAACGTAAGCGCTGTAATGGAAGAAGATCAAGGTGAGTGGAAGGTGGCACATAGATTTGGGGTTGGCACTTACCGATTGAGTGGAGGTACAGGTATACTCGACGGGAATGTCACAAAGTCGCCTTCTATGATTGCCTTGGCCGAATTCGGGAGGTCAAGTAAGTCATCGTAGAGGCCTTCTGGGGGTGTTGGCCCGTCACAGAAGAGCACTAACTGGAATGCGACCTATTTGGGCGATTAGTACTAAATCTTTTGCAGCTGAATGCTTATGAACTTACCGTGCCATTACTGTAAGCAATCATGATGATGCCTAATTGCGAACCCTTGCGGTCATGGTCCACGAAAAGCCATTTAGCAAGGGTGGTATATATATATATATATATATATTTTAAAAATCAATTTATATTACCGGAATACATGTCCTAGACAAAGCCCGGTCGTAACTAAGAACTGTTACAATACAGAAGGTTAAAACATGGTAGCTATGTAGACAGCAGTATCACCGAATCACGTAAATAAGTGTTGTAAGTAGGAGTGTCTGTTTTGGATATGCTCAGATATATATATGGAATGTTAGAATCGCAAGGACCAGGGAGAGTAGTGGTTTGCGGGCCTGGCTCAGAGGCTGATAGCCGGACTAAGATGGACGCCCAAAGACGAGACAAGACTGGGACGGGGAAGTGTCCTAGCAGAGCTTACGGCACAGTCTCCATTTCTGGCAAGTGGCCCCTACAGGCTCGTGTTTCAGGCTGTGGTCGTCAGGATGGTGCGTCTTCGGCTGTGGATTCACCCTTCAGGCCCGAGTTCTCCATCTGATTCACACTCCTCATGATTCCCATTTTGCCATCTGATTCACCCCTGTGCAACTCAGGATTGTCGACCAGAAGCACTCGAACCTAACAACACATGGTTCCCCTGTAACAGTTTGCTAACTGTTTGTCCGACTTGGACGGGTTGAAGTGACTTGCAACATGTGACTGGGCTTCTCGGATACTAGGCTGGCCGGCACTAGATCCCCTGGTGAGTGAGAGGGCGTAACAGCACCTCCATGTAGCGGATGACTATTGGCTACGTCAAGCAAGCTAGAAGTTGAAACAGGCTCGTCAAGGACAACTCAAGCTTGACACAGAGATAAATCACGCGCCGAACTAACCATTGTGGAGCGCGCTGAACCTGATACCTTTGTGCAAGGTAATAACAGCAATGTCACACTAATGATAAGTCTGAGTGAGAACCAAGAGGACAAGTTAGATTGGTGGTAAAGAAGACAAAGGAGTACAAACCTGAGTGAGAACCAAGAGGACAAGTTGGCTCTACTCAGGACGCTACAGGGTGTCTTATATACTACTAGGAATGAGTCACTTACTAATCTACTGAGTAAGTATGAATGACTACAAGCTGACACGTTGTATATCTATATTTAGCACTTCTATTGTGATTACTGATCACTGTGTCATAAGTGCTTACTTGCACTGACACGTCGTCCTAATAATAGAACAATGCTGACTGAAAACTAATACAGCATGTAATCAACATTACCCTATTGTTCTACGTCCTTCTATGACATTCCAACCAATCATAACGTACACATGTCTATCAATGAATAAGGCAGGTCCTTCCCAGGATCACGTGCCTTGATGACGAAAGCAAATGCACATGTTGACATCATGTGACTAACCATCTTATCATATCTAATGATAAGGACTCCAACACAGAAACAGAAAAGATATATGCATCTGTGACACTCCACTAGATTGATAATGAGAGAGTAGAGATGAAAGAAGAAAGAGAAGAGAAAGAAGAGAGATAGAACAGCAGACTGAAAGGAAGGAAACAATGATAGCGATTTGAAGAAGACCAGGATAGAAATCCCTGGTCTTTACTAGTTGACTTATATACATGTGAGACTCACTTTAAAGCGGAGTCTGAACTAAGTAATGAGTCACAAACCCTAGTACTGCTATCCTAGTATGACGCAATGTCTGTGAGCATGTGATACTTAAGAACAATAAGACGCTTGACAGCGTGTGAGTCGGTGCTACAATGATACTCTGGCCCCTGTCCATGACTAATGTAAGCTGACAGTCATAGTCATAACCGATGTGTCAGTCCACTTCCGAGGCAGTCCGTGACATTAACCCCTTTTCAGGGTAAACACCCACATTCTACCGACCACACAGTAAGCGCGGTTACTCGCCTGTCCCGTTGCATCTCTTCTTCAATCCGATGTATGGCCCATGCCTCCTCCAGTCACGTGCAACATGCCCACTGATCTACTGCCAATGTGAAGAGTCGATCCTTGATTTGCCGGATCGACTCTTGAGCTGCCTTCATTCGCTTCTGAAGCCCGTGCCATCTCATTACTTCTGCCGTAAGCGAGTGATCACCTACATGGGCGATGGCCTTGTTGACCACCATCCAGTCTTGGTAACCGCGGTCCAATAGGCGCAGTTTGTCTGGCCCGACCTCCAGTGTTCGTCTGACCCGGTTGGTAGCAGCAGCCACATGGATCTCCCCCCGATGAATGGGTCCATCCATTGCCATCTGTGCCTCTACATATGGGTTGTCGGTCATGTGGACCTTGATGTACCTGGTGGGAACCTGTCGACCCGTTGTGTCTAAAATGGTAAAAGGGATGTAACTTGTCCCTTGGTTGTTTTCATACCCTTGTGCAGTTGGTGATAAGGGTTGGCGTGATGCTTGAGCACCTCGGTTTGCATGGTGTGGGTGAGCGGGCGGCACAGTGTAGTGTACAATGATGGGCTGGCGTGGTCTTCCTCTTTGACCTCGGCCACATCGTATACCCATCCCTTCGGCAACTTGTTGGTCTTTGGGGTAGGGAGGCGGTACTTCAGGGGAATCTTGATGACGGACTTTGAGGGCGTTGGCAATGTTGTCTGCCAAAGACATGGCTTCTTGACGAGTGAGGCAAAAGTGTGCCATTGCACCGGTGCTAGTGGATGGTGCGGGGATGGGGACTGGGTTGACAGGAGCTGGGACTGGAGTGGGGGCTGGAGACTCATGGCCATGGCAGTATTCTCTTGGTCCATGGCATTGAGTGCAGAATCTGATATCAGAGGGTGACACTGGGCTAGCGGAAGCATGCCGGCCTGTCGTCGTCGGCGGTTCTTCAGATTGTGCCGCTTCCTCGCCTCTAGCAACTGCTCCCGATGCCACTTGCACACTGTCAACATCCCCAGTGACGATGGCTTCAGGCATGCGAAGTGTAAGGACGTGTTTGGAGTTACTTGCAGTGCGAGATTTGGCTGCGTCTGCAAGGGTGAGTTGCCGGAAGGCGTTGGAAATGGTGTCGGCAGATGGAGAAGGGGGTCTTGGTTCAAATGGGGTGGCCTGTGCTCTGAGGATAGACTCGGTGCACTCTGTAGCCATCTGCCTGATGTTGTTGTAGATAGAGTCGATGACTGCGTCCTCATGCCCAGAGGCGGAGTCAGCGTACGCTCCAGCTGTAGTTTCTTCGGCAAGATCTGAGCGTCCATTAGATGACATGTATCGGTGGGCGTGTTGTGAGAGGAGATGAGAATGCTGAAGAGCTGAGGGGTAAGGTAACTTAGTGGATGACAAGCTTCTTATATGTGTTTCCTTGGCAGGGTTCGACTTTTGGAAGTCCCACACTTTATCATCAGCAAATATGTCATCTTTATCGACCCACATATTGTCTGAGTCAGGGTACCCCTCCCATTTGACCAAATATTGAAGACACTGTCTTCTGCCGAATTTCCGAGAGTCTAGAATCTTCTCTATGGAGTATTCTTCTTCCCCGTCCACAAGGTCAGGCACCGGGCGCTGGTAATTTGGACCATGCATTATTGTTTCCTTGTAAGGGGTGAGAAGATCGATGTGAAATACGGGGTGAATGCTCCACTGCGTGGGAAGGGCCAATTGATAACTGACCGGTGATAGTGCCTTGATTACTTTAAACAGTCCATGCCTTCTGGGCGCAAGTTTGGTGGTGGGCTGATTAAGGCAGAGGTTTCTGCCTTCTAGCCATACTTGATCCCCTTCCTTGTACTTGGGCGTATCACAGTGTTTAACCCATGACTGTTGTGCCTTGACCATCAACCGTTGCACCGTTTCTCGTGCCTGTTTCAATTGTTCAAGGCGTAATGTGACCTGTGGAAGTGGAGACAGTGCCGAGATCCAATCAGCGTGTGGGTTATAGCCCATCAGAAGGAAGAATGGAGACTTCCACGTGGTATCACTGGGCCAATTGTTGTGTGCGAATTGTGCAATCGGTAGATAAGGGGCCCAATTTGTTTGGTGATAGTCAGAGATAAATTGAATGGCGGTTTTGACCCACTGATTTGAGTGCTCTGATTGTCCATCGGTTCTTGGGTGGTATGCTGTAGAGGGGTTA